>WOXC01004838.1:0-1200000 GCA_011680675.1 Gymnobelideus leadbeateri | reverse complement strand
CATCTGCTAAGTGCTGGGGATACAAAGAAAGTTAAAAAAAGATTCTTAAGGACAACAGTCTAATGGGGGAGAAAACATGGAAACAACAATGTATAAACTACATCTGCACACATATATACATATAAACTACATATATACCTATATATATACACACTCATATACACACATATATAAACTCTGTGTGTATACACATACATACATTTATATGTGTATATGTATGTGTATATATATATGTGTGTGTGTGTGTGATGTGTGTGTGTGTATATGTGTGACTTGACCAGCATCACATAGCAAGTATCTGAGTGCTCTGTCCATTATCATCTATCTATCTATCTATCTATCTATCTATCTATCTATCTATCTATCTATGGAGGTAGCTAGGTGGTGCAGTGCATAGAGCACCAGCCCTGGAGGCAGGAGGATCTGAGTTAAAATCCAGCCTCAGATACTTAACACTTACTAGCTGTATGACCTTGGGCAAATCACTTAACCCCAATTGCCCTACTTTTCCCCCTCCAAAAAGCAAAAATAAAAATATTTTTAAAATAAAAAATATCTATATGTATATGTATGGACATAGATATAGATATATGTATGTGTGTGTATTTGTGTAGGAAATGGCAAATCACTTCAAGACCTTTGTCAAAAAAATCCCAAATGAGGTCACAAAGAGTCAGACTGAACAGGACTGAACAATAACATAAGTGTGTGAATATATAATAAATTAGAAATAATCAAGAAAAGGACATTACTAGAATTAAGGGGGATAAGAAAGGTTTCTTATAGAAGATGAAATTTTGCCTGGGACTTAAAGGAGGTCAGGAAAGACAAGAGGCAGAGATGAGGAGGGAGACCATTCCAGGCATGAGGGGCCAGCCAGTGGAAATGCCTGGAGTCAAGAGATGAAGTCTCATATGGAAGGAACAGCCAGCAGGCCATTGCCACTAGAGCTTGGAGTATTTTGTATGTATATTGGGAGCGGGGAGTGGGCGGCCAAATAGAGTATGGTATAAGAAGACTAGAAAGGTAGAATAGGGAGCCAGGTTGTGAAGGGCTTTAAATGTCAAACAGAGCATTTTATATTTTATTGTAGAGATGTGAGGGAGTCCCTGGACTTTATTGAATAGGGGGATGGCATGGTCAGATCTGAGCTTTAGGAAGATTAATTTCATAGTTGAGTGGAGGATGGTTTGGAGTGAGTAGAGAGGCAGGGAGATCAAACAAAAGGTTATTGAAATAGGGTGATGAGAGCCTATAACAGGGTGGTGGCAGTGTCAGAGGTGAGAAAGGGGCATTTAAGAAACGTTACAAAGGTAAAATCAACAGGACTTGGCAATGGATTGAATCTAGGGTGGGGTGTGAGAGAGTGAGAACTTGAGGACGATGTGTAGATTGTGAGGCTGGGTGCCTGGGTGGAGGGTGATGGCCGTCACCACTAATAGGGAAATTCAGAATGGGGGAGTATTGGGAAGAAAAATAGTAAGTTCAGTTTGGGACATACTGAGTTGAAGATTTCTATGGGACATCCAGTTTGAAATGTCTAAAAGGTAGCTAGAGATATAAGTCTGTAGGTTAAGGCAGAATAAGTAGATCTGAGACTTATCAGCAAAGAGATAATAGATAATCCATGGGAACTGAAGAGCTTACCAAGTAAAAATAGTATAAAGGGAGAAGAGAAGAAGACCCAGGACAGAGCCCTGGGGGAATGGCAAAGACATCAAGAAGGATGAAAAGTCAAAAAAGGTACCAGACTTGACAATTAGATCATTGGTAACTTTGGAGAGATGGTTTCGGTTGAATGATGAGGTCAGAAGTGAGACTAGAGAAAGTTAGAGACTGAGAGGAAAGAAAGTAGCAATGCTTAGCCTGTATGGTACAAGACATTTAGAAACTTGTCAAGTTTAACCAAAAAGTGGAGAATGCATATGAAACAATAGCTAGTGGGGATCAATGAATAAAGTGAGACGTTTTGGGGGGATGGAAGAGACACGAGTATATTTGTAGACAGTAGACAAGGAGATACTAAAGATGAGCAAGCAAGAGAGTGGGCATGATGAAGGGGGCAATCTGTGGGAGAGACAGGATGGAATGAGTGTGTGTAGTGGGTTTGCCTTGCAAAGAAGAAGGGTTATTTCTTCATGTGAGATGGGGATGAAGGAGGAGAGAGTGGCAGAAGGCATCTGGGCGAAGTGAGGCAAGGAGGGGAGAAGAAGGAGCTCTCAGAAAATGGCCTTGATTTCCTCAGTAAAATATGAGGCAAGATTCTCAGCTGAAAGGATGAGAGAGGAAAGCCTGTGAGAGGTCTGAGAAGTGATGAAAAGATTTTGGCGAGCAGCAGCGAGTTAATTAGAGAGGCATAGAAGGATTGCCTGGTAACAATAAGGGTCCAGTTGAGGTTATATGACATAAATCTGCAATGGAAGCATGGTTTCAGAGGACAATGTAAAGGTGGATTGGTTCATGAAGGGGTCAAGATGAGGAAGGGAAGAGTGTGTAACTAGTATAAGGGTGATGATTTGGGGGAGAACTCAAAGGTTTTGGGATAGGAGGTCATAATGAGAGAGGAGAACAGGGTCTGGGTACTTCCATTTACAGACAAGAATCATAAGGGATGAAGAGGTTCAATTCAATTTAATTTTGATTCTATTCATTTGAATTCAGTAATATTTATTAAGAGGCTATTATGTGGTAGATCCTAGGAATGCAAAAACAGAAAGGAAAACAATGTCTTTCCTCAAAGAACTTAAGTTTTACTGGGTGGAAACAACAGGCACAAAGAAAAATGTAAATATATATTTGCATATATGTATATGTCTAATAAATGCAAAGTTATTAGTGGGGAGGGAACTTGCCTAGCTAGTGCATTAGCAACTGACAGACTCAGGAAAGGCCTCATGTAGGAGGCAGCCCTTGAAGTGAGGGCTGAATTGTACTATGGATTCTTTCTAAGAGGCAGAGATGAAGAAGGGCACGTTACAGGTGTGGAGGATGGCATGTTCAAAGGCATAGACAGATGGGGACATGGAATGTCTGTCACGTAGGAGGACTAGCTAATAGGCCAGTTTAACTACAATATAGAGTACACAAGGGGGGATAAAATAAAGTTAAATCTGGGGGAAAATGGGTTAGATGGTTCTTTTGGATCACACAACTATTAAGTGTGTCAGAATTTGGATTTAAACTCAGGACTCCTTTCTCTTCACTATATTACTATAAATTGGGGTGTAAGGATGTTCAAGGAGGACTAGCACCTCTGATGTGAGGATTTGTTGAGCCCCTTTCAGGGCTGTTCATCCACTTTTGGTGTCTACCTGGCACTCCACTCTCACCTGTGGTTCCAAGAAGCTGTAGCTATAGCATGCACAGCAGCCATACCCCAGTAAACTGTCTCTGCAGACAGGCTAACTCAGGTTGAGGCTTAACAGACTTCAAACATGTCAGTGAGTTAGGAAGTGTCTACCCTGAGTGTGTGAAGACTTGCCCTGGCAGAATGGTCGGACAAGAGCAATTTATTCCAATGGCCATGAAGATGGCTGGCACAAGTGCTGTGGAGCACTTAGCACTTGGTCAGACATGGACACCAGGGTCATCCACTGTGTCCCAAGCCATGCCAATTGTCTTGACCTTTGTCCCGCCACTGGACTCCAATGACCCTAGAAGAGATAAGGAGGCTGAGCACTCTGTGAAACTCTATCTCACTTAAATCCAATTCATGCTAGAGTCAAACATCACCCCATGATGTCATTGGTCCTCTTCAGAAAATGAAGGATAAACAACACTACTTTAAATGATTTGCCTGTAACTAAATCCAAGGAGATCTAAGTGTTCCCCAACCCTTCCCAGCCATCACTACAGAAATTTAATTTAAAGGGTTTTTTTTTATGGTACAGTAAGACTCTGGGAGTCTTTATCTTAGCTCTCACTCTGACTGACAAGTTAGTGAAGTTCAGTTTATCTACCTTTAACTATATCATAACTTAACTTGGTCTAAGTCTGGCCACATATTGATAGCCTGACTCTCAATGGTTGTTTCATTGTCATAGAATTTCAGAGTTGGGAAGGCCTCCAGAGACCATCTAGTTGATACCATGCCTGCACAAGAATCTATATACAATCAATCTATGTATAACATATCCTATAAATGGTCATCCAGCCTTTGCCAAATGCAAACTCAAACTAATTGTAATGGCCAACCTTGGTTCCAGATTGAAGAGGAAAAGGTAGATATCCCTCTTCTTGGTGGGTAACATAGACTATCAGATGTGATCACTTGGTTACTTGGGTTTTGCTCAAGTGTTTTTATAGGGGAAGATTCAGTACGGTGGGGAATATTGGGAAACAATTCTGAAACAAAAAATTCATAAAGTTACTTGTTGAGAAAATTAGTAGGTTGTACAGTAGATAGACCACTGGTTTTGGAGTCTGGAAGACCTGAGTTCAAATTTTGTCCCAAACATTTTCTAGCTGTGTGATCCTGATAACTTCCTTACCTCAGTTTATCATTCTATAAAATGAAAGGATTAGACTTAGTGGTCTCTGAATTTCTTCCAAATTTAAATCTACAATCTTATAAATTAGGTGGGGAAGGAAGGGAACAAGCATTTATTAACCATTTTTATTGTTATTATTATTATTATTTAGCATTTATTTACCCATTATATGTGTCAGGCATTGTTCTAAGGGCTTTACAAATATTATCTCATCTAACCCTCACAATAATACTGTGAAGTTGGTAATATTATTATTTCTATTTTATAGTTAAGGAAACTGAGTCAGACAGAGGTTAAATGACTTGCCCAGGGTCACACAACCAGTGAGTGTCGATGGCTATATTGGAACTCAGGTTCCAGGCCCAGAGTTCTATCGACTGTGCCACCTAGCTGCGTTCACTGAGGGGCAAAGTATCTTCCCAAAATTTCTTCAGAATAATTTTAATTTTTAGGAAGTTTTTCCTTACATCAACCTGAAGTTAGTCTCTTGGCAGTTTCCATCCACTGCCCGTAGTTCTTCTCTCTGGGGCCAAGCAGAACAATCTCGTTACCACTAAAATCTTCTCTTCAGGCTAAACAACCACAGTTCTTTCAACTAGTCCTCATGTGGAAGGATCTTGAGAACCCTTATAATGGCTGTAATTCTCCTTTAGGCATTTTAAAGTACTGGTTTAGTTCTTCCTCCAGTATCCTTTACCAATTGCCCTTTTTCCAGCATGAAAACTGACCCTCTGCTAGCATTGTCTACCACATTTGTCCATTCTTTGGGTTTAATTCTATCACAGGCCATCTTCCTATCCCTACTTGACCTTTCTCCTTATAGTTTCAAGGTGGTAAATCATGATTTTTAACCAAATTAACCATCCAAATCTTTATCTATTTTTAACACTAAACACATCTCTTAAATATATAGTGATGGTAATACATAATTTCCTCTAACAGTAAGTTCTTTTATCTTCTTCAATGGCCTCATATCTTACTCCAACAGTAGTTAATAAAATGATCATAGAACTAAATGTTTCAGTTGCATTCAGCAGTTTTGCAAGTTACAAAAGCTGATATAACCTTACATCTATTTTCATTAACACCATCAATTCTTGTGCTCTTACTTTGAACTTGAGTAAAGATGGAAGGAACTTTAGAGATCCCTTGGTTCCAAATTCCTTATTTTATGGATGAGGAAACTGAGACCCAGAGAAATCAAATGGTTTGCCCATGGTAATACAGATAATACAGTGGAAGGGCTGGTATTAGAACCCAGATCTTCTGATAAACATCTAAACTTTCAAATGAGAAAATATTTAGTAAATAAAAGCATTTACCCAAAGAACTCTCCATAGGAGTGTCTTAAACAATGATTTCCCTTCATTGAATTTAAAAGTAGATTTTGTTTGTAGAATCTGACTAATGAACTTTTCTAGGACTACATCTATGTTATCAAACTCCCCAACAAAGGGCAGAAGTTGGCAGTCACCCAAAACTCATTGGAAAGACAGGACCAGGATTTTCCTATATGTGGATAAGACAAATGGAGAGTATAGGGAAGGGGGTGGGGGCGGTAGGGAGAGAAGCTCAGGAAACAGCTCAAAGGAACTCTGGATAAGTCATGTAACCAGGATGGTGGACAATAGATGCACCATACAAGTTACAAAACATATCCCACAAAACCACCAATAGCCCACCAGGAGGCTGAAAACTTGGGGGGATTCAGTGTGTTTGTGCTCCTATAATTTTACTGGATCCAAATAACTAAAGCAAAATATACCTGAATTTTTATCCATTCTTTGCACACAGTCTGACATCCAGAGCTAATCGGGAAAGTTGCCAACCTTGTGCTGGCCACCCCCACCCCAAATTCTAAGACTTCCTTTTGAAACATCCTCCTTATCTACTTTTTCCCCACTCTGCCTCAGAACTCACCCAATGCCTATACATACCTCTTTGGTTTTCAGCTCTTCCCATTACAGTGTCCTATCTATGCCTTTCTCAGCACCCCATCCTCTGAACTTTTCCCAAAGGACTTGTCTCACACCCCTTTCCCTTAAGTCCCTGATCCCTGCTAGGTAACAGTGAGTAGGAATAGCTTTATGTAATCAGATAAACTGATCTCTGCAGAACTGTCACCTATCTATTCTATATCCATTCTAGAAAACATAATACCTTAACCTAGTTAAAGTGTCTATCTTTAGAAAACCCTTAAGGACTGTATATTTAGAACTAGAGGAGACTTCGGAGGCCATCATAGGGAGCAGCATCTGTGGATTTGCAGCCTGGCAACTGCTCCTTCAGGTACCTAGTCCCAGCTACTGAAGACACAAAAAAAGAAAATCCTTGCCACCAAAGTCCTTGGTGCTGTCACCTGGTTCAACATCAGAAATTGATATGATTTTATCAGTGGAAATGACATTAAATGGGAGGTATTATGATCTACCTTGCCGCTGCACCCAAAGGACCAGGGGATCTTTCCATTTGCCTTGCAGCTGAAACCTTCTATATGTGTATTTTCTCCCCCTCCTCTTCCTTTCCTCCTCCTCCGCCATCACCATCATCATCACCATCATCATCATTATCATCATCATCATCATCATCATCATCAGAATGTGAGCTCCTTGAGGGACTTTTCTTTTTGAATTATCAGTGCTTAGAGCAGTACTTTGTGCACAGTAATAAATTAAGATTCAGTAATTCATTCATCTGGTCCAACCCCTCCCTCCATTTTACATACAGTTCATTTAATAGAGAGAATTTCACACACAAAAAGATCTGTAGAGCAGACATTTGGGAGCAGGTGGGTTTTTTGCTGTCTCACCATATGGGTGGCCTTCTATGCCATGTCTACTGAGTAGAACCACAGCTGGGTCCAAGGTTCCAGGCATTATATTCTTTCACTTTCTCTGTTTTGAACTGCGTTCCTGGGGGAATCTGATCACCTAAAAGAAGTTATGTCTCTTTCCTTAATCTCTTTGGCTTATTACAACTCCACCCTGGCTCACCTCAAAGGCAGGGTTTGGCTCATGTGTAGGGTCTTCTGAAAGGGGGGAATAGAAAACCTCTTCCACGCCAAAGAAATGTTGAACATAAAAAGCATATTAACAGAAAAACAAGTAGCAGCTAAGTCAGGGAGGTAGTGTATGGAGTGTATGGAGTACTAGACCTCGAGTCAGGAAGACCTGAGTACAAATCTGGCCTCAGACACTTACTAGTGACCCTGGGCGAGTCACTTTGGATATCATAAAGCAATTCTCTTATGAATACTGAACGAGAATAGTCAGACTCTATCGCCAGTTTCCTCAACTATATAATGGAGATAATAATGGCATAACAACCCTGTCTTGCAGAGTTGTTATGAAGATCAGATAAGATAATCTTTGTAAAGCCTTTAGAATAGTGCCTGGCACATAGTAGGTGCTTTATAAATTCTTATTCCCTCCCTCCTTCCCTGGCATTAGCTAATATTTTACTCATGATAATTTGAGACAAATAACAGAATATGAAGAAGTTTTACACCTCAGGGTAAATGCCTTCTAGCAAATCAGGTCCAGGTGGCACAGGCCCAAGATTAAGCCCATCATTTGGTCAGTGGTCATTTTTTTTCCAGGAAAAGAAATTCTTCCTGCCTCTAGTCAGCTCTGACCAAGGAACACAACAAGGAGGTCAGCTATTGAGCTGACAAGGTTGCCTCTAGGACTGGGCTGTCTTAGGATCTGTGTTGAGTCCCTTCTAGTCAGCAAAGGCCATGTAAAGTAGACAAGACAGGTAGGGGGCCCAGGCTCTAAGTCTTCTAGTTGAGGCCCCTTGTTCTAGCTACTGCATATTTTGCTGGCATAAGGGAAGGGGACCTTCTCCTTCAGCCCTCCAGAGACAGACCATCTTCATATGATCTGCAAATGGGATAAAAAAGGACTCAAATGAGGCCAGATCATTTCCCTTTAAAGATCCACTGAGAGGCTCTTCTTATTCAGTAACCATCAGGGAATTACTTTATGATACCCAAAGTACTTGAGTCTTTTAAGGTTGAGTCACTCATGACCAACTGAAAGCAGCCAGCAGCTCTGCCATCTCCAAAGCAACCATGTGCAGAGTCAGTTGTGGTCATAAGTGGTCAATTGTGAGCATTAGATAGCAAAGGAAGAAAATTTGACAGTCCTTTTAAAACAATAATATTTTTAAAACATTTAACATTTTAAAACAACTCATTTTTGTTTCTAACATCCCTTAGTATCAAGGACCATATTGTTTCTGTCTAACTCGTCCAATTTTAAATCCTGCTTGTTTGTCATCATAAAAACATCATAGCTGCAGGGAAGGAATTTACCAAAAGTCACCTGGGAAATGGTGGCCCAGTCTGTTGTTGTTGTTCATCCTTCTTTCTCAAAAAAGACCAATGATTTAGATTTAATTGAGGTAGAGCTGTGCAAAGTAGTCAGTCTCAATCTCTCCTTGAGAGTCATCAAAATCCAGTGGCAAGACAAAAGTCAAGATGACTGGAGATGGCCCAGGAACGCAGTGGATGACCTTGGCTTTTCTAAATTAAAGTCTGGAGTCTAATATATCTCTTAATATCAGTGTATTTTCAGTCCCTTTCAATAAGCCTCCTTCTCAGCAAGTTCCAGTGGTGTGCCAACTCTAACCAGTTCCTGTTGATAGTTAAAATTTCAGTGTGAGAATTTACACCTTGGAAATCTGTAAATGCTACCAATCAGGGTTTGATTTATTGTTTGATTGATTGTCTAGATTTAAAAGAAAATGATAATACAGCATAAATGGAACTTTTTGGGGAGAGCTGGTTGTTAAACATTTATCAGCACACTGATATCCAACTTGAATTTTCTCTCTCCCTTCTGTCCTTTGCACATATGGACCTTTTTTTCTGTTTGCATTTTTGTTTGTTTATTTAAACAGTAAGGAGACCTTTTCAAATGTACAGGAGAAAATGGATGATAATCATTCCAAATGACCTTGTTGAGTTGAGAGCATCTATAATCTACTTATTGGAAGACATAAAGAGAATTTTCTATTCTGAAAGTACTGAGTCTCATAGATTGGGGTCTACCAGATACAATTTAATGTGATTACTTTATAATACGAGCTATTTTGCAAAATGTTCTCATTGTGCCTTGCAGAATGAAGAAATAAGATGCCTGTGTGGCATCGTGGAAGACAGAGCCTTCAAAGTTTTTTTTTTCCCCTTCAGTAATATTCTTTTCTGTAGACCAGCTGGAGATACTGCCTCCTTCTTGAAGTGGCACAAAAACAAAGTTTGAGATTGAGGAACATATAAAAGGAAATGAAAACAAGCCTAGTCTAATCAAATGATTCACTTTCCATCCTTTAGAAAATGAAACAAATTCTCCTTTTCACTCCTCGCTTTTAACTCAAGAAAAATTCACACAGTAAGAAAAGGAAAATTGGTTCGGTGAAAGGGAGAAATTTAAAAATTGAATAGAAACCTGAAAAAGTGAGTCAGATTTATTGATGTGGTATAATGAGCCCCAGTGACCTTCACACTCACTAGCAAAGCTTTCACTTTTATAATCTCCTCCGACTGGGGAGTATGCCTTGAACCTCCATTTGAGGATGTGCTCAAACCTTTAGAGATTTAACTGAAAAGTGTGTCAAGCATACATATGGGGCTTTTTCCCCTCGGAGAGACAGCAGTTAAAAATTTACCACCACATCCCTGCATACCAGTCTTGCTTACTCCAAACCTAGTTCAGCCCAAGACACACCTGGGTCTTGTTCCTCCAATTGGATGCCTCTCAGCAATAGTTTCCCACTCTCCCTTTTCAACTCCCTTTTATGTGCTGTCTTCTTCCATTGGAATGTAAACTGTTTGAGGGCAGGGACTTTTATTTTTTGACTTGTATTCCTTTTCCTAGAGCTTAACACATTACCTGGCACATAGTAAGCTTTCAGAAATTCTGTCTCTTTCTATCCCCTACTTCTTTTCTACCTACTTCCCTCCCTCCTTCCCTTTCCCCCTCTTTCTTCTCCCCACCTCTGCTCTCCCTTCTTCTTCTGCCTCTAACTCACTCTTCTCCCCTCCCACTCTCCTCCTCAAGACTTTAGTCCTAGAAACTAAAGACCTTTGGGGGCACTGCTGTTTTCATTATTGTCAATGATTGAAGGCAGACTTTCAAAGAGAAGGCCTAGTTTAGCAAATGAACAGTAAAATGAAGAAGTTGATCTGGATCATTGGTGTCAAACTCAAATAGAAACAAAGGCCACTAAACCATACATGGGGATCTCTGTTGGCTGCATATTGACTCTGAAAATCACACATGTTTATACATTACTTTTTTTTTACTAATACTTGTATATGTTAAAAGTAGAAAGACACTATTTTAGTCAGGTTCAGGCAGTACTTGGGAGTACTGTAGGTCATGTGTTTTATATTTCTGGTCTAGCTAACCTTTCAGTTCTAAATCCATGGTTCCATGATTCTCAATTGGTTAAGAAGATGGCATCTGAGATGAAGATTTGGGCCAGAAATAGAGTACTTCTGATGAAGGCCAATGAAAACATATTTGTTGAACCAATTCAAATTTGTAAGATGAAGAGCTATGAACCAAATGATAAATAGTCAAACAGGCTGTTGTCCAAAGAAAACATGCATGTTACCTTATGAGAAAATGTTCCAAATAACTAATTATTAGAGAAATGCAAATCAAAGCAACTCTAAGGTTCTGTATCACTCAAATCAGATTAACAAAGTTAACAAAAAAGGAAAATGACCAATGTTGGGGGATTGTGGGAATATAGGTACTGTTAGTACTGTTAGTAGGGCTGTGAATTGATATAGCTATTTGAGAAAGCAATTTAGAATTATGTTCCCTAAATCATTAAATTCTGTTGATCCAGTAATATTACTATACTCCAAAGAAATTAAAACAAGGTGAAAAGGACATGTGTGTATATGTATATATATATGTGTGTGTGTATGTGTGTGTGTGTGACACACACATATACACACCAACTCTTTCTGTAGTGTCAAAGAGCTGGAAACAAAAGGGGTGCTCAGCAGGTGGGGAATGGTTGGATAAATTAGGATACAGGAATGTAGTAGAACACTATTGTGCTGATAAATGAACCGCTACAGAGGGGAGTAGGACCAGAGGAAGTTTATACAATAATAGCACTGTAAAAACAAGTAACTTTGAAAGACTTCAGAACTCTGATCAATGCAAATGACCAGCCAGGATTCCTGAGGCCTGAAGTTGAAGCATGATATGCACCTCCTGATAGAGGGGTGATGGATTCAATATGGAGAATGAAACACACATTTTGGGGTTTGGTCAGTACAGAAATTTGTTTTACTTAACTATACATATATATTTGTTACAGGGGTTTTGCTTTTTTTCCACTGTGAGAGAAATGATTATTAATGATTAATAATTTGGGGAGATTCAGATTTCCCCCTTTTTCTTTTATACTTATTTTAAGACCTTAGTGTCTGAAGGTTAAATTAACCTTTTCCTCTATCCAGAGCCCACCCAGGTCAGGCAGCCATACTACTCTGCTAAGGTTTGGGTGAGGATAAATTCTTTGAATAGACTGCCCAAGTCTGAGGTAACATAAGAAGTACATGATATAATCAAAGTTCAGGTCCAGCCCCTCATTGTAATATTCATTCTCTTGATTATTGTTAACCAATCAGAATTGATTCCCACCCTGAGGAACATCTACTCTTCAAAGGGCATAAGAACTGTGAGGCCTGTCGCCCATGATTGTCTTTGGTGTAAGAGAGAGCCAAATATCTACCCTTTTATTAAAATGCTGATATTATTAATAAAATGACTACCTAGAAATTATGTCTCTTGAACCTTTTTAAATGCTACAAATGGGAGTAAGAGATGGGAGGTAGGAAAAATAAATGCCAAATCAAATCAAATATATATATTTATAATATATATATATAAATTTAAAGAAATAAATGAATACATATTTACATATATGTATATGTGTGTGTGTGTTTATTTATCAGGTGTTTTTTTGGAGGGGGAAGGCAGGGCAATTGGGGTTAAGTAACTTACTCAAATCTAGGCCAGATTTGAACTCAGGTCCTCCTGATTCCAAGGCCAGTGCTCTATTCACTATGCCACCTAGCCTCCCCAGTATCTATCAGTTTTAAACTCAAAAGGGAAGGGAAGAAAATTTATTCTGATGTTTTATGAGATAGATACCACAGAGAGTAGTGTATAAAATAAGAATATCAGTGGATAGGTCCAATGTTTCCCAGAGGAAAATATTCAAGGAAGGAACTACTGGGAATAAAACCCATAGCTTCAAGCTGTCTACACACAAGTGCACGAAGTATGGATAATAAACAAGATAACCAATGGAGATAACACAAGGAGGTAAATTGGTCACATAAATATCACTGAGGTTTGGTGAGCTGTTATTCATGGCTGGAATAACACTCTTGAAGAATATATTTATTCTAAAGGGGAAATAGTTAAAAGGAGGTTGTATATTAATGACACATATTAACATGAGGGAATTCAGAAACTAGAAGGAAAAAGCATGATAGAGGTTATCTGGGTGAAGATTAATATAGAGAAGAATAGAAGCAATGGTGTCATGGGAGTATACTATATTCTCATAGTATGGTATATACTGTACTGGACAGGAGGCAATTGACAAGGAGTTTGGCTAACAGGTCATGAGTCTGGCTTGAAGGCATGATTCAGTCTTTCTGAGGGATTTCAGCTATATGCAATTTAAAAACAACAACTTTCATTAAGAGATTCTCAGGTTGTCACACTTATTCATGTACTAATTTTATTTTATTTTATTTTTAGACATACACATACAAGTTCATTTTAATCAAACTTTCTAAATAAGGATATTTTTGTATCTGTGTCAACAATGACGCTGTCAAAACATTCCCTACAAATAAAAAGTTTTCTCCAGTAACAGCTACATATACTTCAGATAGAGTTACAGAAACTTCTCAATAAACACATGCTATTTTGTAAGGTAAAGTCCCCCAAGCAATGTCTGAAAGCAATATGCTGATGTGGTCTTAATGGCTTTGATCCATTTGCCACCAAATATACCCCTACTCTATTCTCCAGGGTTTCTCTCTCGGTCCCTAGGCCTGAACTTCATTTAGCTTTAAGGATAAAACCAAAGATATAGCCCAACTAATCAGGAATGTGTCCAATAAAGCAAATATCAATTCTGTCACAGGCATTTTTATTAACAGACCATTAGAAAAATAATCATGGTGTAGAGACCTTTAGTTCATTCTTCTAATAAGCCTGTTGATCTGGTCTTCCCTATTACCAGCATCTCCACCTTCCACAAAATGTGTAGTCTTTTTCTTCATTCCCCTCGTGGAGAAGATAATTTGAAGGGCCACAGGAAGTTGTTGGCAGCTTTGAAGTACTTGCCAACAGTGTAGATCTCATGGATCAAGTTCTCCATGCTGATAATTCCATATTTACCAAGAGATTTTGCAATAAGGGCATTATCTGTCAGGGCAATTCTTTGCTTCTTGATCTTGCCATAACCACGTTTGTAAATCAAGTCATTCACAGACTTCAGGTTTGGATAACCCCATGCAATGTATGGTTCCACAATCCTCAGCATGTTAATCAAGGCCTTGTCAAGCTTAACAAAAGTACCATTGATGATTTGTCGAAGGTGAAGAAGCTGCAATACTTTTCAGACCTTTGGGCTAGCACCATTGATACCTCTAATTGTGATCACAAAAGCTAACTTGGGTTCAGCAGGTACGTAGCAGTTGCCAGCTTTTCATGCCATTCTAGCCAGCCGGATTTCACTTCTGTACATCTGTCTTTACTCCTTATGGTAGGCCTTGGCTTTTTCATAGATAACTTTTCTCCGTATTTTACGGAGCTTTTTTATAGCCATCTTCCTCTTCGAGCATTTGGCCTTCAGTATTGCCAAAGCCTTTCTTTTTTTCAGAAGGGATTCTGGAATGGATGGCAGCTTCTTCCTTTCTTCTATGCCCGCCATGATTCCAGCTGGAAAAGAGTTCATGTACTAATTTTAACCTCCATTCCACCTCCAGTTATCTTCTCCATTCTACAATGAGGAAACTGGGGGCATATAGAGTTTAAATGACTTGCCTAGGGTCATACAGATAGCAAGTGTCTGAGGCAGAATTTAAACTTGGATCTTCCTGAGTCTTAAATTCTATCCACTGGGTAACCACCTGCCTGGTGGAAGAATATTCACAGATGGAGGAATCAGGGAAGGCTTCCCTAAAAAAAAGGTGGTGCTTGAAGGAAAAGTCTTGAAGGAAGTTAAGAGATTTAATGAGTCAAAGGTGAAAGTGACAGTATTCTAGGAATAGTGGTTAGCTTGTGCAAGACACAGGGAATGGATATGGAACAATATGTTTAAAGAATAGCTGATTGGGACAGCTAGGTGGCTACGTGGTTCGAGCATGGCCTTGGAGTCATGAGGACCTGAATTCAAATTTGGCCTCAGACACTTACTAGTTGTGTGACCCTGGGCAAGTCACTTAACCCTGATTGTCTCAAAAAAATATCCAATAGACCATTTGGGGAGGAATGCAAAGTTTATGAAAAGGAGTTATATGAAATAATTCTAGAAATATAGATTGGAGTCAGATTGTGGTGGCCTTTAAGTTCTAGGCTATAAAGTTTACATTTTATCACTTCTTTGTAGGGACAACAAGGAGTCACTGAAGATGTTGCAAGAGAGGGATGGTGTGCCCAAATCAGTGCTTTGGAAATATTAATTTAGCAATTATATGGAGGCTGTATTAGAGAGGGGACATACTAGGAGAAAAGAGACCTATTAGGAGCCTATTGTAACAATTCTAGGTAAGAGGTGAGAAGGGCCTGAGCTAATCCTGAGGTCATGTGGGTGGAGAAAATGGGTACAGATGTTGTAGAGGTAGACAACTAGACTTAGTGATTGAGGATGACTTGGGGGAGGTTGGGACCTGGGTGACTGGAAGGATGATGATGTCCTTTACAGAAAAAGAGACATTGGGAAGAAGGAAGAGATTTAGCAGGAAAGACAATCAGTTGATTCTGTTTCTGATCCACTGAGCTAAGATGCTGATAGGATACCCAGGTAGGGATGTAGAACAGGCAGTGGGCAATGTGGAATTTGAACTCAAAAGAGAGATTAGGGACAGACAACTAGATTTTAGTCACCTGCATAAAGATCATTGAACTCATGGATCTGGATGAGATTAAGAAAGAAAAGTGTGGAGAGATAAGAGAAGAGGGCCCAGGGTGGGCAGAACTTTAGGGGAAACCCACATTGTGGGTTCAGGATTCACAGCAATGAGTTTGTAAATATCTAGTGCCTACCTCACTGTCTTGGACACAGTGTTTAATTAATATTGTTGACTTAGCCCCACGTATGTATCCAGAAGTCCCCAAGAAGGATCTGTGGGTCTCTAAAAAATTGTGGTGGCTTACATATAGAAGATGATGCTACATGGGGTGGCTAGGTGGCGCAGTGAATAGAGCGCCGGCCCTGGAATCAGAAGGACCTGAGTTCGGAGCCGGCCTCCGACACTTAATCCACACAAACAAAAACCTAGCCGTGTAACCTTGGGCAAGTTACTTAACCCCAATTGCTCTAAAGGGGCGGCTAGGTGGCGCAGTGAGTAAGAGCGCTGGCCTCGGAGTTGGGATGACCCGAGATCAGATCCGGCCTCAGAAAATGAGCACCCACGCATAAATAATGACTAGCCGTGTAACCTTGAGCAAGTTGCTTAACCCCAACTGCTTTAAAAAAAAAAAGAAGATGATGCTACATAAATTCCTTGGGCAGGGACAATTTTATTTTTGGCTTTGATCTTCAGTGTCTAGAACAGAGCCTGGTTCATAGTAGATACTGAATAATTGCTTGTTAAAAGAATGAATGAACTATACTATTAGTAAGACTTGCATCTAGGGCCCCTTTTCCTCATGCAATCTATCTCACCTGGTGAGCCAATGAAAAATGTCATGAATTTGTAAAGCAGATGGAAAGTTAGGAGTGAAATCCATAGTCAGGAAATAGCACACAGCTAAATGGTCCATATTAAGATTAAGCCAGTAGCCTTGACCTCTTTAAGCTGTATGCTATAACCAATTAAGCTAAGCATCGTATAAAAAGCTAACTGGAAGTGATCTAAGTGTCCAAGTTTCTGTTGGGGAGTACCACCAAAGGACACTTTTAGGATGTTTCAGAGAAGATGTAAAAAAAAAAAATCTTTGTTACTTTTATCCATTTGTGCTAACTTGTAGCTATCTGGTCATATAGACAGCAGCATCTGGTTTTGAGTGCTCAGCAAGAAATTTAAGATATGGAGAGATGAAACAAGTTTAAAGAAAGGATAGTGGCAGAAACTGAGCACACTCCAAAGTTTGAGGGTTGTAGTAGGGTACTTTATATTTACAAAAGCAATCCTTTCTTCCCTTTCAATTCCCCCCACCCTCAATGCATCCTCAGCTTCATTGTGGGCATAAAAATGATTTTTGTGAACTAACCCAGAAGCCTAACTACCATCTGTAACACTGTTCCTATAATAAACTATATCTACAAGCCCCTACTGAGGGAATGAACCTAAAGGAATTCTTCTTTCCCACCTAATTTGGAGTGTCCTGCTCACTCCACCCCACCCCCAGTTACACTTCTGTAAACTGACTTGCCAAAATGTTTCCTCTCACATGACAGCTAAATTCATGCCATGGGAGTTGTGAGTGATGAACAGCTTCTATGTACTATTTTATTCCCACACAGATAAGTACGAACTTCTGAAGTTTGTCCCTGTTTAGGAGATTCTGTTCCTCTGGATGCTAACAAACCTAGGTCACCATTACATTAGAAACCTAGAACATTTATTCAGGATAAAACGAACATTAAAGCAATAAAGCAACAACAGCTCTTTTCCCCAGGGACTAGAGTGTTACTGCTTCCTTCTAGTTTAGTTTGGGTCCTAAACCTCTCTAAAGACTTTTAACATCAGTGGAAGGCTTGACTGAGTCTCTCTGCAGTCAGAGAGGGGCTTGAAACATCAATGAAGGCATTATCTGCATGCCAGCACCTGACACACAGCCCACATATCTCCTTTTCCTCAGGAACTCTCCAACAGTGGTTAGACTGCCAAAACTCTTCTTGCAGTTCCTGCTGAATTCCTGGTAGTTGCCATTTTTCGAGTCTCTTCCCCTTTTCGTCTCATGGAGTCATTAGGTTTTATTTGGTTGATTCTAAAACTCTTGTTACAGTTATTGCTGAATTTCAGTAAAAGACTATGGGAATGTGTCTGATCAGGATTAAGAAAGAAAGGATTTTAAAAATGCATTGGAATAATTTTCTTTCCACACAGTCTCTCTCGTGGTGTCCTGGTGACCAGTGGCATGCTTTTATAGGGTGGATGGCTTTATGAATAATAGTTCAACAGATCAAGTTTTGCTGAATCTGATGGAAAGTTCTAGAGAAGTGACTTGATCAAATGACTAAAATTGTCATTGTCCCCATTTAGAGCTTAATCTCTTGGTCTTTCTAACATTGAAATTTAATGCTGGTCTTTCTGATTGGAAGAAAATGGGAGAAGGTAGGGTGTTCTCCTTTCATGATTTGGTAAAAAGCCCTGAAATGAAACAGTCAACTATAGTACCATATCCCCGGAACTGGATCTTCATAAGTTTTCTCCTCTTTTGGTGAAGAAGTTTGCTTTTCTGAAAGTCAGGGAACTTCTCTAAACAGGCCACTACAAACTCCCCTTATGCTTGCAAAAAGTTTTATTTCAGGAGCACACTTCCTTGTTTCTTATTAACCTGACTGAGAAGCCCAAAACAATTTCTAATAACATCTTCTCCGTCTTAATAATATGGCAAAAACTTTCTGAGAGTAGCAAGGTAGGGAACTGTTCAGAGGGAAAATATATATATATATGTATATATATATATGTATATATATATGTATATCACAAACAAGATTATGCCAACACTTTGAATGTATTTTATTTATATTTGAACTTGTGGAAGGAAAATATTTCCATGCTACAAAGTTTTATTAAAAACAAGGCATTACAAATAAATAAATGAGAGTGTGGTATAATAAATAAAACAGAAGCAACTGCTTTTCCATACATAGGAACACTGTACTTTCTATCATAAATTGGACATGCCACCATTGGGTCTTCCTCTGGAATTTTCATCCAGTGTGAAAAGATCATAATGTCACATAATTTCACTTGTGGTGCCCATATGATCTGCTGAACCTTGTTTGTCTCTTAAGGAATAGCAGACATTTCCACCTGTACTTTTGCTTATCTTGGCAAAAAAAAAAAAAAAGGCCATGTTCTTCCTTGTGCCTACTTCCATATTATAAACCCCAAAGGAAAATACAAAATGATTGCAATGATTTTATTTCCAGCACAAGACTGGTAATACTGACTGGTATGAAATAGCTAAGGACTAGACAGTAGAAAGATTCAATGATTCCAGGATATCAGACTTAGGAGTACATGGTACATTCAGTAAAACCTCATTTCATTAGCAACATGGGAATCTTAGCCTGGTGATTCAGAGACTGGGGAAGCAGTATTCCTTAATGCTGTTTCCATTGGGACTTTCCAGGTCATAGGGCTCAAGCTGATGATACTCAAATGTCACACGATTGACGTGTTTCCCACTGGACACCATACGCACTACAGTATTGTCACAGCCGATTGTCATCTGGGCTGTTGGGGATGGAGAAAAGAAATCAAATTTCATGATAAGTCAGAATTCATATGGTACAAGTCAGTCTGCCAAGCCTCTCCCTTTGAAGCTCACAGGAAAAAAAGGCTTCCTAAATTCCTCAGTCATCTTGAGATGGATGCTACTGTCCTATAACATGCTCCTTTCCTTCTCTGTTTGGTTTTAACATAGCACATCTTTAGATCAAGCCTCCCCTTGCATCCAGGGTGTAGCAGCACCCCAGTGAAAAGGAGAGAAAGGCCCTACTCTTACCTTGCCTAAGTGGTTCCCACCAGCTAAGCATGTCCCTGGGTTCATGCTCAGGATAGGGAAGCAGAAAAGCCTGGGACCTGGAGGAGTGACTCTCATTTCTAGAGGATCTCAAATCACTATCCTCACAACAAACAGCAGGGAGATGGTGCATGTGTTATTAGCTTCATTTTGTAGACGGGGAAGCTGAGGCTTGGTGCAAATAACTAACTTGGCCATTGTCATATGGCTAATAATTGTCCTAGTAGAGTTCAAATCCAACTCACCAGACAATAAGTCCAGGGTTCTGAGTGCACCGTACTCATAGAAATATTCCTCTAAATAAATTAGCAGGGCAAACAGCCACTGTAGTTTTCTACCCAAGGGCATTACCTTGAGAGTCAGGAAGCCTGGACTTTCAGCTGAGCTACCCTATACATTTTTTCTCGGATCTAAGATGAGCCATTTCTTTTTCCTGGGCTTTTGTTTTCTCCCCCAGTCAAATCCAATCCAATAAACATTTATTAAGCACCTACCCAATTCCAGGCACTGAGCTAAGTGCTAGGGGTATAATTAAAAGGAAAGGCAGTCCCTGCCCTCAAGGAACTTACAATTTAAAAGGGGGAGGCTACACAAAGAAGGAAGTAGCAAAGCGGGAGTAGGAAACTAAGGGACACCTGAGGATACCTGGTGTGGGTGAGAGGGGTTGGAGTAGATTATAGATTCCTAATTTTTTTTGTCCATATACTCTTTGACTTTCAGTTAACTTGCTCATATCTCCTATTCAATAGGAAAGGAAATAAATTCTAGTCTATACAATGTAAGTCAGATAGGCAGCTAGGTGGCACAGTGGAGAAAGAACTGGATTTGGAGTTGGAAAGACTTGAGTTCAAACCCAACCTCAGGCACTGCCAATGTGACCCTGGGCAAGTCACTCAGTTACTGCCTCAGTTTCCTTAGCTGTAAAATGGGGGATAATAATAACACTTGCCTCCCAGGATTGGTGTGAAGATAATATGTGTAAGCCTTATAGCACTATATAAATGCTTACTATTACCTTAAGAAATAAATATAGAGATACATTAATTTCAATAGGATAAAATAATTATTTGCCAAATAGTCCTAAATTAGAACCTCTGGACTAGATAATCTCTGAAGCTCTAATATTCTGTGATAATAGAATAAAACATGGGTATTGTGTCTAAGCATAGTGACTGGACACTTGGAAAAGAGAGGAAGGGGGGAGAAGAGGATAGGTAGGAAGAGAATAATCCTCTCTCAGTCTCTATGAAGGAAGGTAGTTATGCCAATGGGGTCTCATGTACTTTCTTGCTAACAGACAAGGCACGGTAGACCTAAGCACAAAATACCATCCTTTTCAACTTTCACGGTTGTTAGGTTTTTTATTTTCTTTTGATACCTCAGGCCTGAATCCAGAGAAGCACCAAGCATCTCTATAGTTCAGGAATATCAGCTAAAGACAAATTTCAATTGAAATAAATTGGCATTATGCTGTATGCAGTTCACAAAGAGAAAGCCAATTTCTGCTCTTACTCCAATCAAGGTACTCACCAGGACCCAAATAGCCTCTAGTAGTGGGGCTAAATGTATTCCCCACATGTGTTTCAAAGAGGTTATTCTTTCTTTGCTTGCATTAGAAACCTTATGCTATAGAATGTTCCTCTTCTCTCTTTCATGCACATCTCAGTGTTTTCAAGCTAGACTTTTAGCATGGTTCTCAGAAAAATCCACCTTAACAAACTTCATAAGTCTTCATTATCCAACCATTATTTTCCTCTTAGAAAAGTGAAAGGTGTGTGTGCCCATGAAAAATGAAGTGGAAAATGGAGGCAATTATCCATTTAATTCAAACCTTAAAGATGATCGTAGCTTCAATTATCTAAATAATTCAAGTAAATGTTGTTTGTAGCCTTCAACCTCATCTCCTAAAATTCACCTTCTTTTTATTAACAGATAAAGGCATGACCTGCCATGCTCCATTCCAAGCATGCTAAATATTCAATATAGCATGGAGTGACACCCTAGAGAATTTTAAGGGACAGGAGAAACAAGGTAAACATGAATATGTAAAAGAAATTTCCCTATTCCCTGGTATGGGACTTCTGGAAAATAATTGTTTTATCTTATGATAATGGAAGGTGTGCCTTAGACCAAATTCTGACTTGAAACACATGTGTTGGCTAGTCTTCCTATGTTTTTTTAGATAGGCCTGTAAGAGAGGCTAAGTGATGGTTACAGAGCTGTCCTGATTGACAAGAAGTGATTTTCTGTTTCTGAGCACATCCCTTAACTTCTCAGGGCCTCCAGGTATCTCTCTAAGACTTAAGTTACTGGACAAGTGCCTTTCTGTATTGGTGGAAGGTATTTCCATATAGGGAACTCCTCACAATGGTGAAATTTTAGGTTCAGATCCATCTTCTCCCCTCAATCCCCCTGGGGGAGGGGGAATATAGCTTCTACTTAGACCTGAATCCTCCCCCGTCTCTCTTTATTCTGCTTCTGTGATTGGTTTTTTTTTTTTAATCATTAAGACTTCGATAATGCCTTACAGGCATTTTATCCTCAGCAAAATTTGATTTCTTTTAGAGAGATCAGAGGAAAGGAAATATTTGTCTTCCTTTACTCTCTAGTTTTACTTCTGAATCTTTAGATCTAGACAAAGAAATATCATGTATATCTTAAATACTTGGGAAAAATATCATCTCCTGTAAATTTGTCTGCTTTCTTGGTAGACCAACTCTTTAGTCCCTGAAAAAGGAACAACCTAATCTATGGCTTTTTCGTTCTTAAGTCACTTGTTTCCACTTTGGTTTTTAAGTCAAGGACCAGTTAGTCAGTCCTATATGTACATAGTACGGATTACATCTCATGTAGTCTGGTTTTAGGGAAACCAGGAAGGACCATTGGTCGATATATGCATTCTCTACTTGTCAGCTACAGCTTCAAAGCTCACAATTAGAACTTTATTCCATGAGCTTAAGTCTTTTAGACTTGTTAAAGTGCAAATACTTTAAAGCATTTTTTAGTCCTCTCCACCTCAAGGTGAATGTACTTCACAACTTTTTCTATGAGTACATTTAGATAGAGGGGAAAGAAGAGATTAAGAATTGTTAGTTCTTTGTTGGGAAAACAGTTGACAAACTTTGCTTACTTCTCAGTTTTGGAATACATTTGTTTGTTCCTTTGCTCTTACCAGACAAGCCTTCCATAGTGCACAAGAAGTACTGATAAAATGGGTTTTGTGTTTCTTCAATTTAGTTTTCAGGTTATAATATGCAACATTTCCAACATAGCCTTCACAAGGTTTAGAACTGGAAAGAACTTTAGAAATCTTGTGTTTCCACACCACCCCCTCACTTTGCAGATGAGGAAAAAGGAACCATTCTCCCTCCTGATCTCCAGAGAACAATCCCACTTCCCTAAGGGAGTTAATCTGCTTAATTTTGGAATCCATCTCTTGATCTAAACTGTATTGATTGGTGGATGAGTGAGGGAAAACTCATTTAACTTATGATATCTAAACCATCTCAGACCATGCTTCATATTCTATCTAGTCATTCACCCCTAGGAAACCAGGATTTATCTGGATATATAGCCATCTGCCCTACAAATCCATCTCTCTCCTTCTCTGACCCCATTTCTACCTTTTGTCATGGGATCAGTCATCAAAGCAATGGTTCCATTGCTACTAGAAATGGTGTGATGATAGGATGCTCTATGATGCTCTTTCTCTTAGAGATCCTATGACCCTCCAGAATAAAACCACCTTCCCTGGCCACTACTCACCTTATGTGCTGTATTTCTTTTTTTAGGATATTAAGTTTCTTGAGGACAGGGATTGTTTTGTAGCAGGACCCCTAGTACCTAGCACAGTACTTGGTATTTAATAAGTGTTTAACACATATTTAAAAATTCATTCATTCAATATCTTGCCCAAAGTCATATAGGTTTTAAGTTAGGAGAACTGGGATGTGAACCCATGGCTTCTGACCCCCCAATTCAGGGTTCTTCCTTGTGCACACAAAGGCAACATGTGTATACTGTGAAATGTTGGAAACCTTATTGAGCTGCTTATCTTTCAAAAAAGGTTTTTATTTAAAAATCATTTGGGGGTGCTAGGTGGTGCACCAGCCCTGGAGTCAGGAGAACCTGAGTTCAAATCTAGCCTCAGATACTTAACACTTACTAGCCATGTGACCTTGGGCAAGTCACTTAACCCCAATTGCCCTGCCTCCCCCCCCCAAAAAAAAGCAAAAAAAAATCATTTGAATAAATACAGTAACAATAAGAACAGTAAACAAAGATCTTACCAGGGCCATGAAAAGGATAACATAGATCTGCAAAAGGCATCATCTTGGAAGGGTCCAATCCAGTTCCTCCCAGGAGCTCTACAAAATCTCCTATTCCCCCACAACCTACTGATGGTTTCTATTAAAAAAAAATAAAGCAGCAGAAGGGGTTGTCTTTAATGAATGATAGAATCAAAGTGCTTAACCAATGAAAGATTGCATGGATTCACTCAATCATGGTCCTAGAAGCTTTTGCAGCAACGTCTAATTTTAAATGCAGCATCTGGCTCTCCGGAAATTAAAATCGATGTTTAAAAAGGAAAGTTTATCAGAATTACTTTCTGAATATGTTGACTAATCATTTCTTTAAACTGTTTTTCACTCAAGGATCTGAACTATAGAGTAGAAAACTGTAAAGAGCACAGGAGTTGTCTGAGAAATTGAATCATCAAATCCTTTGCGCACACATGCTGAATTTTAAAAATCCCTTCATGAATAGAACCAGGGTTACAGAACTTTAGATATACGCCTAATATAATCCAGGGGTTTTTTTACTTCCCTCTTCCTGTTCTTCATAGAAAGCCTCTTAATGAATATGGTATACTATCTACAATAGTAGGCTTACTGATAATGTCTTGAATTATTCATGAGAACTTAAAGAAAGAATTAGGAACAGGACCTGGACCTGTGATTTCAGTGCTTTATGGAACTCCCAAATGAGGAAAGCCCTGCTACCTTTGCAGGTCAACACTCTCTCTGCAATTTATGGTCTTAGAGAGTTGCCTAGAGTACTGAGGTAAATGACTTACCCAGGGTCACACAGTCATTATGTATTAGAAGTTGTACTTGTCCCAAGGTCTTCCCAGCTCCGAAGGGAACTGTTAATCTATTATGCTATTTTGTCTCTTAAAGAGAGACTAGCACCCTAAAATTTACTGCCCATATAACTTATTTCTGATTGAGCATTAATGATTAAGGCTGCCCTGCTTCTTTCTTTTTTCCAGGCCAGATAAAACAAATTCTCCAGTTCAAATGCAGTCACTCAAATGCTTCCACATTTCCCAGTTAAGATTTTATGTAAAATACCACATCTCTTCCTTAGTGCAAGGGTTCTTAATTTTTTTTTTTCTGTCACAGACTCTGTTGGCAATCTGGCAATACAGACCTCTCCTTAGAATCATGTTTTCAAATGCATAAAATAAAACATGAGATTGCAGAGCAAAACAATTAGATTTAAATAGTTATCAAAGTATTAAAATAAAAAAACAAGTTCATGGACCCCAGGATAAGAATCCCTGCCTTAATCTCTTCTGCAATACTTTAAGCCTTTCCTACTGAGATTTCCTTGCAAAGCAATCCTTTATTCTAAAGATCTAGCTTTTGTTACATTATGTTAATCAGTATTAAGCTGTATTTATAAATGCTGCCCCTAGAAATAACTAGTGAGCAGAAGTAAATGAGATATAATTCCTGTCCTCTATGAACTGTAATTTAAAACAGAGGACATTAATGCAGATAAATATGTGGGTGGAGGATGTTCCATGAAAGACAAAACTAGATCAACAGATAATATTTATTCCTTCATTCATTTCAAAATCCATAGGGCCTGGAATGGGGACTGAGAGAGGGCTATAATTTAGGGTAGGGGTGGGAAACCTGTGACATTAGGATTTGTTCTGTAAAATTTGGATTCAGACAAAAGGCTACACCCAAGCATCTAGAAAGTCACAGGTGGCCTCCAGGCTGCAAGTTCCTCACTCACCTTCTATCCTTGGTCCTCATGCCTCTACCTAAGCTGCCCCCTATGCCCCAAATAGATTCCTTCTTTATCTCTGCCTCTTAGAATCTTTAACTTTTTTCAAGGCTCAGCTCAGGTGTCATTTGCAGTGGGAAGTTTTCCGAAATTCCCCTAACTGTGTTTTTTCCCTCCTTAAATTATCCCATACTAGGACATACACACCCTCAATCCCCACCTCTCAAGTAAAATGTAAACTCCTTGAAAGCAGCGAGTACTTTACATTTTTAAAATTTGTATCCTTAGTGCCTAGCATGCAGCTTTGAACATAGGAGACAATTTTAATAAATGTTTCTTCAACTGAATTGAATAAAGGGGACCCTTATATTCAGGAATTAAAACAAATCAGAATAAAATTGACAAAAATTATGTGGTGGACCTAAAATAAATTCAATAGATCTTCCTCCCTTCTCTGTTCCTTATTTTGGTGCTACTTTCTTTTCACTGGATGGACAGTGTGTTTTCAATGCAAGTAAATGTTTACATTTTATTAGCTTACTCATAGAGGGAGCAGAACCATATAAGATCAGCCAGCAGAGAGTCAGCCAAGGTCAAGTCCAAAACTGATTTTCAGGGGAAGAAGGATGTTGGGAAGGGAACACTAGTAGATTTTAACAGCCTATTTGTATAACTTCAGTAACACATTACTATGCTTTCCAATGTCAAGATAAGATTTTATACTACACCAGCTGCATTCTTCCACAACACAATTTTACCATTCTGAGACATTCTCACATATCAAAAAATATTCAGATAATCAGAGAAACACCTGGACAGATGACTCATAGCATCGCCATGATTTGGCTAGGGAGCTTTTTCATGAAAGAGGCAAGCACAAGTGAATTGGATGGTAATAATACAGCCCAGCATCACTCATTTGAAATATTTCTTCTACAATGAAAATTATTTGGATAATCAGGACACCTGGATGGTGATTAAAGCTTAAGAGAGGGGTGGGAGAGAGGTGTGGTTAAAAGAAACAAGGATAAATGAATATGATTTTAATAACAGTGTAGGAGAAAACACATAGACATGGGCTTCAACACAACAATAAAATGTACAAATGATATCGATAGGCCCAATCAGCCTACTGGCACTGTTACAGGTGCAACCTTAAGAAATGGCTCAGTAAGCAGTAAAACTACTCACCTTTAGCTGAAGACTGTTTAAATGCCCCAATATGAGATCGGATATTTTTATAACCACTGGATAAATGATAGAGAAGCTGCAGTTTCTGTGCTGATGAGGAATCACCATGGTAAACCTTCCACTGGGGGTCTGAGAGATGACATTGCAGGCTGTTTAGAACATTAAGAGACAAAAAAGCCCAGCTTCATTAGTTATAAGCTGTGTATGTTTCTTTATGGAGAGTTAAAGACCCTGTTTTAGGTGGGAAGGCCTTACACACTATCCCCAATCTGTAAAAGTTCCTATTTGTGGCCCTTTAGGCAGCTAGGCAGCATAGAGGACAGATGCTAGGCCTGAAGTCAGGAAGACCTGAATTAAAATCTGGCCTCAGACACTTACTAACTGTGTGACCCTAGGCCAGTCACTTAACCCTGGTTGCTTCAGTTTCCTCATTTGTAAAATGAGCTGGAAAAGGGAATGACAAACCACTCCAGTATCTTTGCTAAGATAACCCCAAGTGGGTTCAAGAAGACTCGAACACAACTGAAATGATTGAACAACAATGACTAAGATCCGAATATAAAAAATAGCTTTAAATTATATTAGGAAGTCCCTTTGGTATTGAAAACAATTCCTCCTCAAGAATGGAAGTTGTCATGCTCCCATCAGATTGTGAGCTTCTTGAGAGGAAACGACTGTCTTTTGCCTCTTTTTCCATCTTCAGTGATTAGCTAAGTGTCTGGCACATAGTAGGCCATTAATAAATATTTACTGGTTGATTGACTGATAGATGAAGCATTTCCTGCTTTTAAAAAAGAGTTATTTATTTTGAATTTCATTTAAAAAAATCTTTGTGTTCCAAATTCTCTCCTTTCCTAGATTAGGCATTTCTAACCCAAATTGAAACAAGGTTCTCCAAAGCATAGTTTTAGAGGTTCAGCTTTGTAAAACCACAGAAAATATAAATCATATAAATCACTATAAGTTATACATTAAAAATGCTTACATTAAAAACCTGCTATTATACAAGCAGTTAGTTGTATGAATAACTTTAGAAGATATCATGGTCTAGTGGATATATAACAAGTCTCCAAGTCAGGAAGACCTGGCTTCCCATTCCACATGTAAAAGTTGATGGTTATGTGACCCAAGATACCTGACTTTTCAATGCTCTAGATAACTCTCTGAGATGATAAATTGCAAAGAAAGTGGAGAACTACATTAGTTGAATTTCATATACCAAAATGGGGACTTTCTTATGCTAATAATTCACAGGTATGTATCCCTACACATTGTTATATGAATGTTGCCGTTCCCATAGACATAGGAAAAAGATGATCTTGGGAAGTGGAGAATTTGGCCCCTTTGAGAATCCAGTTTTCTATACACTGAGTGTTCTCCAAACACCAGTGCTATGGTGAACATATAATTTCAAGAAGGAAGGCTGAAGATCTGAATAATAAAAACAACTTCATAATAATGAATAATAACAATGGATGTGTATGAAGTATTTGGGGTTTACAATGTGAAATCTTCAGACCAACAAAAAATGTTTTAAAGTCCTACCAAGTAAGACTAAAGTCGTGCTGATATGCTACCCAGGAATCACAGAGTGGGCTAGACACAGTGGTTATCCTTCTACTTAAAGACTTGTACCATGAAATCTACTCTGCAGGAGAGAGTGGGGCTGAAGCTTAGATGAAGTTTCCTTTTCCAGATAGCTATATCTGGAAGGAACCTTAAAGATCATCTGAGCCAAATGGCTGCTTTTCACTTAAGGTCTATAGAGAGTGAGTGACCCAAGGACACATGTTAATGGCTAGATTGGGGACTAGCAGAGAAGGCTCTTCCATTGCCTCTCATGATCCACTTAGCTCACATTTCTCAGGAATTTCTGAAGCTTCTTTAACCTCAGCCTAGATGCAGGCTTTGTTCAGTTATAGCTGAGATATCCAGAGACAACCCAGTTCTCACTGATAAAACTTTACCGAATACTTTCTAATTGCCTCACTGTTTTCTAAAACCATTTACAACTTCCTGTATTTCTAATGAAACTTTATTTTTTGACATCCATCATTTTTTTTCAGGGACTAGTGTCCTGCTTTCTACTTGTGTTAGCTTTCTAACACAAGCTTTCATTCTCCCTTAATTTTATATTGCTTTTAACCATTAGAGATAATTTTCACTCAATATAGCCTTTTTCTTTTAAAGCAGCAAATGAATCAACTAGAAAAGTATGAGGCAGGTCCCCATATCCCATGGAATTTATCCTTACCAAGGAGGCATCATGGAAGAAATGAGTTGATTTCATTGAACCAACCTGCTGTTTGACTAATTTGAATGCTCCTCACTTAATCAGAAAATGTAGTTAAGGAGAACATTCCAATTCCCAGCCATTATAGGTAGCAGAAGGCCATAAGTATTTACAAGTTACAATAAGCAGTATAATAGATTGCATTGTTAATGTTCAGAAAACTACAAACAAATAAATGAAGTACTTTTATACAAGATGTTGTCCTTCAATTCTGAGGGTAAAAAAAATTTCCCAGTGATTTATTGGGTAGGCAATTTCTGTCAAAATTATCTTAGACAGTAGCATGATTTAGGATGAACATTTTTTGTCATTAGGCCTATTGTATTATCAAGAAAGATTTAAATTTCTTTTTAAGAAATTAACTCTAGTAAAAAAGAATATAAAGTTATGTATACTTTCCCTAGGTTGGGAACACAAATTACAAAGCATGACTTGGTTTTCCTTATGATTAAAACAAAAGACCCTATTAGTAAATTTCCAGATTTATTTGTTTATAAAAAGGATTTCCTCAGGTCACATTTCCTGAGGATTCTCAGTCAGATAACTCTTTGAAGCACAGTTTTTCACCAAAAGGTCTGATTATTCACTGAAAAAAATTAAGGAAGCACTTACGGAAGAGGTTAGGGTTTTTCTTTATGGTTATCGTAAATCCATTGCCTGTCTCATGAATCCGGAAGAAGATCATAGCCACATTCTGTGATGAGCTAAAACTTCTGATATTTCCACTTTCACAGAAATCTATGTACCGGTCAGACATGGGAAGAGGATGATCCTGGGAACTGGGAAATTTCTCCCCTTTAAGAATCCAACCATCAAAAACCTTCAGGAATGTAAAAATGGAAAGTTTATTGGTTGATTGATTCCATTGATTCCACCAGTACCCCAAAACATAGATTTTTTTAAAGGGGGAAAATCCAAGAAGGAAGGAATAGAAGAAGAAAGGAAAGTAGAAAGGAAGGAAGGAAGAGAAAAAGAAAGAATCTGTCCTTTTCCAGAAAAGATTCCATTTAATCTTAAATGTAACCTTTGTATAATTGATAATTTTATGCTCCCCTCCCTGCCACCATCCAGCTAAATTGCAGTTTATTCTAAATATAATTTAGCTTTGTGTGGTTTGTTTTCCTTCCTTATAATCAATCCCCTTAATCTACACACACACACACACACACACACACACACACACACACACACATACACACTTCATAATTGTCACCATAAGGATAAGTGGAACCACAGATAACATTTGCTACTGAAATTCATAATTAAATCTTCACATTTGTTGCTTTCCACAAGTTACCCTCTGGTGAAATTTGGATACTTAGTAGAAAGTTGTGAATTTTGGGAGTAGTAAATTTGCCCCTAAATGGTTATATATGTTGGTTTTCCCCATGAATTTATAAATCCCTTATACTTCTGAGACCTAAGATTTAATTGCAGAGGAGGTAAATGAGAACTTTTTCTTCCTCCAATACCTTAGTAGACACGAGCTGCTGAAGTCTTAAAAAACAAACAAATCTAAACTCTCTGCATTTAGCCAGGTGATCAGCTGCACATTTTCCAGGCCTATACTACAAGTCTTTTCATCAAGGTAGAGTCTTCCAGAAGTGGGACTCAAAGGGCACAATTTTTGAGAGCCCAGGTTCACCACCACACCATAAGGAGGCACTAGAGAAGAACACCAGTGGAGGTCAGAGATAGAAAACATCAATAGGAAATAATAAAATTTTCAACAAATACAATAATCCTTTAATATTTTCAAAACATTTCTTTCCCTTATTAATTTTCTTGGTGGTAGGTAGGGAAGCAGTCCAAGTCACCACAGGCTTCCAGTTCAGCTCTGAGCAAATACCCTCCACTGAATATTATAGCACCAAAGTAAGCAATTCTATTGTTTTTGACAGATGCCAAAACATTTCCACTTTCATTGTTTTGATCATAATTATTTTAATTGGACAGAGAGCATCCACTTTCAGCTAACATGTTAAGAATATTTCTCCCAATATTTAAGGGGTTCAAGGGGGATTCTCTTTTACCAGGCCCACCCCTTTCCCGGATTCCTGCCAAAGTGCTAATGTACTTCTCACCTTCCTCCAGACCAATTTCAGAGAGGAAAGACTGTGTCCCAGCACCAAAGAAAAGAAGTATTCGGATGATGGATTTGGAGTCAGAGAACCTGGATTCAAATTCTGATTCTTATTACCTATGGCACCTTACTCAAGTCACAAATTCTCTGGACCTCAGTTTTGTAGCTTATAAAATGGCCGAGGTTGTACTAAATCTCTTGCAGCTTTAAATCCATGATGATATAATCTCTATGAGCTCCATTCTTCCCTGGGAAAGCACTTGGATCTTTCTGAGCTGTCCTCAGGCTGCCCTTAACAGTTAATCACAGGCCTTTGGCTGCTAGTCTGGGGGTACCCTTCCATTGCTGTCCCACCCCTGGGACACTCACAGCCCTTGACTACTGGGGAACACCAGGTTTTGTTCCCCGGGACTGTATGCACAAAGTCTACTGGAACAGATAATCCCAAAGGTCAGGAGACTTGGGGCTGTGTGTTGCAGAAAAGGACGCGAAGGAAGAACAGAAAACTCTCTGGAGGTGAGTGGTGATGATGGTGGGGAGAACTAAGAAAACCAGGAGAGGTGTGGGGGGGTCCCCTGACTGCTTCCAGACGCCTTGTGTCCCCCCAACCCAGCCCCATTCTCTGTAATGACCATTTCCCCTCATGCCCCGCCCTCCATCGATAGTAACTCGGGGTGGGCGAGAGCAGGCTCTGGGTATAGGGTCCTCCCTCTCACCTTCAGAAAGTCTCCTCCGTGGCAGTCAATGCTGACCAGGTCGTATTGGATGGAGATGACTTCCTCCGGTTCCCCGATGAAGAAGGCGGCGCAGTGCAGCTGGGGCTGCTCCGCCGTGAAGGTGAACTGACCCTCGATGCTCAGCATGTCTATGCATCCTGGAGGGGACGGAAGGGTGGTGGGAGTCGGGCAGTAGTCAGGGTGGCAATAGTCGGGAACACGGAGACTGAGATCTGAGCTGGAGACTCCTTCCCTCCAGCCCCAAACCGCAGTCAGCCCCCTTCTTCGCTACCTCTCTCGACTTCCTACTCTCCTTCCTGCACAGAGCTCACAGCTCCCAACAGGGGCGCATCCCTGGTTTCCCTCATTCCTAACCCATTGGTCCTGCCCTTCTCAAACCCAAGCTCCAGAGAGCTTTCCCTCCTAGGTTGTATCAAAAAACTGTGGAGTATCACACATCTCCTGGCTCTATCCCTTCTATCTTTTTCTGTCTGACTTCCCGATCGTTCCTTTTGCCCCCAGCACAGACACAGCCTCAACTTTCTACATGCCCCGACAGTTTCAGTCCAGTCTATGAAACTGGAGATACTCACTCAGCGAGCGGCGATAGAGCTGTTCCTCGGACAGCTCCCGCTTCAGGTCGGTGCTGAAGAACAAGAAAGGGTCGGCTTCTGCAACCTCCCGCAGCTGGAAAAGAACAGAGACACCTGGAGACCACACTAGTGGGCCGCCGGGGAAAAGTTCGGGGTGGTGGTGGTGATGATGGTGGTGGGGTGAGAATATCTGGAAGGTCCTCTTTGCAGGACAGCAGAAGCAAGGGCGGAGGGAGGGAAGCGACATCTTCCGATGTCCTATAACCAACCTCCAGAGTCTCCGACCCTCCAAAAACCAGCCAGAACGTCCTGAACCGCCCAAGAATAGAGCATTCTCATGGGGCCAGGGTGGAAGAAAGCAGTCTAGGGAAATCCAGTGGATAGGAATGGCCACTGGGGATTCTCCCGTGTACTTTTTGCAGTCTCAGGGGAAGAAAAAGCAAACTGATTTTTACAAAGACAGGGAAAAAAGGGGGGGGGGTGCAGTAGAGAGGCAAATTACCTGAGGCTGAAAGTTGGAGGAAAGGCATCAAGATTTGACTATAATATTCACTCACCTCCAGGTATCTGGTCTCTCCCCTAAGAGCTGCCAGAAAGATGAGGACGAAGTGACATTGAAGTTTGAAGGCAGGCAACATCCTGGACCTTGTAGACTGCCACTCTTCTTACGAGTTCGGGGCTCAGTTTTTCCTTCACCTCTGTCGGAGCTGGTTGCTTGGAACTGGTAGGGTTTCTTTGACAGGTCTCTTTTATAGAGGAATGAGGAGGGGAGGCACTCTGTCCCTTAACTGAGCTCAGCTCAGTTACCATGGGTTACCCTATCTCAGTGACAAAGTGCGTGAGTATGACGAGGGTCCAGCTCTCTGCCACAAATTTTCTACCCAGCCTAGTTTTGTCAGGAGTCCTTCTATTTATCAGAAGTTCTACTTACTCAACTGACATTCAAGGATGTCAAGGAATGAGGTGAAGGGCCACTTCTCCCATGTTTCATTCTTTTTTCCCCCTGAAGGTTAATTTTGGGGAAATTTAAAAATATATTTTACAAGCTAAAAAATTTTAAGACCCAAACTCAAAGGATCTAGAAGGCTTAGTGTAATTGTCCAGACTTTCTTTAGTAATATGTCATTTCTGGTATCTTTCTGTTCATTAATCTTTCCTTTATCCTGGACTATCTTTCTTATAAAAAGCTCCTCAACCAGCAAGCTATCTCTAGAGTGTTTGAACTGCTGCATAATTTTAATTATGTCATATGTCCTGAGTATATTAATTACATGAACTCTGTCTGGGATTGCTGGGTATTATAAAATTAACATTAATCCAATTCACTTACAATGCAAATCCATTCCATCTTCAACATTCTACATTGGTTGGCTTAACTCACTGAAACACTTTTCTATCAATACTACTGAGAAACTCCATAGGACCAAACTCAAGACTTGAAGGCCACAGTGATAGAGTAGTAACAAAATTTGCTGTCCCATTCTACCACATAATTCCTATATTCTTTCATTCCCATCCCAGAAAGCATGGTTTCCACTTTCTCTTCCCCCCACACTCATTTAATAATAATGGAATTTATACAGTGTTTTAAGCTTTTAAAAATTCTTTACATATTTTTTCAGTTGAGCCTCACAACAATTTTCTGAAATACATATTATAAGTTTATTGCTCCCACTTTACAGATGATAAAATTGCAGCTCAGAGAGGTTAGGTGACTTGTCCATGGTTCCACAGCTAGTGTCAGAAATGGGATTTGAACCTAGGTATTCCTCATTCCGAGTCCACCTATAACACCTGGTATACCAGCTTTATTTCCAGATTATTAAAACAAATCCATTGATCAGTATTTAATCTTGGAGGAAGGGTACATAGCTGGCTATCTTCATTTCCAAGGCAATTCCACTCCATAAGTGTATTGTCTTGCTTCTCTAACCCTGGGGCTTACCCCATCAACCTCCCAATTAGTTAGATCTTTCCCACCCTCCTCAACAATGGACTGCCAGGTAAAAGGGAACTGTGCAGTGGGGGGTGTGGGGGTGTGTGGGAGATTTAGCTGGGGAAGGGAAGTAAGAGAAGGTAAATTGAGGATAGAGAAGAAACTAGGATTTTGTTTCAACCCAGCCTTATAGTCCTTCAGAATCAAAACACAACCACCCTCTATCAACTCTATTCATTTTGCTCTGGGCTCAACCTCACCATATATAGTGTAACTTAAGAGGAAAGCAGCACTCACTTACTGTGACTTCTTACTGGGTTTCAGAATGGAGAATTGCCATCTCTGCACTCTGTGACAGTGTGTTTCCCTTCTTTTTTCCCCTCCTGCCTACCCCAGAGCAGAGGTAAGGAGCTTGGAGAATCACACCAGAGGCCAATTTTCTCTCTGTATTTACTGGTTACCTTGAGCCTTCCTCTTTTGGAGATTTTTGTTGGGGCTATGTACTGTTGTCACCATGAAGACTTCTTAACTAATATCTTGCCCTCCAAACCATAGTCTCATCCCTCCTCAAGTAAATATTCATGGTCCAGTGGTACTAGCACTGATTAGAGCCAGAAAATGTACAGCTAGGTGGCACAGTGGATAGAGTACAGGTTTTGGAATCAGGAAGACTCCTTTTCATGAGTTCACATCCAGCTTCAAACACTTACTAGCTATGTGACTCTGGGCATGTCATTTAATCCTGGTTACCTCAGTTTCTTCATCTGTAAAGTGGGCTAGAGAGGGAAATGGCAAACCATTCTAGTATCTCTGCCAAGAAAACCCCAAATGGGGTCATGAAGTCAGACATGACTGAAAAATGAACAAAAGAGTCATAGAATCTAGGTTCAATCCCACCTGTAATGGCTACTATTTGTGTGAACTTGGGCAAATCATTAAATGTCTCTTGGCCCACTCAATTTCCTTTACTCTGAAGGGAAGCAGTTAGATGACTCTGTGGCCCTTCTAGCTATAGATCTAAAAACAAGGATATCTTTTTGTGTATTTATAAGGTCCCGTCTTTAGAAACTTGTTAAGATGAATGAGGGTGTACATTACTGAAATGATGTAGGTTTTGTATGTGTTGGGGGCAGGGATTTCATATATATAGGGAATTCCAGGGGAGGAACTTCCTCTACTAATGCAAGCCAGCACCTTCTTTGTAATTTATAATATTACAGAGTTGCTTGAGGGTATTGGCAAATTAAATTATTTCACCAGAAACATGCAGTCAATATATGTAATGAATGAACCCAGGTCAAGTCAAGTCAATGAGAATTCATTAAAGTCTTCTTGACTTGGAGGCCAACTCTCCATGTGCTATACTATGCTGTCTCTCTGCAGTAATACCCTTTTTATATAACAAACCGTAAAAAAGTCTCACTTGATCCTTCCATCCCCACTAACTATAGTCATATCTCTTAGCCCATTGTGGTTAAAATCCTTGAAAAAAACATATCTATAATAGGCGCCTCCACTTCTGTAATGGAAATGCAGATTTGAAGATCTTCCCTGCCCCTAGGCCCTTTGATTGGCTTAAGAGACTTTGATTGACTTAAGTGACTCTGAGAACCTTCTTTAATTTGAAAGTATACTCTGCCCCCTAATAGACTGAATGTGGTCACATGGAGCCTGTGGTAGGAGGCTTGGTTTTCAGGAATGACCACACCTTGATGTTGTGTGATTGGGCAGTGGATCAAGAGGGTGGTTACATTCTCTGAGCCTGGAGAAGACTATGTTATCCCTGATTTGAGGCTTTGCTTTGGGGCTCAATTTGAGAAGTGTTGTGTGATTTGACCAGATGAGACTCTGGGCAGCCGTTGTTGAGAGCCCCCCGGCTTTGAAAACCCAGATATTGATGCTTCCCTCTCTGGTAACTGTGATTTGGTATTGATATAATGATTGGACAGTTTGGAAGCCTGTCTGTTTGATCTGTAAGTTCTGTAACTCTGATGTTCAGGGTGCTGACCTTTTCCCCCTGAACTACGTAATATATGTTTGTTTGATTAAAGTAAGCTTATTAACACATTTTGAGTTGCTTTCCTTTTGAAAAGCAGATCTAAGAACCTGTGTTGGCAGTCACCCTGGGGATATTGGGGTGCTTGCTGCTACAACTTCCTCTCTTTTCACTCTCTTTGTCACCACCTGCAATCTGATTTCTTACCTCATTGTTAAATTGAAACTGCTCTCCCAATGATCTCTTAATTGCTAAATCCATTGACCTGTTCTCAGTCCCTATTTTCCTTGACCTCACTGTTTGTGGGGTCCATATTGAGGGAAAGCCATAATACACAGTAAGAAGTGAAAGCCATTAAAGTTAAACTGTGAAAGGTAGAAGGCTCAGCATGGTGACCTATTAAAAGTCATAACTTAGATACTGAATCATAATTCAGACACTGAGTCATAGCTTAGATACTGTGACTAGTACATGACTGGTACATGACTAGTACCTAACCTTGAGTACCTGGGCATTTACCCAACAGCTCCGGGTTCAGTACTAAGTATAAACTAAAATACTAGCCAAAACATTAACTAAGCAGAAAAACTCTAAATAACCACAAATCTGCAGTGAAGCACCCTATGGCTCCTCCTCCCTTTGTCTGATTTCTATCATAATCACCACAGGGATTTGCCGGGGGGAGTGGAGGGGAGAAAGGGGAAGAGGGAGAGGGGGGAGTCTTTGTGGGGATCTGCTGGATTGTCCAGCAGCTGCCCAAGATTGCCCGGAGCACCTTGACTTCTTTTTTTGATATCAAATTCACCTCAGGGATATGGGGGAGGCACAGGGTTCCCCAGCCAGGGCAATTCTGGACCTTATGTTGCTCATCATTCCCTCCTCCTTGATTCTCTCTTCCCTCTGCTGTCTGGGTTTCAGGACCCCACTCTCCCCTAGATCTCCTCTTATCTATCTGATCACTCCTCAGGATTGCCTTTGCTGGATCTTCATCTAGGTCTAACTCTGTGGTCCACAAGATTCTTTCCTGGACCCTTTCCTCTTCTCCCTATATACTACTTCCCTTGGTCATCTCATTAGTTCCCATGGATACCATCTCTATGTGAATGATTCTCAAATCTGCCTATCCGGCTCTCTCTGCTGACCTCCAATTTTGCATCTCCAATGGTCTTTCAGACATCTTGAACTGGATGTCCAGTAGACGTCTTAAACTCAACATGTCCAAAACCAAACTCATTATCTTTCCCCCTAACTCCTCCCTGCCCCATTACTATACAGAATAAAACCATCCTGGTGGATCAGCTTGCCTCAAGTCTCTGCTAATTCTAATCCATTCAGGCATTAAAGTGATAGTGATTTTCCTAAAACACAGGTCTGACCATGTCACTCTCCCTGCTCAATAAACTCCAGTGGCTCCCTATGGCTTTCAGGATTGAATATAAAATCCTCCACTTGGAGTTCAAAGTTTTCCATAACACAGCCTCCCCTCTTCTTTCGAATCTTCTTATACCTTATTCTTCAAAACATACTCTTTGCTCCAGTGACACTGGTATCTTGGATGTCCCCAAAACAAGGCACTCTCTCTTAGCTTTGGACATTCTCTCTGGCTGTCCTCCATGTCTGGAATGTTCTTCTTCCTTATCTTTGCCTACTAGCTTCTCTGGATTCTTTCAAGTCTCAGCTAAAATCCCATTTTCCCATAGGAAGTCTTTACCAGCCTCTCTTAATTCTAATGCTTTTCCTCCTGTATATGTATATGTATATGTATATGTATATGTATATGTATATGTATATGTATATGTATATGTATATGTATATGTATATGTATATGTATATGTATATGTATATGTATATGTATATGTATATGTATATGTATATGTATATTCCTTTTGTGTCCATATCTGTTTGTTTGTCTCTCTCACTAGATTGTGAATTCCTTGAGGGCAAGGACTGTTTTTTTGCCTCTGTTGGTGCCTAACACAGTGCCTGTCAAATAGCTAGGTGGTGTAATGGATAGAGCACCAGGTTTGGACAGGAAGGCTCCTCTTTGAGAGTTCAAATCTAACCTTACACACTTACTATTTGTGTGACCCTGGGCAAGTCATTTAACTTTTTTTTGCCTTAGTTTCCTCAGTAAAATAACATGGAGAAGGAAATGGCAAACTACTCCAGTATCTTTGCCAAGAAAACCCCAAATGGAGCCACAAAGAATTGGACACAACTGAAATGACTGAATAACAAACAGTGCATGGTAGGCACTTAATAAATATTTATTGACTGATTAATATTGTTATAGGATAAATACTAACCCTAAAGAATTCTATTCAGGAAAATCTGCATTGATATGACCAAGCAAACAAATCTGCCAGGAGCTTGGGGATCTAATGCTTATGTATGAGACTCTGGTAAAGGGACAAAAAGAAATACCAATATGATGCCATGAAGATAAGAGGAAGTAGGGCTGACAGTGGCCATGTTCAAGTGCTGGAAAATGTCTCTCTTCTCTACCACCATGATCTTATGTTGAGGCAAGAGTAACAAGAATGGTTTAGATTGAACTTCCAATATCTAAGTAGTAAGGCTTTGTCGAAGGATTATAGACTCATCGTTTTGAGTGTGAATTGACCCATTCGATTTCACTTTTTTCCCATTAGAGTGATTTGTTTGACTGAATTGATTGGTGGTTTGGGGATTATGTAGACCCAGACTATGGGTGACTGGAAAAAACGAATAGAGAGTCATAGAATGGATGGTTAATAAGGCAGGGAACTTTCCTTCTGTAATGGTTTATTTGTGGTTCAGCCAAGAGGCAAGGGATTAAACTAGACTAGAATCAAAGAATGGGATGTGCTATATAGGAGAAGTGGTCCCACTGACACTTAAAGATAAATCTTTAGCCTGTATCCACCCCAACTAGTGATCCAGTCTTTTCCTAAAGACCTCCAGAGAACATTCTTTTTCAACCTTTCCCTCATTCTTAGGTTGTATATTTATCTTTTGTAGAAAAAAATTGTTGCTTTCCCTCCTTCCCCCCCCCACATCTAAAGGCCTCAATAGAGATAATGAACAAAAAAATACATATTGTACCTTGTTGGAACTTGATAGATGTTTCCTGAATTTATTAAATTGACAAGGCTTTTATTTAGTAGTTTCCCTGCTCTTGTTTAGTAATATAAAATTTCACATATGATCAATTCTTTTTGTAGCATTTTATTTTTTCCAATCACATGTAAAGACAAATTTTAATATTCATTAATTTTTTAAATTCCAAATTTGCTCCCTCTATTCTCTCTTCCCATCTAAGATGTAAGCAATTTGATCTATTTTTTTTTACAATTTTTATTAATTTTATTTTTAATTTATGTGATAAAACTAGCATTTCCATAACATAGCAGAATAAAAAAGATGATTGCACATGAAACTGCAAATCTATTATGTACAATTTACTCTTCTTTTAAAATATATAATAAAGTCATTCTGTATATTTGATATGTTATATATGTGCTGTCATGGAAAACATATTTCCATATTAGTCATGTTAGGAAAGACGAAACAGACCAAAAGGAAAAAGAATCATGAAAAAATAAAAAAGGTAAAAATAGTATTTTTCAATCTGCATTCAGAATCCATCAGTTCTTTCTCTGGAGGTGGATAGCATTTTTTCTCATGAGTCCTTTTGAGTTGTCTTCAATCATTGTATGGCTGAAAAGAGCAAAGCCATTTACAACTGATCACATAATTATGTTGCTGTTATTTGTGTACAATGTTCTCCTAGTTCTTCTCACTTCACTTCATATATGATCAATTATAAACCATAAATAATGAATGGATTTGAACACAAGATCATAGATCTAGAACTGGAACCACTTAGTTCAGACCTCTTCATTTTACTGGTGAGGAAATTGAGGCCAAGTGAATTGCCCAAGGTCATAAAAGATAGTGGGCACCTTGGGCAAGATTTGAATCCAGACCCCTTCACTCCATAGCAAGTAGTCTTTCCACAGTACCACGTTACCAAGTAATATAACTGCAGTAGGAACAATGCTAAATCTGGAGTTTGACTTGAGTTCAAATTCCGTCTTATCATTTATGGGACCTCAGACAAGCCACTTAATTTCTTCATTTTCCTTTGATATAAAATGAGAGTCTTGAACTGAACTATTCCTAAGATCTCTCTTAATTGTAAATCTGGCATCATGTTAGTCAAACGACTAGTTTTTTACTATCTTCCTTCAAAAGTGGTTTGTTTGACTAAATGTAACTTTTTTCCCCTTCAAATTAGTTTGTGAAATGAAACTTATGGTTCAGAAGTGGCTTACACCAGGGCAGAAGATAGAGAACAAAATTCTCTTGTGGGCAAGCACAAGTCAGATGGGAAAAACATGAACTCATTTTGATGAATTCTTCACCTCTTTTGCATTTTTAACTTTTAGCTTTATAATCTTGCTCACTAATATATTTACTGTCTATTCTTGTCACTGAAATTTCAGTCTTAATGGTTTCTGAGGGTGAAGAGATGTGGCAAGCTTTCCTGTATTATTATCCGGTTAGGCTTAGAGAAGAAGGTCAAAGTTAGAACATAAATTGCTCCCTTCAAATTGCAGGTAGGAAAATGTAGAAATTAGTTGAGATATAATTACAGTACTATCTGTCTAAAATCTAGACAGAATGGGTCATATTCAAAGACATAAGACACTATACTGATTAAATGGCCTAACTGAAATGAGGGGGAAAAGTATTCTGAAATTGTGAAAAGCAGAGAAACTATATATAGAAAGTGAAAAAAACAAGGAAAGGGGAAATTGAAGTCATAAAGTAGAAATATCAGAAAGGGGACATAATTTGATAAATATCTGAGCAGGAGAGAAGATAGTGGGGGTATAAAATAGACCCTAAAAGATAAGAAGCTATAGTGAGAATTATTTTGATGGAAGATGGAGATTTTGTGGATGAGCAAGCTATGATTTGGCAAAGAGGATTCCCAAAGGTTTGTGATGAAAGAAAAATAATGAAAGGTTTAGTGACTTGCTTGGATTAACATTGTGAGTCAGTAGCAAAGTCAGGACAAAAGAGGTCTCCTAACTCATAGTCAGACAATCAATCTATTTTATCCTTTTCAAAAACAACTTCTCTGGAAATTAATGGATAAAATTATATCCTATGTAAAATATTGTGAAATAGCCATCAAGCAATGAAATGCAGCAGCCTGGGGAGATAAATAACTCCTAAAGAGACCCAGGATTATTTAGGCTTCTGTCATGGTTTCCCTGTCTTTGGACTGACATTGTTATCTCGACTTTCTTCAGACTTACCCTAGAAAGTAGCATGACTAACATCAAGCCAGTAGATCATAATGAAGTGTCATTTAACGTCACACCACCATCCGGATCAAGTGGAAAAGTACAGCCCAGATCCAGAAGAATTCTCATGAGCTTTGATTAGGAGTATGTGAGGGGTGTCCCAAAAGGCTTAGTGCAGTTTTAAACTAGAATGGTTTAAGTTTGAATAGTTTAACACTACACTAGGCCTTCATGCTATGATTTTGCTTGTGACTTGCTTCTCCTATTAGGGAAGAGAAAGGAATCGAAAATGATCCTAACTCCTGAAATATAGATTGGAAATATAGATCCTGAAATACAGATCGAAATGAGCAAATCTTGCTAGATTTGTTGGGGGCCATGACAGATTTTAAATAGGCCCAGTCCTCGAGAAAATTGTGAGAGGCAAAATGCACCCTTTGATGTTCTCTGCTTTCCATTCAGAAGGACCTTGCACTCTAATTGGAAAACCCTATCACTGAAGGTAGCTTATTGTCTTTTTGGTAGTCTGAAGTAGTCTGTCCATTGCGGGGCTGTTTTCCACACTAAAGCTGAGCAGACCCATCAAGATTGTTGAGACAGACCAAGCAAGATTCTGGGTATCTGGGCTACATGGAATTCTTAACAGGCTTAAGGTGTTATCCCTCTAAAGGGGTATTTCCAATTTAACTTGAAATGCATGAAGGCTGATCCAAAGAGTTCACATATATAATTGATATCATATTGCTTGCCTTCTCAATGAGTGGGAAAGGGGCAGGAAGGAAAGTAAAAATTGGAAATAAAAAAATTTAAGTAAATATTAAAAGTAAATAAATAAGAAAGGAAGAAAGAAATGGATCTTTTCATTGTGGGAGGATCATAGCCAATCCAAGATCTAATAAGATAGTAGTGAGCCTAGAGAAACCAAGAGTAATAGTAAAGAAAAGGAAAGAAACGTGAAGACAGAACAATGCCATGAGTTGCCTATATTGAGTGAACATACAGTCTGGGAGTATGTGAGGAGTGCTGAGGAAGAATGGGGTTTGACTGTCTCGTTCTCTATTTCTGGTTACTTGCCCAGTCTGGTTAATTCTAACTCCACATTCTCTCTTGTGTAGAGTGTGAACTCCTTTTGAAGGCAGAGATATTTTTGCTTTGCTTCTTATAATAGGGATAGGGAGAGGGATTGGTCATCGGAGGCCCAGACCTTAGAGCCTGCACAGCTGACTATATACCCAAGAGGAGGCTTGTTGAGATTGCTTCTGAAAATGTGTGATGGGGAGACCTGTTCCCTCCCTGCTTCAGAGATATTATCTTTTTCTTGTTCACTTGCTGGTGATTAAAAACTGTTAATCGGATGCTGAGTGGATCTGACTATTCCTACAAAAGACTTGGATTGACAAACTTTCTCCTATTCCAAAGACCTGCTGTGAGCATCTGGCCTGGTGGGGGCAGGGCAGTGCTACTGCTGGCTGCTTCATCTCTATGTGGTCATGAACACATAAATGCTTTTACTTCTTTTGTCTCTGTGTTTATTCTTTCCTCTTCTAAGGTGAATGAATGTTGGTGATGGGACAGACTAGGTTATGACCTTGTGAGCTTTGAAAGATTGGAAGAGCCACTGGAGGGCTGGCAATGAGAGTCAGTAATAGAGTCTGCCAGTAAGAGCAATGTCTAGAAAGGAACTAGCCCTGAAGGGTGAACCTGCTTGATGAGACCAGCCGTGTAATGATCCAGTAGGTAAGACAATATATCCTGTAAACAAGTTAGAGAATTGTCCATTAGTTGTGTCATAACCAGAAATGAATGTGTAAGAGTGTGAGTGTGCATGTGTGTGTGATATTTTGTAGTAACTATTTTAAGTTCCCTCTCCACAGGAACTGAGAGTGTACCTCCACTTTGAATGTCCATTTTTGCTATACTTTTTCAGTAAATACCCTTTTGAAAAAGTTAATCGATGTTAATTGGTTAAATGTTATTGGTGAGATATTTATTTATGACTGACACTGGGGGAAAGGTAGGTAGAACATATTCAGAAAACCAGAAGACTGTCAAACAGAAAGGAAGAGCCCACATTTCTCCTATCTCCTACTTAAAGGTGAAAAACAACCTTAGACATTATTATAGTTTCTGGATTTCATGTTTTGCTTTGTTTTGTTCACATAAAAATAATTGCAAGTCTGCATGCTTCCCATATTGGAAGATAATGGTAAGGAGCTACTATCACAAAGCATACATTTTGAGTTGTTTTTTTTTTCCCAGGTAGTATGAATGTATTTATATTTGCCTACCTACTAAGAGTTCAGAATATAAAGCCCCTGACAAGTATTCACCCAATTTTGTCCCAGCTCCAATCAATAATAACTTGGAACATTCAGTAAAGTATGGAAGAGGGATTGGACTTATTAGACTTATTCCCTTTTGACCCCAGGACAGAAATAAGAACAGTGAAACTCCATGTAAGGAAAAACTTCCTACCAATGAGAGCTATCCAAAAATGGAATGGAATAACATAGGAGGTGATGGATTACCCCATCTTAGAGTTCTTCTATCAAAGACTAAGTGACAATTTATTAGGAATGTTGTAGAAGAGATCCTTCTTCAATCAAGAAACCAACAAGCACTTATTAAATGCCTACTAGGTGTCAGGGACTGTGCTAAATACTGATGAGTCAAAGATAAAGCAAAACAGTCCCTGTACTAAAGGAGTATACATTCTGTCATGGCAAACATGTACCTATATAATCAAATACAGTCACTACAAAATAATTTCAGGGTTCTAGGAGCTGAAGAGGAGATGGTCAGCACATGAGTTGAGTTTTGAAGGAAGTTAAGGGATCCCAAGAGGTGCAGGGGATAGGACAATGCCTTCCACATACAGATAATAGCTTATGTAGAGTCATGGAGATAGGAGATAGAAAGTTGTGTAGGAAGAGTAACAAGTAGTATAATTTGACTGAATTGCAGAGTGTGTGAAGGGGAGAAATGTGTGATGAGCCTGCAGAGGTAGGCAGAAAACAAATTATAAAGGGTTTTCAATGCCAGGAGAATGAAAGCAAGAAGACATTTTGTAGGTTATGATGGGTGGTTCATCTAGGTGGTGATGAGAAAATATACTATGGAAGTAAATCAATAAATATTTATTCTGTTATTGTTCAGTCATTTCAGTTGTGTCTGAGTCTTTGTGACCCCATTTGGGGTTTTCTTAGCAAAGATACTGAAGTGGTTTCCCATTTCCTTTGGCTCATTTTACAGATGAGAAAACTGACCAAACAGGGTTAAGCGACTTGCCCAGTGTCACACAGCTAGTAAGTGCCACATTTTAACTCATAAAAATGAATCTTCCTGATTCCAAGTCTAGCATTCTATCCACTATCTCACCCAGCTGCCCATAAACATTTATTAAGTGTCTACAATTACATGTTAGGCATTGTGCTAAACACTGGGGATACAAAAAGAGGCAAAAGACAGTCTCTATCCTCAAAGAGCTTACATTCTAAGTCAGTGGGAATAGAGAAGGGACAAAAGCAAAAGATATGATGGGGATAGAATTGCATAGACTTTACCCCATGACTGGAAGGAGCTCCCTCTACTCCTATACCTCTTTGAATCTTTGGTTTCTTTCCATGCTCAGAACAAGTGCCATTTTCTTTTGGAGCCACTCTTTCACAACTCCTCCTATCAAGTGTCCCATGCTCGTGGTCACCTCCCTCCACTCTGTCCTTTGGAGGAGGGATGGGAAGAAAGATGAAATTCTCCAATATGTGGATAGGAACAAGAAAAGAAGTGGAGCATCTAAGGCGCTCACCTCTAAGGAAAGTGTCTCCTACTTCTTATTTACTAAGCATAATTTTCCTTAATGCCACTCAATTTCACCCACTTGGCTCTATTGTACCCATGGAAATCCAAGAGGTCTAGATTCATATGACTTTTTTCCTTTCCTCTTCTTTTTTGGTGAAGTTAGAATACTGCTTTTCAGAAATATCTCTTTGGTTTGTGTCAAGTATCTAACTGGGCACATCCCAGGGATTTGAAAAGAAAATATCTTTTCTGTGTGTTTTTCATATCAACTATAGCCTTTTTGCTCTGCCATTTCTTTTAAGATACACAAAGACACACCCACAAATAGAGAACTATTTCTTATAAAGAGCAGCTTTTTTTCTGAGAACATGCCCAATATAGAAAGAGAACAAACTATTCAAAAGAAATATGAGTTGGAAAATAGACAATGAGATAGGCAGTATGAAGCATTAGATGAAGGTGGTAGCTTCAACATTATGGCTCACAGCATACAAGGAAAAGCTACCATCTATACCCTTTTGTTCTCAGCATTCTCCCTCTCATTCAAGTTCATGGTTACAGCAGCAGCAACAGTGGCCAAGGTGTTGTGAGGTGGCCAGCTCTCCTATACAATAGCTGATGGTGGTGACTCTTTCATGTATGATTCTGCTTGCCCCCTAGTATATTGTTCCATTCTCATCCCTCACAAGATTTTTAGCTTTTTGGTTGAGAGAAGAGAAAAAAACACTATCTTTTCCAACAGTCATAATCTCCATAAGTCTCAGAGATTATATAAAAGATACACTGGAGTTCCCTGCCCATGGGCATTGTCTGGTGGCCTAAGTTTTTGTTTAAGGGGACATTGATATGAATATTGGAGTCCCCAAGTATGAAGGCAGGGGTTGGAGTGAAGAGGAAGGCTGTGAGCCAGGTGCTGACATTCTTGCAAAAAGAAAAGAGAACTAGCATTCCTGGCCCTGGTCTTGGAGAGATAACCTCCCAGCATCAAAGGTGGCAACCAAACTCGGAAACCAGTAGACTGCTATAGCAGGGATTTGGAAAGGGTGATATTGACATTAAACAGGAAAACATTGACTGGATTCATACTTACTATAATAATTACTGCTATTCATTATCCTTCTATCAGCTTTGGGGAGAGGAAGGCAGGGGAATGGTGGAGACAGGGAGAGTAATCTGAAAGGGAAAGTAGTTGTTTTCATTCATGAGAGTGACAGAGTGGAATGCCAGATGCTGCACATGTCCCCATGTAGAATCTTACCTTATCCCTGTCTATAAGGACCTCTGTACCCAGAAAGGTCAGATTAATCTCAATGAAGTGTCAAATCAGTAATCACATCAATTCCACATTGTCACCCTCTCTTTGGCAAGTTTGATAAGCCATATGCTAAAAATTAATGAAGTGAATTATCTTAAATAAATGAAAACATCTGTTCCTAGTATCACCAGGCTTCAAGGTGAAAGACTTCTTGAAGGTGAGTATGCAGACCAGGGCTAAATAGGACCTGTGTTTATATTCTGTTATGCATTCTTTTGTCAGTACCATAACTCATGTCTTATCACTTTGCTGTTATATACCAGTCACCAGGATGCTTTCAGTGAATAGTGAGTGTCATGTAATATGGTAAACTACTCTGTTTCTCAGATATCATAGAGGTTGACAAGAACCATAAAAAGATTGAAATGAGGCATAAATGTCAAAGATTTATTTTTTCCTTTCTTTCCTCACTCCCTCTATTCTGGTTTTTTCTAGTAAAATAGATAAATCTTGAAATAACAAAGAGGATGTGGGGACAGACAGATCTGATGTCCTTCCATCTTTTGTTGTTATTAGGTCATGTCTGACTCTTCATGACTCCATCTGGGGTTTTTGTAGCAAAGATACTGGAGTTATTTGCCATTTCCTTTTCTAGCTCATTTGACAGATGAGAAAAACGGGGTTGAGGGACTTGCCCAAAGTCACTCAGCTAGTAAGTGTCTGAGGTTGGATGTGAGCTCAGGAAGATGAGTCTTCCTGGCTCCAGGAAGTTCTATCCACTGTGCCTCCTAGCTGCCTTGGAAAGAAACGTTTTGATAACTATTTTGGTTTTGTAAAAGGCACTGTTTACTTCTTGTTAGTTTGGTGGCTGCCAAACTTGACTTGATTTATACATCTTCATTTTTATCTTTTCTTACCTTTTCTCACTTTCTAAGCTGCAGTGCTTTCCAGTTAGAAAGTACATCCACATATATGATTTCTTTTGGTCTTTACAATAAGCCTGTAAATTCATCATGATTTGGTCCTGATCAGTGTGAATAACAATACCCTAAGTGGTTGTATCATTTGAACTTGCTCTGCATATTTCCACTGGGCTGGAACCAACGACCATATTTACATAATTATACATTATATATAATTATACATTATAATTATATGATGTATATTATAATATGTAATATACTATTAATTATACTTTGGTTCACATTGGGATACATGTAGCCACTTAATAGGATTCATTATTCAAACTGATTGTGACCTATCTGTAGCATAAGTATTAGCATACCCATTTTACAGATGAAGAAAAAGATTCAGAGAAGTTAAAGGTGCCAGCTAGTCAGTGACAGGAATGGTACTAAGAATCAAATCGAAGTCTTTTGACTCTGAGTCCAGAGCTCTTTCCACTCCACCATGTTGCTTTTCAGGATTTTCTGATTGGGCTAACTGGGAAATTAGCTCATACAGAACTCCACAGATGTAGGTAAAAGGGTTCTCAGCTCCTACATGAGTGCTCAAGGTAGCAACACATAGTGACTCTAGCCTTTATTTCACCATGCAGGAAAGCATAGTTGACTATAAACTCCAAGTAACTGCTTCTCAGACAGTCCATTTCCATTCTAGAATAATCCTTATTTTATTTATTTATTTTTAAAAAGCAATTGGGGGTAAGTTAACTTGCTCAAGGTTACACAGCCAATCATTATTTATGTGTGGGTGCTCATTTTCTGAGGCCGGATCCGATCCCAGGTCCTCCTGACTCTGGAGCCGGTGCTCTTACTCACTGCGCCATATGGCTGCCCCAATAATCCTGATTTTAAAGCAGAGTAGATTTTTGGCTCTTGAAAAAAGGAAATCTCAGTGAAGTCATCTATAGTTACTAAAAGCAAGCTCCTTAGATTCATAAATTAAATGCATTCTTAAAAATCAAATTATCCTGTCTTGTTTGTCTCTCTTCTGGATTTCTTTTAGAAGAGAGATGTGGTTCCCTTTTATATGGTCCCTTTTGTGGAGTATTCTCCATATTGATACTAAGTTTTTTTAGATTGTAAATAATTTTGGGAGGGGTCTTATATCTTTTTTTGTTTTTTCCTTTCTAAAGATCAGAATCACAGTTATCACAGATTTAAAGGATCATATATCAAACCCCTTTTCTTCATCTTCAGATTTATACAAGATGGTGCACATTTACAGAGTAACCTATGTGCTTTTTAAAAAATTGCTTTCCTTATGATAACCCTGGGACATAGGATTATTATCCTCATTTTGCATCAAGGAATACTGAAAGTCGGAAAGTTTAACTGTCCTGCCCATGGCTATATGACGAATACATTTTTGAGTCAGACTTATACCTAAGTCTTCTGACTCCAAATATAATGCTTTTCCACTAAACAATATAACTGCTTTTTCCAGAGCTCTATCAATCAAAAAGCATTTCTTAAGAGCCTAATAAATAAATTTTAAAAATCAGACAAAAAGAAGTTTAAGATCTGAAGAGCATTTTAGAAAAGTTATAGATGAGAGATTACTGAATTATATATGAGGCAATTACTAAATGGGAATCAGTATGAAGGAAAGAAGGAGGAAAGAAGAAAGGAAGGAAATAAGCATTTATTAAATACCTACTATGTTCCAGGCATTGTGCTGACTGCTTTACAAATATTGTCTTATTTGATTCTCAACCACCCTGGGAGGTAGTTGCTAGGAAATCAAGTCTAAATGAAGTTGTGTCTTTTCCAGGGTCATACAGCTAGTAAGTGTCTGAAGTAATATTTGAACTCGGGTCTTTAGACCAGGTCCATTAGTATATTCACAGAACCACCTAGCTGCCTCTGATAGAATAGAATAGAGATTAAATAGGAAGGAATATGCATTATTTCTCAGCAGTGCATGGCATTTAAAAAAAAATGACTTAGAAAGTGTGACATTGATGATGAACCAGCAAAGGAGACTGAGAAAGAGTGCCCATTATCAACACAACCAGCAATCATTTATTATGCACCTACTTTGTGCTAGGTACTGTATAAACACTGGAGATACAAAGAAAGGCACAAACACAGTCCCTGCCTTTAAGGAGCTCACATTTTAATGGGAGAAAACAACATACAAATAATTATCTACAGACAAGACACATAATAGCCTCTGAGGGGAGGAAAAGCACAAGCAGTGTAGGGGAGGCAGAATGAAAGAGGAAAGTTTTCTTTCAGTAAGCAGGATCTGAGCTGAAGGTAGTCAAGATCATCAGAAGGCAGAGGTGAGTCAGGAGAGCATTCCAGGTTTGGGAAACAACTAGTGAAAAGGCATGAAAATAAAGTGCCACAAGTGAGAAGCAGGAAGAAGGTCAATATCTCTTCAGTGTAGACTATGCATAGGGGAGTGAAAAATAAGAAGAGTGGGAAGATAGAAAAGAGGCTATATTGTGAAGAGCTTTAAATGTCAGAAGATATTGTATTTGATCCTAGATGTAATAAGGAGTCATTAGAATTGATTGATATAAGAGGCAACTAGAGAGCTCAGTGGATAGAGCATTGGGACTGGAGTCAGAAAGACCTGAGTTCAAATATGACCTCAGATATTTATTAGCTGTGCGACCCTGGACAAGTCATTTAACCTTTGTTCACTGCTGGAAAAGGAAGTGGCAAACAACTTCAGTGTCATTGCCAAGAAAATCTCGCAGACAGTATTGGTCAACTATGGTCCACAGGGTCATAAAGAGTTGGACATGACTGAACAACAGAATTTATTGAGTAGGAAGTAATATAGTCAAACTTGTGTGAGAGGAAGCATAATCATGAAGACCCAAGTAGAAGGGAATGTTAGGGAGGAGATGATGGTGTTGTCAGTGCCAAATGCATCAGATAGTTTGTGAAAGATTAGAACTGAAGGAAGACCATAAGATCTGGTCATTAAGAGATCATTGATCATTTTGTAAAGAGCAGTTTCAGCTGGGTGATGAAGTCAGAAGTCAGATTACAAAGGACTGAGGTCTGAGAGGACAGAAAGTATGGGCAGTGAGTATAGACAGCTTTTTCAAGGAGTTTGGCTAAGAAAGGAAGAAGAGGTATAGTCTGATAGCTTGAAAAGTCTCTAGAGCCTAATGAAAGTCTTATCAGGAAGTGGAAGACCTGAGAATGTTGGAAGGCATCAGTTGATAGGGAGAGGTTGAAGATTAGAAGGGGAGATAAGTGAGGATATAGTCTGCTGGAGAAGGTGGGAAGGGATAGGATTAAGGGTTCAAGTAGAGGAGTTGATGTAGGTGAGGAGAAGGACCACTTCCTTGTCAGAGACTGGTAGAAGGAAGAAAGAATAAGATTTAGTCAAGGGTTTTGAGATGAATAGAAGGGGAGAAGGAAGTCAACTTGAATGTCCTCAATTATTTTCAGTAAAATAAGAGGCATGATCTTCACCTGAAGGCAGGGGGTGGAGAGAGAAAGAGAAGAAAGAAGTATGACAGGGCTTGAAGAGGGAAGAAAAGTGTAAGTAGGGTGGATTTTAGTGTATGTAAGGTGGGTTTCTGTTATTCTTTCTTAGAATTTAGTTTCCCAGAATCCATGGCCATAACAATCTCTATTTTCCAGGTTCATGACTTGTAAACCTCTCCATTGTGCTTATGCAGCATTATATAATGATAAATAATATAAACATTTGTGCTTAAATTGTAAATATCTACTGCAACTGTGCAGTGAGATAAAATGGTGAGATAATGTAAACTTGTGAAGCTATTGCTGGCAATGTGCCTTCTTTGTCTGTTGCCCTATAAAGAAGGTGGGCACTGGTCAGTGAGTGTGGAACCTTTAGGGTTGAATGCAAAAGCTAGAATGCTGTGTGTGCCTTGATTGGCCCCCAACAAGGTTTGGGGGGATCTTTGCCTCAACTGGCCCCCATTGTGCAGCCATTTAGGGGAGTGGTGATTTAAGGGAATGCAGAAGCTGTGCCTGTCTTGATTGACTCCATTGAGATATAGAGGTAGTTTCCCACCCACCTCATCCCCTGCTTCTTGAAGGCCCTTTTAGGAATTAGGGAATGCTGTAAGAGTTGGTGCTCCCATTATCAGCAACCCTCTTGTGAGAAGACTAGTCTCGAATAAAGTAAGCTTATTAGCCCCTCTGAAGCTGTCTTCCTATCCTTCCTGTCTGACCAGATGGAGAGTGAATCTGTGCTAACAGCCCTTCTGTGTGCTAGTGTTACCTGTCTCACCAGAGAGAAGTAAGATAGTGAATAAATTAGGAAGGAATAAAAGGATCATCTTGCCTACCTGAGAGTTTGGTTGAGGTCGAATAACATAAATTTGTAATGTACTAACTAGTCAGCAGAGCTATGGGACCAGCTTTGTTCAGTAGCCTGTTGGCAATAGCAGCAGAGAAGGTAGATAGGGGGAGTCATCCAGGGCTGAGGATTTTCAAAAGAGTCACAATAAGACAGACCTCTGTGGTCATTTCTAGCCCTCTCTGATCTACTTGTCTACCTCTAACCTCTCTCCTGACCTCCAGTCTCACATCTCTAATTGCTTATTCAATATCTCAAAATATATGTACCACAAACACTGGGAAGTTAACATGTCCAAATCTGATCTCCTTATCTTTCCCCACAAAACCTCCTTCCTAACTTTCCTAATACTTGAGGGTACTACTGTTCTTCCAGTCACCTGGGCAAGCAACCTAGGCATGATCATCCTCAACTCCTCATTTGTCTCACCACCACATCTAATCAATTGTCAAATCCTATGGTTTCTACCTTCATTGTGTCTCTAATTTATGGCCCTGTGTCTCTTCAGAAAAGTAAATACTGGAAGAAATTATAAGAATGCATATTCCCCCAGCCCCCCAAAAAATATCAGTAGAGGCTGTAATATGTGCTAAAAGTTAGGTCTATAAGCAGGATGGTTGTCATTCAGTCATTTCCTTGACAAAGATACTGGAGTGGTTTTCCATTTCTTTCTCCAGCTCATTTTACAGATGAGGAAACTGAGGCAAACAAGATTAAGTGACTTGCCCAGGGTCACACAGCTAATATGTGTCTGTGGTTGGATTTAAATTCAGGAAGATGAGTTTTCTTGATTCCAAGCTCATTACTCTATCCACTGCATCACCTATAAGCAGGGATGTGCTGGTAAATGTTTAATAACCAGTTTTCCAGGAAAAAAAATTACATACAAACTTAAAAATCTAATCGGTATTAACATTTTCTCCATCACTTTCTTAAGTCTAGATAAACAAGAAAAACAATTAAGTCCTGATTCATAGCATTTGCTAATTCATTGTCCACACTGAAAATTTAATAATCAATGAGAGACTGTATGAGCTGACTCTAGAACAGTCCTGTGCCATGTAAGGCTAAGTAGACTGTTGGGGCAGCAAGGTGGCACAGTGAATAGAGCACCGGCCCTGGAGTCAGGAGGACCTGAGTTAAAATCCAGCCTCAGACACTTAACACAAAAACTAGCTTGTGACCTTGGGCAGGTCACTTAACCCCATTTGACCTGTCATGCCCTCTCCAAAAAGAAAAAAAAAGTAGACTGCCCATTATTAGTCTTTCATTAAATTGATTCTCAACTATGAACCAGAATCACAAGTGGTACAGTGAATAGAGTGCTGGATCCAGAGTTCAAAGATCTGAGTTCAAATACTCTCTTCCTTGTTTACTGATGGAGTGACCCTAGGCATGTCACTTAACCTCTGCCTCAGTTTCCTCATCTGTGTAAACAGAAAAATTATAGCACCTACCTCTCTGGGTTGTTGTCAGGACAAAATAAGATAATATTTGTAGAGTGCTTTGCCAACCTTAAATCTCTGTGTAAATGCTAGTTATTGTGATAGTGGTAGTGGTTGTCATAGCTTAAAGGAGCCTTAGGGACCATCTACTCTCCTCCCCTCATTTTGTAGTGGAGATAACTGAAGGGGTATTGGTGAAAGGACTCACCCTAGGGCATATGGCAATTCCTGCTAGCAGGGGAAGAACTCAAATGCAGGCCTGTTGATGCCAAGTCTGCCATTATTTCCACCACACAAAGCTTTTTCCTGACCACCTTTGCTGACTTGCTTCTTTTTTGTTAAACTCAAGTTTTGTTATTTAATCAGACATTTCTGATCTGACAAGGCTTTAGGCTGAAAGGAGCATGGTTTTCATTCAGAATAAAGTTATTTGATGCTAAATCAGACATGTAGTGAGACACTATTTTTCTTCCCTTCGATAGACTTGTGCAAATACAGGAGAGTTCTGCTGGCATAGACTATAATTCTTTCTGGTTTGGTCAGAACCCCAAGAGGTTGTAAAGTGCTTGGGTTAGACAAGAAATCTAAATCATATCTAATAAAATAGTTTGAAAAAATTGACATATTGCAAATCTTAAAATATCAAAACATATTGAAATCGATTTACTGGGAATCTCAATGAAACAAAGGTGACCTCTATGATAGCACAGGTTGAAAGACTGGTAGATAAGGTGAATGCTGTAAATATGGTTTACATAGATTTTTAGCAATGTATTTCACAAAATCTCTTATGCTCTTGTGAAAAATATGGAGAGATGTGCATTACACGGATTATATGGATTCTGAACTTGAAAGCAAGCCTCTACGGGAGTACCCCAAGGCTCTGTGATTGGCCCTTTGTAGTTTAGCATTTTTTAAAAGGACCATGTATTTTTCTGGATTGGGTATTCATGCAATGTGTTCAAAAAATACCCCGACTGATTTGCCGAGGAGATGAAATTTTTGTTGGGGGAAATGGGGAGGTGTAAATGTGAGAGGCGACCAGCCAATGAGATCTGATCTTAGGAGTATGTGCAGAGCACTCATAATGCAAGCCCATGTGCTTTCAGAGCAGCAGGTGTAGACATTTTCTTACTAATCCCCATCTGCTAATCATGTGGTAAAGAGGTAATGAGGTATATTCACATGGCACTAATCCACCATAGCCACTTTTTTTAGGGTGATTTATTCCTGCCTGATGGTGTTCTGAGAAGAGAAGAGAGATTGCTGTATAAGGGCAAGCTTTGGGTCCTCCCCATCAGAGATCAGTACGTGGTTTGAGAAGACTCAATTCTTTGCACCGGCATCTATTTTTTTCTTTTAGTTGAAGGAGATTGGAGATGAAGGTATGGGAGGGGAGCCCAGGTCAGATTTTTCAGTCATTCTAATATTGATGTCCTGATGAGTGACCTTTAGGACTCAGTCCATCAATAGATGAGACTGGGACTCATCCAATAGCATTACCATATTTGGACATGAAAGTGGTGGGAACAATAATATGAAGAAACTGGGTTAAGTCTGAGCCTACTCTCCCCAGAGAATGATACGGAAAAGAATGCCCCCCCCCCTTGCCCTCATTATTTTTGAGGGGTGAGGAATATTTGTATTTCTGCTCTTGTGAGATCCTTGAAGTAAACATGCTTTGTAAAAGCTGATGTTAAATGGTTACAGAGACCTGAGGAGTTAGCTACTGGCAGTTGTCTAACAGTCTAACTAGAAAGTGGGATCAAGTTGATAGATTTAGACAAAGGACCTGTGACCTCTCAGGAATACCCCTAGAGTGCTGTGAGGAGGTATAGTTGGTCTCACTTTGGGAAGATGAGATCAGGCTAGTTTCTACACTTGGATAAAGGCATAGTTGGTATGTTTATCAAATGTGTGGGTGTCACAAAGCTGGGAGGGACAATCAGTATATTAGATGAGAAAAGGATAATTTAAAATATTTTTGTAGGTTAGAACATTGAAGATTTCAAAAGAGTAAGTGTAAAATCTTATGGTTCGACATAAGATGGGGTAAGCTTGGTGAGACAGCAGTTTATCTAAAAGATGTGTAGAGAGGCATTGTAGTGGATAGAGAGCTAGACTTGGAGCTGGGAAGATCTGGGTCCAAGTCCTGACTCTAATACCTACTGGCAGTATGACCTTCACAAGTCACTTGATCTCTCAATGTCATTCACCTGATCTCTTTCAATCTGGTACCCAGGCAACTAACCAATCTGCAACGGTAGAGGAAATTCCTCTCTGGGAGCTTCCTAATCAATTAAGTAACAAGTCTGGTTATAAAAAAAGGTGGGATTTTAATAGATTGCAAACAATTTGAGTCAGTGACATACTATGGTGGTGAACAAAACTCATGTGATCTTAGATCTCAGGCTGCCCTTCTCCCTACTCCACACTGTTCCCCCCCCACCTGTGAAAACATAGCCAGAATATTGTGTTCAGTTATGGGCACCATATTTTAGCAGAGACATTGATAAACCATGGAATAGCCAAAGAACAACTAAGGTGGTAAAGGGTACTGAGTTCAGGCCATAGGAAAATGAGCCTACAGAAGAGAAAATTTAGGGGGGATAGGAGGAGGATGACAGCTGTCTTCAGGTATTTGAAGGGTATCTGAGGGAAAGGCAGGTAGGTGGTACAGTGGATAGAGTGCCAGGCCTGGAGTCAGGAAGACTCATCTTCCTGAGTTTAAATCTGGCCTCATACATTAGCTGTGTGATTCTGGGCAAGTCAATCAACTCTTGTTTGCCTCAGTTTCCTCATCTGTCAAAGGAGCTGGAGAAGGAAATGGCAAGCCACTCTAGTATCTTTGCCAAGCAATGGGGTCAGTAAGAGTTGGGCATGACTGAATAAGTAGAATAAGGCCCTGGATTGGAAATGAGAAGATGTGACTCTGAGTCCTGGTCTTGCCATGTGTGTTGGACTCTGGGGACATCTGGACATCTGGCTTGAAAAACAGAACAGCTGTTCTCTGGAAGCTGTTTGAAAGTTGAGGGCCTATTTAGGAGAGCAAAGTATTCCCTTGATACTGGCAATCACCTAGAGCTGATTCTGAGATTAGCCCCCTGGGTATGAAGGAGGAGCAACGAGTCTGTGAATGTAAGAAAGAAAACAGTTGTCTTTGCAGCACTGTTGGGTGGGGAGGGAAGAGAACAGATTTTGGCAATGGATCCCTATGGGATTATAGGAAAGAAACAAGCATTTACGAAGTGCTTTGCAAATATTGTCTCATTTGGTCCTCACAATGATCCTGGGAAGGAGGTGCTACTGAGATCTCAATTTTACAGTTGAGGAGACTGAGGCAGACCGAGGTTAGGTAATGGACCTGGATCACACAGCTTGTAAGTGTCTGAGGTCATTTTTCGATTCTGCTTTTCCTGACTCCAGGTTCAGGGCTCTATCCATTGTACCGCCAAGTTGCCTCTATGAATGAAGGAATCTGGGGACCTGAAGCCCCTGAATCAGCTCTGTAAAAGTGAAGGGTTTCATATGAGGAATCATGAATAGAGCAAATACTCTCCCCTCCATGCACAGTGGCTTATGTGCCCCATCCTGTGAATTAAGCCTTGAGGACTCTGAATCTTAGCACCCTTGACATCTATATAAGTTTGAGAGCAACGAATCAATTCAATTAAACAAGACTTTATTAAATAGATACTATGTGCAGGGCAACAGAGGCATCCTGGCATTTGTTGTTCAGTCATTTTTCATTTGTGTCCTACTCTTTGTGACTCCATTTCCTTCTCCAGCTCATTTTACAGATGAGGAAACTGAGGCAAACAGGGTGAAGTGACTTGCTTAGGATCACACAGCTAGTAAATGTCTGAGGCCAGATTTGAACTCATGAAGTCAAGTCTTCCTGATTCCAAGCCCTGCTCTCTATCCACTGTGCCACCTAGATTTCCTGGGATAAGGGATAGAGAACTGACTTCTAAGTCAAGAAGACCCTAATCCTACCCCTGCCATATACTTGCTGTGTGGCTCTAAGCCAGTCACCCGAGCCTCTCAGCAACCGTCTAAGACAATAGATTGTAAAGAAGGTATCACCATATTGGAGAGGACTTTCCTCACCCAGAACTTCCTATATCACTCAATAAATCTATCATATGAAAGATGAAGTCACAAATCTGGTTTTAAAACAGGTGCAAGGCATTATGTCATGTATTGGGGATACAGACGAGGAAAGCCAGTCCCTGTGCTTAGGGAGCTTACATTCAACTGTGGGCAATATACCATGCATGCATAAAAGTAAATGCAATGTAATAATCAGAGAGGAGGTGGCACCTTGGCTAAGCCTTGAAGGGAGTAAGAGATTCTAAGGAAAAGACTTATATGAACTGATGCTGAATGAGGGGAGCAGAATCAGGAGAACATTGTACACAGGACAGTCACTTTGTGGGATGACTAATTTTGATAGACTTAGCTCTTCTCAGCAATGCAAGGTTCTAAGCCAATTCCAAAAGGCTCATGATAGAAAATGCTGTTCACATCCAGAGAAAGAATTACAGAGTCTGAATGCAGGTTGGAGGATACTATTTGCTCTCTCTCTCTCTCTCTCCCCCCTCCCCCCCCTCTCTCTCTCATGTCTTGTTTTGTTTCTTTTTTCTAGTGGTTCATTCCATTGGTTCTAAGTCTTCTTTACAACACAACTAATGTGAAAATATGTTTAATATGAATGTATGTATAAAGCCTATATCAGATTGCACACCATCTTAAGGAGGGGGGAGGAGAGAAAGGGAGAAAGCTTAACACTCAAAAGCTTGTGGAACTGAACGTTGTAAACTAAAAATAAATATTTTTTTTACAAAGAGAGATTCCAAAGAGAAGGGAGAACAGTCAAGGCATGAGGGGACAGATGGCCAACATAAAGACAAGTAGGCAGAAGGTGGAATATCATTTACAAAGAATAGCAAAGAAGACTGGTTTGGCTGGAATGGAGGGTGTGAATGGGAGTAATTAGGTGAAAAAATGTCTGGACCTTTAGAATCAGATTGTGAAGGGTTTTAAATACTAATTATATTTTATCTTAAAGCAATAGGGAGCTACCAGAGTTTCTTGAGTGAGAGAGTGATGTGGTCAGATTTGTGTTTTAGGAATATCCATTTGGCCCTGGTGAAGAAGAAGATTGGAGAGGGCATAAACTGGGAGGTCAGTTAAGAAATTACTGTAATAGTTCAGACATGAATTTTCCCTATCAGATTTTGGATATCCAAGTGGCTCATTTGTGAGTCCTCATAGTCTCCAAATGGAATAAAATGGGCTTTCCAGGGAAGGGTATTAGTCAATTGGGTCACTTTAGTGCAAGTGGATCTATGATAGTGTGATATCTAGAGAAGTTCCTTAGCCTCTGAGCATCTCAGTTGCTTCTTCTGTTTAAATGAAGTGATTGGATTGTATAATTCCTAAGCTCCCATCTAGCTCCAACTCTTAGGAAATCCTATGGTCATAGAGGTCACAGGGTCATAAGATTTAGAGCCTACCTCTGCCCTCATATTGCTTACAAGTTTAGTCAAAGTTAATACACACGTGCAAACACCTATACTATAAGGTACAATGGGGTAAGTGCCATAAGAGAGGTGAAAAATAAATTGCTGGGGGAGACCAAAGGATGGAAGGATTATGTGTCCGTGGGAAAAATCAAGGAAGACTTCATGGAGGAGAATTAAGAACTCTCCCAGGTGGGTGCTAGTCTGATGAATTACCTGGTCCTTACTCCCTTCTCCTTCTCTGGAAGCAGTTCTGATGGAATGGTCTGTGATCTGGTCTAAGGATCAGAAGTGAGTCAGCCCCAGTGGATCAATGCATCAAAGCTGCCTTTTATCAAATAGACTTGTAAAAAAAATATAGTAAAAGTGGCTATTTACATTTTATATAGAAAACATCAGAGCTCTTTTGGAACTTTGGAGCTCAACTCCTTGTCTCTTCTTTGATGCCTCTCCTCACTCTCGTTCTGGCTGGGTGGGAGGCCTGACCACTTCACTTCCTGGTGCTGTCATACAAATCTGGAGAGATGTTTTGTTTTGTTTTGTTTTAGCTTGTTTGTTTGTTTTTCCAGTAGTGGGGATGCCTTGGTGGTCATTCATCTACTGAGCTACCAACCCCTTAAAGACTTCCCTCACTGCCCCAATCCTGGGAAAGAGCAGAGGTGACTTGGAAATTTAGAGGAATGCAGAAGCAGGATTAGCCTTGTTGGGTGGGGCCTCAGAGGGCAGAGATAGCAGCAATGAGGAGAAAGAGGAAGAATGCAAATTAAAGCTTGGTTGAAAGGAAAAAAGACCCTTTCCTTAAAAAATTTTAAAAATTATTTCTAAAAGCTTTATTAATAATACTCTTTTTTATAAACACCACCATCACTTCCTGTAGACCTTCCATAATAGAACCCTCCTTTGTAACAAGTACAGACAGACAAATCAACATATTGACTGAGTCTGAAACTGTATGCCTCTGGTTATTGTGCTCCAACAGCAGTCTTTTCAATTCATAAGTGGTCACTATTAGTGTTCTGAAGTCTCTCAGTGCTTTTAGGAAGGGAGCACATCCTAATAGTTCTTTGTTGCTGTGCAGTTGTTTCAGTCCTGTCGGACTCTTTGGGACCCCATTTGGATTTTTTTGGCAGAGATACAGAAGTGGTTCACCATTTCTTTTTCTAGCTTATTTTACAGATAAAGAAACTGAGGGAAACAGGGTGAAGTGACCTACCCAGGGTCACATAACTAGTAAGTGTCTGAGGCCAGATTTGAACTCAGGAAGATAAGTCTTCATGACACCAGACTAGACCCTTTATCTACTTTGTCACCTAGCTGCTCTGGTCCTAACAGAGATATCCAAAAGTGGCATGGGCTGCCTCAGAAGATGGTGGTTTTCCCTTTACTGGGGGACTTCAAACAAAGACTAGATGACGACTTATTGTAAAAGGCATCCCGCTCAGGTAGACGTTGGGACTAGATGGCGTCTGAGGTCCCTTCCATGTCTGAGACTCTGGGATTCTCTGAGCCTTTTCCACCAAGCTTTTTGCAGACCAAAGGAATGAGCAGAATTGATTGGGGTTTTTTTTTTAATTTTACTTTAAAAAAGTTTCTCACACTGGTTGGTGTGAGAAGTAAAAGGTGAGAGGACATCGAATCTGTGAAGAAGCAAAGTAAGTAGGAGGGCTGTGAGGCCGATGTTTCCCCTAGGTTCTGGGGAAGGAAAGGAAAGTGGGAAAAGATTAGTATTTATGGAAATGTGCTAAGTATTATCTCACAACAACTGTGTGAGATAGAGTTATTATTACCCCCATTTTACAGTTGATGAAACTGAGGCAAATAGTTTGCTAGGGAAACAAAGAAGAGAAATGCCACTGTTCCTGCCTTCAGGAAGCTTCACATTTACTAGAAGAGATAGAACATAAAAATGAATATGATATGATATGATCTATGAAAAATGGCAGTGTTCTGTCCCCTGAGAACCTTCCCATTTACAGGAGAGACACAACTTACATGCTAATAAGCATCAGACATGGTAGGACTGGTAGGGACTAAGGAAAAGTCCAGACATAAGTGCTATGGAAAAATTTGAGGAGGGAGGGATCACGTTCAACTTTGGTGGTGGTAGGGATAAGGGAAGACTTCTGCACAATTAGATTTTTAAATGAACTGGAATAAATTTCAAAGTATCATGTTGCTTTCTGAAGACCAGGTTAATCCTGCACGAATCTTTTTTACTTCATTAGGCCTTGGCAAGCTCTTTTCCTAAAAAACTAAAAAGACACAACCTTGGAATGGTCTTCTTCTTCTCCTTCTCCTCCTTCTTCTTCTCCTTCTTCTTCTTCTTCTTTCTTCTTCTTCTCCTTCTTCTTCTTTCTTCTTCTCCTTCTCCTTCTCCTTCTCCTTCTCCTTCTCCTTCTCCTTCTCCTTCTCCTTCTCCTTCTCCTTCTCCTTCTTCTTCTTCTTCTTCTTCTTCTTCTTCTTCTCCTTCTCCTTCTCCTTCTCCTTCTCCTTCTCCTTCTCCTTCTCCTTCTTCTTCTTCTTCTTCTTCATTGTTACTCAAAAATGAGATGCACCTATACACAACAACTCACTATGAATCAGAAAGTCAGTAAGTTGCATCAAGAGACCTACCATTCTGGGATAAACTATAAAATCTATTTTAAAAATGGCAGCCCCATTAATAGCCACTAAAAACAAACATGATCAAACTCAGGGAAGAGAGGCAACGAAGTGTAGAAGGAAGGTCTCTCAGCTAGAAGGCAGCAGACATGGATTTAAACCTTCAGTGTATTGATTATTAGTTACATGACCTTGATTAAATGACTTAACTTTTCTGAGACTCAGTTTTATCCTCTGGAAAACGGGATAAATGGGAAAGGTGTTTTATTATCCCCAAAGTGCAATGGAAATGTGAGTTATTATTTATTCAGCCTATCCTTTTGCCCTAAGAAGCAGACCTCCCATATAGCCACACTAAATTTCTAGACTAGCTCCATCTATGAACCAATCTAAGAAACATTAAAGGCAAGATGAGGTCGCTAGTGATGAAATATTAGTACATGGTCATAGAGTCATAGGCTGTCAGATATGAAAAGGGCCTCAGGGCTATCCAGTTCAAACAGTACCTAAAAAGAAATACCCTATACAATTTCCTTGACAAGTAGCCATTCAGTTTCTGCTTTAAGCCATGTAGAAATAGAAACTCAACACCTCCTTAGGCTGGCTATTCCATATTTGGACAGCTCCAATAGTTTTTCCTTACAATAAGATCAAATCTACCTCTTAGCAATTTCTACCAACTGTTTTTGGTTCACTAGTCATTTTTACTAGACCAGACATGGGGGTGGGAGAATAGGGAAAGGGAGACATCTAAGGTCTAAGTACCAAAGTAACTGAAAGGGTAAGTAGCAACGGGAAGAGACCTAACCAAATTACTGGGCCCCACAGGGTAATCACAATAAGAGAAGGGAAGTCCAATTTGATTTTTACCTTTGCAACATCTCTGGAATAAGCCTCCTTCTCTCCTCTGACATTGCCACCACTCTAGAGCTGGCCCTTATCACCTCTTGCTTTGGTTGTGGCAATAGTTTGCTGATATAGTACCATGTTCCTCAAGTCTCTCCCCATTCCAATTCATTCAGTCACTAAAATGATTTTTCTAAAGTGCAAGTCCTATCATGTTGCATCCCTACCCCTCCCCCCCATTCAATAAGCTCCAGTGGTTCCCTATTGCCTGGGCAATTGACTCCGAGCAAATCATTTAACCCCATTTGCCTTAGTTCCACATTGTAAAAATGAGGTGGAGGAGGAAATGTCAAACCACTCCAGTAGCTTTGCCAAGAAAACCCCAAATTGGTTCCTGAAGAGTTAGACATGACTGAAACAACTCAACAACAACACAAAAGAATTAAATTTCAATTCTATTGAAATGCAGCCTGTAGCTAGGAAGACGGTGATCAAGTGCATTCTAGCAGCAGGTCTAATTTTGAAGTAGTGATGAGCATAAACTATTTTGAGATAATTGAAACAACTGTATGTGATGTGAAAATGTCTGTGGTTTCTATTCTAAGCCTGTATAACACTTCTGTGGTTCATTGCCTACATTCATCGTCAAAAGAAATGCTAAGTTTCAGTTTTTGGTTAATGAAAATAGAGATGTAGATGAAGGGAATCTTTTCAGAGAAACCAGAGGAGAATGACATGAACAGAACCATGAGAACAATTGACAATAATATCGCACGGCACAATGGTGACGATTCCAAGATTTTGGAATTCTGGTCAGTGTGATGATCAATCATCATGCTAGAGGACTAATAAGGAAATATGCTCCCCATCTCCTGAGAGATGGAGGGCAGAAAGTGCAGAATGAGACCTTTTTTTTTTGGACATTGACAATGTCTAAATTTGTTTTGCTTGACTATGTTGTTGAGTCATTTTTTCAGTTGTATTCAACTCTTCATGACCCCATTTGAGGTTTTCTTAGCAAAGATACTGGAGTGGTTTTCCATTTCCTTCTCCAGCTCATTTTACAGATGGGCAAACAGGATAAAATAACTTGCCCAGGGTCACACAGCTAGTAAGTTTGAGAACAGATTTGAACTCCTGAAGATGAATCTTCCTGATTCCAGGCCCAGCATTCTCTTCACTGTACCACCTAAATGACCCTGGCATCCCTGGATGAGCTTGATTATACATGTTTGTAAAGGAGGTTTTGTTTTTCTTTCTTTCTCAACTGAGGCAGGGGGAGGAGAGAGAGAAGATGGGTTTTTGTTGATTTAAAAAACGAAAATGCAATTTTTAAAAAATGTATTTTTATTTCCCATGCAAGTTCATGGATGCTCTGAAATCTGGTTGCTGGATCCCAGGTTACAAGCCCCTGACCTAGACTGTTCTTTTTATCAACTTTCCTCCCCCCACAGCATACAGAAACTTAGTTCACATAAATCCCAGAACTGAGCTTGTGTGTGGGCACCCTATTATTGCTAGAGCCATAAATGCCCTCTTTGGGACCCAGGTAATTTCCTCTCTGCTAAGCTAATCAATGTTATTGTTGTTTTCCTTTGATGGAAGACAATACAGCAGCAGACAAAGGAATCACTTTCTAATGAAGTAATTGTCGTTGATCTTTGGCAACAGATTAGAGGACTGTATTTGTGTTTGAAATGTTCTCTGGTTGTTTAACTGAATCTGAGCTTGTCTTTTTCCTTTAGTTCACCTTGTCTTCTGACATGTGGATGACAAGGGAAAATGAGAAGAAAGCTGACTCAGTGGGGCTCCTGTGATCCCAGACTTCTGGGCAATAATGAGACGGGGAACAAGCAGGGTTCCTAGCAGAGGGCTACAGGAGCTTTCTTTTCATTCTCTCCTTCCTTTACCTTCTCCACAAAGTATTATTGTCATATAAAATATGTTTAGTACAGACAAAAGAGTTTTCCTCCCCCAATATCTCATTTTCAAATTTGCGCAGAATACTGGCATCTCAACAATAGATACAACTAGGGCTACAGACTCAACGATTTTTGGGAAAACAAGCACATCCTAAAACTTTAGGCACATGTTACAGCTGGGCCAAGGGCATCAAGGGTACTGTTACTGTTTGTTGTTCAGTTGTTTTAGTCATGTCTGATTCCTTGTGGCTCTATTTTTTTTGGCAAAGATATTGGAGTGGTTTGGCATTTCCTTCTCTAGTTCATTTGACAGATGAGGAAACTGAGGCAAACAGGGTAAAGTGATTTGCCCAGGGTCACACAGCTAGTAAGTGTCTGAGGCTAGATTTGAACTCAGTGAGATGTCTTTCTGCCTCCAGACCCAGCATTCTATTCACTGTACCACCTAACTGACCTTATACTGAGAAAATTATCAGTGGTCTTAGGCACAAGTCATTTTCTTGTCCAACTTTAACATAATCAATTGTTTATTAAGTCCCTTCTATGTGCTAGAAACTATACTAAGCACAGAGAAACAAAAGCAATAATGAAGCAGTCTGTTCTCAAGGAGCTTATACTTTATAAGGCAGGAAAAATACATAATTTATATTAGGTCTATATTATGTAATAATGATACTAAATATAAAGCCTTGCTTCAGATCAGAGAATCTGACTTGTCTTAGCTATTTGACAAGATTACTTGAAACCGGAAGGGAGGATGAGAGCAGCTGAGAAATGTATTGATTTAATATCTTTGGGTCTAGTATTTCTTTAAAAGGTATTGAGACTGTCCTTGAAATTTCATTGACTCAGGAGAATAAGACTCAGGCTTCCTGGTCACTTGAGTATGGAACATCCAGGACAGAATGAACTGGAGCTCCTTCCTCAGGCCCCTGACCTCAGTTTGGGGCAGGAACTTTTATATTTTGTTTCTTTTTATATCCCTAGCACTTAGTACAATGCCTGGCACACAGTAGGTGCTTAATAAATGTTTACTGATTAATTGAATCTTAAATATTTACTGATTGATTGTCTCTAACAAGATGGCTGATACCAATACAGAGAGCCAATTCAGCTGAATCCAAGCTGACTGAGGTACTTGGGTGAACATCTCCTTCTCTTCTCTGAATGTTATTCTCCTGCTATGGCTAAGTTCACTTCTTTTGTCAACTGTTAGATAGACTATGAGTGCCACATTTCATTCTAATTTTGACTTACAAGGGGTCCAGTCTTAGTCAAGTCCAGCTCATGACATAGGGTAACTGAACATACACTATTACTTATTCAATCTAGTCTAGTTTTGTGTTTTGTGAACCCTACAAGGGAAATACATGAGTAAGGCCCCCTCCTAGTCCTAGTACCATGACAGTGTATAGGGTGCTCCCTTAAGTACCCAACTTACTGCCAAGGGATACTGACTTCTACAGGAATTGGGGACAGGCTCTGTGATTTCATTGGAATGGAAAACTAACCCATGGTGAGGAAATGTCGCCCAACAATGTAAACCAGCACTTTTTTCCTCAATTTATAAGTGCTACTTAAGGGTACTAATCCAAACTTCCCCAGAGTTACACAGACAATATGTTAGAATCCAGGTCTTTCTGTCTCCAGAGCCAACCCTTACTTCACACTACTTGGAAAGAAAAAATACACAGCCCTGCTTCATGGGGGTCTCATTAAAAAAAATAGAATCAAACTGAAGACTGAAGATTTCTGGGTACTAAAACATTAACAGTAGTGAAATGTAGTTGTGTTTGTCCTTTGTTTTTGAAGAGGACCCTGCCCAATCTCCACTTAATGTCTGTATTTTGGACCCTCCTGGCTTAGAGTGAATGTCAATGGTAATGAAATATAGTTAAATCATCACTGAATTAAGAGTCACAAAACCCAGGTACTAATCACAACTCTATTATTAACTTGATGTGTGACTTATAGCAAGTCACTTTGTATTTCTTTTGCCCACACAAGTCCATGGATACAGTGAAATCTGGTTGCTGGATCTCAGGTTACAAACCCTTGGCATAGACCATCCTTTCTATCTTTGATTTCCCTCCTCCCCCACAGTGTACAAAAACTTAGCTCACATAAATCCCAGAGCTAAGCTTGTCTGTGGCACCCTGTTATTGCTAGAACCATAAATGCCCTCTTTGGGGCCCAGGTAATTTCCTCTTTGCTAAGCAAATCAATAAACTATTGTTGTTTTCCTTTGATGGAAGACAATACAGCAGCAGGCAAAGGAATAATTTTCTAACTAAATAATTGTCATTGATCTCTGGCAACAGATTAGAGAATAAATAGTATTTGGGTCTGAAATACTTCTTTAGACCTCTCTTATTTCATCTGTAAAATGAGGAAGTTGGATTAGTCACCAGATGATCTCTAAGAGTCTTCCAGCTCTACCAGTATGGACTTCAAAGAGTCACTGAATTTAAGAGTTGGAAGGGACCTCAATGGCCATCTAGTCCAAGCCACAGTAGAAAGGACCCTCCCATTATAACACCAATGCTCACTTGAGGTGTTTTCACTGGATAGCTCCCATGCTGAGAATTCTCCCCCTCCTCATCTTCACTTCCTGGCTTCTCTGACTTCCTTCAAGTCTAAGCTAAAGTTCTAACTCTTTTAGACTTAAAAGATTCGATACAAAGTGGAGGGAGCAGAACTAGGAGAACATTGTACACAATAACGATATTTTAACAATGATCAACTGGGAAAGACTTAGCTACTCTGGTAAATACAATGATCCACAACAATTCCAAAGGCTTAACGAAGATTGAAGCATATTTTTTCACTTTCTTTATTTTTCTTGCTTTTTCTTTTTTGTTTGCATCATTTCTAGTGTGGAAATAAGTTTTGCATGACTTCATATATATAATGGGTATCTAATTTCTTGCCTCCTTAATGGGTAGGGGTGGAGAGAAGGGGAGAAATTGGAATTGAAAATAAATTTTTAAAGTTCTACCTTCTTTTAAAATTTTATTTGTTTAATTTTTGTTTTTTAAAAAAGTTCTACCCTCTATAGAAAGGTTTTCCCAATTCTCCCCCCATCACTTAATTCCCTCTGTTGATTATTTCCAAGTTTTCCTGTAAGTACTTGTTCGTACATAGTTTTTTTTGTCTTCTCCTCCATTCAAATATAAGCTCCTCAAGGGCAGAAACTCCCCCCCCCCTTTTTTTTATCCCTAGGACTTAATACAGAGTCTATCGAATAGTGGATGCTAAGTAAAATATTCATCAACTTGATTATAACGTTCCGGACAAGTGGTCATCCAGCCTCTATATAAAACCAGACATCTCTTGAGCTAACCCATTTCACTTCTGGCCAGATTTAATTGTTAGGAAAATTTCCCCTGACATGGAGCCTAAATTTGTCCTTTTACCCATTGGTCTTGGTTCTGCCCTCCAAGGCTGCACCAAATGATTCTAGCACCCTTCAGATATGTGAAGATGGCTTTCATCTCCCTCCACACCCCCAACCTCCTCATCCATTTTGTTTTCTGCTGGGTTTGGCCACAGATCTGGTTGTTGTCACTTTGGGAGCAACAAGGAGCCAGCTGCAATGGAGAGATCCCTGTGCAGGTAGCAGATTCCCAAGACTCTTCCAGGAAAATCACTTAGAGGGACTAATCAGTGCAGCTGCTGGAGCCACCTAAGTGCCAGCAACACTTTCCAGAGCTGAGAAAAAACATCTAAGAAGACAAAGGAAATATTAGATGAGCAGCTGTGGACAGGGAGGCTTAGCAGTCATCTTCACAATGGAAACTCCTCCCTGGGGCTTGTTTCCCCAAATCATTAAAAACACTGACTGTTTAACTCTTGTAACATTTCAACTGGAATACATTCATACCAACTTTTATCAAAATCTGCTTCCAGAGTCTGTGGCATTTTGCTGGGCAGGTACTTTTAGATAGGAATTCAGACTAAACTTTCCCTGGCTTCTCCCCATCATGCTGAGTGGGATAAAAGTGACAACTTCTCAGGTAACATTCCAAAAATCCGAGTAAAATTGTAATAAAGTACCAAAGATTTAGGACTTAGTAGCCTGAGATCCTTGCTCTATTCCCCAGGCCTTGAGCTGCAGGTTTTGCTGAGCTTAGCTAATATGTGGGAAGGGAAAGTACATGTTCCTTAAACTTGGCCATGGACTTAGTTTCCCCTTGACTAGCACAAATACAGATTTAGAAAGATTACTGTGACAGACCTGTCATTGTGTTCCAAAATCCCCATGATGCATAGGATATTTCCTATCTTCCTGTGGCCAGTAGGATAATCACCATGACCCAAAAGTTCCTAATACCCCCATTATTTATGGTATATTGTCTGCTTTCATATCCATGTTTTGATTATATTAAGGTAGTTAATAATACTGATGATATATTTTGTGTGTTTTTATATCTACTAGATATGGACCTTCCGCTTTTTGATATTACTGACATTTTCATCTACAAATGCCAGCAGATTTTTTTGTGGTTAGATTGTACGCCTCAGTTCCTGATTAACGGGAACAGGACAGGATAAAGTGGGGAGAGAAGGGGTGGTCTCTTGGGTATATAACCAAGCTTTGCATTTTGTATTTTGCCTCTTCTACTAGACTGCCTCTAGTAGAGAGACAGCCCTTCTTGCAAGAAGAAATAATTAAATAAATCTTTCCTGTCTTTATTTGGAGATATCTCTGCTTATTTTATTTTGGGCAGGGGTCTTCTTGCCCCACACAATGCTCTCCCATCCTCCTGGTCACTATTCCCTTCCATTTTCTCACCATTTCTAGCTTAGAAGGAGTCAGAGTTTGGTTTTCTTCTGGGAGTGGTCCGATGCCTCTGCCCTTCTCTATCTCTGAGACCCTTCTTCTGCTACCTTAAAATCCTCCAGCACTATTTAAATATGTTAGGAAGAGTGACATTTACTTCTATTATTATTAGCTAGAATATATACACACATGCATATTTGTGTATGTATACATATATACACACTTATCACCACATGTATTTTTATGTTGTCCTCACAATCACCCTGGAAGATAGATGCTAGTAAGTGTCCACAATCAGGTTATTATAACAACAAACAAGAAGAATAGTAGCTAACGTTTATATAGCCTGTGTGCCAGATACCGTGCTAAGCACTTAACCATTATTATCTCGGGGCAGCTAGGTGGCACAGTGAATAGAGCACCAATCCTGGAGTCAGGAGGACCTGAGTTCAAATCCAGCCTCAGACACTTAACACTTACTAGCCATGTGACCTTGAGCAAGTCACTTAACCTCAATTACCCTCCAAAAAGTCAAAAAATAAAAAATAAATAACAATTAATTATCATCTCATTTGGTCTTCGCAAGAACCCTGGGAGGTAGGTGCTATTATTGTCTCCATTTCACAAATGAGGAACTTGAGGCAAACAGAGTTAAATGACTTGCCTAGGGTCACACAGTTAGTATCTGAGGTCAAATTTGAATTCAGATCTTCCTGACTACAGGCCCAGTGTTCTTTCCACTATGCTACCTAGATTCATTTTTAATCTCATTGGATGGTATTATACATTTCCAATTTACAACTTGGCAACTGTGATTGTTAATTTTATTGAATTAGAATTAATTATTCTTATTAATATTTAATTAATAATCAATATTTAATTAATTAAACTTATTGAAGTAGAAAGAATATTGAAGTACTGAATTATTGATAATTGTATTATCAGAAAATAGGAAATAAGCTTTCATCATTACCCCCATCCTCCAGTCCACTAATCACATATATGAACCAACTCTGACCTTGTATCAAGGTAGCCCTAATGCTGAAATATTTGACAGTTAGTCAAAGTTGGTGAGTCGTAATTGACCCTCTTTTGAGGAAGAACAAGCCTCTAAGTTTTCATTTATGTTCATCAACAGGTACCTTACTTTACTCCTTGATGTTGTTTTTACATGGGGCTTTTCTCCTCCTTCTGCTGAAAGTACCAATAAGAAAGAAGTTTTGAGTAACTCATCCTATCTTTCTATTCAAAAAGAACCATCCTTGACTCAAATAAGCCATCATGAGAATGAATTGACTTTGGTTTGACTCTACAAGCCTTGGGATACTCTGGACTAAGCAATTACCTTCTCCTTCCAGGCTCAGTAATCTATTCCTGTATCCCTGACAGTGAGTCAGAACTGGCTTGGCCTCTAAGGATGAGGGGTAAATGCTATGTTTTGGCCCTGATAATTATGTATCTACTCAACACTTTAAAAAATGGGTCCTGAATTATTTGAGTCTTCCGTTAACCCTTATACAAGGTGTCCTTCTTGGCCTTCAAGTTCAATTTGAGTTTTTCTCAATTTTCCCTGAATTGCTCTCTTTGTTCCAAAATAAATTGTCCCCATCTGAAACAGTCTCCATAGCCCCCATATTGGGTGCTGAATGAAGCTAATTTGGAGGTTTCTGTCCTGGCATCTTGGAATTTATAATTGAAACCCCCCCCCTTTATTTTTAGCATACCTCTTACTCTTGGCAAGCTCCTCAACTGCTTTATGTCCATCTATGATTAAAACAAAGGAGAGAGAGAGAGAGAGACAGAGAGAGAGACAGGAACAGAGATAGAGAGACACAGAGACAGACAGAGACAGTGAGACAGAGAGAGAGAGAGAGAGAGAGAGAGAGAGAGAGAGAGAGAGAGAGAGAGAGAGAAACAGTTCCTGAAAGATGCCCAAGACAGTTTTCTCATGGACAGGGTTTTATTAATCTTGAAAGAAGGACTTGGTGAGGATAGTTACAAGGATTTGTAAATGAGAAATATGCTAAGAAGGAAAAAAGTCCAAATCAGATAGAGTTACATCTAGGACTAGCCACAGACTCCCAGGAACACTGTAGAATCCAGCCTCTTACTCAAGAGCCATTCAAGCTTAGGCTGGCCCAATATATACATAACTGTCATTTAATTACTGTGTGTCTGTACTATAGCTCTCTGTCAATTGAATACTTTTCTACTTTATCTCCCTCATTCCATTAGCAGCCTCTCCAGGGATGGAAGAGCACTTTATCTTTACTCTATATCTCCAATACCATATACCCAGAGGGCACGTTACATTTTTTTTGATGTCGTTGATTAGTTCATTACTCATTGATAGTTCTTTATTATCTGGCCATAAATTAGGCGCGTAGCTTGTTAAGAACCTATAGGTCATTCCTAGACACAGAGCATGGAAATGGGGTTGCAGTTCTGCCTATTAATAGAAGGGCCATGAAATATTCCTGACTGGTAGAGAAACTCTATACATCCATAGTGCTTTGACCTGACACAGTTGGACACAGTACCAATAACATACCAAGAATTATGACTTTCGAGGTTATCTCACAGAGCATTAGAAACGTGCAGAAACAAGCCAAAATGTAGGAAATGGTTCTGACTAGAAGAATGAAGAAAAAAGGAAGGAAGTGAAGAATTTGAAAGGCGACCAGATTCAGAGTCAGAGGGCCTGAGACTGAAGTTTTTTACCATTTGAGTGACCTTGAGAACTCATCTAATTTTCTTGGGGTGCTTAATTCCAAGTCTCTTCTAACTCTAACTTCTCTGATTCTACCCTAGCATTACCTAATTACATACAGAGTCATAACCAGGACAGGACAACTGGAGCTTTGTCCAGGGCCTCAAAATTAAGAAGGTTCTGACACCATCTGCACTCATTGAGCAGGTCAGAACAATGAAGCTTAGCATTTTTCTGTTTCAAACTTGTAATTTTATTGGTGAAGGAAACTTTCTCTACCAATGCAGATTAACAGCAGCTCTGTAATTTGTAGAATTGGCTGTCACACTGAGAAGTTAAGGACCTCCCCAAGTCATCCAGTCAATGTGTGTCAGAGGCTGTTGCTCTGAGAACTTCTTGATTTCTAAGTCAATTCTTTATTTCCTACTCCATACCCCGTTTCAGAGCTTAGTGCTTGGTGTATGTACATATGTATATGTAAAAGCAAAATTAGTCCTTGCTTACCTGCTAATGAGGGAGACAACATGAATATATGTAAACATGTGTGTGAGAGACATATATATATATATATATACACATATACATATATGTGTATACATACGCACACACACAGCAACTAAGTGCTAGGCTCCAGAGAAAGATGTGGGGATGGAGATGAAAGGCTGACCTAGTAGTCAGGAAAGTCTCAGAAAAATTTGGTCTCTAAAACATATTGATTAGATGATGTTGGGGGCGGGTGTCCATAAACCTCTCAGTCACACATACATACATACACACATGTTGTCTCCCCATTAGCATGGAAGTAAGGACTATTTTTACTTTTTCTTTGTGTCCTCAAGGCTTTGAGCAATGCCTGGCATATAATAGGCACTCTCCAAATACTTATTGCTTGATTTGTTGCTGTTGTTTTTGTGACCCATCCTGGGATTATATCTATATAGATGGGGGTGGTGGGCTGAGCCAAGATGGCAGAGTAGAGGAAGCACTATAGCTGAATTCTTCCAACATTTCCTTCCAAACAACTTTAAAATAACACCTCAAATAGAATTCTGGAGTGGCAGAGCCAATAGAAGGTTGGGTTAGACATTTTTTCAGCCTAAAACAATTTAGGAGATCATAAGGAGAGGTCTGCGACACTGGGGTTGGGGCTGGCCTGGAGTGCATGTGGTGGCAGTTCCAGCAGTGGGTCTTGGAAGCAGTGACCACAGCAGTACCAGCTTCTGGAGCTCTCAACCTGAGATTATAAGGGGGCTGAATAACTTGTCAGAAGGAGATTAGAGGAGATTCCTTTGCAGGGAGCAGGGCAAGGTGCTATTTGGCAACTCCATTGCTCATACCCACGTCCAAGTCACAGTTCTAGGGGAGAAAAGAGCGTTTTTGGTCACAAGAACTCAATGGCCCTTCCTGTATGAGAACCAGGGCACAAACCAGGAGAGCAGTCACCACACCTCTCCTCTGATAATACCATCTTGGAAGCACTGAAAACTTCCAAACCCCTGAAACTAACTTTGAAAACAGTAGCGCAAAAAAAGCCTGAAGCTTGGGACAGTGGCTCTCTCTGCCCAAAACCCCCCTCAAGACTCCACCTTTAATATAAAGTCCAAAGTTAAGAAAGGCTGAAAAAAATGAGTAAACAACAAGAAAAGAACTTGAAGACAGAGCCAAGATGTCAGAGGCCTTGACTGAGGTCTCCCCCAAACTCCTGCAAATAGCTTTAAATAATATGGCAGAAGCCACAAAAAGACAAAGTGAAACAATTTTCTAGTTCAAGACAATGTAGAAGGTCAGCAGGAAAGGTCTGTCCTACCTGGGTGAGAGTGGAGCACAGTCCAGTGTAGGCCAGGAGCAGGTCTCAGGATGACTGAATCAATGATTAGCACTGGTGGTTTCCCAACCTCTCAGCCCACAGAGGCCAAAGACAGCTTAAAAGGTTGTCAGCAGGAAAGGTCTGTAACATCTTGGTGAGAGTAGAGTACAGTCCAGTTGTAGGCCTCACCAGCACAGACTGGGTTCCGGCAAACCAGGAGCAGACCTTGGGAGCTGTTGAATCAGCTGTGGCAGCAGTTGCTTCCAGAGTTCTCAGCCCACAGACAGTAAAAGGTTTGAATAACTGGTCAAAAGGATATTACAGGGATCTCTTTGCTAGCATTAAGGCAGAACTCCACCGCTTTGTCCATACTTGGATATGAGTTCCAGTCCTAGGTAGCAGTCCCAGGGCAAGAAAGAGCAGTAGCAGAGCAAAGCTTGTGGAAGCAGTGGAGAAGAAACCCTTGTCATAGTTCCAGAGCAGAAAAGAGTGCTTGTGGTTACTCACAGATCAGAGCACAGGCCATGAGAGGAGTAAACACCTCTCCTTAGATCATACCACCTTGGAAGAAATTAAAACTTATAACTCCCTAGAAGTATCTCTGAAAACAGCTGTACCAAACCCTTGAAGCTTGGGACAGTGTGCCCTCCACCCTGGAAGCAGAGCCCTACATTAAAAAAGAGTTAAAAGTCAAGTAACAGGCTGGGAAAATGAACAAACAGGAAAAAATTCTAACCATAGAAAGTTACTATGGTTGGCAGCTAGGTAGCACAGTGAATAGAGCACTGGCCCTGGAGTCAGGAGGACCTGAGTTCAAATATAAAAACTAGCTGTGTGACCTTGGGCAAGTCACTTAACCCCAACTGCCCTCCAAAAAGCAAAAAAAAAAAAAAAGTTACTATGGTGACCAGGAAGATCAAAACACACACTTAGAAGAACATAACAACAAAGTCAAAGCTCCTACATCCAAAGCATCCAAGAAAATATGAGCAGGTGGCAGATCATGGAAGAACTCAAAAAGGATTTTGAGAATCAAACAAGAGAAGATAAGGAAAAGTTGGAAAGAGAAAGGAGAATAATGCAAGAAAATAATGAAAAAAGAGTCAACAGCTTGGTAAAGAAGACACACAAAAAAATACTGAAGACAATAATACCTTAAAAAACAGATTAGGCCAAATGGTAAAAAAAAAAAAAAGGCCATAAAGCCAATGAAGAGAAGAATGCCTTAAAAAGCAGAACTGTCCAAATAGGAAAAGTGGCACAAAAATTCACTGAAGAAAAAAAACTCCTTAAAAAGTAGGCCAAATGAAAAAGGAGGCATAAAAGCTCACTGAAGAAAATAATTCCTCAAAAATTGAAATTGAACAAATGGAAGCTAATGACTTTATGAGAAATCAAGAAACAATAAAGCAAAACCAAAAGAATGCAAGAATAGAAGGCAATGTGAAATATCTCACTGGAAAATAGATCCAAGGAAGATAATTAAAAAATTATTGAACTACCTGAAAGCTTTGATAAAAAAAAAGAGCCTAGACATCATTTTTCAAAAAAATTGTCAAGGAAAACTGCCGTGATATTCTAGAACCAGAGGGTAAAATAGAAATGGAAAGAATCTACTAATAACCTTCGGAAAGAGATCCCAAAATGAAAACCGCCAGGAATATAATAGCAAAATTCCATAGTTACCACTTCATGGAGAAAATACTGCAAGCAGTTAGAAAGAAACAATTTAAGTATAGTGGAGCAAGATTTAGCAGCTTCTACATTAAAGGATCAGAAGACTTGTAATAGGATATTCCTCAGGGCAAAGGAGCTAGGATTAAAATCGAGAATCCCCTACCTAGGAAAACTGAGTATGAATCCTTCAGGGGAGAAAATGGACACTCAGTGAAATAAAGGACTTTCCAACATTCTTGATGAAAAGACCAAAGCTAAATAAAAAGTTTGGCTTTCAAATACAAGACTCAAGAGAAGCATGAAAAGGTAAACAGGAAAGGGAAATCATAAGGGACTTAATAAAGTTAAACCGTTTACATTCCTACATGGGGAGATGATACTTTTAACTCATAAGACCTTTCTCATTATCAGGGCAGTTAGAAGGAGTATATATAGACAGAGGGCATAGGGATGAGTTGTGGTGGCACAAGGGATGATATCTAAAAAAAAAACAAAATTAAGGAGAAAGTAATATATCAGAAGAAAGGGATAGGGGCGGCTAGGTGTCGCAGTGAATAGAGCACCGGCCCTGGAGTCAGAAGGACTTGAGTTTGGAGCCGGCCTCCGACACTTAATCCACACAAACAAAAACCTAGCTGTGTAACCTTGGGCAGGTTACTTAACCCCAATTGCCCTAAAGGGGCAGCTAGGTGGCGCAGTGAGTAAGAGTGCCGGCTTCGGAGTTGGGATGACCCGAGATCAGATCCGGCCTCAGAAAATGAGCACCCACGCATAAATAATGACTAGCCATGTAACCTTGAGCAAGTTACTTAACCCCAATTGCTTTAAAAAAAAGGGGGGGGGATAGGGAGAGGTAGAATGGGATAAATTATCTCATGTAAAAGAGTCAAGAAAAGGCTTTTACAGTGAAAGGGAAGAGAGAGGAGGTGAGGGGAAGCGAGCAAACCTTCCTCTCATCAGAATTGGCTCGAAGAGGGCAGAACACATACATTCAATTGGGTATGGAGATCTATCTTACCTTATAAAGAAAGTAGGAGGGGCAGGGGATGAGAGGGGAGTAGGTGATAGAAAGGATGGAAGATTGGAGGAGGGGGTAGTCAGAAGTAAAACCCTTTTGAGGAGGGACAGGGTGAAAGAAGAGAGAGAATAGAATAAATGGGGGGGGGTGGGAAAAATAGGATGGAGGGAAATACAGTTAGCAACAGTAATTGTGAAAAAAAATTTGAAGCAAGTTTCTCTGATAAAGGCCTTATTTCTCAAACATATAGAGAACTGAGTCAAATTTATAAAAATAAGAACCATTCCCCAACTGGTAAATGACCAAAAGATATGAGTAGTTTCCAGATGAAGTAATCAAAGCTATCTATAGCCATGGAGGCGGGGGAGGGGGGGGAGGATACTCTAACTTGCTATTGATTAGAGAAATGAAAATTAAAGAAATTCTGAGGTACTATCTCATATCTATTAGATTGGCTAATAGGACAGAATAGTAAATGACAAATGTTGAAGGGCATGTGGGAAAAGTGAGACATTAATGCACTGTTGGTGAAGTTATGAACTGATTCAACCATTCTGTATAGCAATTTGGAATTATGCCCGAAGGACTATAAAACCATACATACCTTTTGACGTAGTAATACCACTACTAGGTCTGTATCCCAAAAGAGATAAAAAATGAAAATGACCAATATGTACAAAAATATTCATAATGCCTCTTTTCTGGTGGCAAAGAACTGGAAATTGAGGGAATGCTTATCAATTGGGGAATGGCTGAACAAATCTGGTATGAGATTATTATGGAATACTATTGTGATATAAGAAATGATGAACAGGATGCTTTCAGAAAAATCTGGAACTACTTACAGGAGATGATGCAAAGTGAAATATGCTGTGTAAAAAGTAACAGCAATATTGCACAATGATCAGCTGTGACTGACACAGTTATTCTCAGCAATACAATAATCCAAGGGAACTCTGAAGGACTTATGATAAAAAATGCTATCCATCCAAAGAGAAAGAACTGGTGGTGTCTAAAAATGGATTGAAACATACTTTTTTTACTTTATTTTTCTTGAGTTTTTTAATCTCTTTTCTTTCACAACATGACTAATATGGAAATGTTTTGCATGACTACACATATATAACTTATATTGAATTGCTTGCCTTCTCAATGAAGGAGGGTGGGAGAGGAGGAAGGGAAAGAACTTGGAACTAAAGTTTTAAAAACAAATAAAAATTGTTTTCATGTGTAACTGGGGAAAATAAAATACTAAATAATGATTTTTTTAAAATTTTGACCATAAACTTGATAGGGAAGATCAAAACATAAGCTCAAAAGAAGACAACAGTGTCAAAACCGATATAAGTGAATCCTCAAAGAAGAAATAAAAGTTGGACACAAGCCCAACAAGAATTCCTGAAAGAGCTAAAAAAAACTTTTCAAAATCAAATAAGAGTTGTAGAGGAAAAATTGGGAAAAGAAATGGGGTTGATGGAAGAAAACTATGGAAAGAAATCAACAGCCTGGTAAAAAGAAGTACAAAAAGTACTGAAGAAAATTAAACATTAAAAAACAGTATTTAGGGGCGGCTAAGTGGTGCAGTGAGTAAGAGTGTTGGCTTCGGAGTTGGGATGACCCGAGATCGAAACCAGCCTCAGAAAATGAGCACCCACACATAAATAATGACTAGCCGTGTAACCTTGAGCAAATTACTTAACCCCAATTGCTTTAAAAAAAAAAAAAAAACAGTATTTTTCAAATGGTAAAAAAGGTACAAAAACTCCCTGAAGAAAATAATTCCTTAAAATTAGAATTGGGCAAGTGGAAGCTAATGATTCCACGAGACAACAGGAAACAGGAAAATAAAGTCAAAAGAATGGAAAAATACAAGAAAATATGTAATATTTCATTGGACAAAAAAAGAACTAACCTGGAAAATAGAACAAGGAGGAATTACTTAAGAATTATTGGGCTACCTGAAAACCATGATTAAAAGAAGAGCCTAGGAATCACATTTCAAGAAATTATAAAGGAAAACTGCCCCCAATATCTTAAAACTAGAGGACAAAATAGACAATGAAAGAATCTACCAATCACCAAAATGAAAACTTCCAGGAATATGATAGTCAAATTTCAGATCTCCCAGTTCAAAGAGAAAATACCGCAAGCAACTAGAAAAGAAGCCTTTCAAATATCATGGAGCCACAGTCAGGATCACATAAAATCTAGTAGCTACTAAGTTAAAGGAGAAGAGGACTTAGAATATGATGTTTCAGAATGCAAAGAAGTTACAATAAAAAATTTCAACCAAGAATCCAGCAAAACCGAGTATAATTTTTCAGGGGAGAAAATGGGTATTTAATGAAATAGACTACCAAACATTCCTGATAAAAAGACAAGAGATGAATAAAAAGTTTACTTTCAAATATGACTTAAAAGAAGCATAAAAAGGTAAACGGGAAAGAGAAATCATAAGACACCCAATAAGGTTAAATTGTTTATATTCTTATATGGAAAGATGATACTTGTAACTCCTAAAACTTTATTATTATTAGAGCACTTAAAATCAGTCCACATACATAGAAGAGGTAAGTGTCAGCCAATTATGCTAGGATGATCTAAAAAACAATGGAGGGGTGAGAAAGAGGGATGGATGCACAGGGAGAAAAGAGAAGGGAGAGTAAGAATGGGGAAAATCATCTCATAAAAGAGGCACTCAAGGAAGAGTTTTTATAGTAGGGGAGAAAATGATGGTGGTGGGGTCTGTATAAAGAGTCAATGCAATATATATAACTTTGCTTTCTTCTGAACTAGTTCAAAGAGGGAAAAAATTATACACACACATATACATACATACATACATACATACATACATACATATACATAGGTAGGTATAGTCATCCCTTAACATTTATGGGTTTCATATTTGTGGTTTTGGTTATTCACAGATTGGCCATCAATAATTAGATGGGAATTTGTGGCATACTGCAGAAAATCTCAGATGACCCACGTATATGAAGAAAACTAAAAAAAATGTAGTAGTCATAAATGCATAAATACTGTATAATAGTCATCTATTCTATCATTTACTACCATAAATATACATACATTAATTTATTATAAAAAGTTGCTAGAAGTTTCAATGCACTAAAGAACTATATGCTACACACTCTTTTTGAGAATGCCTCCTCTCTGTCTCTTTACCATCCAGACTCAGTCATGTGATTTTCTCCTGCAGTGATCATTTTTATCTTATGCTTTTTGTAGAAGCAGGAAATTCATGAATCAGTTGCTGCAGCTACACTGGTCACTACAAAGATTCTGCATAGTGTATAAGATACTCTCTTATAGAAACTGCAACTTTTTGATGGGTGCAATGTGTTGTTATACTTGTTTTGTGTTTTAAATAAATATGATCAAAATTATTAAAAAATAAGGGTTTAGAGTGGGGCCTACAGTTGTTCAAGGTTTTTTACATTTGTGGGGGGATATAGAAATCTATCTTACCCAACAGGAAATTTGGAAGGGAAGAAGGTAAAAGAAAGGGGTGTGATAAGGAGGGCAGATTGAAGGAGGTGGTAGTCAGAAGCAAAACAGACTTTTAAGGAGGGACAAGGTAAAAAGAGATAGAAAGAAAGGTAAACAGAAAAATAAGGTGGAAGAAAATACACAGTAATCATAACTATGAATATGACTGGAATGAACTCACTCATAAAATGGAAGTGGATAGCAGAGTGGATTAGAAACCAGACTCTAAAAATATGTTTTTTTTTTTACAAATAATACACTTGAAAGTGAAAGACAAACACAGAGTTAAGATCAGGGACCGGAGCAGGATCTATTATGCTTCAGCTGAAGTAACAAAAGACAGGAGTAGCAATCAAGATTTCAGACAAAGCAAAAAAATTTGACGTAATTAAATGAGATGATCAAGGAAACTTCATTTTGATAAACAGGACCATAGACAATGAAGTAGCATCAATACTAAACATCTATACATGAAGTAGCATATTATCCAAATTCTTAAAGGTAAAATTAAATAGGTTACAGGAAGAAATAGATATTAAAACTATACTAGTGGGGGAACTTCAATTTTCCCCTCTCTGAAATAGATAATCTAACCATAAAATAATTAAGAAAGAAGTTAAGGGGATGAATAGAATTTTAGAAAAGTTAGCTATGAGAGATCTATGGAAAAAATTAAATAGTAATAGAAAGCTGTACATGATACATTAATAAAAATTGACTGTATTAAGAAATCTCACAAACAAATGTAGAAAACCTAAATGCTAGATGCACCCTTTAAGACCATAATGCAATAAAAAAAAAAATACATTCAATAAGGGGTCATGGAAGCATAAATTAAAAATTAATTGGAAACTAAGTAATCTAATCCTAAAAAATTAGTGTGGCAAAGAATAAATCATAGAAACAACCAATAATTTCATTAAAGAGAATGACAACAATGAGACAACATACCAAAATTTGTAGGATGTAGCAATACTTAAGGGAAAATTTGTTTCTCTAAATGCACACATCAACAGAAGAGAGAAAGAGGAGACCAGTGAATTGGACGTGCAACTAAAAAAAAATCTAGGAAAAGAACAAATGAATAATCGTCAATTAAACACCAAAATATAAATCCTGAAAATCAAAGGAGGGAGAGAGAGAGAGAGAGAGAGAGAGAGAGAGAGAGAGAGAATTGAAAATAGAAATAAATGAATATTGAACCAATAAATAAAACTAGCAGCTGGTTTTATGAAAAATTAAAAAAACCCAATAAAATAGATGAACCACTGGTTAATTTTATTTAAAAAAAGAAATAAAATCAAATTACCAGTATCAAAAGTGAAAAGGGTGAATGTACCACCAATGAAGATAAAATTAAAGCAATTATTAGGAGCCAGTTTGCCCAATTACATGCCATCAAAAAACTGACAAATCTAAGCGAAATGGATGAATATTTACAAAAATATAAATTGCTCAGATTAACAGAAGAGGAAATTATTTACATAAATAACTCTGTCTTAGAAAAAGAAATTGAACAATCCATAGGTGAACTCCCTAGGAAAAAATCCCTAAGACCATTTGGATTTGCAAGTGAATTCTGCCAAACATTTAAGGAACAATTTATTCCAATACTATATAAACTATTTGAAAAAATAGGTAGAATCCTACCGAAGTCCTTTTATGACACAAATATGATTTTGATACCTAAATCAGGGAGAACAAAAACAGAGAAAGAAAACTATAGGCCAATTTCCTTAATGAATATTGAAGAAAAAAATGTTAATAAAATACTAGCAAGAAGATTATAGCAATATATCATAAAGTTAATACACTAGACAAGGCGGGATTTATACCAGGAATTCTGGGCTGGTTCATTGTTAGGAAAATCAACAGCATAATTGGCCATACCAAAAACAAAAATAACAAAAAGCATATAAATCTATCAACAGATGCATAAAAAGCTTTTGACACAATTTAACACCCATTCCTAATAAAAATACTAGAAAACATAGGAATAAATGGAACCTTTCTTAAAATGACAAGTGGTATCCATCCACAAAGGTGGCTCCTGGTGAGGAATTTTCTCTGCCGGTGTAGGTATGGTACCATCTCTGTTATTTTAAGTTTTAGAAAGTTATTTAGCAAGATCAGATGCTGGTTTCTTCCCCTTGGGTCCACACCCCTAATAAGTAGTAGTAGTAAATCTGGTCTCAGACATTTACTATGTGACCCTGGGTAAGTCACAACCTCTGTTTGCCTCAGTTTTCTCATCTATAAAATGACAGTAATAATAGTACTTGCCTCCCAGAGTTTCTGTAAGGATCAAATAATATAGTAACTGTCAAGTGCTGAGTGCAGTGCCTGGAATGTAATAAATGTTGCCGTCGTCAGCAGCAGCAGCATTTTATCTGGTCTCAGATACTTGGGTAAGTTACTTTACCTCTATCTGCCTCTATTTCTTCATTTGTAAAATGGGTATAATAGTATCCATCTTTCAGTGTGTTTTGGATTAAAATGAGATAATATCTGTAAAATTATGTGGCAAACCTCGAAGCACCATATGAATACCACCTGCTTTTGTTATGTCGTACTTTAAGGCCTCCTATAGGACTGTTTTGCTAAGATGGCCTTTGTGAAGGGGAAATTCTTTGTTGACAACCCTCCCCTAGGCTCCCATGAGATGAGGACAGGCATGGAAAGGAATATTGTCATGCTGGAGGAACAACAGCCATCATAAAACAGTCTCCCCTGTTACATCATCCTTCGGAGCGTCACCAATCCCACAAACCGAGCCCTCCATGGGGCTGCTCCAGGGCCCAGAGCAGAGGCTTTAATGAAATCAGCTTGTTCCAGTCTACGTCAATGCTGAGGCTGCCTGCCACAGGCTTCCTCCGTGAGAGCTGCAGGGAATGCTAATGGAACAGCTGTAGGAATGGGGGATGAGGAGAGGTAGCACTGCAACAGAACAAGTTTACATTTAAAAAACAAAATAGCAAAAAAAAATTGCTCACTGTCCAAAATCGGTGTTACCTAGTAATGTTTTCCCAGCTCGTGACAATGAAGGGAAAAGAAAGAAAACTAGTTAGTGGTCATTTCAGCACTGTTAAACTTTTAAACCCTTAATACTTTTAAAGATATTTTCCATCTGCCTTGGGGAAGATGTGCTACAATCCACCTTTGCATAGGGATGTTTATTCCTTTGCCTTTGATGACTAAAAAAATAACCTAATGAACAGCCGGTATGGGTAGTGCCAAGAATGTCCGAAGGAGATCTAAGTAAAAAGAGGCTGGAAAGGTCAGCTGGAGCCAGACTGTGGATGACCTTAAATGGCAAAGCGAAGAATTCTCAGTTTAATCTGTGGGTAATAAGGCACCACTGTGGGGTTTTCAGCGAGGGAGTGACATTATCAAACTTCTGTATCAGAAAGATCATTTTGACAGTTGTGTCAAGGAGGGAATGGAAAACACCAGAAAATGGAAGCAATGAGACAAGGACTCTTCATCCCTCCACCAGACCCAGCATCCTTTTCTGCAACTATAACACTGCCCTGTCCCCTTTGCCCTTCCCTCTGGCCCAAAGGAAAGGGTGAGGTGACCAATGCCTATTGTCCCTGGCCTTTGACCTCACAGAGATTCTGAGCATTATAATTCACCTGCCACCATTACTTTCCCCAATGGTACAACAAATTACTGAGGAGTAGCCTATCTCCATAGCCCAGGTCCCATTTTCTCTATCCCATCCTTCACAGTACTACCCCCCTCCATGCCCACTCCCTAATCCACTCATCCTTTCCATTTTGTCCTCTGTAATTCCTATTCTAGAATGAATGAATCAATGAGTGAATAAAAAATGTACTGAATGAATCAATTTACTGAATGAATCAATGAGTAAATGAATGAAAATGCTTACTTTGAGCAAAGCACTGTGCTAAGTGCTGGGGGATACACATGAAAAATCAGAAATAGCCTCTCCTCTTAAGAAGCTTGCATTTTAATGGGGAAGTTATCACGCAGAAGGCTCCACCTGCAAGCCATCGTCCCTTAGAGCACATCGACAAGAGAAAGATGCTGTATTCATCATCTTTAATGTCATTCCCACTAATAAAAATCCATCAGTTTCTAGGGCTGACCTTTTCACAGTGTTAAGGACTTTGATGGCAAGAATTTTCTTTTCTGGGTCTTCTGATAGCTGTGGTCACAACACATATACACTGAGGTTGCCAACAGGAATCTTTGCAGTGGTTTCTGCCCAGGATGAAGGTTGCAAGGGCCAGGTGGGAAGCAATCCTGGGGGACTGGAGGGTGCTGACATCTCCAAGGTTCTTGGGCTTACCTGCCTAGCCATGGAACTTGGTCATTAGTTGGTTTTGGTGGTGATGAGGAAGATGGGTCTCTTTTCCACAGTGATTTTTCTCCTCAAAGATGGCTATGGGGTCTAAGATAAGCACCAAGAATTGGTGGTCTAGACAGCACTACTTTTCCCAAGGTTCTTGGACTCAGGGTCCTGAATTGTCTCTATCAGGGTATGATTGGAAGTGGTGGCTGAAGTGGTTTAACTTTCCTGGCATGTACTGCTTCCTCTTCTTTGCAGCTATGTTAGTGTGGAAACATATTAAAAACTTCTTTTCACAAAACTGTACATATTAAGAAATAATGTTGTCCTTTAAAGTCCTTTAAAAAACCCTTGGAAAAACTCCTTGAAAAGGTTCTTCTTGGGGAATTGGATTGGGTGGTACCTTAAAACAGTAACTTTTCTCTGGTTGATGTCAGTATCACCCTATCCACCTTAAATGATTAACCTTAGGACCCACTGTTCTCCAGTTAGAAAGGATTAAGATTTAGTTGGAAGGGAGGAGGGCCCTTTAAACTCCAGGAGTGATCATGGAAAGAATGAGATACTTACTTGATTATTAGGCAATTCTGAATTGTTAACTAAAACTGTTTTTGTAGATATTATGATCTTTTCTTTATTCAAGATTCATATAAATATTACCTGAAATCTTGGTACAGAGTCTCATATCAGAGTGCATAGGGGAACAATGACACTTTGAACATCTCTCCAAGTTAGAAATGGATTGACTATTTAAATCAAATTGTTTTGGGCAAACAAACCTAAAAACAGAGTATAATACAGTATTTTTTTCTTCTATGACAGCTTATTTACCCTACAGACAGTGGGTAGTCAGAAGTTGGTAGGGGACTGGCCCCTTCTTCACAGGAGTTACTTCTCCATGTGATGGGTGTTGGGCTGTGTTAGACACAGGACTAGTGATCTAGAAGTCACTTGTATTTATAAAGCCTTTTGTTTCAGGATCCTGTCTCCATTGAGATCCGAGCCAAAAGGGGGGCGGTGCAATCTTTGTAGCAAGTTTCACTGATAAAAGTTTCATTTCTAAAACATATAAGGAATTGGTTCAAATTTACAAGAAAAAAAATTCTTCAATAAACAAATAATCAAATAATATGAATAAGCAATTCTTAAGGAAAGTGATTCAAGCTATCAATAGCCATGTGAAAAACTTCTTCAAAATCACTAATAATTCAAGAGATACAAATTGAAGCAACTCTGAAGTTCTCTTCCTGCTCATCAGATTGGCAAAACTGAGGGAAAAGGAAAATAATAAACATTAGAGGGACCATGGGCACATCAATGCATTCTGGTAAGGCTGTGAATCAGCCTAGGGGCAGGGAACCTGTAATCTTCAGGGCACATGCAGCCTTCTCAATTCTTGGGTGCAGCCTTTTGACTGAGTCCAAGTTTTACAGAATGAATCCTTCTTTTAAGGGGATTTGTTCTGTGAAGTTTGGATTTGGACAAAGGGCTGCACTTGAGGACCACATGTGGCCTTGAGTTCACAGGTTCCCCTGTGAACTGAAACTTTAGACACTGGGAAGGCAATGTAAGACTATGCCCCAAAGTCACTAAACTGTGCATACAGACCAAGGGGATATAGCCCTATACCCTAAAGAGATCAAAGAGAGAGGAAAAATGACAAACTCATACACATGTGTGAAAATATACATACCCATATATATGTATACACACACATATATATATACATACAGTGGTATAATTTATATATATAGTACATATATGTATGTATGTATGCTTATATATAAATTATAGCCACTCCTTTAATCATAGAAAAGAATTGGAAACTAAATGGGTGTCCATCAGTTGGGGAAATGACTGAATCAATTATTGTATTCTAAATACAATGGAATATTATTGACCTACATGTAAGCAAGTATGAAAGAGGTGGTTTTGAAGAAACTTGGGAAGACTTGTATGAACTGATAGAGAGTGAAGTGATCAGAATCAGAACAATTTATACAATAGCAACAACATCATAAAGAAAAACTAGCATAGGTGGTGCAGTGAATAGAGCACCAACCCTGGAGTCAGGAGGATCTGAGTTCAAATCCAGCCTCAGACACTTAACACTTACTAGCCATGTGACCTTGGGCAAGTCACTTAACCCCAATTGCCCTACCTTCCCCCCTCCAAAAAGCAAAAAAAAAAAAAAATACAAAACAAAACAAGAAAAACAACTTGGAAAGACAAGATCTTAGATCAATGCAAAGGCCGATGATGAAGCACATTACATACCTTCTGACACAGATAAGTGATGGATTCCAGATGCAGAATGAGATGTATGCTTTTGGACATGACTAATCTGAGAATTTGTTTTGACTATGAATGTTGGTTACAAGTGCTTCAGGTTTTGTTTTTGTTTTCTTTACAATGGGTGTAAGAGAGTGAAAGGGAGAGAATATGGATGCTTTGTTAATGAGGGAAGAGAGAGAGAGTGAGACAGAGAGAGGGAGGGAGGGAAGGAGAGAAAGAGACACAGAGACAGAGACAGAGAGAGACAGAGACAGAGACAGAGAGAGAGTCATTAAGAAGGAAAAACTGTCTACACTGCCACTCCACTCATTCACTACTCAGTCAAAGCTTTACAGTCTGGTTTCCAACCTCATTACTCTCTTGAACACCTAGGCTGCCAGATGACGTAGAGGTTAGAGTATAGGTCTTGGAATCTAGAAGACCTGAGTTCAAACCTTACCTGAAACACCATGTGATCCTAGAGAAGTCACTTAACTGCTATCTACCTCAGTTTCCCAAGTTGTAAAAAACAAGGGATAATAGCACCTATCTCCCTGTGTTGTCGTGAGGATCAAATGAGATAATGTTTGTAAAGCAATATATAAATGCTAGCTGATATTATTATTATTAAAACTGTTCTTACTATTGGTCTTCTAATTGTCAAACTTGATTAGTCCTCATCCTTTTAGACCTTTCTGACACTGTTGACTTCCCTCTCCTCCTAGATACTCTCTCCTTTGTGGGTTCCTCCCCACCTCCCCCTGCCCCCACACTGTTTTCTTCTGGTTCTCCTGCTTCTCTGACCACTCCTCAGTCGGCTGTGCTGGTTCATTATCTATATCATGCCTCCTGACTATAGGTGTCCACAAAGACACTGTCCAAGATCCTATTCCTTTCTCTTTCTATGCTTTCTCTGGGTGACCTCATTAGCTCCCATGATTTGGATTATCATAGATCTAGTCCCAGTCTCTCCCCTAAGTCCCACATTACCAACTGTCTCCTTGTATTTAAAACCAGATGTTCAGAGACAGCTCAAAGTCAACATGTTCAAAACAGAACTCATTATCTTTTCTCCTAAACCTACCTGTCTTTCAGATGTCCCCTTTTCTGTTGAAGGATCCACCAGTCCTTCAGTATCCCAGGTTTATAACCCTGATGATATCTCTGATTCCCTACTCTCCCTCACTCCATATGTCCAATCAGTTGCCAAATCTTGTCATTTTTTCCTCCATATTTCTTGTATCTAAACCTTTCTCTTTACTCATACAGCTACTTACTGCATTAGTTAACATAAACACCTTTCACATAGACTGTCGGCCTCCTAATTGGTCTCAAAGCTTCAAGTCTTTCCCCACTCCAATCCATTCTCCACATACTGGCCAAAGTGGTATTACTTAAGCACAGAATTGAACATGTCACTCCCCTACTTAGTAAACGCCAGTGGCTGGCTCCTCATCGCCTCTAGAATCATAGACTCATATATTTAGAGCTGAAAGGAACTTCAGGAGCATCTCATCCAATCCCCTCATTTTACAGATGAGAAAATGAAAAGAGAGTAATCAAGTGACCTGTTGAAATCACAAAGATAATGAGCATCAGAGGTGAGATGTGAACTCTGATACTATGAATCCAAAACCAGTGGTCTTACAACTGTTCCATGCTTCTTCTACTGGAGAATCCATATGCCAATGAAATCATAAGTCTGAATAAAAACAAAACAAAAAGTGTGATACACAAATTACACATGCATACATATGTGTATATGTATGTATGTGGTGTGTGTGTGTATATATATATATTATTTATGTATGTGTGTATGTACTATGTATGTATAATCCAAGTTATAGGGATGTAGCTAGGAGATATAGTGGATAGAATGCTGAACCTGATATCAAGAATACCCAATTTTAAATACAGCCAGAAACACTAGGTATATAACCCTGAACAAGTACCTTAATCACTGCTTGCCTCAATTTTCCCATCTGTAAAATGGGTGTAATAATAGAACTTATAGTGCCAACATGATATTCACAGCATCTATGATGGCTATGAATATGCCAGCATAATGCTGAATTGCAAAATATAACAGATTCTCCACATGGAAGACAGAACCAAAACATTTATTCAAACACCAGAAAGCCAAATTCATCATAGCAACAAAGAAATCTATACACAATAACTATACAGGGGGCACCACCATCCCTGAGCCTTCCCCCTACTAGGGCCTTCCCACAAACACTCACAGATTGCTGTCTGCTTCCTCTCTCTCCCTTAGCTCTAACTGCTCTGACCAACTTCCTTCCAGCTCTGTTCCACCCTTACTGCTCCACCCCTTCCTGCTCTAACCACTTGGCAAGCTCGTCCCACCACAGACTCATGTGACTCAAACAGGTCACATGGGCCTATTAATGGATAGGAAAGATCTTCCCATTAAGCAAAAGTACATTAACAATACACTACCTTCCAGGGTTATTGTAAGGATAAAATAATATACTTGTAAAGTACTTTGCAAGCCTTAAAGCATTATATAAATACTAGCTGTTTTGATTATGATTATCACTTCAAAGTGATATTAGCTACTAAGCCTCAGATCTAGTAATTTTTCTAGTTTGTTTAAGTATATCCATTAGCATAATAAAATGTTTCCTGCTGTCTGAATTTTTCCAACTCAGAAAGAATTTACCCATATAGTTTCCTACTAAAGATTGCATATATGATTAATTGGAGTGCCATTCACCTTTATGCCCAGCAGAAATCATCACAAATAGTGGTATACAGGAATATTATATCTGTACCCAGTTCTAATGAAAGGATATTTTATGATGTGTTTTATGACCAGAATGGAATATTACTGTGCCATAAGAAAGAAGGAATATGAGGGATTCAAATCAACATGGGAGGACACATGAATGAATGAAGAGTGAAGTAAACTATGTATGCAGTGACTACAATTTGTTGCTGTTGTTCAGTTTTATCTAACTTTTTATGGCTCCATTTGGGGTTTTCTTGGCCAAGATATTGGAGTGTTTTTCCATTTCCTTAGTGCACTTTATAGATAAGGAACTGAGGCAAATAAGGTTAAGTGACTTGTTCAGAGTCACACAGCTATCAAGGGAAGGGTCTAAAGATAGATTTGAACTCATGAAGATGAGTTTTCCTGATTCTAAGCCCAGTGCTCAACCTAGCTGCACTGACCACAATTAGGCATACGCAAAACACAGTAAAATGAAACTTAAGGTTGTAAAATTACAAAGACCAAGATTGGCTCTATATTAGATATAGGGAAATGAATTCCCTCCTTTTGTTGGTGAGGTGGTGTGACAGAAGTATGGAATTTTGTATGCTGTCAGACTCAAGTACTGTGTCCTTTGTCAGTTGGTTTTGCTTAATGTTTTAATTCGTTTCAAAGGAAGGTTCTCTGAAGGTCCAGTATAAAGATGACTGAGATTTTTAAAAATGAAGAGCATCAATAAAACTTTAAAAATAAATGAATGGGGAAAGTGACCCAAACTGAGTCACTGAGCCTATTCCAATTTATGGAGCACAGTTTCCCAAGAATGAGACAACCTTCTGCGGCTGTGTGACCTGGACTCTGGTTATTGCCCAACTGATGAGAGCAAGAATGGATGGAAGGGACTAGGAGCCCCTGAGTCAAACTGAGTGCCTAAATCTTACTACATTTAAATAGAACACAAAGTGACTTTTAGGAAAGCAAATAATATACCATGAAAATAATTATGTCTTCCCTATGAAATCAATCATTTTTAAGTGAAAAAACCCCATTTGTGTACAGAGTAGGCACTCAGAAAATGCTGAGTTGAATTGTTTCCTGATTACTAAAATTCAGTTCTTCACAAGAGCCTTTGACATGACCCAGAAAGTGAAAAGCAAAAGTACTTTGCAATCAATGCTAACTGACTACAGGGCATGTATTTTAATTTGTAGAGTAAATTCATTTTGCAAGCTAGAGTCTTTCCCAATATTTCATGGAAGGAGAACTTCAGTGAAAACTGTCTAGATGTATTTCAGGAGTGAGAGAATAGTCTTAGGCATTTTAAATGCCTTTCCTAAAGTTTCTATCAATTGGGAACTGACTTTAGAGAAGTTTGCCAAGAATCCGTTCTTAAAATACACTTTTATTCTCAAGTTTCAATTCTAGGCCTTGACTTATATTGAATTGAATTATATTGACTTATATTGAAAAAACATAATTTCTTACCTTTACAGATAGTTCTGGAGCCTAATGGGCTCTGTGAAAATAAAGCCATCTTAGAAGGGGTAGGAAGAGTGTAGTAGATACACCATGCAGTGAATATTCAGACCCCTGAAATGGGACTCAAATAGTCTCCTGTTTAAGGCTCAGTCCACCAACTAAAGGTGTCATCAGGTGAGTGTTGGAAGAACCAGGATCTTTTCTAAATTCCCATAAGGATCATCTGTGTGATAGCAGAGCTCTATACCATTTCATAGATAGATAGATAGATAGATAGATAGATAGATAGATAGATAGATAGAGTATAAATATATATATATATGTACACACATATATATGCATATATGTATATATCCACAGACATATATACACATATTTAATTTTAATAAAAGTTTACATTTGTAAAGTTAATTTTATTAACCTTCATCTATTTTGTTATATACAGCATATGATTAGTCAACTTTTATATTGTGCTTAAAGTTTTGTAAATTATTGAAATACATCAACTCATTTGCTCCTTGCCTGATTATGTGCTAATTTTATTTTCATTTTCCAAATGGGAAAACTAAGACTCAGACAACTTAAACCATTTGCCCATGGTGGTGATAATAATAGTGATGGAGCTTGGATTTATACTCTACTAACTTGGAATCCAGCAGTCTTTTTCCTTTGTCCCTCACTTTCTTTTTTTAAGTTAATTTAAAAATTTTTTAGTTTTCAACATTCATTTCCATAAGCTTTCGGGTTTTCATTTTCTCCCCCTGTCTTCTGTTCCCCCTCCCCAAGATGGTGCACAATCTGGTATAGGCTCTACATATACATTCATATTAAGCATATTTTCACATTAGTCATGATGTAAAGAAGAGTTAGAACCAATGGGAGGAACCACACAGCTCTACACCATTTCATTTTTTTTTTTTTGGAGGGCAATTGGGGTTAAGTAACTTGCCCAATGTCACACGGCTAGGTTTTTGTTTGTGTGTGCATTAAGTGTCTGAGGCCGGATCTAAACTCAGGTCCTTCTGACTCCAGGGCCAACACTCTACTCACTGGCCACCTAGCCGCCCCCATCTACACCATTTCAATAGGGACTTCTACAATGACAATAACAACAGTAGCAACAACAACAACAGCAACCAAAAAAAAAAAACAACAACACCATTCACTTCAAGAATTATCAGGGGTAGGGGCGGCTAAGTGGTGCAGTGAATAGAGCAATGGCCCTGGAGTCAGGAGGACCTGAGTTCAAATCCAGCCTCAGAAACTTAACACAAAAACTAGCCCTGTGACCTTGGGCAAGTCATTTAACCCTAAAATTGCCCTCCAAAAAAAAAAAACCCACAAAAAAAGAATTATCAGGAAAACCTATTTAGGCCAAACTGAACTACCCAGAGCTGAAGGGGCCCATCCAGTGTTGAGTTCAATCAGACCAGGAATAGGGTCAAAGCTCAACACTTAACACCAGTCTTATCTTCCTCAGAGACTCAGCAGTCTAGACTGAAGGAGTCTTTGTGGGTCCAGGGGGAGGGTCTCCCCAGGACTGGCTTAATGACCTCTCCCCACCTTGATTCCCTGATAAAATGTTATTTAAACATCAGACTGAACAAATCTAGTGATGTTCCTGGAATGCTGTTTAAAGTTCATTGAAATCACAGCAAAAGTAAATGTCAGTGCCCACGGGCTTAAGAAGCCAGAGAATTTTGCCACCTAAGGCTTGTATATACTTAATAACAACACAACACAGAATGCTTCGCCTTTTCTAGAAATGTACTTTTGGTGCATCATTGTATTTCTATTTCATCTGAAATTTAATTTGAGGGATGAATTGCTTTTTTCCCTTTTCAATTGATTTTTTAAGAAGGAGGCTATAACAGCTTTTTTTCCCATTTATTTCTTTGCTCTAAGCACCTGGGAAATCTTAAAGGATAGGATTTACGTTTTTGTGCTTTAACAACTCATTTTTAAGCTATGTGAACTATGGACATGTTTAATTAAAGGCCCCTGAGTAATAGTCAGACTCTTTCACCAATTCACTTTGCACACACACACACACACACACACACACACACACACACACACAGCAATCTGGTACAGAAGAAAGCAAAGTACAGCATGTCCAGTTCCACTACATCGCTTGGGGACTCAGTTTCCTTATCTGTAAAATGACAGAATAAAACTAGATCACAGATTCTTTAGTTGAGGTTCATAAATTTGTTCTTTGGTAATAGATTTTGATAACTGTATTTCAATATAATTGTTTCTTTCATAGTCCCATGTATTTTATTTTACACATCTAAAATTTTTTTTTCTGTGAAAGGGTCTATCACTTCAACAGACTACCAAGGGATTTGTGACACAAGGAAGGCTGAGAATCTCTGGGCTTGATGATCAGTCCTTTTCAACTCTAAATCCTATAATTCTTCTTCCCTCAGAGCTTGGGGGAGACTTTGGATCTGGTTCAAGCCAATTTAAAAGATGAAAAAACTAGAGAGGCAACTCACCCAAGGTCAAACATGCAGTAAGTAGCAAAGCCAGGATTAGAACCCAGGTCATTTGGCTCTTGATCCAATGTTCTTAAACAAAACATTGGGGGAAATCCAGAATAGAACAGATGTTAAATACCTAAATGTTCAATTTACCTGAGAGTTAATTTCAATGTAAGCCCAGAAATACCTTTAAAGTCTCCTCTCCACACCCACAAAGCACCTTCTAGGATTTATGGCAGCCAAACAAGAAGGAATGGCTTTTTCTTTTCTATGTCCACTGTTGAGTCCTCATTATTCATTCCACAAGTGTCTTGTACTCTCAGGAGTCTCTGTCCCATGTTTTCTCGATCCCCAACTTTCTGCCTGGTCCTACCAATAGGCAAAGTAACTGTTAACAAGAGGTCAATTGGAGAGACAGTGAAAGAGCTTTCCTGATCCAAAATTTCTTTCTTAGCCTGACATTCTCACCAAGAGCGTCATTAAAGGGTTGAGTACAAGTGGAGGTTGGGGGCATTGTCTCTGATCCCTGGAGAATACCCATGTTACTTGGGAAATGAGGGAAGGTCTTAGTTAGGGGAAGCGGGGAAGGTAGTTTTCTCCTCTTCCTCTCTCCCATTGGCACAGATGGAGGTTATCAGGTCTGCTCACTGGAAGGTGCTTACATTTAAGATTTGATAGATCTGTGACCTTCTCAGTGTGGGTACGCCTTCCACCCATGCATGTCACGACCCCTTCATACCTTCTCATCCTGTATGTTTCTCATCTTTTCAGGAGTCCCTCATCAATGATCCACCATACTGGAGGTCTTCCTCTGCTTCTCTTCAGTCTTAGGGGCAGCAGTGCTGCCCTCCATTCATTCATTTGGGAGCCTTCACTATCATTACAGGGCTGCTTTACTTTGGGAAGACAGCTGCCTATGCAGTGTAGGTTGAAGGGCACTTTAAGGACTCCATTTAAAAATATCTTCCCCTCTGAAGCCTGAAATTCCACAGTTAGAGTCATTCACACATGGTAAATGCTACCCTCTCTCTACATTCCTCTTTTTAAATGCAAATACTCCAGAGAAGGGGTAACACATTAAATTTGGGAAGGAAAGATGGAAGAAAAGGAAAGGAAAGGAAAGGAAAGGAAAGGAAAGGAAAGGAAAGGAAAGGAAAGGAAAGGAAAGGAAAGGAAAGGAAAGGAAAGGAAAGGAAGAAAGGGAGGAAGGGAAGAAGGAAGGAAAGAAGAAAGGAAGGAAGGAAGGGAGGGAGGGAGGGAGTGAGGGATGGGGAGGAAAGAAGGAAAGGAGGAAAGGAAGAAGGAAAGAAGGGAGGAAGGAAGGAAGGAAGGGAGGAAGGAAAGAAGGCAGGAAGGCAGGCAGGCAGGAAGGGAGGGAGGGAGGGAGAGAGGGAGGGAGAAAGGTAAGAGGGAGGGAAGAGAGAAATAAACAATTATTAAATAATTATTATGTGATGATCACTGTGCTAAGCACTTTACAACTATCATCTCATTTGATCCTCACAACAGCCCTGGAAGGTATCCCCATTTTACAGATGAAAAAACCAAGACAAAGAGCTGCTAAGTGACTTGCCCAGGATCACACAGCTAGTTAAGTGTCTGAATCTAGATTTGAGCTCAGGTCTTCCTGACTTCAGGGCCAGTGCTCTATCTCCTGTGTTACCTAGTTGCCTCAAGGATAGGTAAGACAGCAGACAAAAGAGGCAGAGGCTATCTAAAATAATCTTTCGCATCTATTTCATAATCTCATTTAAGACTGACCCCCAAATTCCCTACCCTTCCCTAAGATTTTTGCCCTCCCCTGTTTCCACTTCCTATTCTCTTCCTGCCAGATTTGCTCGGTCTTGCTGCCTTTCCTCAGGAATTACACTGGTCTCTTGCACCTCATACAAAATGTTGTTGGATTTGGTCTCTGGAACCACATGAGCAGCAGCTGAAGCAGTATCTGCACCCCTGAGTGGTCCGGGCCTTCTGTAATTACTGAGGCCAAATTCCTTTGAGTGATTACAGGTCTCTTCCAGTAGGTAATGCAGTATCCTGGGGCTTGATGCAATTAATTCAATATCACCTGCAAACTGGAACAACTAGAGGAGGACCTCACCACCCATAGGGAATTTCTCTCCAAAAAACAGTCCGCTCTCGATGATTCCATCACAGGAGTGAGTAGCTTTGCCGCAGTCTTGTCAACAGCCTTGCTGCTCACATTAGAGACCATGTCCTAGAAACAAAGGTTCTAGATTGATTTCATAGTAAACATGAACTTCAGAAAAAATTACCTGTTTCAACATAATTGGTCTGTAATTGCATGTATTTTTCTATTTGCATGTATTTATAATTTTTATAATTGCATGTATTTTTCTATTTGCATGTATTTATAATTTTTATAATTGCATGTATTTCATTTTATGCATTTAAAAGCATTATGCTGAGAAAGGATCCATACACAACCCCATATGACTTTGAAAGGCCCAGGACTCAAAAAAGTTGAAGAAGCCCTGCTTTGAGAAACCACCATGGGGTGTTCCTTTCCTGAGCTGTGACTGCCTCTTCTGGAAACCCCCAGCCTCCAGGCTTCTCTTCACTCCCTCCTCTCCAGTCACCTCCTCCATAGAAATTATCTTTACTTCATTTCCACCCCTTACAATTCTGGAACCATGAAACATGATCAAATCAACTGTTAAATTGTCCCAGTATGCCAGGATGCCAGTTTATTCCCCAAAGGCTCTATTAAGTGTTCCAGTGTCTCTCCTTGGCCACAGTTACCCTATGTATATTGTCCAGGGGTGGGGAACCTGCTGCCTCAAGGCCACATGTGACCCTCTAGGTCCTCAAGTCTGGCCCTTTGACTGCATCAAGGCCATATGTGGCCTCAAGGCCGACGGTTCCCCAACCTTAACCCCATTAGAACATAAGCTCCTTGAGTACATATCATTTGCTTTCGTACTTGATACCTGAGCATCTATCATAGTACTTGGTACAAAAAACGAGTTTAATATTTTTTCATTTATTCATTTATTTATTTGGTAAGTCTCACTCCCAGCAGGCATTCCCACCAGTAAATCCTACCTGTAAATCCTATTCTAGTCTAGGCAATCTCAGATCACCACTTCCTTTACAGGAGCCACACAGCAGCTCCTCAGCTGGGCTAGATCCCTTCCCTGGTGGTATACCCTAAAGCTCAGTCCTGGGCCCTCTTTCCTCTTTCCATCTCCTCTAAGCAGCACCTATAAGTTCAATTATCATCACTGTGTAGATGATTGCTATGTGTGATTATCTAGTTCTGACTACTTTGTACATTTCCAACTAGTTTCCTATAGACATCTCAAACTCAACTTGTCCAAGACAGTGCTCTATCTTTTCCCCAGAACCCTTTCCTCTAACTCCCCAAGTTCCACATCCCTATCTTTCCAGTCATCTAGGTTCACAACCTCAAAACCAACCTTGAGCCTTCATTGTCCCTCACCCTCCATATCGAACAGACGCTAAGTCTTGTTAATTTTATTTCGACAACATCCCTTGCCTTTGTACCCCTCTGTCCATTCACAAAAGCTTCTATCCTAGCTTTGATGCTTATCCCCACCCACCTGAACTATTTATTGTAAGATTTTCCTAATTATTCTTCCTTTCTCAAATCTCTCCCCAATCCTATCTATCCTCTATGTCACTGCTAAGGTGATTTTTCTAATCTCCCATCTGACTAGGCCAGGCTCCTGCTGAGAAATCCCCAATTCTGAGAAATGTTCCAACGCCTCCAGGAAAGGGACCCTCACTCTTTACTGTGTGTCCTAGAGCCCCTTGAGCATTCTGGAGAAGCTTGTGGACCTCTTCTCAGAATAATGTTTTTAAATGCATAAAACAAAATACAAAGGATTACAAATGAAACCAATTATATTGAAATAGTTATTTAAATGTTAATTTAAAAAAACTCCATGAACCTCAGGTTAAGGATCTCTTCTCTAGGATAAATTGATCAACAACAATAACAGCAACAACTTAGGGGCATTTAAAACCCTTTATAATTTGCCTCTACTTTTCTAGCTTGTTATGCCTTACTCTCCTTTATGCACTCACAGGCCCAGCCAAATTGTCCTATATACCATTCCTTTAACATTCTGGTGCCTTTACACAGGCTGTCCCACAGACCCAAAATGCTATCCGTCCTCATCTCTTCCTCAGACTTTAAAACTATTTTCTGAAGTGCTGCTTGCTACATGAAGAATCTGCTAATAACTCTCCATGAGTTACTGTCCTTCTCCAAATGACTTTGTGAGGGTGGCTAGATGATGCAGTGAATAAAGCACTAGCCTTGGAGTCAGAAGGACCTGAGTTCAAATCTGGCCTTAGGCATAACACTTACTAGCTGTGTGACCTTGGGCAAGTCACAACCCAATTGCCCTGCCTGCCCCCCTCCAAAAAAAAGCAACCCCCCCCAAACAACAATAACAACAACAACAAAATTACTTTGTATTTGATTCCTATATATTGTGGATTTATTATCTGTGTATGTGTTATTTCCTCCAATAGAATCTAAGTTCCTTGAGGGCACAGATTTTTTGTCTTCCTATCATTTGTACCATTAGACTGTGAACTCCTTGAGGACAGGACTATCTTTGGCTTTTCCTTCATATCTCCAGTGCTAAGCACAGAATCTGGCACATAGTAGGTGTTTTAGTAAGTGTTTATTAACTATCATTTGTTCTCTGTGTTATGATTTCTGGCACATAAGGCCCCACTAGCTTTTCATATTTGGTTTAACCCGGAGCCTTTTCTAGGTTTCCAACACTTATGATGTCACAGAACTTAGGGGTAGAAGGGTCCAATTTCTTACATAACAGATGAGGAAATTGAGCCCAAGAAAGAGAGAGAAGCTAATTTGTCCCAGTTGGCACAAGTCATAAGTAGCCAAGCTGTATTTTGAACTCAGTTCCTCTGGCTCCAAATCCAGTGATCTTTCTAATACTCCATGCTGCCTCGTTGCCCAGACTCCTTACCTCTCTGTCTGATTCTTGCTGTCCAGATTGTTTCCTTGCATTTTGGACTTAGCACCTGTGTTGGCCTTCAATTCCTACCTGATTCTTCAAGTCATCCTTGAGTCACTGGTTTCAGCCAATTGCCTGAGATTGACCTTCAAAGTCTGCATGAACCCTAATTCAAGACCACTTGCTAAGTTCTATACCCATGAGTCCTCCTGGGTCTAGACTTTTCTGAAACCTATGCACGGTTTCTTATCTTTATCTACAATAGATTAATATTTTGCCTATAATACAAATTAGCACATGTATGCCCCCAGGAAATGCACTTCATCTATAATTTACAAAGAAAGGAAATTTCTATACAGATAACTCTCTATGCAAATGAAACAATAGGTTGAAACCTCCCCCCATCCCCAAAAAGCCCCATTTTGTTGCAGGTTTCCTACATCTGGGACCTATTTCTGCTGCCCATGGGCTGACAAGATGTCACTAAAGGATCAGCACTGCTCTTTTACTAATAACATGGCCCATTCTCTTACAAATCTTTCATAATCTTAATTAGCATAGCTGGATTCTTTCAATAGGAAAGATGCACAAGGGGAGAGAGAGATAAAATTCATGCCTTTCTTTCTTGTAATGAAAAAGTCCCAAATAAGATTTCCAAGTGTTCATGGAGAAGTTCAAATTAGTAATCACGAAGAGAATATTACTTCGACAAAAATGCAATTTAAGAAACATTTATTAAACATCTACAATGTATAAGGCATAGTGGCGAGTGTGGGCACACTCGGGAGATATAAAGACAAAATTTAGCATTCCATGCCTTCACACCTCTGACATTCTACTGCAGGGATATAACATGTAAGCAGATAAGAAAATACAAAGTAAATTGGGGAGGGCAAGTGGGGGATAACTGAGGGAATCAGGAGAGCCTTCATAAGGGAGATAGCACCTAAACAGGATTATGGAAGGATGAGAAAGATCCTAAGACATGGAGATGAGGAGAGAGCTCAGTCAGAACTGGGAGACAGATGGTTTCTGTGAGGTTCTGGGGCTGTGGTGGGGAACCTGCAACCTCAAGGGTACATGTGGCCCCCTAGGTCCTCAAGTGCAACTCTTTGACTGAAACCAAATTTCACAGAACAAATCCCCTTAAAAAAAGGATTTGTTCCGCAAAACTTGAACTCAGTCAGAAGGCCACACCCAAGGACCTAGAAGGCCACATATGGCCTAGAGGCTTCAGGTTCACCACTCCTGGTCTAGGGTTAGGAGATGGAATCAGTTTAGGGAATAATTAAACTGTAACAGCAGAGTATGTGAAACATGAATTTGAGCACAGAATATGCCAGTTATTCCTGGGCACACTGTAATGATTCAAAAAACATATTTTTTAAATTTTGCCTCTCGTTGTTAAAGTTTATATTTTCAATGTCAAATTTTGTTGTAAATTTTAACAATTAAGTTTAGTTTCTTAAATTTGTGTGTTCAACAGATATTCACCTTAAAATATGAAAATAAAAATTCTCTGGGTATACAACCTATTGAAATAAGCTACATATACCTATTGTATGAAGGCAAGTAAAACAAAATGTCCAGAAAGCCAGCTTGTAGTGTGCTTTAAATGCTATTAGGGGAGTTTGTAATTTATTTTAGAAGCAATGGGAAGTCACTGAAGACATTTAGACAGGAGAGTGACAGACCAATGCCTTAGGAAGACTATTTTGGCATTGTGTTAAGATGGACTGGAGCAGAGTAAGATTAGAAGACAAACTAATTACCAGGGTATTCAAGCAGAAAACAGAAATTCTAATATAAATGTTCCAAGCACAACTAGCTTTGCTGGAAAGTAGCTAGATATTTGTGATGGAGTGTTTTTTTTCTGATGGAAAAGCAAATGCTTATGACCATTCTAATAGATCTAGACAATGTTGATATAGTGCACACAAGATTTAGAAAATTTAAAAAGGCATTAGTTAAAGGCAAAATATTTTATAGTATAGCTAATTTAATGACATTTCAAGGCTAAGTAAAACTTGGTGATGGGAGGCCTGTAGAGGAAAAGTACGTAAGCAATCCAGGTTATGTATTTGTCTGGAAGATCCATTTACCCCTTCTTCCTACTTTCCTTTTTTCTTCAGCTGCTCTACAAAGTAATCATTGCAAGCCACGGTCAGGGCAGCCACCATAACTACAAACTCATTAAAGTCCACTTCATTGTCTTTATTGGCATCCAGATCTTTCATAATCTTGTCGACCAATTCAGGATCCTTCTGGCACTGAAAAGAAAAAAAAGAAATTTCCAGCTCTGAAATTTGGGGGAGAGGGGGCACACAATAACTCACAAATACCATCTGGTATTTACAGCTGGTATTTACATTGAAGATTTCATCATCCAAAGACATTTTCTGTGTGCGTGGTGGTGTCCTTGGTGCTGAACACTCTGATTTAGACAGACCCAGTCCCACCCTCTAAGACCTTATCATCATAGCACAGATTGGAATGAACACAAAAACAATCTCCTAATAGCAGAACTTTTTTCTTTTATGAACTACAACACAGATAAGAAGAAAGTTTATTTTCTAGTCACCTAGGGCATATTTTCAAGATGCAAAGGGTATCTATGTTTGGGAGGGAGTCAAGATATATTTGGGCTTAGAAAAGATGAAGGACCATAGAGGTCCCTACCTCTTCTCTGATTAGTGTTTACTTCATAGTGATTCATTTTCTCCAGTTGTGAATAAGGTCTTAGAATCATGGGATCATAAATTTAGAGCAAAAATAGATCTTTGAAGTCATGTAATCTAATTCTCTCATTTTACTGATGAAGAAACTAAGGATCAAAGAAGTTGCGTGACTTCCCTAAGGTCACACTAGAAGTAAGCCAGGATTCTAACTCAGGTCCTGTAACTCCAGATTGAGGGCTTTCTCCACTATACCCTACTGTCTCCCTTCTCACATAATATTATTAACCATCACTAGTAAAGCCTGTAAAATTTCCATTTAATCAAAATCAGCTTGACAGAAACAAAATTGTCCTAAGATGCTTTGGTGCATCAATTTTGAGTTTCACTTGTTGAGTGTCTAGTCTTTAGTGTCATGCAAGGAAGTAACTTAGTTAAAAGTTTGAAATAAAGCAATACCCCCCAGACATTCTAGGGTCTAGCACCGAGCCTTGCACACAGTAGGTGCCTAACAAATGCTCACTGAATTGCACCCAATCTTGAACAAGGGCCAGGTAGAATATTATACCTTGTTTTTTTAAAATGCCCAGTAAGCCTGAGTCACTAAGAGCAAAATGTACGAACTACATCACAGCAAGATCCATATAATTACTGGTCACATTTCAGAAGTGTTTTGAAGTCTTACAAAATTCTTTATTCATAATAATGTCTTGTCTGAGCATCCTGGTTGTGTTCAGATCAATTCAGGGCAGCTCCCCCATGCTGCAATCTGTTAATGGGAGGCCTTCTCCATAGATTTATTGAGCCTTGCCAATTTGAGAAGAGTATCTGTTTGCTATGCACCTGGACTCCTGAACTGGCTCATATGCCAGACACACCCCCAGCTATTGATTCCAATCAGCTTGTGCTGAGTTGACGCAGCTTTTCAAATCTTAGTCATTCACTACACAAAATTGACTTTTCCCCCCCTCTCTTCTAAGGAAGCTTATATTTTAATCAACTGAAGAGCAAGCTACATGAAATGTCACCACCCATAACTTAAAGCCTGGCCTAGCTGAGTCATACTCAATACAACTTTGCTACCAGTTAGGCATGGCTCCCTGCTCTATGAGTTGAATTGCCAACAGCATTACAGGATTATCAATCAATTCATCAACAAGCATTTATCATCTGTAATATTCCAGGCACTAGGTGGGATGCTGTAGACACAGATTCAAAAAATGAAACAATCCCTGAGCTCAAAGAACTTATATTCCATCTGGGGAAACAATATGTACGTATGTAAGCAGAGATAAAAAGTTTAAAAAGTCAATATAAGGTAATTTCAGATGGAGACACTAGCATCTGGAAGGATCTAGAAAGCCTCATGGAAGGGGGTGCAGGGAGCTGAGTTGCAAAGAAGACTAAGGATTATAGTTTTAGAATTGGTAGGCACTTTAGTGGTCTTCCACTTTCAGCTCTCTCCCCATCTTGCTCTGCTCACAGATGTACAGTGGAAAAAGCATTGACTGTCGAAAAACCTAGCTTCAAAGCCTGCCTCTGACACTACCTATATGACCTTGGTTAAGTCACTTGGCCTCCCTTGGCATCAGTTTTCTCATCTACAAAAGAGGGAGGTTGAACTAGATGGCTTCCAAGGTCCTTCTACTTTAGGTCTATAATAGACAAACTAAAAAGGGTTGGGGGGGTGAGTGAAAGAAGTCTTAGGGCAGACCTTAACCACATGCATCATGAAATGCACACATACTTGATGTTGGGCTTTTGATTTTATATATGTATATAAATATATGTATATATCTATCTATCTACCTGCCTCCCTGTCTATCTATCTATCATCTATCTATATATCTGTCTGTCTATCTGCCTCCCTGTCTATCATCTATCCATCCATCCATCCATCCATCCATCCATCCATCCATTTATCCATCCATCCATCTATCTGTCTGTCTGTCTACCTACCTATCTAGTTATGTGTATTTGAAGCTCCAGACCCAGTTGACATTTTGTCAAAGTATAAGATCCAGAAGAAACAACAGGAGAACATGCAGGTCCTATCCCTGGAACTGCCTCCATTTACCTCTAATTGAAAGAGAGAAAAGAAAAGCTCACTTACTGATAGGAAGTCAGTGAGCTCACTCTGGAGTAGTAGCTTCAACTCCCCTTTGTTGAGCTTGAACTTGTCCCCTTCTTTGCTGGAGTAACAGTGGAAGATTTTAATGAGGGTGTCCATGGCCTTCTCTAGCTGGGTAGGCATGGCAGTCAGTAGGACAGCTTGTAGGATCGGGCACCAACCTGAGACTCCTAGCTAGCCTGATAGAAGGTGACCAAAGCAGATGGCGAAGATTTAAAACTACTGTAAAAACATAACATTCCAACAGAACCTCAAGACATTCAAGAAACGAGATGTGATTGTTAGACCCTAGTAATCATTTCAACAAATTTTCATCCCACTCTAGAGCAAACTGCAAAAAAAAAAAAAAAAGGTTAGATGAGTGAGTTAGCTTAGGTTTAATCTCCCAAAGTATACCTCTTACAGATTTGTTCTGCAAGGTAGTAAACAAGCAGTGATTTATCACATAACCATTTTAGAAACAAAGATCCTTCCTCCCCACCAACAAAAAGAATATATTTAACTTCATACCTTTTTGGACAGCACACTTCAGTGTCAACAGGTGGTTAAAACTAACCCAAATGCATTTGATGGGAGTTCCACCCAGCACACATCAGCTCCCCTGGTGAATAGATGAAAACAAGAGATGCAGCCAAGGGAACCTCCTCTCCAGTTATTTGTCCAGAATGAGCAGGTGAGCACCCCGAAGCCTCATGTGGCCATGAGGGAAGGGCTGGGAGTCCTTTGCCTGCATCTGTTCGGGGTGGGGAGGGGAAGAGAAGGGAAAAGAGGAAGCCTGGCCTACCATTATAGCACAAGCATCAGAAATGAAATTAGTTGCTAGGAAGTTGATGACTGGGAAGATAGCTAAATATAGAGAAGAGGTGAAGGAAAAACTGTTTTGCTCAAACCTGAAGAGACCTTGGCAAAACCAAAGACAATTTTATGGTAATAAAATCCTGAGCAGTTCTTTAGAGTTCAAAGATTCATGAAGTGAATCACACAAGAGAAATTGAAGACACTGGAAGAAACAACCCTAGAAGTCATTGATTATATTTTGGAAAGTTGACTTTTCCCTCAAGTCTAAAATTTAGTGATCCCAAGAAGAGAAGGAGAAAAGTTCCTTTTTTCTTTTCTCCCAAGTAATTCCAAGGTGGGCTTCTTTATGCCAACCCAAACAAGTTGGGCAGAGAACCTATGAGCTTATTGAAGAATTAAGCCCTACCAGGATGAGCTACACAGAGGAGATTATAGCTAACTATTTTAATGCTTCAAAAGACCTGTGATTTCACTGGAGTAGGCTCATCTTCCCCACAAACTACTCCTGTTGTCCCCCTCAAAAAAAGCCTAATCATCTCTGTGGCCTCCATTTGGTGACAAACTTCTCAAGATTTTGGCAGGTCTGTCCCCTGGTCAGTACTCTACTCTTTCTAGCTTAGCATAGTCTTTGGAATCTAGGGCCTTTTCTGTTCAATGACAAATAGAAATTAAGTGGAAGAGAGAAATTTAACACTTTTGAAAATGCCTGTCTTTGGAAAAGATGGAAGTGGAATTCTCTACTCTTTCCCCTACTCTGGTGGTTCAGAGTTGAGTCTAGAGACTAAATCCTCAGTCCCATGTTGGTCATTCCAGGGAACAGAAGTATTGTGCCTGGCAGGTCAAGAGAAGGGAAGGAGGGAGACTGCTCTCTATTTAGGCCTGAAACATCTGATTTCCACAAATATTTGAATTTAGTGATCTAAAAACTCCTGAACAGCCCATCAACCAAACAATATGTATTAATCAGTACTATCTACTGGTGGGCAAAAAAATATTTAGTATCAACAGGCTAAATTGGTGAAGTTAAAATGAATGGTGACATAATGCCTGGGAAAAAACTGGGAAAATACACCTTCTTTTGTCATATTTTGGAGGCAGAGTTCTTTGGGTGTAGAATGCTACATATACTATAAAAAGTAATTGATGTGTCGGCTAGTTTTGCTTACCTATTTTTGTTTCTCTTTCTTTTTCAATCTGTGACAAGGGATGGTACCCTAGGTAAGGAACAGAGATGGAATAAATTCATAAATGAAGATGTCAAAACTAAAGATATTTATAAAATAGGATTTAGAAAGAACACCAAAATAGCAACTTTGTAAAAAGTGTTGTAAATAAGCATATTTTAGAAGACTGATTAATTTGAATCACTTTTTTTGTTTGTTTGGTTGGTTTTTGTTTTTTGCTTTTTGGAGGGGGAAAGGTAGGACAATTAGCATTAAATGACTTCCCGAAGGTCACACAGCTAGTAAGCATCAAGTGTCTGGGCCCAGATTTGAATCCAGGTCCTCCTGACTCCAAGGCTGGTGTTCTATTCACTGTGCCACCTACCCACCCCCAAATCATGTTTAATTTCATAATAATCAATGGGTAATTCAATTAATAGGCAACATCTTAATAAGATAAAAGACAAAAATCGTAATGTTAGGTAATAGTACATTTTACTGGCTTGTGGAATTTGAGATCAGAAAAATGATGTAGAATAAGCTGAGGTGTCCCTAAAGTCAGGAACACCTTAATTCGAACTCTGCCTCTGGTGATTACTAGGTGTGTGACTATAGGCAAAAGATTAGCCCTTCAGTCTCAGCTTCCTCACCTGTAAAATGAGTATACTCATGGCCCTACCTCATAAGGTCATGAGGCTCTCATGACATGATTTATGTAAAGAGTTCTCTATAAAATCCAGCTATTATTGAACAATGCGCTCAGTAATTCTGTCTGTTTATGCTGTGGATTGTGAGGCCCTAAGGTAGGGACAGAGGATGGAAAATTCAAATAGATTCCCTCCTTGTGTTCACACAACCAGGGATCAGCAAGGTTTCCTTGAGCTTGTGCTCAGCCCACTGTTTTCCATGGTGTCAGCCCACCCCCTAGTGGTCTTCTGGGGGCACTGCTCCTCTATTTCTCCAGATGGAAGTCTGCAAATTCGCATAAACTTAAGAGGCACCTAAATAAAATTATCACTGCTTCAACTTGCTAAGAGCTTGAAGAATTAGGACTTTAAAAAGAAAAAACTGGCAGTAGTGGTAGAAACCTAAACAACACTTTTGTTTGGTCTAGATCAGAAGAGGGGAACCTTCGGTCTCGAGGCGACACTGTGTATACATATACCTAGAGGGTTACATGTAACTTCAAGGCGGCAGGTTCCCCACTCCTGGTCTAAATAGATAAGGAACACAGAACACTAAGATAAGTGGGACATAATTATCACAGATATTTTTATATTGATTTATGATTTACAGATAGTGCAAGTGCAATTATTCCTATTTTGTAGATGAAGAATTGAATCTCTGAAAGGATATGTGAGTGATCTGCTTAAGACCAAACAGATAGTGGAATAACTGAATCAAGAATCTAACCTTTGAGTTGCCACCAGTACGTTACACCACACTGCCTATAGGGTGAATGAATGAATGAATGAAACATCTTACTATGTGCCAGACACTGTGTTCTGTATTGTCACAGATCTGACCATTTCACCCTCTATTCGATCAACTCCAATGGCTCCTTATTAATTCCAGGATCAAACATAAAACACTATTTTGTTTTTAAAGCCCTTAACAGCCTGACCTCTTCTTATCTTCCCAGTATTCTTACATCTTCCTTACTTCCACATACTCTCCAATTCAGTGACAGCTACTTTGCTGTTCCTGAAACAAGACACTCCATTTCCTGACTTCATGTGTTTTCACTGAGGAGCACATGGGTGTCCATGGGGGACATACCTCTTGTGTAAGGGCTTGCTGAGGTCTTTCCAGGGCTGCTCATCCAACTTTGGTGTCCAACCAGTCGTAGCTCTCACCTGTGGCTCCAAGAAGCTGTAGGGTGCACAGTGGCCAAACCTTATTAAACAATCTTAGCAAATGAACAAAATCAGGTTGAAGGTAATTGACAGGCCTCAGACCCATCAGTGAGTTAGGGGAGGTGTCTGCCCCAAACACGGGAAGACTTCCCCTGGCAAAATGGGATGATGAGAATGATTTGTTCCAATGGCAATGAAGGCAGCTGAAGCAGTTGTGCTTAGAGCCTAGTTAGATATGAAAGACTCCAAGGTCTTCCATTTCATCCCAAACCATCAGTCACCAATTGTCTTGAATTTTGTCTTGTCCCTGAACTCCAATGACTCTGGAAGAGTGAGGCTGAGGGCTTTGTGCAAGTCTGCCAGTTTATGCATGAGTCAAAAGACATCACCCATACCACTTTACCATTTTTACCTACCTCAAAGTCCTATGGCAAAGGGCAAGTGATGAAGCAGTAGGTTTGGATACAATGGGAGCTGTGGGGTTGTCTTTTCACTGGACTGAAGCATTAGTGGGATTTGGCAGCCCCCTGGGTGTCTGAGCAGCCTTTTTTAAAAGGACTACACTGCTCACCTGATGTGAGGAAGGGGCTGGAAAAAATGCCCTAAAATTGTCTGCTTCACCCAACCTAACCTTGGTCTACTTACCATGCCAGGTGGGGATTTTGCCCTGCAGTCAAAACACAAGAAAATGTACACAAACTTTTGCAAAGATGATTCCACTAGCCATTAGTACATGAACTATACACAAACTTATAGCCAACAAGAAATCCAGTAGATGTGAAAAACAAACAGTTCTTGTTTTGAGACAACTCAGCAGATATCCAAATAGCAATCCCTGAGTGAAATAAGGCTGGCAGATGAAGGCCAACTCACTGAAGTAGGAGCTGGATACACATTTTTCTGGAGTAGCCACAGTGATAGGGAGTGCCATGAAACTGGCATCAGGTTTTGCAATCAAAACTAATCTAGTCAACCAACTCATATGCTGATGTGCTGACCTCATCAGTTTATGCCTGTGAAACCTGGATGGTAAACCAATGCCATGCCAAGAAACTGAATCACTTCCTTTTGAATTGTCTTAGGAAGATTCTGAAGATCACCTGGCAGGATAAGGTACCAGATACTGAGGCCCTTTCTTGAACTAAACTGCCAAGCATACCAACTCTGCTTCAGAGAGCACAACTCTGATGCACCACGCTTTTTGAATGCCAAATGTGTGTTTACTTAAAAGACTATTTAAGGAGAACTCACACAGGGCAAGAGCTCACATAAAGTTCAGAAGAAGCACTACAAGACACACTTAAGGTCTCTCTGAATAACTTCAGAAACTGGCACAGGACCACCTAGCATGGCACGTCTACATCAAAGAAGGTGCTGGAGTCTATGAGCAAAGCGAAATGGCAGCAGCTCAAAAAACAAAGCAGCTCAGACCTGTGAGATGCACAGATTTGGAGACATCTCCATCCCAAAGGTTTACATAGACCATGTGTGACTGACTTGTGGTAGAGCCTGATCAGCCACAGGTGGACACATGGGACATTGACTCAGGCATAGTGATGTCATTTCGGTCTTCTTTGAGTATGATGAATGACAACACCTGACACCTGTCCCCTATGCCACAACTCTCTCCCTCTTCTTCCTCTCTGCCTTCTGACTTCCTTCAAGTCTCAGCTAAAGTCCTACTATCTTCAAGAAGATTTTCCCTACGCTCCTTAATCTGTTGCTGTTCAGTCATGTCTGACTCTTCATGACTCAATTTGGGGTTTTCTTGGCAAAGACACTGGAGTGGTTTGCCATTTCCTTCTCTAAGCTCATTTTATGGATAAGGAAACTGAGGCAAGCAGGGTGAAGTGACTTGCCCAGCATCACACAGATTGTAAGTATCTCAAGCCAGATTTAAACTTATTGTTAGTCCTCTTGACTTCAGGCCCAGTGTTTTATCCTGGGGTGTTGCACCACCCCAGCTACTCCTAGCTGTCCTTAATCTTAGTACCTTCTATATAAGGCAACTCTCAACTTACCCTACCTTTGCCTTGTTTGTACATAGTCATGTGTATGTTGTCTCACCCGGTGGAGTAAGAGCTTCCATGACTGCAGAGACTGGTCTTTGCTTTTCTTTATATCTCCAGGGTTTAACACAGTCCTTGTAATATAGTAGACACTCGGGGCAGCTAGGTGGTGCATTGAGTACGCCGGCCCTGGAGTCAGAAGGACCTACCTGAGTTTGGATCCGGCCTCAGACACTTAACCCACACAAACAAAAACCTAGCCGTGTGATCTTGGGCAAGTTACTTAACCCCAATTGCCCTCCAAAAAGCAAAAAATAAATAAATAAATAAATATGTATGTGTATATATATATATATAGTAGACACTTAATAAATGCTAATTTTGACCAACTAACTGAGATACAAATGTAAACGAGACACACACAGTCTCTATCCTTGTGGAACTTAATATTCTAATAAGCAAATATTCTAATTAAGTAAGCATAACTTATGGACATCAGTGCCGAGGGAAGAAAGGAAAGAGGGAATTCACTGTTACAGTTAGGGTACAGTCATGATATTTGATTTTGAAATTCCCTATCTAGTATTATTTGTACTGTTATTACTATACATATCAGAAAGAGTTGAAAGATAATTCACATGAATAGAAGAAATGTCAAAATACTAGAGTCTTGAAGGTTCCTGTGAAGATCTTTTGTACATTTCAATTAATTTTGAAATGCTTACTGGGCCAAGCACCTTGCAAAACACCAGTAATGCAAAGAAAATTAAATAACCCCTGCTTTCAGGAAACTTGTATTCTACTGAAGTAGGGGTGGAAATAAACTATATACACAAAAAGAAAGTAATGGGGGCAGGGGAAGGGTTGGGTGAATACGAACAACTTTGAGTGGGGGATGAGGAAAAAACCTGATATATAGAAACTGGTACATGGACTGAACCTTGAAGGAAGTATGAGAGTCCAAAGGGGGAGGATTCCATCATGGGGAACAGTAGGAAATGCAATGTGTTGTGGATGGAATAGCAGTTAGTTCAGTTGATTAGAATGTAGAGTGTAAGATAGGGACTGACATGAATTAAATCTGGACTAAAAGGCATCCAGAAGCTGTTTAACCAAGGCCAGATAACACAGCCCTTATTCCTAGAAGCTCTATCTCTCAATGGAGCCCGAGGTCACAGGAGGCTTTTTGGCTTCATATCACACTGTTTCATCTTGGGCTTCCTGAAACCATCAGATCTTTCTCAGATAAACTGCAGTCTAACCATGCCTCTCCTGTCCTGGACACATGGAGATGATTCCTCAAACCCAAGTCTAATACTTTCTATTTATCCCTATTATATTTCATCTTAAAAGATTTGGTCCAATGTTCTAACCCAAGAGTTAATAAACTATAGTCCATGGACACCATCTACTTTTTTTTTTTTAAAGAAATTGGGGTTAAGTAACTTGCCCAAGGTTACATAGCTAGTTATTTTTGTGTGGGTATTAAGTATCTGAGGCAGAACCCAATCCCAGGTCCTCCCGGGGCCAGAGCTCTTACTCACTTCGCCACCTAGCCACCCCTACCATCTACTTTTAATATGATTCTTGAGCTCAAAATGGTCTTTACAATAAAACTTTATTTTTCAATGTAAAAATCATTTTTCACTCCCTGGCAATACAAAGGCAGGAAGTGGGCTGGATTCAGCCCTCAGGCAATAATTTGCCAACCCTATAAAAGTGCCAATATCTTTTTGGCCCCTGATTGGATCATCCTCTGTGTTTGCTATTCCTCTAAACTTCGTGTTATCTTTGAGTTTGATAAGCTTGTTTTCTATGCCTTTTTACTGAATTCATTAATAAAAAATGTTTAATAGTGCAGGCACAAACAAATTCCTGGGGCACTCCACTGGAAACCTTCTAGCTTTACATGCCTGTTCACACTGTCTTATGCTGCATAATCTTTGTTCACATTCTTCTCTAAATTTTCCCCAGACCATCCACCCTGCATGTTGGAGGCCCTCTTCTAGGCACATTTCATAGGTACTAGAAGAATAGCCTGGCTATCCACCTATTATCTCAGATGAGATAATGGATGTCAGTCAGCAAGCATTTATTAAGTACTTAATATGTGCCAAGCACTGTGCTAAAAGCTAGGGATATAAATATAAGTGAAAAGAAACATAGTTCATCTCAATGAGCTTATAGTCAAATAGGGGAAAACAGCAAATTAAAAAAGAAACTGAAAAGGAGGGGGAGGGAGAAGGAAGTACCTACATGGGGGAATGGTGGCTAAGTCTAGAAAATGAGGAATGGCTAGTTTGGACCCTTCCCAAAATGAATTTTCTTGGAAGGACTGACCAATGTGAGAAGTGGTCTGAAAGAGTGCTTTTGAAGTTCAGAAATTCAGAAGTAGGGGTGGCTAGGTGGTGCAGTGAATAGAACACTGGCCCTGGAGTCAGGAGGACCTAGGTTCAAATCTGGCCTCAGACACTTAATAGCCATGTGACCTTGGGCAAGTCACTTGACCAAAAGGAAAAGCAGAAATTCATAAGTTGGGAGGGGAATGAAGGATAGCTAGCCCAAGCCCTTCACCAAAATAGGGATCCTAGGCTAAACCCACCAACTGGAGAAGGGGACAGTGTAGTGAAGAGATGTTCCAGAGCAAGAAGACCCCAGACACTGAGGAAAGTTCAAAGGTGAGATAGCAATAAGCCACAGAGTTAAAGTTTGGGAAGTCAGGAGAAGAACTATATGAATCTACAAAGTGTCCATGTCCCAAAATAAATCTTTTTCTGCATCTTGAGTCTCTCACTTCTCTGTCAGAAGGTGGGTAACACGCTCCATTGTGAGTTATCTGGATGCAATTTGTCAATGATCAGAATTCTTATGTCTTTCTGTTATTGTTCTCCTTTAAATTGTCCTCCTGGTTTTACAACACTTCATAATTTCTGGGATTCTCTGAAACCATCTCTTGTGTTATTTCTTATGTTACAATAATATTCTATTAAATTCATATACCACAATGTATTTAGCCATCCCCCAATTCATGGACATGCCTATAGATGATTGTTCTCCTTTCCTTTTTTAATTTTCTCTTCAAGATCAGGAAGTCTGCTTTGTGACTATTCCCCCAGTGGTATTTTCCTTCCTCTTTATGCCTCCCCCTCTTCCCAACCCTACTTGTTTCCCTACTTGATGTTTTCCTATGCCAAAATGTTTGTATGTGTTTGACTCCAATTCCTTGTCAATTTAAGATGAGTGAGGCTCCTCTGATGCCTGTTCCTCTTACCTCTTCCTCTGTGTTTGTCTTCTAGCATGTTCCATCTCTTTTTTCCTCCTTCCTACACTAATGTATTCCTTCTACCCTTCTTTCTCTTTGCCCTCTTAAAACTCTCAGCCCAGAATCCATCCACATGCAGGTTCTCTGTTTTTCTTAATTAGGTCACTTTGAATGTATTCAAAGGACATTTGTTTCTTTGGCCCCGTTAGAATGTCAGTACTACATCATCATATAGCTCCTTCCAATTGTTCAAATAACTCTGCCTTTCTAGATGAATAGTAGGAGGAGTCTATGGCCCTACTCTCCTGAGACTGTCTTCTGTCCAGGCATGTGCTAGTAAATGTTTAACAACTAGCATTCCAGAAAAATAAAATTACTCATTGACATACTTTTAAGTTTAATCTGCATTAAAATTTTCTGCATAACTTTCTTAAGTCTAGACAATCAACAAAACAATACATCAAACCCAGATTTGTAATGTTTGCTGATTTTCAAAGTGTAAATATCCATATGAAAATGTCACATATGGCTCTTGGGAGATGGTACAAGCTGATTCCAGGATGATTGTTGCTGTTGTTGAGTTATATCCAACTCTTTGAAACCTCATGCACCATTCTGTCCATGGGGTTTTCTTTGCAAAGATACTGAAGTGGTTTGTCATTTCCTTCTCCAGTGAATTAAGGCAGATAGAGGTGAAGTGATTTGCTTAGTGTCGAACGATTAATAAGTGTCTGAGGCCATATTTGAACTTAGCTATGATTCTTCATTCTGAGTGTCATTTGTTGTTATTCAGTTGTTTCAGTCATATCTGACTCTTTGTGACCCATTTGGGTTTTTTTTTTTTTAAAGACGCAAGTATGTTTGCCAATTGTTTCTTTAGCTCATTTTATAGATGCAGAAACTGAGACAAACAGGGTTAAGTGACTTGCCCAGAGACACACAGCTAATAAGTGTCTGAGGCCAGATTTGAATATAGTCAGGTCTTCCTGACTCCAGGCACAATCTTCTATCTTCTGAAGAGGCCATTACAGAACTCTGATATGCTTAAGGTTGAAACTGCCTAGTTCTCATTAGATCTAGCTGCTGAAACTTTCAGGTTTATTGATTCAACACAGTTATAATTCTTCCTTATTCTGAGTGTTGCTTGTTATTGTTATATCATTTCAGTTGTCTTGGCCTCTTTGTGACCCCATTTAGGTTTGTTTTTTCTCCAAAAAGATGGAAGAGTGGTTTGCCATTTCCTTCTTTAGCTCATTTTACAGATGAGGAAAATGAGGCCAACAAGGTTGAGTAACTTGCCTAGGATCACACAACTAACGAGTGTCTAAAGTCACATTTGAACTCAGGTCCTCTTGACTCTAGGGTCAATGCTCTACCCACTGTGCTACCTTGCTGCACTAAGTGTGCATAATAAATGTTTATATGTGCTCCTTTTATCTTTTTTTAATCTTTAATTTGTTAGATGGCCTACTGATGCCTCATTTCATTTCACTTCTGAACCTAGGCCTTGAAACAGTCTGAGTTCAGCCCAAACTAAAATGACCACAATGCAAAACACAAAGTAGTAATTAAACATTTTTTTTTTCAAAAGAAGAAAGGGACAATGGCCATAAAATAGTTCTCTATTTAGAAATTCTCAGAAATCAGGGAGTTTAGATCAATTTAAGAGATAATTTTCAAATTATTGGAACTGTACAAAAGTTGAATGAGTCACCTTGTGAGATGGTGAATTCTCCCTCACTGTAATTTCTTTCTCTTTTTTGGTCTTTATTAATTTGTTTGTTTACTTTCAGTTCACAAGATTCAGTTCCACAATTCCTTGAGTTTCAAATTTTCTCCTCCTCCCTCCCCTCCCCCCTGCCATGACAGCGTACAATCAAGTATAGGATCTGCAAATACTTTCACATTAGACATTAGTCAGGTTATAAAGAAGGATTGTATCAGATGGAATGAACAACGGGAAAGAGGAAACAAAACCGAACAAGAAAAGAAAGAGAACAGGTAGTTTGCTTCAATCTACATTCAAACTCAGTTCTTTCTAGTTCTTTCTCTGGATGCAGACATCTCTCTCCATCATGAGTCTTTTGGGGTTGACTTATAACCCTGCATTGCTGAGAAGAGTCCGGTCTATCAAAGTTGGTTGTCACACATACACTGTGTCTGTAATTGTTTACAAATTTCTCCTGGTTCTGCTCTTCTCATTCAGTTCACTGTAATTTCTTAAGCAAAGGTTAGACAACCCCTTATCAACAGAATTTTAGAGGATTTTCCTGGAAAGCTATCAAGGTGTGGTGAAAATTCTGCTGGATTTAGACTCAAAGGACTTCAGTTGAAATCTCAGCTCTGCTACCTACTACCTGTGTAACTATAGGAGAATTTTTCTGCCTCAGTTTCCTCATCTGTAAAACGAAGACACTAGACTAAGTGATTTTTAAGGCCCCTTCTAGTTCTGAATTCCATGATCTCTGTCATTTTGAGTATTAACAGCAGAGGGAGCGCTCTTCCTTTGGAGAGAGAGAAAGGTGCTCATCTGTCTGTTTCATGTCTCCAGTAATATTTTTTTTCCCCAGAGAAGTCTTGGGTGAAATGTTAAAGATTGTATTCATGGGTCATTGTATGGTAGAAGATCAGAGATATACTTGAAACAATTTTACAGAATTAATATAATATTATTAACAATAAGCAATTTTCACTGAAAGACCCATGCTTTGAATTCTGACTCCCCAGGACCTGCTTCTCAAAGGGGGAAAGATCTAGTCTCACTCCCCACCCCTCACCCTCACTTTTCAGATGAGAAAACTGAGACCAAGGGAAGTTAAGCATCTTGTCACAGAGATAGTAAGTATCAAATACGGGATTTGAACCTAGGGCCTTTGACTCCACAGAGAGGACTCATTTTTTTGTACTAAGCTGTTAAATTGATTCTGTATCATCTCACAATGTACCTGTTAAGTTGTTTTTTTTTCTACTTTGGCTCTCCTGATAGATCCACCCAAGTTCATTAAATCCTGATTTATTATTGCTTCATTGTTTCCAATGTCAGATTTGGTTTTTAGTTTCAACTCCACACCTCCCTAGTCTGTTTTCTATTTTAAGTTATCATTGGATGAAAGGGACTTCAAAGAACAACTCCTGGGCTTCCCACACAGATGAGAATGTCAGACCAACAGGTATGTTTATACAATATTTAAGTAGAAGAGATTTCATAACCTCCCTTTACTATCTGGCTTATTGACTAAAGAAGGATTATAGGCTCATGGAATAATAGATTTAGAGCTAGTTAGGATCCTAGAGATTCCTGACTCCAAATCCCTAATTTCCCAAATGAGGAAATTAAGAGATTAAATGATTGCTGAAAGTCACACAATTAGGAAACCACCGAGAAAGGATTAAAATTTAGTTGCTTTGGTTCCAAACCAATGTTTACCATGTAAGAATGGTTTTCCAAGTTTTTGTCACATGCCCAATCGATGGAGCTGTTCTTTCTCTCTTTTCTTGATAAAAAAACTTTAGAAATAGAAAATTTCCCTTGAGGAATACTTGATTGAATCCCCTAAATTTTGGTATCTCATTGTTATCCTTTTTGTTGAAATTGTCTCTTGTTCAACAAATTAAGAAGAAGTGAAGGAAATTATTAGAAATTAGATGTTAAAACCGACACCTTAAATGAAACTAATATTTATTTAAAAAATATAAAATGCCCAGATCAATCAAACATAAAATAGAGAATTTAAACAATCCAATCTCAGAAAAAGAAATTTAACAAACTGTAAGTGAAATCCTAGAGGACAAGAAAATGACCAAATGGACTTACAATCAAATGTTATCAAATATTAAAAGAACAATTTCTTATATAAACTGTTTACAAAAAGTAGGAATAAAGGAATTCTACCAAATTCCTTCTATGTCACAAATAAAGTTTTAATATCTAAGCCATGAAAAGTTTTTTTTTTTAGATTCCACAAACCTATTTTTAGGGGCACAAACATATTAAATACAATATTAACAAAGAAACTATAGCAACGTATTAAAAAGTGTATGTACTATGACCAAATTGGATTTATACCAGAATGCAGGGTCATTTCAATATTAGGAAAACTATAAACAAAAAAGACTACATTAATGACAAAAAAAAACCCACATATGGTTATAGTAAAAATTTCAGAAATTTTTTTTGGTAAAACTACCATAGCATTATTAAAAAAAAAAACACCAGAAAATATAATAATAAATTAACCTTTCCTTCATACAGTAAGTAATCTCTATCTAGAAAATGTGGTAAGTAGTCTCTATATAAAAACAAGAACCAGCAATAAATGTAGAGGAAAAAAGTAGGGTTTTTCAGTAAGATTAGGGATACATTAAGGTTGTTTGTTTTCACCACTGCTATTCGATGTGATGCTAGAAAAGCTAACTATAGAAATAAGGGAGAAAATCAAAGAATAAACATGGGGAAAATGGAAACAAATTTGGTTTTGCAGAAAATATAATGGTTTAGTTAGTGAGTCCTAGAGAGTCAGCTAAAAAATGGACATAATTAGTAATTTCAGCTAAGTTGTAGGAAATAAAATAAACCCACATAAATTATCAGCTTTCCCTTATACTACCAATGGAACCCAGTAAAAAGAACTAAAAAGAGAAATTCCATTTGAAATAACTACAGAATGTATAAAATTCTTGAGATTCTACCTATCAAGATAAACACTGGAACTATGTGAATATAACAACAAAACACTACAGAAATAAGAACAAAGGGGTGGCTAGGTGGCGCAGTGAGTAAGAGCACCGGCCTCGGAGTTTGGATGACCTGAGATCAGATCCGGCCTCAGAAAATGAGCACCCACGCATAAATAATGGCTAGCCGTGTAACCTTGAGCAAGTTACTTAACCCCAATTGCTTTAAAAATAAAAAAAATAAAAAAATAAAAAAAAAGAAATAAGAACAAAAATAAATGATTGGAGAAATATTAATTGCTCATGGGCAGGCTAAGCCAATATAGTAAAAATGATACTACTACATAAATTAATTTATTTATTCAGTGCAATGCCAATCAAACTAGTAAAGGATTAATTTATTGAGCTAGAAAAAAAATAATAAAAATCATCTAGAACAACAAAAAGTTAAGAATCTCAAGGGAAATAATGAAAATCCAGTGAGAAAGGAGACCTAGCAGAGCTTGGCCTCCAACTATATTACAAATGGTAATCATCAAAAAAAATTGGTACTGATTAAAGAATAAAGAGGATGATCTGTGCAATGGATTAGGTATACAATATGCAGAAGCAAACAAAACTAGTATCTTCGTGTTCCATAAATCCAAAGGTCCTGTCTCCTGGGATAAAGACAACCACCTATCAAAACCTGTTAGGAAAATTAAAGAACAGTATGTCAAAAATCAGGTTTAAACCAACTGCTTACACCATATATCAAGACAAGCTGCAAAAGAATACATAGATTAGACAAAAACTATCTTATCATAAAGCAGAAGAATAAGGAAAACCCTATCTCCCAGTTCTCTGAATAGAGGAAGAATCCATGACCAAACAAAGGATAGAGAGGATTATAGAAAACAAACAGGACAACTTTCATTTCATTACATAAAATTAAAAAGCTTTTGTATGAACAAATGCAATGCAATTAAAATGAGAAGGAAACTAATTAACTGAGAAAAAAAAAACTTTTGCAGTAAGTTTCTCTGATAAAGGTCTTATTTCCAAGATATATAAGGAACTGATCCAAATTTAGAAGATCAGGAATTATTCCCCAATTGATAAATGGCCAAAAACCTGGCAATTAAAATAAAAAGAAGAAACCCAAGCAATCAAGAACCATATAAAAAATGCTTCTAATCACAAATAATTAGAGAAATGAAAATTAAAGTAACTCTGCGGTTGCACCTCACATTCTTCAGTTTATCAAAAATTGACAAAAAGGACAATGAGAAGGCGGCTAGGTGGCGTGAATAGAGGCCGGCCCTGGAATCAGAAGGACCTGAGTTCGGAGCCGGCCTCCACACACAACAAAAACAGCGTGTAACCTTGGGCAGTTATTGTGGGGTGGTGGGGTGGTGGGGTGGTTGGGGTGTGGTGTGGGTTTGTGGTTTGGGTTTTTTGTTTGGTGGATATTGGAGAGACTGGCATGAAACAGTCATATCAATTCACATAATTAATCCACAGTTGGTGGAAATGTGAACTGGTTCAATCATTTTGGAAAGCAATGTGGAACCACGCTCCAAAGATCACTAAATTGCAGGCCTTTTGACCTCAATATTACCACTACTAGCCCTATAACCCAAAGAAATCAAAGAAAAAGGAAAAAGTATACATATTTTTATATATGTGTGTAAGTATGTATATATATGTATATGTATACATATGTATACATATATATGAGAGAGATTCACATTTCTCCATATATACATAAACATATATATGCACATACAAAAATATTGGTGGCAGTTTTTTTTTTAATTGGCAAATACCTGGATGCTAAGGCAGGGGCCCATCAATTGGAAAATAAATTAAGGTATGTGAATGAAACTATTGTGCCAAAAGAAAAGGTGAAAGGGATAGATTCAGAGAAGCCAAGGAAGATTTGTATAAAATGATGCAGAATGAAATGAGCAGAACTAGGAGAACAATTTAACAATAACATCAGCATTGTAAGGATAAGCAATGTTGAGAGACTAATGAACATGTGTCAGTACATTGACCAGAGGAACAATGATGCAGCATGTTTCCCACTTCCTGACAGATGAGACAAAATGAAGAGTGAAGAGAAGGGGCGGCTAGGTGGTGCAGTGAGTAAGAGCGCCAGCCTCGGAGTTGTGATGACCCGAGATCGAATCCAACCTCAGAAAATGAGCACCCACACACAAATCATGACTAGCCGTGTAACCTTGAGCAAGTTACTTAACCCCAATGCTTAAAAAAAAAAAGAGTGAAGAGGGAGGTTCTGCAGGTCTGTAGATCAAGAGAAGCTTTAGGCGGGGCAGGAAGGGGAAAGTGGACCCCTTGATCTGAGTTCCCTAGTATGATTACTCAGCTGCAGGCTTCAGACTTCCTGACACATAGTGCCTCTTTAATTAAAAACTGAAAAAAAATGAAGACACATTAACACATACTTAACCATCAAACTAGACTGAATATAATTTGATCTTTTTATTGATTTAAATGGTCCTACAGGATCTTGGTGCTGCAGGTATACGTGGTGGATTTAGGGTCTGAAAATATGGGTCCAGTGGTCAGCTTGGGCCACTTAGTCTCAGCCAAGGGGGATGGGGGTGGGGCAGGGGTCATTATGTGACCTTGAACAAGTTATTCCACCTTCTGGGCCTTAGTTTCTTCATCTGTAAAATAAAGGAGATGCACTAGATAATCTCTAACTTCCTTTCTAGCTCTGTCTATGATCCTGTGATCTCAAGGTCATCAGTAGAAGCATTTGTTATCAGTGTTAGGAATTGAATCAGAGCCCTCATTTAAAGAAGGGCCTACCTAGGTCAGCCATGCTTCATCAATCCTCCAGGCTGCACTCAGGATTTTCTGTACTATCCTTCTCTTCCCTCACCCTCAGTCAAATAAATTCCTTTGCAATCATTTTCCTTGCCCCATTCCCACCAAGATTATTAGCTTCCTTGATGTGTTGTTTCCTACCATTAGAATGTAAGCTCTTTGAATACTGTACACAGTAACAGCAACATTGTTTGATGACCGATTTTGTTGGACTTAGCCCTTCTGAGCAATGCAATGATCCAAGATAACTCCAAAAGACTCATGATGGAAAATGCTGTCCACATCCAGAGAAAGAACCGAATGCAGATGGAAGCATGTTATTTTCTCTTTCTTTGGTTGTTTTTTCCCTTTTGTTCTGATTCTTCTTTCATGACATGACTAATGTGGAAATATGTTTAATATGATCATCCATGTATAGCCTGTATCAGATTGCATAGTGTCTTGAGGAAGGGGGAGTGGAGGGAAGGGGAAAATTTAGAACTCAAAATCTTATAAAAATGAATGTTGAAAACTAAAAATAAATAAATAAAAATTAAAAAAAAAAGAATATAAGTTCCTTGAGAGCAAGGACTTGTCTTTCTGTTTGTATTGTGTATTCTCAGTGTAGCAGAGTGACTGGCACATGGTGAGCACCCAATAAGTGCCTTACTAACTGAATTCAAACTGAACCTGTGAAATTCTCAGGAAGTTGTTATTAAAAACAAAAACACAAAACCAGAATACCCCCTGGTTTTCCTCCCCTCCCCTCCCCTTTTGCCACATCCCTCTCCCCGCTAAATAAAGGCTTGCTGCCCTGCTTTACAGAGTCAGCAGACTTGGAATAATGATAGTAATAGATAGCCTTTCTATGGCACTGTCAAGTTTGCAAAGCGTTTTCCAAATATGATCTCATATTTTTGCACAATTGCGAGGTAAGTGCTTTTAGCATCTCCGTTTTACAAATGAGGACATTGAGACCAAGGTGAAATGACTTGCCCAAAGTCATACAGTTAGTGTTTGAGTCTGGATTTGAACTCAGGTCTTCCTGACTTCAGGTTCAGCACTTGATCCCTGTGCCACTTAACTGTTCAAGGTCATAGTTTGCCTGCAGCAGAAACCATGGATTGAATGAAAGTAGTACCAATCTCTCAGTTCCGTAGAAGCATTCCCTCCCCCACACCTGCTGAAACTGAGAGTGGCCATTATTTCTGGGTGCCTTCCAGCTCCCTGCTGCTATAGACTCTGGAGGTTCCCCTTTTGTAGACTGCCAAAGTCTTCCTTTTTGGCAATCACTCACCTAAACACCTAGTTTCCCAGGTGTGAAAGAACAATTAATAATTAGCCTTTCCCTGCCAATGCCCTGCCCCAACGTAAGCAGTGCTTACAACACATGGAGAGCTTTAGAATCCTTTCCAGAAACAGTCCAAGCTCACTTGCCTTCTAATCCTTACTCCTTTGTCTCTGCTGCCTGTTCCCTCTGATGCCTCATCACACCTTCAATTATACTTGTATGTAGTATATGCATGTGCATAAACATACATCATATATAATATATACATGCACACACAATATAGAATGTCTATTGCTACATATACATACATAATGTATATGTATTGCACAAATAGCCTGTATAATATATGTACTGCACACACAATACATAATATATATGTGCATATATATAATATATAATGTATCTGTACTGCATGTGCATATATCATGTATATATGTAAATTTATATACATATTATTTGGAATGTATATGCATATATATATAAATACATCATATAGCATATATATTGTGTATACAGCATATAATATATATGCACATGTATAAATACATTATAGATAATGTATACATATGTGTATATACATATACCATGTATGAGGTAGATATAGATATAGATAACTATATAATATGTATATATATATACACACCATATATATATAGTACATGTATGTGTAGATAAATATATTGTATATATGTATATACATACAACATGTAAAATGGGTATTTATATATCATATTATATATATGTATCTATAAATATATCGTATGTGTATATATCTTTATATTTTTACTAAATTTATAATTTCATTATTACAGAGAATTTTAATTCTCTCTACCAATGCAGATCAACTCCTACTACACAGCTTCTATTGGAAAGTTGCCTGGGACCCTGAGAGGTTGCCCAGCTTAGCTTCCCTAGGTTAGTATGTGGTCTACGCTAGACTTGAACCTAGGCCTTCCTGACTTTAAGCCAACTCTCTAGTCACTGTGCCATGGATTATAATGCCATCCTTTCCCTCTCAGATGACTGACCAGTCCAAAACTATTAGGCTCCAAGTGTTCGCTCTAAGATACCTCTACCTTTTCTATTTGAGAAAGACGGGGTATATATACTTGAGCAGTGAGTTTGGGACCTAGGAGAGAGGCCTTTATTATATTTCCATATGGTATATGTACATGCATAAAAATATGTACGTGAGAGAAAACCTCATCTAGGCCTTGATTTGCACATCCGGCCCTGTTCCCCTTGTTCTCCCTACCCCAACCACACATGGTTCTGTTGTATCCAGATAAAAATGTCTTCTAAAAATCCTTAGAAAACCTAATGGTTTGAGGTACCCTCTTTCCATTGGGCCCCAATAGGACCTGTTTTCATCCTCTCTGACTCCCTGCCCCCTAACATCATTCTCCTTAATAAAGCTGGCTAGCTTTATTCTTTATTAACTCCCTCCTCTGGCCATTTTCTGTCTTGTAGTGCTTCATCCTTCCTTGGATGGTACAATACCTTGGAATCCTGCACCTTACTCAAATTACATTGAGACTGGCTCTCATCTGCTTCTCAGACTTCACACTTCTTACCATTTGTTGTCTTTGTTCCAGTCTGACTGATTTGCTGTCACTTTTGTATGACAGTTCACCTACTAACTCTGTGCCTTTGTACAAGTGGCCTTTCTCGTCTAGAATGTACTGTCTCCTTATCTTTGCTTCCCTGAATCTCTAGCTCCCTGCAGAGCACAGCTTAGGTGCCAGAAACTGCAGAAAACCTTTCCTGGTTTCCTAAATAGAGAGCTCCGTTTCACCCTCTCTGTCTCTCTCCATCTTTCTGTCTCTATCTCTCTCTGTCTCTGTGTGTGTATCTGTCTCTCCCTCTCTCTCTATGCCTTTCTTTTGGGCTGTCTCTCTCTTTCAGTCTCACTCTCTCAGTCTATATTTCTCTTTCTTTCTATCTCTCTCTTCGTCTCTCCCTCCTCCTTCCTCCCTCTCTCCCCTCTTCATCTCTCTGTCTCTGTCTCTTTCTGTCTCTCTGTGTCTCTGTGTCTCTCTGTCTCTCTCTCTGTCTCTCTCTCTCTGTCCCTGTCTGTCTCTGTCTCTGTCTCTCTGTCTCTCTCTGTCTCTCTGTCTCTCTGTCTCTCTGTCTCTCTGTCTCTCTCTCTCTCTGTCTCTCTCTCTTTTTCCTCTCTCTCTTGAAATCACTTTGCATTAGTTTGTATACACTTTGTGTGTATCTATTCATCTATCTATTCTACAATGCACATATCAATCACCACAGTAGAATGTAAACTTGTTGAGGACCAGGGACTGATTGACTTTTTGCCTCTGCACAGTGCCTTGGGGATGGAGTTTGTTTAATTGAATCAAATTTCTCACCCTCTCAGTTTTCACTATTTTCTCCCTCACTTCCTGTTTTTTTTTTTTAAGAAATTCATATTTTGACAGCATAAAAAGCTGAGGATCCAAATAATTAATAGCAAGCAGAAGGAGATTACAACTGGGAAAGAACAGAGATGATTAAGAAATCTTAGAAGTACCTTTGAAGCTTAGTTACTGGGCTCACAATGAGTGTGTGGAGCAGTGAGCCTCCTTCATGAATACTCCCATTTAGAAGCCAGAGACAGGGACAGATTCTGGGGGGCCAAAGTAAAATTCTTTCATCCCTGCTAGCAACAAATGGGGCATGTTAAATCCTCATTCAGATGCACATCATCTGCTGAGACTATAGCTTTAGAATCTTTCCTCAATCATCTCCCCCATCCCTTCCTCAGCAGGCCTCTTGCCCTCCCCACTTGCTTTGAAAAAGAAACTACTTAAAATCTTTCTTCAGTGAAACCAAGATAACAATACCATTGTCTGCTCACCTCATCCTTCCAGGAAAGCAGGAAAGAGAATTGATGGGTGTAAAATTCTTTAGAAACCTGAGATGCTGGCTCTTTTGGTAGCAACAAAGAATTAGAAACAAATTATGGAATATGAATGTAATGGAATATTCCTGTGATTTAAGAAATGACTGAATGGACAATTTTAGAAAAAAGTAGGAAGATTGCTATGAAATTATGTTAAGTGAAGTGTGAAGAGCTAGGAGGCCAATTTGCAAAATGAGGGAAACTTTTGAAAGATTTTAGAACTCTGATCATGTAATAATAAACCAGGAGTCCCAAAGGTTGAAGATGAAATACTTCACACACCTCCCTGGCAGAGAGCTAATAATTTTAAAATGCAGAATGAAACACAGTTTTGGACATAACCAATGTAGGGATTTGTTTTGATAGATATCAACTGCATATTTGTTATGAGGGCTTGGCTATTTTTTTAATTATTCAATTGGAAGAACAGTGGGAGGGAAAAAATAATAAATGCTTGCAAAAGTAAATGCTTATTAACTGATTACTGGAAAGACTAACGATTGCTCACTACCACCTAAGCAGCACTCCAGGTATCTTTTCAATATTTTTATTTTTTTAAATAACAGAAGGTTATTTTTGTCTCCTATCCAATCCCCACCCTTGGGAGGAAAAAAAAGAAAAAGAAAGCACTAATAACATATATGCATAGTTAAGCAAAGCAAATTCCCACAATGGTCATGTTCAAATATGTATCTGTATACATGTGCATGTGTGTATGTGTATGTGTATGTGTGTGTGTGTGCACGAGTGTGCATCTTTCTCCACCCTGAGTCCATTATCTCTATGTCAGGAAGTGGGTAACGTGCTTCATCATTAGTCCTCTTGAATCATTAGTGGTAATTATGTTCATTGGAATTCTTAAGTCTTTCAAAGTTGTCTACCACACACACAAAAAAAGAGCTTCTATAAATATTGACTATACATGTGTGTTTTTCCCGTTTCTTTGGTCTTTGGGCTACATGTCTAATACTAATACAGCTGGGGCAAAGAGTATGCCTCATGCAGAAGGTGGCTCAGTCTTGAAGGAAGTCAGGACAGCTAAGATGCAGAGGGGAGGAGGGGGAGCATTCCAGGGATGAGGGACAGTATAAAGTCACAGAGACAGGAGATAGAATGTTCTTTGCAAAGAATTGCAAGGCCACTATAATCACTGGATTGTAGAAGGGAACTAAAGTGTGAAAATACTGGAAAAGTAGGAAGGGGTAGTACTGTGAAGGGCTTTAAATGCCAAACAGAGCTTTTTATATGATCAGAATCTGATCTGATCATTGACTCTGATTTTTAAAAAGAACTCACAAAAACCCTTTCCCTAGTAACTTCAATCTAGTTTCTTTCCACTGGAAATTGAAAGGATTCCCATTGATTGGGAATTTGCTAACCAAGTGCTTAGAATTATATATATTGATGCTTAGAATGGCAGGTCAGGGAATTCCTGGCAGGAAGATTCTGATGCCTCTGAGTCAGCAGCAGCACAAAGAAAAAGCTCTTCCTGGTTGGGGCATCATCATCCCCTGCTTCCCCCAAACAGCAGCCACCTCCACAGTCTGTCCCTCCTGCTCAAATACAGGCACCTCCCATGCCAGGACTACTTCATCTTTGACCACTACTTGCTCCACCATTACAATCACCTGGGCCACTTACTGACTTTCTTCCTGGTCTGCCTCCAGGAACTCCAATCTTAAGACCACTTGGAATGCCAGGATTTCCATGGTCTTTATCCTAGCTTCTACCCCGGGTCCTCCACCAGTCAGGCCTCCTGGTGTACCATCAGGCCCATGTCCTGGTCTTCCTCTTGGTCCTCCTCCATGAGGACCACCATTGTATAGGCATATTTCCACCTCATCCTGGTGTGATGTGCCTACCTTTGATGCCTCCACTTGCACCTGCTCTGTCTGGGCTTTTTCTCTTCCTTTATGAATGTATGTGTGTGTGTGTGTGTGTGTGTGTGTGTGTGTGTGTGTGTGTGTGGTTAAATGCTCCACCCAATTTCATCCAGAGACCCGAAGTAGATGATACCAGTGCAGTCACTATTGAGAAGAAAGCCTTCATCAATGCCATGCCACAAATCACTAATCCCAAAGCAGAAATGGCCAGATTTGTGCCCGCACTGCACTGAAGGTTTGATGAGAGAATAAAGGAGCAACAACTGCTTCCCAGTCAGAAGGGGATTCTACTGTACCCCTTGCCAGAACAGTCCCTCAAGAGGCACCTCTGCCCCTGTTCAGTACAAACCAAGGATGATGTGTAGGAAGCCTTCATGAAAGAGATGAAGGGGTTGCTGTGACAGCCTAGGATGCTAGGGGAGGTTTTGATCCCACAAATTCATATTAGAAAATACGATTCATAGAGGAAGAAGTCCTACATTGGATCTAAGTGCAGAGGTGTCAAGCTTTACTATGTCAGAGCAAGTCCTAACTTCAGAGCAAGGATTGTATTAATGTTATTTAGTTGTGGTCAGAATTCATTGCAGAGAAGAAAAAGATGTTTTATTCAGAGTTTCATTCAGGGGCAAGCTTTTATAGCAATGTTCCCTCACATCACTACTACATCCACCACCACCATTTCCTCTTTACTTTGGAAGCTTGAGATAGATGGGGTTTTAGTGTTTGCACTTTTATTTTTTAAATCCTTTTCTTAAGTTGTTTGGTAAGCTACTGGAATAGGTATTTGTCAAAAACCAATGCATTTTATCCACTGTTTTTGTGTTTTTATTTCTGGTTTTATTTGTTTTTTAACTTTCCTTGTAAATATTTTGCTACATGGATCACAGCTTCATTTCCCTACTACCAAGCAGGATGCTTAGGGGAGGAAAATACACATATGAATTGATTGAGATGATTTCTCAGCGATAAAAAAAAGTTTTAGTGTCTCTAGTGAAAAAAATAAGTGTCTATATATGATATGTATACATACATATAATTGAGAAATATTTAACAAGATAAAATATAATAGAAAAAAATTTAATCTACCTTCTTTCCCTATACACTTAAATTCACCTCTGATAATAAGCACACAATGCTCTCCCACACAACAGACTGCACAGCCTATGGGGACATGTCCTGTGTACTGATCCCCAGAATACACAGGCACTTCTTTCTTGGCTAAAGGTTCATTTGTTAGGTAATTAAATACACCCTAGCTTTAGCTGGAGGTATAATTAAATCCTATCCAAAGACTGAGAAATCGAAGGCAAGTCATTGCCTTTAGGCTATATAGTAAGGCTATATGACAAGGATACTCCTTCAGCAAAGCTCCAACAGGGCAGAAACCCAGCATACTCTGAATCATGTCACTCTTTGCCCAAGATGGCCAGGCTCCAGGGGCCCAGGGCTTTGATTATGGGTAAAAACTGGGCCTGCTCTTCCATGATTTTCACAAAGGAACAATGAGAAACCCTCTAGAACTGGGGAAGTTTATTCTGTAAAAAAGCATTCTCTGCAGGGTTCAAACCAAAATGAAATATTTTAAGGCAGCTATAATTTCCTATTGTTTCTCAGAATTGGAGGCCAAGAGAAATGGTACTAAATTCATTCTAAAGATGTACAGAAACTATCCCAATGCTACTGCAGAGAGGCAGGGGAATAGACTGGAGGGTCCAAAAAAGAATAAAGAGAGCTGTGCTCCGTATGTTTTTTTTTGGGGGGGGGAGCTGGATTTGTGATAGCATTGGTGTAGGGAATACTCCTTTTGCCAATACACATCTGCGAGCAATCTGTAATTTATATTCTTAGAGAGCTGTAAGAGCCACGAGTTTAAGTGCCTGCCTGTAGTTCTTACAACTGGGGAGGTTAAGTAAGGCTGGTGGATCTCTTGAGCTCAAGAGTTCATCCTTTCCCTTTCCTCCTCCTCTACGAAGGAAGGTAAATTTTGATGGCCAGAAGCTGCCCACTTAACTTGTGATTTACTGGCTAGATTTCTTCTTTTCTTTTCTCTCTCTCTTTCTTTCTTTCTCTTTCTTTCTTCTTTTCTTTCTTTCCTTCTTCCCTTCTTTCTTCCTTTCTTCCTGTCTTCCTTCCTTTCTTTCTTTCTTCCTTTCTTCTTTCTCTTTCCTTTTCTTTCTTTCTTTCTTTCCTTCTCTCTTTCTTTCCTTCTCTCTCTCTCTCTCTCTCTCTCTCTCTCTCTCTCTCTCTCTCTCTCTCTCCCCCTCCCCCTCTTTCTTTCCTTCTTTCTTTCCCATCCCAGCTTGATTTTATTTTCCCCCCTTTTTTCTAATTAAAGGGGCTGGCTGTCCCTTGACTCACTTCTTAAAGAGGCCTATTCACTGAATGGGTTTTACCTCACTCTAAGTAACTGAAAAGGCTTTAGCCTAAAAGGGTCAGGGTCTCCTGTAATGGAAATGCAAATTTAAAGATCTTCCCTGCCCCTAGCTTAAGTGCACCTGGAGCCTGTGGTGGGAGGCTTGTTTTTCAGGGAAGCCCACACCTTGATACTTTGTGATTGGGCAGTGGGTCAAGGAGGTTGTTACAATCTCTGAGCTAGGAGAAGACTATATAAACCCTGAGGAGAGGCTTTGCTTTGGGGCTCACTTTGAGAAGTGTTGTGTGATTTGACCAGATGAGACTCTGGGAAGCCGTTGTTGAGAGCCCCCCGGCTTTGAAAACCCAGATGTTGATGCTTCCCTCTCTGGTAACTGTGATTTGGTATTGATATAATGGTAGGACAGTTTGGAAGCCTGTCTGTTTGATCTGTAAGTTCAGTAACTCTGAAGTTTGGGGTGCTGACCTTTTCCCCTGAACTAGGTAATGTGTGTTTGTTTGATTAAAGTAAGCTTGTTAACCCATTTTGAGTTGCTTTCCTTTTGAAAAGCAGATCTAAGAACCTGTGTTGGCAGTCACCCTGGGGATATTGGGGTGCTTGCTGCTACATCTCCCACGGCATCCTGGGTTATCTCCAGTCATCCTGAGAATATCTAGTCACTGCATCCAGATGGCTCTGGAGAAGAAAATGAGTCAGTTGACTTTGCACCGACCTCCTTCACTCAAATCAAAGTCAACTGCAAGTCATGTCATCATTTCCCTGATGTTATGGTCCTCTTCAAAAATGAAGGACAAACACAACAACCAGACTAGCACCAAAATGATGGGTCAGTAGTCTACCTAAGGACATAGGCCAACTGGCCCAGGGTAGAAATGAAGTAGGTCAAAACTCACATGCAGTGTCAACTATACTTCTAGCCTGGCAGAGCAAGGGAGACCCTGAAAGAGAGAGAGAGAGACAGACAGAGACACAAAGGTAGAGACAGAGACACAGACAAATAAAGAGATAGAGAGACAGAGATAGAAAGAGACAGAGACAGAGAGAAAAGATAGAGACAGGCAGAAAGATAGTCAGAGATAGAGAGAGAAACAGAAACAGAGAATGAGAGGATGTTTCTTGGAGCACTGAAATATTAAGTGCCCTAGCCAGGGTCCCACAGCCAAATTGACCAGTGTGCTTCAGAGAGGAGATTTGAAACCAGAGCTCTCTTTATCCAGTGTGCCAAGCTACCTTGTACATAATAGGTGATTTGGGAACTGTTTCCTGAATTGATTTGAATGAGTAAGGGGAAAACATGAATCCTGATGATAAAAGCTCTTCAAAAACTAACCTCCTGTGCTCATCAGTTGAGGGAAATCACTAAACAAATTGTGGTATGTTAATGTGATGGAATACTATTGCACCCTAAGAAGTGATGAAAATGAAGAATTCAGGGAACAAGGAAGACAAAGTAACTGACGCCATAGTGAAGTAAGTAGAATCAGGAAAACAATAAATAACAATGTTGGCAACCACATAGATGGAAAGAACAATAAAATGAAATTGAACAGTTGTGTATTTATGATGACGGCTGCCACTCAGCTGCCAAAGTCGACTTCCTAAAGCACAGATCTGACCATTTCACCCTCCTACTCTATAAACTCCACTGGCTCCCTATTTTTTCCAGGATCAAATATAAAATCCTGTGTTTGGCTTTAAAGTCCTCTACAATCTGGCCCCTTCCTACCTTCTAGTCTTCATATACTCTGTTCTCCTCTACAATTCTAGTCATTAGACTGAGCTCCTTGAGGGTTTTTTTTTTTGGTTTTTTCTTTCTATCTCTAGCAATTAGCATATTATTTGTCATAGAACCAGCATTTAAATAAATACTTTTTGACTGACAACAATCCTGTGAGGCAGGTGCCATTATTATCCTCATTTTCCAGATGAAGAAAACTTAAAGGAACTAGACAGAGGGTCTAATGAAAATCAAGCAGTGGGGCATAAGAATATTAAAGCCTCTGTCTACTATTAAAAAGAAATGACGGGGTGGCTAGGTGGTGAAGTGAATAGAGCACTGGCCCTGGAGTCAGGAGGACCTGAGTTCAAATCTGGCCTCAGACACTTAAAACAAAACTAGCTGTGTGACCTTGGACAAGTCACTTAACCCTAAAATTTCCCTCCAAAATGCAAAAAAAAAAAATGATGGTATTGTTGGCTATTTTTGACTTGGACTGGTCTGATAGTTCAGTTTTGAGATTGAAACAAAATAGGGACAGCTAGATAGCACAGTGGTTAGAGCACTGGCCCTGGAGTCAGGAGGACCTGAATTCAAATCCAATCTCAGACACTTACTAGCTGTGTGACCCTGGGCAAGTCACTTAACCCCATTGCTCTGTGTGTGAGAGAGAAAGAGACAGAGAGACACAGAGAGATAGAGAGATTGAAATAAAATAAATGAGATATTCATAGCTCAAATAGTTAACAAAAGGTGCATTGATTAGCCATAGCTACAAAGGTGCAAACTGGGACTCAGAGAGTTTAAACAATTTTCCCAAGTCATACCTGACTAAATGGCTTAGTCAGGATTAGAACTTGGGTCCTATGACTCTTGGATCCTGTATTCCTGATACTTGGTAGAAAGGAATAGACACAGATAGCCAGAATGATACAAGATGATTCAAGATTCATGATGAAATTAAAGGTTTATTTACCCCATGCCTCAAGAACAAAGACTCAAAACATTTTGCATGTACACAGTAAATGGAACCATCACATAGATTAGATACTCACTTGGTGTAGCAGCAAGCACCCCAATATCCCCAGGGTGACTGCCAACACAGGTTCTTAGATCTGCTTTTCAAAAGGAAAGCAACTCAAAATGGGTTAACAAGCTTACTTTAATCAAACAAACACACATTACCTAGTTCAGGGGAAAAAGGTCAGCACCCCAAACTTCAGAGTTACAGAACTTACAGATCAAACAGACAGGCTTCCAAACTGTCCAACCATTATATCAATACCAAATCACAGTTACCAGAGAGGGAAGCATCAACATCTGGGTTTTCAAAGCCGGGGGGCTCTCAACAACGGCTTCCCAGAGTCTCATCTGGTCAAATCACACAACACTTCTCAAAGTGAGCCCCAAAGCAAAGCCTCTCCTCAGGGTTTATATAGCCTTCTCCTGGCTCAGAGAATGTAACAACCTTCTGGACCCACTGCCCAATCACAAAGTATCAAGGTGTGGGCTTTCCTGAAAAAACAAGCCTCCCACCACAGGCTCCTGGTGCACTTAAGCTAGGGGCAGGGAAGATCTTTAAATCTGCATTTCCATTACATTCAGCCCCAAGATCTTTCTTGCCCATAGCATACACAATTTACATTTGAATTAGCACTAAACATCTCTTAGGTCACATTTTCCAGGTACATAAGAAAATCACAATATAATCTCAAAATACAATAGTCCAAGTCTTCCACTCATGGGACAAATGTTAACTCAGTCCACTTATCAGTAAAATCAAAAAATAGTCACTCTTAAGTTAACTCAATCAGTTACATCAGTTTTCAAAGTACAAGTCTTCCACTCATGGGGCAAAGTCTTGATTAGCTCAATTAGTCTCTTATCTGTAACAATATCTCAAAGTACAATTAGTCACTTATTCAATAAAGTCTTACTAAGAATGCCCATAGCATAGACAGTTAGCACTAACCATCTCTTAAGTCATATTTTCAAGGTACATCTAAAGTTACCAAAGTGGCCACAGGGCCTTAAACACAAAATACAAAGCATTATCATATCAATTCACAAAATACAAAGCATTATCACATAAAGTTCTCTTGGGAGGAGAGGGGTGTCCTTCCCACAACACTGCTCCAGCCCTTGCTTCCAAGTCCAGAGAGGGAGCTGGGCAACAAAACCAATGTGGGGTCCTTGGGGTGCATGGCACTTCACCCCACCCATCATAGTTACAAGTCCATCCTCCCCCTGGGTCCCAAACTGTGGGATGCAACAAGGAAACACATTCAGTGCCCCTGCTTTGCCACACAGTCCTTATCTTGTCCTGTGGCTGAACTCCAAACTCCTGGGTTCCTTCTCCTCCAGCAGAAGGCAGCAGCTCCAGGCTTCTCCACAGGTCTCCATGCAGGCAGCTCACCATTCCTGCTCTCAGCTCAGTGAAGTCAGCATGCAGGTCTTTCTCTCCTGCTCCATGGCTCCACAGAATCACAGCTACCACAACTGGGAAACAAACAATTATCCCAGCCCCCATACTTTCCTTTTACTCAGCAGATCCCATCCCTCGTCGCCATTTTGTAGCAGCAAGCACCCCAATATCCCCAGGGTGACTGCCAACACAGGTTCTTAGATCTGCTTTTCAAAAGGAAAGCAACTCAAAATGGGTTAACAAGCTTACTTTAATCAAACAAACATACATTACCTAGTTCAGGGGAAAAAGGTCAGCACCCCAAACTTCAGAGTTACAGAACTTACAGATCAAACAGACAGGCTTCCAAACTGTCCAACCATTATATCAATACCAAATCACAGTTACCAGAGAGGGAAGCATCAACATCTGGGTTTTCAAAGCCGGGGGGCTCTCAACAACGGCTTCCCAGAGTCTCATCTGGTCAAATCACACAACACTTCTCAAAGTGAGCCCCAAAGCAAAGCCTCTCCTAAGGGTTTATATAGCCTTCTCCTGGCTCAGAGAATGGAACAACCTTCTGGACCCACTGCCCAATCACAAAGTATCAAGGTGTGGGCTTTCCTGAAAAACAAGCCTCCCACCCCAGGCTCCAGGTGCACTTAAGCTAGGGGCAGGGAAGATCTTTAAATCTGCATTTCCATTACACTTGGAAATAATGATAGCTCTATATCTGAAGTCAGAGGACATGTGTTTGAATACTAGCTCTGCTACTTCCCAGTTGCAAGACTTTGACCCATCATTTCACTTCTGTGAACATTAGTTTTCTCCTCATTGCAATAAAGGGATTAGACTAGTCTCTAAAACCCCTTCAACCTCTACATTCTGTGATCCACTAATTCTGACTTGAATTAGACTTGATCAAATGCCCTGAAGGTTTAAACTGTAGGAAGGAGTCAGACTATTCTACAGAACTAGTGTGGCATCAGGGGACTCTTTTTCTAGGAAATTGTTTAAAAATCCTACACAGAAACACAATTTAAGGTTAGGGAACCAAAGGTTAATAGTAATAGGTAAATAACAACTTCTGGGAATGGAGCCATGATGGCAGAATAGAGAAGCACTCAGCCGAGCTCTCCCAACATTCCCCTCCAAACAACTTCAAAATAATGCCTCAAATCACATTCTGGAGTAGCAGAGCAAACAAAAGGTCAGAGTGAGAGATTCTTCCAGTCCAAGGCAATAGAGGAGGTCAAATAGAAAAATCTGTGACCCAAGAGAGGAGACTGGCCCTGAACCTACATAGATGAAATATCACTGGTGGGACTAAGTGATGGTAACAGAAGCAGGAGCAGCTTTAGGAGTTCTTAAGCTAGAGAGAGAGTAAGGGCACCTAATAACTGGTCAGAAAGAGATTACAAGGTTCCCCTGTGCTAACACTGGACACAGGACCAGATGCTGTTTGGCAACTCCATTGCCTATCTCCATTTCTGGGTCATGGTTCAAGGGCAGAGAGGAGCACTTTTGGTGGGGAGGAAGTGGAAGAACTGAGGGGAAGTATCACTTCTAGCCCTAAAGGATCAGGGGACCCTGGGGGGTAGTATCAATTATAATCCTAAGGGATCAGGGGCCCTTCCTGGGTAAGACAAAGACAGCACTGACATTCCCCAGATCACACCACTTAGGAAATACTGAAAAATTCCAAAACCCTAAAACTAATTCTGAAAATAGCAGTGTGAATAAGCCAAAAGCTTGGGGCAGAGTACCTCTTCCCTCATGCTAGGAAAAAGTTCAACTTTAACATATAGTTCCAAATGCAGAAATAGAGTGGGAAAATGAACAAAACAAACAAAAAAACCCACAACTTGACCATAAAAAAGCATTATGGTGACAGGAAAGATTAAATCACAGACTCAGAAGAAGACAATGAAGTCAAAACAGCTATAAGTAGAGCCCCAAAGAAAAATCTGAATTGAACATAAGCCCAACAAGAATTTCTAGATGAGCTTAAAAAATGATTTTCAAAATTAAATAAGAGTGGTAGAGAAAAAAAATCAATGGAAGAAAATTATGAAAGGACAATTAAAAGCTTGATAAAAAAGGCACCAAAATACTGAAAAAAGAACACTTTAAAAAACAAAATTGGCCAAGTTGAAAAAGAGGTGCACAATTCATTAATGAAAATAAGTCCTTAAAAAGGCAAAATTGGTCAAATGGGAAAAAAGGTACAAAAGCTCACTAAAGAAAATAATTCCTTAAAAGTTAGAATTGGGCAAGTAAAAGCTAATGACTATGAGTCAGCAAGAAACAATATAGCAAAGTTGAAAGAATGGAAAAATAGAAGAAAATGTGAAATATCTCATTGGAAATTAATTTTAAAAATCAACAACTTCAGTATAGTTGTGGGATATAAAATAAACCCACATAAACCATCAGCATTTTCTACATACTACCAACAAAACACAGCAGCAAGAGATAGAAAGAGAAATTCCAATTAAAATAACTGCAGACAATATAAAATAACCAGGAGTCTATCTGCCAAGATAAACCAAGGGGTTATATTAACACAATTACAAAACACTTCATGCAAATAAAGTCAGATCTTAAACAATTGGAGAAATATTAATTGCTCATGGGTAGGCTAAGACAATATAATAAAATTATAATTCTACCTAAATTAATTTACTTATTCAGCGCCATACCAATCAAATTAACAAAGAATTACTTTATAGAGCTAGAAAAAATAATACCAAAATTCATTTGGAAGACCAAAAGGTGAAAAATATCAAGGGAATTAATGAAAAAATATTAAGGGAGGCACCCTAGCAGTTCTAGATTTCAAACTATTTTAGGAAGTGGTAATCATCAAAACAATCTGGTACTGACTAAGAAATAGAGCAGTAGATTAGTGAACTAGATTAGGTTCACAATATACAATAGTAAATGATCATAGCAACCTAGTATTCGATAAACATAAAGATCCAAGCTTTTGGGCTAAGAACTCAACATCTGACAAAATTGCTGGGGAAACTGCAAAGCAGTTTGGCAGAAACCAGGCTTAGACCAACTCTTCTAACTTACCAAACTTACCAACACTTCAAACTTCAAAACTTACCAAGATAAGGTAAAAATGGACAAGGGATTTAGAAAAAAATGTACCTGTCAGATCTGTGGATAATGGAAAAGTTTTTGACCAAGCAAGAGATAAAGATTATAGGAAATAGAATAGATAATTTTAATTACATGAAATTAAAGAGAAATCAAAGCTATCAATAGCCACATGAAAAAAATCTTTAAATCACTACAAAGTAGAGAAATGCAAATTAAAACAACTCTGAGATACCACCTTATACCTATCAGACTGGTTAACATGACAGAAAAGAAAAATGACAAATGCTGAAAGAGATGTGGAAAATTGGAACACTAATGTACTATTAGTGGAATTGTCAACTAGTCCAACCATTCTGGAGAACAATTTGGAACTATGCCCAAAGGGCTATAAAACTGCTTACCCTTTGACCCAGCAATAGTATTACTAGGCCTGTATCCCAAAGGGAAAAAGAAAAAGGAAAAGGATCTATTTGTAAAAAATATTTGTAGCAGCTCTTTTTGTGGTGGCAAAGAATTGGAAATTAAGGGGATGTTCATCAATAGGTGAATGACTGAACAAGTCGGGGCATATGATTGTGATGAAATACAATTATGCTATAAGAAATGATGAACAAAATAACTTCAGAAAAACCTGAGGAAACTTATATAAATTCATGCAAAGTGAAGTAAGGAGAACATTGTACACAGAGACAGCAATATTTATGATGTTCTCCTATGAAAGACTTAGCTACTCTGATCAAAACAATGATCCAAGACAATTCCAAAGGACCCATGATAAAAAATACTAACCAATTCCAGAGAGAACTGATGAATTTTGAATGCAGATTGAAGCACATTTTTTAACTTTATTTTTACTATTTTATTTTACTTGTCTTATCTTTTGCAATATAGCTAATGTGGAAATATGTCTGGCATGACCTCTGATATAATTGGAATCAAAGTACTTGCCTTCTCAAGGAAGGGGGAGGGAGGGAAAATGATTGTTAAAAATTCTTTTACATGATGACTGACTTTGATAGACTGGGCTCATCTCAGCAAAGAGGATTCATTTTCCAGAGGAAAAGACTATCCACATCCACACATCTAGAGAAAGATTTATAGTGTTTAAATGCAGATTGAAGCAAACTACTTGCTCTCTCTTTTTTGTTTTGTTTTGTTCCTTCTTTCTTGTTGTTCATTCCATTGGTTATAATCCTTCTCTACAGCTTTACTAATATTTAGTGTGAATGTATTTGTAGAACCTATACTGGACTGTATGCCGCCATGGGAGAGGTGGGGGTGGGGGTGGGGGGGTGGGGGGAAAGAACGAAGGGGCAGAAAATTTGGAACTCAAAAACTTGTGGAACTGAATGCTATAAACTAAATGTTAATTAATTAATTTTTTTTTTAAAAAGCATCAGCAAAGGGGGCAAAGCTCCTACTAGTCATTGGGGTTTCTACAAGAAAAAAAATATTTTACATGTAATTGAAAAATATTTAATGAAATAAAAGAAAAAGAAAGATAATAATACCCAGGATTTAGGACTCTTAGTTCCTTTGAAGTGCCACAAAAGGGTTAAGAGTGTTAGGACCAATGACACAAACAGCAGAATGCAGATACTGACCAGCTCCTGGAAACCCAGGTGTTTATATAAGAAGTTGTCACAACCAGGAAATGAAAGTTCTTGCTTCAAACAATAGGGGAGAACACAAGTAACTGCCCAGTTGAAGTCAGGGCAGCATTTGTGAAAACAGCAGGACACAAAAACCTAACCCCTTCTAACCCCTTTCAATTAAGGTACCAAGGGGGGTGTGTGGGGGGTGGGGGGTCGGGTGGGAAGAAGGGTGTAATTAACCAGGCCAGAGTTCCAGGAACAGAGCCCTGGCTCATTTCCCTGCAATTCCTTAATGAGCATGAATTTCTTACAGCACTGCATGTAAATCAACATTAGCTAACCATTCATTCGCTCATATATTTAAGTAACAGTGCCTACCATGTGCAATGAATGAACTGCGCTAAGCACTGGAAAGTTTAAAACAGTCTATAAGCACATAACGTTATATTGAAAATGTAAACTGAAGCTAAAAAAGAAAAACCCTTGATACTGCATACCTTTAGGCCAGGGGCAATAATGTTTGGGTGCTTGATATGGCAGAAAGGAGGAAAAACAACTGAATTATTGGACCTGAACTGGATTTCTACAATTTACTACCTATTTGACCTTTGGCAAGCTTCTGGGCCTGTTTCCTCATCTCTAAAATAGGTGTGGGTGATGTGGAGTTCAGTAGGTTACCTAGAGATCTCTTTCCATTCTAGATCAATCATCCAATGACCACTTCCTAGAGATAGAGCACTCAGGATCCATCCATCCTGTCAGTTCCTACTTGGGTTTGTGATTCAATTGGTGTGGTGGGCCCTGTTTCTAGGAAAGCAGGTTGCCATTTCTTCTCATCTCCTTTGCTTCCCACCCATATTTTCCTATAATCTTCCACAGTGGATATGTCCAACAGTGGGAAATTATCAGGAAGACCTTTGTTCAAAGCCTGCCTTACACACTTCTTTAGCTATGTGACCCTTGGCAAGTCACTTAACCTGTCTGCCTCAATTTCCCCAACTGTAAACTAGGAATAATAATAGCACTGACCTCCCAGGACTGTTGTATGGAACAAATGAGGTATTCTTAAAAGTGCTTATCTCAGGTTTGGCCCTTAGTAAGTGCTTAATATGTATTCCTTCCCTTGCTCTCTTATCCTGGGAAAACCATTCAGCCTGTTTGTTTCTCATTCTTGCTACATAACCAGTTCATCTTCTTTTCTGGTCATACTTGTCCTTCATAGGATGCAAAACATGTGCTGGCTCTATATTACAGCATGCCTGAAAGATAGAATACCAGCTGAACGAGTGTATCAAAGGGTTGAGCCCTTGACCATCCACCCTTAGGGCACTGACAGGTGTTGGGAATGAAGCAAAAGCCCAGATGCCCTTGTTTCAAAGGGATGAAAAGGTTGTAGAATAAGAGCTGTGATGATTGGGATCCCCTCTTGATTTCAGAGGACTGCTGCCCTCTCCTCAGCAGAAAGGGGTTGGACTATGGCTATGAAATGAAGCGTACTTCAAAGCCACTGGCCACGGTGCTGGTAAGTTCTCCATTTAAGGATTGGTCTGTTTAATGGCAAATCTCCTTACAGACTAGAGGGACCTGCTACCCAAAGTTTTGTGTTCTTTTTCACACTGAATGTACTACCAGGAGTTACCCTTCTTTCCTGGCTGCAGAGATATCATGCACCAGAGGGCACATATCATTTCTTCTACTTAGCAAAGGAAAAGTGATATCTGGGATTCATTTGTTCTCCCCATTCCCAAATCCAACTCAAAAACAGTTTATATAAAACAAGTTTTATTTACAAGAGATCATAGTATAAAATGTACAATTATGAAAAATAGTCATCAAATGGAATGATCATATGAAAAAGTCAGTTTCTGGGCATATATATAATAGAAGGAACTATACAAGTATATACAACTTAATAACATATACCAAATAGTGAAACATAACTGTACAATGTGGCCCCTCCCCCAGCAGAATGGAAGGTCCTTCCCTACAAGGCTGACTTTTAGTCATTCAGCACCTGTAACATAGGAGGTGCTTAATAAATGATTGCTGATGACCAATCTCTTTCTCTAATAAGAGCCTCATTAGGCTATTATAATTTAATTTTGGCAATAATGAAACCTTTGACAATAAATAATACAGCATGAATAAAAAAAATCTAAGTGGCAAATGTGGTTCTTATATACAAAAAGAAGAAATTATTGGCCCATATACCTGAAATATGCATTAAAGTTAAATAAAAACTTATATTTTAGTGCTATTTACAGGTTAAAATCATTATTGTATTTTTCTTTACAAGTAATAATGATAAAAGTCAAAGACCAATAAAAAGAAACACATGGAAATTATAAGCAGGGATATGCTTGAGCCAATTTTTATCAACTCATAAGAGATGATGGTTAAATTTTCAGTATGAGCATTTATATCTTGAGTTTGGCAAACACTACAAATTAGGGCTTGATTTATTGTTTTGTTGATTATCCAGACTTCAGAAACTGATTGAGAAAATGTCAATAATATAGATTAAGCCTCAAAGAGTGTCACAAGGTTTCAGTGAGTCATTAGTTCAACATTTACCAATGGTCTCCTGGTCACAGAACATAGATTTAAAAGTAGACTATATAGGGGCAACTAGGTGACACAGTGAATAGAGCACCAGCCCTGAAGTCAGGAGGACCTGAGTTCAAATCCAGCACTTAACACTTACTGTGTGACTTTGGGCAAGTCACTTAACTCCAATTGCTCTACCCTCCAAAAAGGAAAAAAAATAGAATATATAATAATACAACCCCATCATTTTACAGGTGAGAAATCTAAGGCCTAGAGAAGTGAAATGACTTGCCTGGAGTTCCTCCAAAGGGAGAAAGTGATGGAGGCAGGATTTTAAACCAGGTCCTCATGTCATCATCCAAAAGACACCTTAGATTAGGAACCAGGAAATCTGAGTAGCAGCTTCTGCCTTTGACTGCCTGGGTGACCTTGTGAAATCAGCTCCCTTCTCTGGGATTTCATGTTTCACGTCTATGAAATAAGGTGGCCAGATTAGGTGGTCCCCTAAGATTCCTAATATTCTAAGGTAACATTTTAGAGAGGTCAATTGACAAGTAGCTTCCAGCTCTAAAATTCCATAATCAACATTCAGAAGCAAAGAAATGTACCTTTAGTAAACTGATCAGTTACTTCCAGCAACCACGATCTCTAAATTGTAATGCCATTTACCTGTGTGTGTATGTGTATGTGTGTGTGTGTGTGTGTAGTCATTTTTCTCTCCCTCAGAACTGACAATTGCTGTTAGTTCAGAGAGACGTGAAGGTTGAGCAAAGAAAGCATATGAAAGGAAATGATAGTCACAGATTAACAGTTGGAAGGGACGCTAGCAGCCATCTAGTACAATCGTCTCATTTAAATGAGGAAACTAAAGCCCAGGAGAGGCTAAATGACTTGCCTACAATCACATCTATTTAGTGGCAGGACTCAGATTCCAAGCAGGGTCCTCTGACTCCAGCTGTTTCTACCATACCATCAAGTGTCCATTTGAATCAAAAGTACTTGCTTTGCATGGAAACGCTTAGAAACGCTGGGCATGAGGCTTCATCTGAGCTGCAATATGGGCCCCACTCAACTTAGAATGTGATGGGAAGATGCTTCTGAAATGTATAGTGAGCTCTAAGTCCTATAATGGTATGTCTATCTGATGATATGAAAAGTGTATCAGTAAGAGGCCTTAACACTGGTTGAGCTAGATGAGTAAGAGCTGGATTTCCGAGATAATTTCTTGGAAGTGAGGGACACTTGCATTCTATTCACAGTCCTAACACTTCGACAAAGAAGAGTGTTCTTGGCGTGATCCCTAAAATCTTGAGAAATATAGTAATAGACAAAGGGATCAATACAACTGTTAAGGGTAGAGAGACAGAGAGCTACTATGTACAAAGCATAGACATGACTTTGGCTTCTATTTCTAATCAGGAAATAATGCACCACTAGCAAAGTATTACTAGGTGTGAAGCAGATCAGGTACATGGCCAGTACAGTGATGATGAGTTTGATGGCTCGCCTCCTCTTCTTTTCAGAATCATCCATAGCAGAAGAACGGAGTGTCCGAATCATTAGAATGTAGACAGAGGCTGTAAGACAAGCTGGGAACAGGAAGACGCCAATGGCCAGAGAGAGGAAATAATTGAACATATCTCCAGCCAGCACATCTGCAGGCAAAACATCATGGCACGTTGTGATGTTAAGGTCTGGAATATAGACAGTTTGCTTCACAACATACAGGGGAATGGTAACCAGCAGAATCAGCAGCCATATTCCAATGGAAACCCCTATGGCAATGTTAGACAACTTCCTGGAGCGCACAATGGGATTCATGATAACCCAGTATCTCTGCACACTGAGGCAAGTCATGAAGAGAATGGAACAGTACATGTTGCCATAGAAAAAACCAATCAACACTTTGCATAAAGCTTCCCCATAAATCCAGTTGTTGCCATTCAAATGATAGGCAATCTTCAAGGGAAACCAGATGACAGATAAGAGATCTGCCAAGGCTAAGTTGGCCATGTAAATCACAGCAGGGTGTTTCTTTTGTGTTCGGAACACAAAGACCCACAGAGCCATGCCATTGCTTGGCAAGCCAATGATAAATACAAACATATAGACAATTGGAAGGAAGACAGTAGTCAGCCCTCCAGTGAGAATCTCAGCAGAAAATGAATCCACAGAGAATCCTGAAGTCTTTGGAACTTCTCCATTCCCACTGGACGAGCTGTTTGTTGAGTGGATCTTATGACCAATAAGACTTCTCCCTTTAGTTTTGTTGCCTCCTGAACACAAGAAGAGAAGATAGATAGGAGTCAGTTAAAGACAAACACACTAATTTAGAAGTTTCAGCTGGTTGGTTCAATTAGAAGCACTTGAAATCACATGATAAAGGTTAAGGTAAGCGGAAAATGCAATGCTGACTTCGAGAATGTCATAGTTTTGGGGCGGCTAGGTGGTGCAGTGAATAGAGTGTCGCCCCTGGAGTCAGAAGGACCTGAATTTGGATCCAGCCTCAGACACTTACCGCACACACAAAACAAAAACCTAGCTGTGTGACCTTGGGCAAGTTACTTAACCCCAATTACCCTCAAAAAAAAAAAAAAGAAAGAAAGAAAAGAAAAGAGAATGTCATAATTTGTAAAATTTCATTTCCTACTCACCAATGCCCAGCATTCCCATTACTCTATTGTTTTCTTTGTCTCTCCAGAGCTTACACACTGCCTGGTACACAGAAGGCACTTCATAAATGCTTACTGACTGACTGATACGTTTCTAGCTACTAACTTTTAATGTTCAAATGCTGGGTCAATTAATATGGACTGGTTTTAGCTATTTCTTCTTTTTAAAAATCAGATTCTTTAGCACTGAAAAAATCTAACACCGATTTTTACTCATTTTTAATTCCATAGTGATGATCTATCCAGAATTGTCAATCCAAGGCCAGGTTCAGCTTCTGATCCCTCCAGTCAAATTATTCCTTTGCAGAAGTTCTGACAAATAAAATAACTCCTTGGACTCCTGGAGAAGTCCCTTCCTACCCCCAGCCCCCCAGGACAAATAGTAATAACAACTCACTGCATGTAGCACTATAGAAATTACAAGCTGCTTTTCTCAATACACATTGTTAGGTGGGTGGTACAAGTTCTTTTGTCCCCATTCTGTAGATGAGAAAACTAAGGCTCAGCAAAGTTAAGAGACTTGCCCCTTATGCCATGGCTGGTGTCATACTAAGGACACCAACCGAAGTCTCTTGGCTCAAGAGTATGATATGATGCTCATTTTTTCCTACCATGTTGCCTCTCAACAACCAGCAAAGACTTCATCTGCAAAATGAAGGGCTTTGCCTACATTTCTCTAAGGTATCTTCTAATTCTTACTACCTAAACATCTATAATTGCCTTTCCACTGTTCTGGTGCCTTCAAAAGAGGACACAGGAGGAAGGGCCATAGATTGAGAGCTGGAAATGACCTCAAAGATCACCTAATCTGAACTTGTTTTACAAATGAAGTATTTGAAGCCCAGACAATGGACATGATTTGCACAAGATCATCCAGGTAGGACCACACAAAACTAGAATTTGGATACAGGTTGTTGCATTGTAAATCCAGTGCTTTTTTCCAGAACTACTTCCCAGACTCCTCTCCACAAGGCTTTTTTATTTTATTTTACCCAAGACCATCAAAAAAGGAAGAACTTTACCTGTTCAAGAGCTGAGAATTTAACTATAAATTTGCAATATGGGCCACTGCCAGAAAATTAAAGGCTAAAAGATAATTATGCATACCTACTTAATAGTGGATAACCTACAAATGGTTCTCTGACAAACTTTAAAGTCTCCTCCCCTCGCCTACTCACCTACTCCAACCCCAAAGCATGTTTTCCATTTTTGAAACTGGAAGGAGACAAAGAAGAGACATTTTTCTCCTCTTAAAATCAAGTATAGTTAGCCATTCAGGATGGGAAAAGGAAGAGAAAATTTCAGCATGCAAACGGAAATGTTATTTTAAATAGAAAGTACAAGAAAGTCACCACATGTCCTAGAGCAGTGTCTCATAACCTGTGGTCCATGAACCTGGTTTTAAAAAATATATTTTGAAGATTGTAATTCAACATAATTGATTTCCTTTGTGATACTATGTGTTTTATTTTATGCATTTAAAAAACATCATTCTGAGAAGGTGTTCATAGGTTTTTCCCCAGGCTGCAAAAATGGTAAAGAACCCCTGTTTCCCAGGCCAAACTATTCTACAAACCAACAAAATATTTAAACTGCCTAACAATCTGCTCTGCCCTCGGTCAATGTGAGCAAGCAGTGACCACATTCTTCATGGCTGGAGATTGGGGTGGGGGTGGGGTGAAGAAACAAAGGAGACAAGAGGCAGCAGGAAGTAAGGAGGAGGAGAAAGTTGCCTCAGTTGAAATGTGCAAGTTTTAAAGTCACAAGGTTTATAGATCAATAAAAAAGACTGATGTGAAAATACACAAAGACTGCATTGTTCCATACATTATGCCTACCCAGGCTACCCTCAGTCTTTTCACAAGCTTATCCAATAATTCAACTTTCTTACTTAAAGGCATTGCTTTTTTTTGTCTTTTAGCTCCCTATCTACTGTGATTTACAACCCCTTTATCTTCTGTGCAAAAAGAGTCCCAAAGCTAGACTAGCTGACAAAAAGCAAGATTCTCACAGGACTCTGCAATGATAGAGGTGGAAGGGATCTTAGAGGTTATCAAGCTAGGCCACCCTTTCATTTTAAATATAATATAATATAATGTAATGTAATGTAATGTAATGTAATGTAACATAACATATTTATATAGGAAATGAAGGTATTTCATTGGGAGTGATATGAGGTGTCAGGTATTTGAGAGGCCTAAGAATCTGCCCAGGTCTTCTTTCACTGGGTTTATTACTTTCCTGATTTTGCTTACATTGCTCTGTACCAATTCCTATAACATACCTATATTTCTAGGAATTCTTGCAATTCATCACACAGGTAAGAGAAGAACCCAGGACTCCTTGTTCTGCCCAGTGCTTTTCGACCATTTGAGTAGCAACAACATACTGCCATAAGGCTATAAGAACAGACAAAGCAGTGACTGGCTTACACTTCTTTCATGACCTTCATAAATACTTAGCAAAATTTTAGCACATAATAATTGCTCAAGAATTATCTGCTGATTTAACTATCAGTAATTTATGTCAACAGAACAGAGTTTCAGTGTAACTAATAGAAAAACCAGAGATAGTCTGGCACCCAGAATCTGGACCTCTGCCCTGCCTGGGACCCAGACTCAGAGAGGTGGTCTGCTTTTTAGATATAGATTAAGAGCTCCAGGGATGGTGGCAGATAACACACAACTGAAAAATCTGCAAATCTGTCAAAAGGAGATGGCCCAAGCAAAGAAATGGAAACCAAGTGGGTGCCTGCCAGTTAAGGAATGGTTGACAAATTGTGGCATATAAATGTTATAGAATATCATTTTCCTGGGGAAAAAATGGCAAACATGAGGGATTCAGAGAGACAGAGGATAACTTGTATGTAGAGTGAAGCAAACAGAATCATGAAAACAATAAACATTATAATAATGTCAATGAAGAAAATGATTAAACAAAGCCTAACCCTGTGTGATTTTGACCCCAGAGAGGAGATGAGAAAATGCATCACCCTTCTCTCTGGTAGAGAAAATTCACAATGGTCAGTGTCAGATGGTTTTGTTTGTTTCCTGAATTACAAAGGAAGGTCCACTTGGGGTGGAGGGGAGAGTATCTAGAAATTTCAATGATGGACAAATAAAAGGTCTCAATGAACTTAAAAAAAAAAGACTGACTAGTTGTTAAAACTTATTTTATACATACTTCTCACATCTGCCTATGAGACAGTGAGCTCCATGAGGAAAGGCACATGACCCTTACTGAATAACAAAATTACATTATATAGGCTTTTGAATTTCCCCTGGAATACCATGGGGATTAATCTTTGTTGAATCACTATAAAATGAACAGGCATTCTAGAGTCCCTTAAAGATACATTCCCTATTATGAAAATGGTTCATGATAGATTTCCCAAATAGAAAATACAAGCACACTTAACTTGTCTCAAAATATAAATTGCCAGTCTAACCAGCATTCAAATTACTTTCTTCCTATTAGTTTTTTTTTACATTTACTTGAGACTTAGAAATAACTCAATTTATTTTCAAAAACATTTTAGCACCTGCAGGATCTAGAGATACAGAGTAAAAATGAAACATTCTCTCCCCTCAAGAAACCTACATACAAAAATAGGTATCTTGCAGCTTTTTCTGAATGCTCTCACATAGTCTGCTCAAGTGAAGGTCTATATTTGATATTTTTAAAAAAGGATTAGGCTTCTTTTACAACATGACAAATATGGAAATGTTTTACATGATTGCATATATAAAGGTATATATACACATACACCCCCATATACATGTATATATATTATATATGTGTATATATGTATATATATATACATATATATATGAATTGGGGATTGGAAATAACTAGGATGTAAAGACAAATGGCAGCATCAACAAAACCTATTTTAAAGGCATTCACATTTTTTAAATTAATTAATTTTTTTTTCTTTTTTAAAAAGAAAACACATGCTAATAGGATGACACTTAAACAGAGACACTTTTTTAAATCGGATGGGGACAATTAGCCAAAGTTAGGCTTAGAGAAAATTCAAGGAAATGACAATCGTGTTTCCCTTACCTCCATGGAGACTTGTTTTTAGACATTTAAAGTAAAGGAGCATTGAAGAGGGAGACAGTTATACAGAATGGGAACAGTGAGTACATAGAAAGCAACCTACTGTCAGCCTCATGAAGGCTATGGGACCTGGGGGACAACCAGGGCTGACCAAAGCAAGGGAAGGAAGCAGTATCTTTTAAAAGTACAGTTTCTGCTCCTTCAACACAAGATCTCAGATTATAAATAATTTGGCTAAAGTCAAAACCCTAAGAAGTTGGGGTTTTTTTGAGGGGGCAGGGGAACAATTAGTCTAGACTGATCCTGTCTTTGGATCTAGGGAACCCAGGACTAAGAGTCCATCTTCTAAGGATTTTATTAAAAGGGGTTCCCTCCCTTAAAAAAAAATCCAATCTGTACAAAAATTATAATGATTTTTTAATAGTAAAAATAAAAATGAATCGCAGACCAAAAAAATTAAATGTAGTCTATTAAAAAATCAAGGAAGAAAAAAGTACATTGTGGTATGCTAACACAATGATGGTTAGGTTAATGTTTATAAATAGGCTAAACAACTTGTCACTACTTCCTCATCTCTCACCCATTCACTCACTTCTCAACCCTCAGCAATTTGGATTCTGGCATCATTCAACCGAAACTCCTCTCTCCAAGGTCACTTCGCTTGGTTTTCATGATTCCGGTGCAGTATTCCCTCCGGGGCTACTTTCCATCTTACACTCACACTGGCAAGCTAAGTGGGTGACTACTCTCCTTAGGGGTCTAGGGGTAGATCACAGGGGTCAAGGTTGGTTTCTAGTTCTATCCTTCATGAGCTCCTATCTACATGTGCCCCCAATGCCAGCTGACTATCAAACTGCTAGCTGAAGTAATGAAGTGTCAGAAAGGGCTAATTTATTGAGATGGTATATATGAACAATTGGTATAAAAGCAGCCTCCAAAAGGTTGGGAATATAGGCTGATATAGTCTCCCACAAGTACATACAGAGTCAAAGGCAAAGTGGGCTCAAGCTTAGAGAACAAGTGTACAAAGTGGTAACCCACTGCTCCTGGTTCCTTATTTTGCCTTTGTGATAGCCACCTGAAGTTCTCCTGAAGCCCAGCTCTCTGCTTGACTCCAGCAGGCAGTTTGGTAGAGTGCCAAGGCTGCCTGTCCTTGGCTGGTGTGTCTAATTTGTCTTTAGTGTGTCTCAGTTCCCAGTACAGCCACTTCTAAAAACCACTGCTGTTGCTACTCATTTCTGTTGTGTAGGCACCACCATCTTTTCAGTCCCACACATCCACAACCAGGGAGTCATGACTGCCTCTTTGTTCTCCCTCATCCCCACCTATATTCAATCAGTCTGTAAGTCTTGTGGAGGTAGAATCAATATCCCTGGCATCCATCTCCTTCTGTCCACTTATACCATAATCCCTCCAGTGAAACTGATCATCTCTCCCACTGACTATATTACAATAGCCTCCTAATTAGTCCTAAGGTCTCCAGTCTCTTTCCTCTCCAATCTATTTTCTACACAGTTGCCAAAATTATATTTCTAAAGCAAAAGTCTATGTTATATCCCTCCTCAAAAATCTCTATAAAATACAATGTCCTGTTATGCATTTACAGCTGGTTACAATCTGCCTCCAGCCTCCTTGAACTCCAGACTCCTTGAGCAGGACCACTCTTCATAGCCTCTATATTTCAGACAATCTCACTTATTTGCTGTTTTCCCAACTTGGCTTTCTCACCTCTCACTCACTTCACGGCTGTCTCTCACCCAAAGCTACAATGCACTCCTTAGAATCCTGGCTTCCTTCAAAGCTCACAGAAAATGCTATCATCTACCTGAGTCCTATCCGGATCCTTCTGACTACTAAAACCCATCCCCACCACCATCTGTATACGTTTTGTAGTTACTTGTGTGTACACATGTTGCTTCCCCCTATAGAATAAAACCTTTTGAAGGTAGAGAGGTGTTTTGTTTTCTCTTTGTATGCCTAGCACTGTTACTAGTACATAGTGAGCACTTATTAACTTGCTGATTTTTCTTAGCATCCTCTTCATTATTATACATCTACCTTCTCTCTACTACTCTTCTCACCCTACCTGCAGAAGTAGATCTGAAGTAATTTTTCATTATTCTTTGCTTCAGAGACTCTCATGGACAAGAAATTTGTCACCAAGTTGCCAGCCTTTGGGGGAGGAGTATGTTGTTTGGCCCCTTCAGTGGAATTTAGGGGGAGGGTTTAAAAATGAAAGTCACACAAAATGAGTTTGCCAGGATGAGTTCCAATAAGCTCCACCAGAGAAAATAACTATATTAGGGATGTCTTAGATCCATTTGATATATATTTGATCCATTTGATATATACAGATATATTGCATTGTAAAAACTTAAAATATGATGGCAACAAAGGAATATGGTAAGACACTATCAAGTGATGTGGAGCAAAGAAAGTAGGATCAGAACACCATACAATCTATGACTATATTTTTTTAAAAAAATGGTAGCATCAAATTCTGATAAGGAGACAGAGGAAAAGGATTTAAGATGGAGGAGATGAGCAAAAATGATGCTACTTTCTTAAAGCTTATGTGTGCAAATGCCTTTGTGAGTGGAATCCTTTTCGAAAACCAAGTCATTTTGAACTTATGATTTTATATGCAAATTTTACACATTTATTTGGGTTTTTTGGAATTGTTATTAAATTCATAATAAAATTATTATTTTTTTAAACATGAAAGGATGTTAGAACAAAAGTAAAAGAGGCTGGGGTGGCTAGATGGCACAGTGAGTAAGAGTGCCAGTTCTGGAGTCAGGAGGACCTGGGATCGGTTCTGGCCTCAGAAAATTAGCACCCACACATAAATAAATAACTAGCCGTGTAACCTTGAGCAAGTTACTTAACCCCAATTGCTTTTTAAAAAAAAATAAGAGAGTTATCCACTGGTAGCATTGAAAAAAGAATATTGTGAGGATATATTTCAACATACATAGCCTCAATCCAGAGTATAGACTTACATACCTACTATAAATGTTTTCTCAGTTCCTGAATATAAATACTGCACAGGGCTTGCATTTAAAAGATATTAATAATCAACCAACAAACATTTGTTAGGAGCCTATTATGTGCCAGGTATTATGATAAGCACTGGTAATAAAAAAAAAAAAAAGAGGCAAAAAATCGTCCCTGACCTTAGGGAGGGACAAATTATCTGCCTGGATATAGAGATCTCTCCTTATCAAGGTCAAAGGTCACCTAGCTCCTTTTTACCATATCTATTCAGAGATATTTGGCTTATTGAGTATTTGTATTCGTGCAATCTTAAACCCAAAAGCATTTGTACAGACTTGAACTTGTAGACAGACTCCCTGGATTCCTACAACCTACTAAAAGTAAAGGAGTCCTTCACAAAATTATAAAATTATAATTAGAAGTGGTCTCAGATTTGAAACTCAAATTATAGGGATAATAATTTCATTTCTTTTATGTTCCTTTAGTAATCTTGTCATAACAAGGTCATGTAAGATAGATAAACACTCTCCTTATGAGTTGTTATAAATACTCTTCCTGACGCCCACTCAATTTGTAAAAGCATAAAAAGGTAAAAGAATTTAGTATATGCATGTATGTATATGTCTACATATACATATACATGCACATATGCTTGTATAGATACAAATACATCAGTCACAAAACTGACTATACCATTAGATACAGAAAGTTCCACTACTTAATCCTGGAAAGGAGAAGAAATAGGGCACCTACAGCAGACACTGTGCTAACCACTTTTACAAATATTTTGTCATTTGACCCTCACAACAACCCTGAGAGGCAGGTGCTATTACTACCCCCATTTTATAATGAAGGAAAATGAGGTAGACAGAGTAAAGTGACTTGTGTAGGGTCACACAGTTAGTCAGTATTTGAGGCCAGATGCAGAGTAAGGTCTGCCTGACTCCAGGTCTACTATTCTATCCACTGTGCCACTGGCTGCCTCAATATTAAACATTAAAACACAATTTTAAATGGAAAACATTAAAATATAATTATTAAAATAGTAAAAAAAATACACTTATATTGTACATTAACATTTATAAAGTAATTTCCTTATAACAATCCTGTGAGACCCTTAAGACTGACAAAAAAAACAGTAAAGGATAAAACCTTGGAGGGTCTGTGGGAAAACAGGCACATTAATGCACTGTTTGTGGAATTATGTAATTGGTCCAACCATTCTAAAAACCAGTATGGAATTTTGCCAAAAAAAAAAAAATCACTCAACTGTGCATACTATTTAGCCCAGCAATCCCACTACTAAGCCTCTGCCCAAAGAGAACAATCAAGAAAAGGATCATATATGCAAAGATATTTGTAGCAGTTCTTTTTATAGCAGCAAGGATCTGGATACAAAGTAGGTACACATAACTGGGGAATAGCTGAGATATAGGAATGTACCATAAAATGGGATTATTTTAGAGAACAGGTGGAGACTTGTATAATCAGGAAAACAATTTCTACAGTAACAACACTGAAAAACAAACAATTTTGAAAGACTTAAGAATTCTGATCCATACAATGGCCAACTGTGACTCCAGAGGATAGGTAATGAAGCAGGACACCTGACAGAAGGCAGAATGAGGCATAGATTTTTTTTGAAGTGAACTGTGGGGGAGAAACAAGCATTTATTAAGTACCTTCTGTGTACTGGGCACTATGCTAAGCACTTTGCAAATGTTATCTTCATCTGATCCTCACAACAATGGGAATTTCTTTTGCTTGACTGTGCATATTAGTTACAAGGGTTTTATTTCTCCTTTCTTTTTCAGTTGGTGGTGGTGTTTAAAGAAGGGAGGGAGAGAAAATAGATTTTTGTTTATTAAAGATTAATTTTAAAATGTTTAAAGGCATTAAAATGTCATGCAAGTATTGTCCTCATCATTTTACAGATGAGGAAACTGAGGCTCTGAAAGGCTTGACCTTGGTCATATTGCAAATAAGTGTCAGAGGCTTAAGTCCAACGCTTTTTCTATCACTTGCCATGATCAATCAATAAATACCTATTACATAGGCGGTAGGCCAGGCCCTGTGCCAAGTACTAGGGATACAAAGACTCTTATCAAAAAGAGAAAAAGGAGTCATCCTTTATAGATAACTCACATTTATTTGGCACTTTAAGGTTTACATTTCTTTTTTAGAAAGACCCTAAGAGATCGATGGCAAACATTCGTAACTGTTTATTTGTAAGATCAAAAGCTTGGATTCTACCTATTTGTCCAATAATTGGGGGATGTCTAAATAAATTATAGTATAATAATGTAATAAAATGCTAAGGCACTGCAAAAATACTATGAAAAAAGCGAAGGAAATGGGAAAACATGAAAATTATGCAATCAAGATAAGCAGCAATAGAACAGCACATATACTGACTACAACAAATAAAAACAAAGTCAAAGGAAAAGGAGTAAGTGAGAAGGGAACCCAGTTCCCTTTATTCATTTGTTGGGTTCTTTTGTCAGAATGTATAATACAATATATTGGGGATTTCATGTGTGATCTTTCCCTTTATTTTATACACTTAAGTTTTGCCTCTGTCAATGGTTATTAAGCATGTTATCTTTAATTTAACATTTTCGCCTGATTACATGTAAAAATTTTTTAACATTCATTTTCAAAAATTTGGGGGTTCCAAATTCTCTCCTTACTTCCTTCCCCTCCCCTCATTGGGGAGGCAAGCAATTTGATATGTTATACTGTGCAGGCAAAAGCATGCTATTTTTTAAAATAATAATTGATAAACGTAAAATAAGCAATTCACTAAAAAGAAATCTATCCTGAGAGGGCCATGTCCATCAGTCAGTCAATAGGCATTTATTTACTAGGTGGTGTCTATGTGCCAGGCAAAGAGATAAAGGAGAGGGTGGGATCACAAAGAAAGGCAAAGAGAAGTCTCTGCTCTAAAGGGGCTCGATTACTAATGGAAGAGACAAAATGCAGATAATTAGGGACATTCAGGATAACCCAAGTGGATGGGAGGCAGTCTCCAAGGGGAAGCAGATAGGGAGGGTGAATGGTGTCCCAGGAAAGGCTTCCCAAAGGAAGTGGAATTTGGTCTAAGACTTAAAGAAAGCCAAAAAAGGAGTTTCATTGTTAATAACAAGTGAGGTAGGGAATTTCCAATAGACTTTATTGAAGCAGAGAGGCCAGTCATCCAGAGACAGGAGGATTAGCCCCGCCTCTGCAGCTAGCTAGCTTGGGCAAGCCACATTATCTCTGGGTCGAAGTTACCTGGATTCCGTAAAATTCTAAGATGATGATCTTTAGGTTACCCTTGAGTCCTAAAGCTTCTTAGTCACAATTTCCTCATCTGCAAAATGGGGACAACACTCTTTCCCTTGTTGATTTCTCAGGGTCTTTCTGAAGAAAGTATTTTGTAAGCCTTAAAAAGTATCATAAAACAAGAGTTATCCAACACCTCTCATAGATAGAGCCTGACGCATAGTAAAAGCTGACTAAATGTTGACTGAATGGAATGATTCTACACATTGTTGGGAAAATGCCTTAAAGAAAAAAAGTAGTTTTAAGTGAGTTGTACACAGTGCTTGTAACAAAACTGAGGAGCACAAAGAAGAGGTAGGAAAAATGGGCACTGGAGGACAGCAATAGAAAAATGGAAGTACAAGATGGAGGGGGTAGATAAGGCAGACGTTCATAGCTAGCTAGCCTTACTGTTGTTCAGTCGTGCCTGACTGACTCTTTGTGACCCCATTTGGGGTTTTCTTGGCAGAGATATCCGAGTGGTTTACCATTTCTTTCTCCACCTCATTTTATAAATGGGGAAATTGAGGCAAACCCCTGGGTTAAAGTGACTTACCCAAGATCCCAAAGCTAGTTAGTATTTGAGGCCATACTTGAACTCAGGTCTTGCTGACTTTTACCTGACTACCTGCCAACCTAGTCCTCATCTATCCAAAAGCAGGGAACTCCAGTGTTAGAGAAAAGGATGGGTAGATTATTAGATGATTGTCCTTTCAGCTGAAACAGTGAACCTCATTTAATATAAATACCAAAGTACCACTTAACCACCTTTGGGAAAATGACTGACTAGTTATGTGGGAAAAGAGCTGGGATATAATATTAAATAACCTTAGTTAAACAGTAACTTGGAACTTTTTACAAAGCCCTTATTCTACTCCCTGACCCACCCTCTAAAAACTCTGAGTTACTGGCGCAATTGATCTGTCTTTCTATTCCCAGTGTCTAAGAGTGCAAAGCACCTACAAAAAGGAGTTTGCTGAACCCACTATGTGTTTTCCCTTTGAACAAAATTAAATCTTAAGCATCTGCATAAAAGTGTAAGGTTGGTGACATTTCAGCTTTAGAAGAGATTGAGAAATTGGGAAATCAGTTTCCCAAGGCCTAAAACCAGATAAACTAAATGCTATTACTCTTATGCCAAAGAATGGAATACATTCTGTTTATCTTGAGAAAACAGACCTATAGCATACATATACATTTATTATCCAATTACCCAACATTTTCCTAACTGAGAATAAATAATTTACACAAATTCTTTCAATCTCATTCCACAAACTTCAATCTCTGTCTCTCTCTTCCTCCCTCCCTCCTTTGTATAGAAATGAGAAGAGCTGAATCTATGAAAAAAAAAAGATTTTACAGTAGGTAAAAAAGTGTAACTTTTAGTTTTTTATCTTAAATAAAGGGACTTGGAGTGTCCATGAACCCTTGGACATATCAAAGATCATAGAATTTTAAAGAGACAACATACAAAAAATAAACCCCAGTCACTTTTGCATTCTTTGCATTTATTTGTAGTTTCCTTAAAGATTGGATCCCCATTTAAAGCAAATTCTCTCCTCTCAAACCAGGTATCTCCCATCCCATCTTTGCAGGATCAGTCGGGGCTCATTCCATAGTAGGCCTGTCAGTGTTTTTCTTCGTATAGACAATGCACACAGGTCCAGCCAGCACACCAAGAACACTGGCAACAAAACCCTGTCCCACGTACTGGAGTGTATTGTTCTGTTCTGTTTTGCTTACACAGAAAGCAGGAGAGTTCATTGCCACATGATCGCGGCAGATGGTATTTGTCCCCTTCTGTGTGTCTATTATTAAAAAACTGAGTTATAAGATTACTAGAAGACATAGTCAGGAGAACAAAGGTCTAAAATCTGCATGACTTTTGAGTCATCCCAAAGAGGTTAACTTCAGAACCTCGGATGACTGAAGAGGTAGAGAGGATTTGCTGTTTAAAAAAAAGCCAGGACACCCATTTGGGTACCAATGCTTAGGACTCTTCAAGGATGCCTAATAAAGACTTTTAGGAGCTGCTTGCAGCTTCCATGTCAAGGATGTTTAGGGGCTGGGGAGAGTTTAGGACAAAAGGTTTTGGAAGGGAAAAATTAGGGCATTCAAAGGACTCAAAGAAGAGAGTGAGTACACATGGAGCTAAGTCCCAGAGCCTGAGGAGTGTAAATTTACATCGTAAAGCAATAGACACCCCCCTGGGAACCAATCTCAGCAGAAGCTTTTGTCTCAATGCTCCCGGGCCAGGCAATAGTTCCCAAACTACAGCACCACACCGCCACCCCGACCCCGTGAGACCCGCCAAAGGAAGTCACAAGGACTTGTCAAAAAGTGTTTGCAAAATGATATAACCCCAAAGCCCAGCACGGATGGCAGCGCCCCCCCCGCCTCCACCTAGCAGAGGTTCAGGAAGCTCCAGATGCTTGCTAGGTTAGATAGAGAATAGCGTCCGATCCGGCAAGAGAAAGGAAGAGCAGGACCCGAGTTTCTTAGGTGTGGCAAGTAAAGCACCGGATTGGAACCAAAGACCGGAGTTTCAAATTTCCGCCTCTACCGCTTACCACCTGTGCAACCTTAAGCAATTTAACTTCTCTGACGCTCAATTTCTTCGTTAGTAATTTGGGGTAGGAAGTGTTACACTAAATGATTACTATGGCCCCTTTACGTTTCGAACCTTATGATCTTCCTTTCTGCATTCCTCATCATCTTAGCACGGGGTTTCGAGCCGTCTACATCTGCCATTGAAGGAAGACTACCTGCCTTACAAAAAAGCGCTTTAGAGCAGTGCTTGGTATGTAGTAGGTGCTATGTAAATGCTTATTCCCTTCCCCTTCCCCTTTCTCTTCTCCCTTATGCCAGCTGAGAATAAACTCCATCTCTACAGAAGAGGATGGGGAACTTGGTGAGCACCTAAGACTTTCCAGATTCGCCCGGATCCCCTCCCAGCCCACAGACTCCCAGGGCACCGCGGGTCCGAAAACAACGCCGGGACCTAATTTACCCCTCGGAAGCCCAGGGAGGACACTTGCTTTGCTCCTAGCTTGGACAGATTTGTCCCTCCCGTAAATCTCACCTTGAGACAAGACGCCAGAGGAGGAGGAGGAGGAGGAAGAGGCGACTGCAGCGGCTAGCAGGGCTGCACACCCCAGCAGCCACGCCGGGCCCCAGGCGCGCATCATTCCCAGGGTAGCCCAGCGACCAGTCCCGGGCTGGGACGGCCGCTGCTATAACCACCGGAGCTGCAAGTTCAGAGTTGACCCTGCCGCTCCTGCTTCGATCACCACTCCTAAGACCCTGGAAGACAGAATCCAGTGCAAATTCCGAGCCAAGGCCAAATGCACCCTTCCCACTAGGAACAGAGAAGTTTCACTGAAACTTGAGGCTCACCTGGGGGACGTCAGCGCCTGGGGCTCCGCCCCGCCTACTTCGAACTTTGGAAGTCGAAGCCCCGCCCCGAGGAACGCCCACCTGTTGGGGAGGGTGGGGCGCGTCCTCAACCTCGGGAAAGTGGAGGCGGCTCAGAGAAGAGGCTGAGTCTCAGCTGAAGCCAGTGAGATCACTGGACTGGAATGTAAGCCGCTGTCGGGGGAGGGGTGTGTGTGAAGGAAACCAACGATCTTGGCAGTGCCAAGACATTAAGGTGTTTGATCAGTCGCTGAGAGTCTAGGGTCCTCAAGAACAAAACACGGAAACCGAATCCTAAAACCAAACCTGCCTCCAGAAAATAAGACAAATGCTTGTTCCAGAACAAAAGAAAATTGCGGCGGTGGAGAAAAGATGTGGAATGTTGCTTTTTTCTTTTTAAATTTTTGTTACAACATTTACTGGGTAGTGGGGAGGGATGTACATATACACATATGTATATATATATATATATTTATACACATATAAAGGTACATATAAGAGTATGTACATATATAGACATATATACTTATATGATGTAAAAGCAAAAATGCATCCAATCAAATCAGATAATTTAAAAAATAATCTGAGAAGTATATGACCTCTGTCCTTTTCTTTCCTGCTCAAAGCTGACTACCTGGGGTGCACCTCTTTCACTGTTAATTAAGTGCTGGGTGCTGAGACTTCTTGTAGTTAAAATTATAATTTTTAAAAAATTAAAAGACAGCTCTTCTCTTGAGCCGTCCTAGGTAATCATTTAAAATGGTGAGGTACTCTCTTGATCCAGAGAACCCCACAAAATCATGCAAGTCAAGGGGTTCAAATCTCTGGGTCCACTTCAAGAACACCAGTGAAACAGCCCAAGCTATCAAGGACATGGATATCTGAAAAGCTACCAAGCATTTGAAAGATGTTACATCGAGAAAACAATGTATTCCCTCCCTTTGATATAATGGTGGAGTTGGCAGGTGTGCTCAGGCTAAGCAATGGGGTTGGACACAGGGTTGGTGGCCCCAAAAGAGTGCTGAATTCTTGCTGCGTGTGCTTAAAAATGCAGAGAGTAATGCAGAACTGAAGGGTTTGGATGTGGATTCTCTTGTCTGAGCATATCCAGGTTAACAAGGCTCTGAAAATACCACGGTTCACCGTGGAATCAATCCATACATGAGTTCTCCTTGCCATATTGAGATGAAACTTACTGAAAAGGAACAAATTGTTCCTAAACCCAAAGAGGAGGCAGCTCAAAAGAAAAAGATAACCCAGAAGAAACTGAAGAAACAAGAGCTCATGGGAGTAAATATAACATTAGACTGCAAATAAAAGTGAAATGAAAATATTTGTTACAGCTAAAAAAATTGACACCCCAAAAAAGTGAGACATAATTTGACTGCTTTTAACTCAATGATTTCTCTTATAGCTTCCTTTTTAAAGAAAATCACTCATTATTGAAGAAAATCTAGCTTTTGGGTAGTGTCAGCTGATGTTAAACTTGAGTTGGACATTGAAATTCCCTTTTCCTGGAGATGAATGTTGATATCTTTATCTGTTAAATTTAAGATCCCAGTTGAACTTGAGGACCAGGCCAAATGTTTCTCCACCATCTCTTTATCCATTTTGCCTTTTTGGACAGTTACAGTATATAAATTACTTTTTTCATATGTGTCAGCCTTTCTCAGAATAATTTGGCCATAGCATGCCTTGAGTTATGAAATTAATATAAAATATTAAGTGTTTTTGATACATTTCCATGTGTAATATTTTAGTGAGTAATATCTCTAGCCTAGAAATTCTTATAAAACTTTTGTTACATCTTGTGAAATACTGGTACTTCACAAAACACAGAGTAGTAAGAGACTAGAAGATGAGTTGAGACATAGAAGGAATTTAAATAGCTTGGTCAAAGCTGAGAAGGGAAAGATGGATGGAAAAGCCTCATTTGTGAGCTTTAAACAGAGATCTTAGAAAGTAATACAATAACTGACATTTACATAACACATTAGGGTTTGCAAAGCATCTTACAAATATTATTTCATTTGATTCTTGTAACAATCCTGTGAGGTAGGTACTATATAGATGAAGAAATTAAGACTTAGAGGTTGAGACTTGCTTATGGTTATATTCCTACTGAGCTGCTGGTTAGATGACCTTGAGATCTCTGGGGCAGCTGGTGGTGAAGTAGATAGAACTCCTGGGTGTGAAGTCAGGAAGTCTCAGATGCTTACCAGGTAGATGACCCTGGGCAAGTCACTTGACCTCTATTTTGTCTCAGTGTCCCCAACTCTAAAATGGGGATAATCAGCAATTGCTATTTCACATAGTAGGTGCTATAGAAATGCTTATTCCCTTCCAGCTTAGATATTCTATAATTTTTCTATAAAGGTCCAAACATTTTTATTTTTGTAACCCATGGCCCAGAATCCTCAGGGGACTGTCTTGGAGGAAGTCACCCCAAGTCCTGCATCTGATTCATTTTGTCGCAGAATATCCCTGGAAAATCTTGGAAAACAACTAGAAGATAGCTCTTGTTGAAATAGTCATGTGGGTACAGAGTTGCCATCTCCTGAACAAGCATTCAGGGTAACAATGTATATAAGTTTTAGGACAGTATAAACATATAGGAGATTCACAATAATCTCTAAGTAATCAATTCAATTTTCCTTCTTTGAAGGTGAGTCTCACCTCCCTGCTGCCCCCTCTCTCCCCATACACTACAAAATCCACCAGAATCAAAGTGCTGCTCTGTGGTCTGGATTCCCTTAGGAAGGAAATTAACTTAGAGTTCCTAAAGGGGTAACTTCCCAACATGTCAATGATTTCCATATTCCATTCATGAGTGCAGTGCGTATAGGCCTTCAACTTCATAGTGCTATCCTAAGGACTTAGAATTTCTCTGGGAGAAAAACAAACTTGAAATTGGTAGAAAGGCATCCTCCTTACCATCCAGCTTTCAAAGAAAAAGCAAAGCTCTGTCATTACTCCCATACCTTGAATCAATTCCTTACTTTTATTTTACTCTCCTACCCTTACTCTCCCCATGCTGTTGGCACTATCCAGGGACGACCCTACTTTTCCCATAAACAATCTGAGTTTTAGGACCTCCTACCACAACCACTTGTCCATATGGTTCCTCTCTCCATGGCCACCATTTCCTGGGCAGAGTGATCCTGAAACTGATTCTCTATGAATGGGCCAAAGAATCCTCCTTTTAGGTCTCCTGGGTGGGTGCAAATGCATCTGCAATGTATTTCTGCCCTAAGGCATCCATTAATGTCACCTGAAGGAAAGCTGCACATTTCAAAGATTTCTGCCACACCACTGGGATCCAGATCTACTCTAAATTCTGCTGTTTTTGTATCTCTTGTCTCAGCTCTCTAGGGCCATATCCAAAAGAAAAGGGAAAAGGGTCTGTCTGTAAATGACTCATTTTTATAGGACTAAAAGTATGGATATGACTCACAATAACTCATCGATGAATTCATCTCCAGTTGATCTACACAGCCACTATAGAGATATAAAATCAAAATACTCAAAAACTTTATCACCAAAAAAGCTCATCAGGTACTATCCCCTAAACCCTCCCTCTCCAGTTAAAAATGTGGAATTCCTGCAAATCCCACCAGAGTGCCTTTGGGTACATTTGTTTATATGCTCAATTCTGGGTATATCTGTAGAGACCAAGAAAGGCTCCAGGATATGCATAAGCAGCTCATTCAAAGCTGTAGTTACACACACATACATTCCATATTAATTCCTTCCGAGGTGTTTTATGCTATCTTTTGTCCAAAGAGTCTACAGTAGTTTTCAGGATGAATAGTTCTAGAGGCTCCCAAATTAACATTCTCATGTGAAGGTCCAGACCTCCATTGCTGAACAGACCTTGGACTTTCTCTCATCTCCAACTCCCACAAACTTCCTCTAGATTTACCCCTACCTTGATGTTTTCAGGATCAGTCCCAAACCCTCAAAACAAATAGAAAAAAAAATAAGTTGTGGCAAAAATAAAACAAAAGCAGGGAAAACATTTCTCTCTTCCCCTCCTCCACTTACATCATCCACTGCATTTTGGGGCCATTCATTACCAATCATCTTGACTTTTGTCTTGCCACTAGCCTTTGATGTCTCTGCATGAGAGAATGAGGCTGAGGACTTTTCTCAGATCCAATTGAATCAAGACATCACTGGGTGATGTCATTGGTCCTCTTTGAGAACAAAGGATAAAAAAGAACAAGAGCAAAGGGAAAGCACACAGAATTTTAAGGGCAGCGTGCAACTTCCTTCCTAAGGACATGCGATCCACAGGGATCCTGGAGAAGTCGCCAGCATTTATTCCCCTACTTTAAGGGTTTTCCCTCCAACTTATGCCTTGCTAGGGCCAACAAGTCTATCTCTCCCTTCCCCTCTCCCCAACCTAATAATCCTGGATGAGTTTTCATGACTTGCTTCATTGCTATGGCATATTTCTCACTCTGTGTTGTTCCAGTGATTTCTAGTACAGGACCTATCATCAAAACAACCCCAAATGATTGTTTTTGCACTCTAATTTTCATTGTTTCTGGTAGAATTACTTATGAACAATGTGAATAAACAGGGACCCTGTTGAATTTATGATTCCTTGAAGACTTGAATCAGCTTCCAGACCTACTCCAGGGAATTTGTCCCTAGAGAGACATCAATGTTTTTTGCTGGTTAAAGACAGAACCAAAGCTAGGGTTTGGGGTAAGGTGTACGGAGGAGGAAAGTTTCTACTGATAGAAAATAATGGCAGTAATGTGGGACAGGTGGATAGGAAACAATAATGGCCTTATTTCTTTCTCTTACCTTTTATTCTGGACAAAATTCATTTTCATTTTAAGCAAGAAGGAACTGGAGAATTTCTAAGCAAGTTTGGGACAAAGAATTGTGATTACAGTTTCAGATATAGAGGGAAAAAGAAAATCCTTAATCTTAGCCTATGGACACTATTCCTGACTTAAGGTGGGCTCATTATGACTAAAGAGATGCTATCCTGCCCTTATCTGGGAGACACTATCTAGAATTCTATCCTAGCAGACTGGAGATAGGATGTCCAGCAAGAGACACTAAAGAGACGCTCAGAAGCTGATAGAAGGGAGCAAAACCAGTACCAACACCAATCAATCAATAAGCATGAACTCCAAACTGAAACTGAACTGTGTAATTATAATAACCAATTTTAGTCCTGAAAAAGAGACTGGAGAATACACCTCTTTCCCTTTTGTTTACAGAAATTTGAGGTTTATGGGAGTGTAAGATTACAAAACATTAAACTTGGCTAGCGTGTTGGTTAGTTCAGCCCAACTTCCACATACTTTTTATTTGTTTATTTATTTCAATTATAAAGAATTTTTTCTCCTATCCACCTCACCCTCACCACTTAAAAGGAAAGAAATATCCTTATATCATATGAGCATAGCCAAGCAAAAAAAAATATTTTCATATTGGCCACATCCAAAAATGCATTTGTTCTTCTACATATTAGACCATTATGTCTTTGCCATAAAGTTTTAAGGGATAGCTTTCTGGGAGGGAAATGAGAATGATGTGAAAAGAAAAGATATCAATAAAAAAATAAAATAAAGCTTCTTGAAAAGGAGCATCTCCCACTTGACCCACAGCAGCTAAAGTCCCCTTTCTTCCTCCCTCCCCCATTTCTCCCTTATTATGTCACTTAAGCAACAAAGAATTTCTCTGAGGCAACTAGGTAGAATTATTCAAATCTCCCCAGGGGGTCAGGAGAAGGCTTCTCAGCATCCTTCAATAAAGAATTCAAGCAGGGAATGCCATTCATTTTGAGAGGGGGGAAGGGAAAAAGTCTCAGCAGGCTAAACAACTACACAGCTAAAATCATCTGCAGGCTGTCCTCTTTCCCAAGAAGTTTTAAGTCACAAGTCCATATCTTCAGTGTAATCAATAAACAAAGCATACATGGCAGGAAAAAAATCATTTCAATAGTGAACTCAGTATCCAAAAGGCAACAGAAGAAAAATAAGTCATAATATATTAGCCACAAAGCAGAAAGCTTTTGTTTTTGTTTTTTACATCTCTTCCCTTCTAGTCAACAAAGGTATCCCTCTTAGGTATCCTGCACTACTCATCCTGCTCTGATAACCTGTGCCATAGCTGGAGCCCATAAGGGGCATTCAAGGATCCCATTGGGCACCCTGCCCAGGTTGCCCTTTGCATTGGTATGGTGCCCTGGCTAAGCCACCCATCCCTGGCTGCTGCCATGCCCCATCATCCTCTAGAGATCAAATTTTCTAAGTCTTTTGAGAAGTCAACTGGAAAATCTGGCAAACATCCTAATTTATATCTTAATGGAAGAGAATAAAGAAATATGTATTAAATATGTTTTTAAAAATTGACTTTTACATCACAGTCATTTCTAGTTATAGTAATACCTTCCCATCCCATTCCATTCTACCCACCCATTGCCAATGGACCTTCCCTTATAACAAAAGAAATAATTAAAACTATATAACACAAAGACTCTATCTAACTTCATATGCAACCTTATGCAAGCATAGTCTCTCACCTCTAAAATGAAAAAAAAAAAGGTATAGTTTCTTATTTTTTTTTCCAAGGCCAAGATTGTTCATTAAAAAAGCTACTGTGTGGGGCTGCTAGGTGGCGCAGTGAGTAGAGCGTCGGCCCTGGAGTCAGAAGGACTTGAGTTCCGATCCGGCCTCAGACACTTAACGCACACACAAACAAAAACCTAGCCGTGTGACCTTGGGCAAGTTACTTAACCCCAATTGCCCTCCAAAAAAAAAAAAAATAGAAAAAAAGCCACTGTGGAGGTGGCTAGGTGGCACAGTGAATAGAGCACCAGCCCTGGAGTCAGGAGGACCTGAGTTCAAATGCTTACTTAACACGTATTAGCTGTGTGACCTTGGGCAAGTCACTTAACCCCAATTGCCCTGCCCTCCCCCCTCCAAAAAGAAAAAAAAAAGCTAATGTGTTCTATTTTGCTTTAGTGGTGTTTTGTTGTTTGCATTTTTGCCATCATTGTTTATATTCTTATGATAGGGATTTCAGACCAGGAAGGCTGACAAGATGCTATTTTTGTACCAGCCCAGAAATCTAATATCTTAAAATTACTTTCTGGAGCCAAGAAGGAGCATATTATTACTTAAATAAGGCAATGTAATATAGGATTATAGATTTCGGGTTGGAAGGGACCCTAGACATCACATAATTTAGTAAACAGCAGAACTGGAATTATAATGAAGCCAAGTCTCCTGACTCCAACTTCAGTTCTCTTACCACTGTACCATACATGTCTTCTTCTACATATCTTTTTATTGTTACTAGATGGGAGCCTTCCTTACTCTCCAAAGGAAAACATTCACTGAAACTTTCCCATATATCTGTGTCAAACTGTCCAAACTTTTTCTATCAGGACAGTTTTATGGTTTTCTTCTACACTCTTCCAATTCTGTAGGCAGGGATACATACAGGAGCTTTGGAGATTCCTAGTAATTTATTTGTTTTTTATGGTCACTCTTTGTCTAAGTAACTCAGTTTGTTGAGTAACTGAGACATATTACAAATTATAGTAGACATTACAGAACTTTCTGGCACTGATGAACACACTGAGTAATTTGTCTGTATTAGAACTCTTAAGTGAAGAAAGCAGAGATCAGACTAACTGGGACTATGCCAAGGGTATGGCAGCCAGGGAAGGTTCTGGCCACCAGAGGAGTGGCCCTGGTCCAGCAGAGTGGGGAAGGACAGTTAGCAGACATGCTATTGTCTCCTTATCCTCTATAAGACCACCCACAAAGTAGACATCAGGGACTGGGTGGGCCCCGCTGGAGGCAGGAAGGAGTAAATCAGTTGGGAAAGGTTTCTGTTTGGTCTTTTGTTTTCTTTTTCAGGGAAAAGTAGGAGGACACAAATTGCTCCAAAGTGAAATAAGCAAAACTAGGAGAATAATATATTCAAAGACTCTAGTAACAGTAAATAGAAAAAACAACTACATCTGGTGGTGGGAGGAAGGTTGGAGCAGTGAGAGGAGTGGGAAGAGTGAGGGAGGGGACAGTCTTCCTACAAGAAAAGGAAGTAGGACACAATCCTGCCTTCTTGTGTCTGGCCCCCTTCATAATTCTTTCATTTCATCATTGAGGTCATGTCTGAAGCTGCCTGGCTTTTTGCATGGTATCAGAGTCAGGGGCTATTTATTCCAAGTATTGATGCTCAGACTGCACAAGGAGGGGGACTACGTGTGGGTTGCCCTTCCCTTGGCAATTATTAAGACATTCCATTCACATGGGAGTCACACATCTGTCAGAGATGATCACTGAGGAACAATTCCAGTATAAATTTGAAAATCTTAATTCTCTTCTTTACAGATACTCTTCCCTTCTTCTATAGATTTTGTTTTTCTTATCTCAAAAATTCCAGATTTATATTAAAAATATATAAAGGCAAGATCTGGGAGTAAACTGGTCAAGCAAAGTAAGCAGCAGTCAGGGTTGCTAAAATGCAAACTATTCAAGACTCATTAAAGTAGCAAAAAGATTCATTCCCTGTTGCACACATTGGCAGACAAAGTCCACGGGTTAGCTGGTTAGTTTTGCTAAACTACTTTTTTTTGTCTTTTTGGAGGGAAGAAGGCAGGGCAATTGGGGTTAAATGACTTGCCCAAGGTCACATAGCTAGTAAGTGTCAAGTGTCTGAGGCTGGATTTGAACTCAGGTCCTCCTGACTCTAGGGACAGTGCTCTATTCACTGCGATTCTTAGCCACCCCTGCTTAACTGCTTTTATTCTTTCTTTTTTGATCTTTGTTACAAAGGATGACTTTCTAGGAAGGGGAGAAAGGAGAAATATATTGTTAAATGAGGGTGATATAAAAGCAGAAAATAACAACATTTTTTAAAATGATGCATTCCTTTAAAAGTTTTTATTTTCAATGGTCTCCACTTAAAATGCAAATATTTTTAGGGGAAGAAGGCAATTTGGGTGCTAAATGCTGTATGATAATCGGTTGAATTTAGCTGGGAAAAGAGGAGGGCAAGAGGGGGACCTGAGAACTGTTTCTCAGTTCTTGAAAAGCTGATATGGAGAAGGGATAAGATCTGTTCTGTTTGACCTCAGAGGGCAGGAATTAGGAGCAATGGGTGGAAGTTGCAAAGTGGTAAGTTTAAATTTGATATCAAGTAAAACTTCCTAAGAATCAGAGCCATCCTGAAGCAGAATAGGCTGCCATAGCAGATACTGAGATCTCCCTCATTGGAAGACTTTAAGTGAAGGATAAGTTGTAGGGAGGATTCTTTTTCAGGTGGGGGGTTGGACTGAAAAATCCAAAAGTACTTCCAATTATGGGTGTATTGAAGCCAGCTCCAATTTGAGAGAGCCAATTATTAAAATTTCAGTGTGAACATTTATGCCTCTGAAATGGGCAAATCTCCATAAATCAGTTTGATTTATGATTTTTAAAAAAACTGTCTAGGCTTAAGAAAGTGATGGAGAAAATGTTAATAATGAAAATTAAACTTAAATGTATGTCATAAAACACCCCCCCAAGCTAAATGTTAAATATCCATTAAGCACACCTCTGCTTCCAACTCTAAAGTTCTGTCATTATTTGAGTTTCAAAATATTAACTGAATACTTACTTTCCAAATCTTGATAGGCTGACCTTGTTGTGATTTTTTAGAATTCTCTTGTCCTCTCTGGGTTCCAGTTTCTATACCTGTGGGAATTGAACTAAATGTTCTCTGATGTCTCTTTTGGGTCTAAGATGTGATATTATTATTCTAAGTGCAGTAGTTAAACTTATGCATTGTTTTGGGCCCTATTTTTCTCCATCAATAATAACTTTTCTCTTCAGGGGAGAATCAGCTCTCTAGAGAAATGAAGGAAGTCCCACTTGTGGAGCCCCAGTTATGTCCTTTGCCTTTTCTGTGAAGTGAAAAATAGCTTGCCATATATTCAAAGCTGCGTTAGCCTGAATTCTTGCATGGGGGCTTTTCTGTTTGATGAAGGCCTGGATATAAGCAAATTCTGATACTCCAGGAGAGTAATCCAGGTTGGGACAAAAAGATTCCAACAAAGAGATTCACATGAGAAATCACCAGGATTGAACTGGATAAACCCAAAGTTGTGGTTCTAAGGCATAAGTTATATTTTGGGGGCTTACTGGGAATATTTAAAAAACTTTTTGCTCTGAGATGAAGGCTGCCAACTCTGGGAGAAATGAATCAAGACAGATCCCTCAAAACTATACCTTCAAAATCTGTACAGTTGGGAGCCTGACAGATAGTTTTGGTCTTTTGTTTTAGACCTTAATTTTCTGTATTTATAGGGACTAAATTGAGATATATCCTTACAAGCACCAGGAAAGAAACAACCTGAGGAGCAGAATAGCATTATGTTTTTGAAATAAATATAAGAATCACCACTACCCATATATGAGAGGTATTGATCCCTACCAAAGACTATTGATTTTGAGGGGCAGATATGTAATAAGATAAGGGTAACCTTGAAAGGACTTTATTAATAATAGCTGACATTTATATCTCACCTTAAAGTTTGCTTTACACACATTATTCTGTTTGAGCCTAACAAGGACCTGGTGAGGGAGGTCCTACAAAGCCTAGAAGCCGAGGATTCCATTGATTTAGGGAACTCCTAGGAAGGAAACCCCCTCTATCCATGAAAGTGAAAAACTGGGCAGAACTTAAATCTTGTTCTTCCTTTAGCTCTCTAAAGAAGTATTCCAGCAATTTTTTTTTTTTACAGATTTAAGAAACTGAAGCTCAGAGAGATTAAGTGACTGGCCTATGGGTCACACAGCAAGTATCAGAGGTAGGATCTGAACCCAGAACTTCTTGAATGCAAGTTGATTCTAGATGACTTGCTGAACTCAGTTCCCTTAACTGTAAAATAGGGATAATAATAGTCCATACCTCCCAGGTTTGTTAGGATAAAACAGGATGATATTTGTAAATTGATTTGCAAGTTATAAAGCGGTATTTGAATGAACTTTATTATTATTAATTATTATCCACTATATCATGCAAACGTCATGCATTGCCCTATATGCTGTGGAGTGTTAAGTATTGGGCAAGGTATTTAGGAAGGAGGACAATGCTTAAAATTCTGAAAAACGCTGACATCACAATTTGATGTTGATGCACACTTTCAGCAGAGAAGTGGCAAACTACAGGTATGGAATGAGGCATACATTTTCAGACATGACCAATGTGCTGATTTATGTGACTTGATTGTATTATTTTAGAAGGGAGAGTTCTAGGGCAGCTAGGTGGCTCAGTGAATAGAGCACCAGCCCTGGAGTCAGAAGGACCTGAGTTCAAATCTAGCCTCAGACACTTAACACTTACTAGCCATATGACCTTGGACAAGTCACTTAACCGAAATTGCCCTGCCTTCCCCATTCGAAGAAGAAGAAGAGGAAAGAGTTCTGTGAGGATGTAATTGTATGAGGAATCATTGACAATGATAATAATGACAGAGATAATAAAAATAAGTAGCAATAAAACTAAAAAAAAAAAGAAAGGAGAAAAGAAAGGAAAGGAAAAAAGAAAGGAAGAAAAACAAAAAGAAAGGAAGAAAAAGAAAGGAAAGAAGGAAAGCAGACATTGTAGTTGCTTCAGTCAATGAGCTGCCTGACTCTGTACAATCTTCCCAGGTCTCTAGAGAGATGCCCAGAATTGGGCCTGCAAGTGTGCCTGAATATGTCACTGTTGTTTTTCTGTTGGGTCTGACTCTTAGTGGCTGGATCTGGGGTTTTCCTGGCAAAGATCCTGGAGTGGTTTGTCATTTCTTTTTCCAGTTTATTTTACAGATGAGGAAACTGAGGCAAACAGGGTCACATAGCTATTAGTGTCTGAAGCCGAATTTGAACTCAGGTCTTTTTGACTCTAGGCCTGACACTTATCCACTGCACCATCTAATTGTCCACGCCTGAAGGTACCTTGGTGTAATTGGAGTGGGTTCACTCAGGCCTTGTCATGGATGCTCATTTCCAACATTATTGTGTTAGGGATGATGTCTCCTTAACAAGGCATGAGATTCCCTGAACAAGGTTAGCATTTCAATAAGGAGTGAAGTCACAGTGACACCTCACTGAGTATATTTGGCTGATTATTAGTCATTTCTATACCTCCTGGGGTTACACCCTTGGACCTGGACTTGGCCCTTAAAATGGAGAAGTAGAGTCACAGAGAGAATGAGGGATGTGAGGTCAGACAGAGAAGCTGGCTAGACACACAGAGTATCAGTTCCCCAAATAGAAGCTTGCCCAGCCACAGGACTCCTCCAGGGAACTATGTCTCTGGGATGGCAGCTGATGGACAGATGTAAATAGGTTCCTTACAAGCAATAAGGAATTCCTGGGCCAGGCTGGGAGATTCAGAGACACAAACTAGCAGCAGTGGAGTGGCAGTGTTGGGGCAGGAGAAGGAGCCAGAGATAAGGACCAGCAGGGAAGGGACCACCTTATATAGGAATAAACCTGCAACTTGTCCTTCACTGACACTGTAAACAGGATTCAACTCGATAGAAATCCTGAACAGCTTCCTATGGTGGGAGGGGCCTTCACCCCACAGCATATCCATAGGTCTGGAGGGCTGATTAGGTCTCTGATTGAAATAGCTCTGGAGAAGAAAGGAGAGTTGATACCTATTTATGGACTCAAGTGCCAGATCTTAGTGATTTTGTCATATGAAATGAAGTCTTTTTTTTAGCTTGAATACTTGCATGAGAACTTAAGACTCCTTTCTTTTTCTTTTTTGGAGGCAATCTGGGTTAAGTGATTTGCCTAGGGTCACACAACTAGTAAGTGTCAGAGTCTGGATTTGAACTCAGATCCTCCTGACTCCAGGGTCAGTTCTTTATCTACTGAGCCACCTAGCTGCCCCTTAAGACTCTTCTTTTTGTTATGGAGACCTGGACACAAGTCAAAATCTGATATTCCTAGGAAAAGTACTGGGTGTGGTCATAAGCAAAAAAAGATAATATTGTGAGATATCCTTAAGACTGAAGTCAGTCTGTGTAAACCCAGCCACGTCTGAGCCACAGGTTACATGTAGAAACACCTTGACACCTATCTAAGATCAAGGTCCCAAAGAAAACTGAGCATGGGAAAGAGGATCTGGGCCTGGAGGGAGGTAAAAAGGGAAGAAAAAAGGAGAATTTTGTCAAGAATCAGTCTTGAAAGCTGTTTAAAAAGGTTGAAAACATTTCAAAAATAGCCTTTTTAAAAAATTTTCCTTTAAACATCTTTTGACCAAGGAAAAGAAGGAGACACTTCACCTCCACAATCTGATTTGAAAGAATTGCTACAGATTCCTGAGAAGGTGGGTGTTTTCTTTCACTTAGGTCTGCAGGACGGCTCTTTCTCCTTCTCCTTCATTTCCTCTCTCTGGCCATCAACTTCTCCCTCCCTCCCACCTGTGGTGGCCTTTGACTTGTAGTCAGCTTCTCAGTTCACTCACTCAGACTTGGTCAGACTGGAGAAGGGAGCCTGGGGCTCTGAGGGAGAGAGACAAGAGGAACTGGAGAGGACTATGGTTTGTCAAACTGAGTCATCAGGTTCCCTCCTGGGAGGCATAAGTGGCTCCAGAAATCTGCTTTAATACTTCTTTGGCATTAGTCCACAGAAAGGTCATAATCCCACCCAACTCTATAGGCTTATCAACACTTAACATGGTCTTTACAATTCTTAGTTAATTAAGGGTCCACCTGTGTTCTTATATTTGCTAATTGCAAATTCAAAGTAGCTTAAAGAGTAATTACTTGTGGAAAAAAGGTGTAGTAATATAATGGGGGGTAATAAGAGGGGTTTAGGACTTAGAAGAAAGCCTGGCAGTGATCTGATAAAGCATACAGGCTTTGAGAATTTGCTATGGTGACTTTAAGGGCTCATAAAAATGATGTAAGCCTTCATAAACCAGTGTGGAAACCCCAAACACATTGTAGACTCTGGGGTTCTTAACCTGGCATCTGAGAACTTTTTTTGTTAATACTTGAGAACTGTATTTTAATGCAACTAGATTCCTCTGTAATCCTATTTACTTTGTTTTATGCAGTTAAAATCAACCTGACAAGGGGTCCATAGACCTCACCAGACTGCCAAAGGGGTCCACAGCACAAAACAATTTAAGAGCTCCTATAAACTAGAGGGATTGCTTGAGAGAGGAATGGCAAGTCCATCCTTCTTATGCTAATGTGGTGTAATCCAAAGAGCAGTGAATTTGGAGTCCTACATACAGGTTTCAAATCCTGGCCTTGCTACTTACTAACTGGGATCTTGGGCAAGTCATTTCCTCAACTGATTTCCATCGGCTACAAAATGAGCAAGTGTGACTAGTTGACTTCTCAGAGCCCTTCTATCCTGAATCCTATTGTTCTATCAGCTTTGCTTTGCAGTGAGCTTCAGGGACAAACTGGTGTAAGAGTTAAAAGTAGAGAACTACTGAGCTTGAAAGATGGAGGGACACATCATCTGGGGAAAGGATGAGCAAGTTGTGATAAATGATTGTGGTAGAATACTATTGTGCTATAAGAAATGAAGAGTGGGATGGTTTTAGGAAAACCAAGAAAGACATATGAACTGATGCAAAGTAAAATGAGCAGAACCAAGATAACATCGAACACAGTAACAGCAATACTGTACAATGATCAACTGTGAATGATTTAATCATTCTTAACAAAACAAAGATCCAAGATAATGCTGAAGGATTTACGATGAAAAATGTTATCCCCCTTCAGAGAAAGAACTGATGAACTCTGAATGCAAATTGAAGCATGCTTTTAAAAAAACCTTTCTTTTTCTTGCCTTTTGTTTTGTGTTTTTTTGGAAGGCATTTGGGGCTAAGTGACTTGCCCAAGATCACATGGCTAGTTTTTTGTGTTAAGTGTCTGAGGCCAGATTTGAACTCAGGTCCTCCTGACTCTAGGGCTGGTGCTCTGTTTACTGAGCCACCAACCCACCCCTCTTGCCTTTTTTTCTTTTTAACAACATGACTAATGTAGAAATATGTTTTGCTTGACTTCATATGTACAAGTCTTGCATTTCTTGCCTTCTCAATGTGGAGGAAGGTCTAGACAGAGGGAGAAACTTTGGAATTGAAAAAAATTTTTAAAAGATGTAGGGACAGAAGAACTAAGGAAAATTCTCTCTTTAGAATACAATTCCTCTGCCTCCTTCCCTGTTTCTGGTTTGCTATCCACACCCATAAGGTCACCATTTGGAAGCCCAACACCCCACTGCATTCCAAGCATTTAGTGTCACATCCCCCTTGGGCTACCAGTTTCCCTTTCTAGTCTTTCTTTCATCTCTGGGAAAAAAATAAAGTATTCTTACCAGCAAAGGACAAGAAACTTGAGATTCAATGAATTCTTGTTTTAACTAAAGCAAATCTTACCCCCTAAACTAAATGCTATGCGTGAAAAATCAAGCAGCAACAAATTGCTGTCAGGACTGCTCTGGGGTGTTGGAAAAGATAAGGGCTGAGAAGTAGATAAGAGGGAAAGGTGGGAAGGTCTTCAAATGGAAGGTCTTCAAATCTTAAATATGAAGGACCTTTTAGTAGAGGACAGGAGATGGAAGGGAGGAGATGTCCCAGAGGCAATCAATAGTCCAAGTTCCTGGAGGTTGTGACCTGGACTAGGGGGCTTTTAAAGGGGAGGGGAAAAGTAGATTGGTAATTGAAGGCGAGGTAAGATTAAGTTAATAATTCACACCTGCTGGCCTGGCTAAATTTCAGTCCTTTGTCTTTTTTAGCAAGTGTGAGCTGTTCATTAGCACCTAAGGCAAGAGTCTTGATAACATCCTCAAAGAGATATTCATGCTTTTTGGATTGTTTTGGAGTTCAGGAAGTTCATTTATATTACCAGCTTAGAAACCACTAAAAAAAAAAAAAAAAGGCAAATTAGCATCTATTCCCTTCAGTTGTTTTTTTTTTTCTCTGAATTTTTATTGGTTGGCATTTCTAAATGTTCTTAGGTACATACTCTCCATCACAAACAAAATGTTTCTTGACAAAATCTTTGGAAGATAGACCTCCCTATCCTCCCTTATAGATAGAGGAGATATTAGATAGCCTTCTAAGGTTCCTGGAGGGGGTGGGAGAGGCACCTCATCTCCTATATCAGAACCTATCTGGACTTTTTCTGTCTTCAGAGAGGAGTGTGGGGCTTAGATTTGCCCATCAGCAGCATATAAACTTGAAGCAATACTTTAAAAGTTGAGATTTTCCAGAACAAGAAGGGATAGGGGACTAAACATGGTTTCATTGATTTGGGGAACCCCTGAATGAGTAAATTTCCTCTATCAAAGCAGGTCCAGCTCTTCTCTGTAATTCATAATCTTAGAGGGTGTTGAGAAATTAAGTGACTTGAACAAATAGCCAGTATGTATCAGGGGTGGGACTTGAACCCGAGTCTTTCTGGCTCAGAAACCAACTCTCTACTGAACCAAAGCTATCTTTCTGGATGATAGCTCTCATTTAACCAATAACTCCACCACTGAGACTGGGATATCCCACTTTGGTGAGAGTTCTCAGATGAACTTCAGCTAATAAGTACAGCTCACAGATATAACATTTTGACTTTTTTGGTCCAGATCTGTGATTTCCTTGGTATAAGGAGCTCTTTCAACCAATGTTGATCAACAATTGTCCTGCAATTTAGAGTCTTAGAGTTCCATGGGACATTGAGAGCTTAAATGAGTTGTCCTGAGCACAAAGACTGGACTTGTAGTGACAAGTTTATAATCTACTTTTATGACTTTATTTTTAATATTTTATTTATATTTTATATTCATTTATGCTTCATAACTTTATTTCTTAAAATCCACTTTTATAATCTACTTTTCCTACAAATACTCCAGGCCACTGAGGAAGTTGCAAATGTTATTGGTTCCATTTTATCAATGAAATGACTACTTTCCGAGGATTCCAAGATTTCCTTTCTGTGGCCCTTTATTGGATTCTTGTAACTTAAGTTGAGGAACACAGATTTTTATCTAGTTTGGTGCCTTAGAGATCTTCTAGTCCAAACCCTTAGTTTTACATTCAAGGAAACTGACACTCAAAGAGATGAAGTGAATTGCTCGAGGACAACTGATTAATTAAGATAGAGAAACTAGATCAAATCCCAGATTCTCTCTTCACATCCAGTCCACTTTCCACTGGATTTTCCTAACTCTGGTTCTACCTCTCAGCCCCATAATACTAGGCTGGCTCTCTTTAGGACAACTGATGTTATTCCCAATTGTGTACTGTGCTTACTGATAAAAATACCATAACTCTGGATCCAAATTTGGTAAACAAACTACTTCCATTTGCTGGAGTTAGAAATTTTATCTATCTATGGCAGTTCTCATCATTATGATCCTCTTCAAGTAGTCAGTCAATAAACATCTGTTAAGTGTCTACTATGTGCTAGGCACTGTGCTGAAAACACAAGGAGCTTCTCCAGGAGTTCACAATGTAGTGGATTAAGGAAAGACAACAAATATTTACTATGTGTCAGACCCTATGCTAAACAGTGGGGATACAAAAAAGGCAAAAACACAGTCCCTGTCCTCAAAATTCTCACAATCTAATGAGAGGAGACAACATGAAAACAACAATGCATGATATATATGGGGTATAGTGAAGGTAATCTCAGAGGGAAGGCACTAGCATAAAAGGGGACCAGAAAAGGTTTCTTGCAGAAGGTGGCATTTTAGCCAAGAGCAAGGAAGTCAAAGATGGTAGGGAAGACCATTCCCAAGGAGAACATTCCAACCATGGAGGACAGCCAGTGAAAAGACCCAGAGTTGGGAGATGGATTATCATATGCAAGAAACTGAAAGCAAGCTGAAGTCACAAGAGTATGTGAAGGGGAGTAAAGCACAAGAAGACTGGGAAAGGAGGAAGGGTTAGGTTATGAGGGGCTTTATAAGTCAAATCTAGGATTTTATATTTAATCAGGGAGGTAATGGAGCCATTGGAGTTTATTGAGTGTGTGGTGTGTGTGTGTGTGTGTGTGTGTGTGTGTGGCGAGACATGGTCAGACACAATGGCAGCTGAGTGGAGGATGAACTCTAATGATTTGGGCCTTGAGACAATGAAAGACACCAGGAGGCTATTACAAGGGTGCAATGGAAGATGGAAGCATGTATGTAGCCTGTTTACTCTGATTTATGCTAAGAAGTGGACAGAATCACTAATTAGGTTTAACCTCAATATATAACCAAACTTTATTAATCAAAGCATATGAACTAAACCATCTTAGAGCAAACGATCACCCTGACATTTTAGAGGTTCCAATAGACTTTTTCCTTACCAGATTAGACAAGGTTCCCTCTCTCCCTCCCAAGTTGTCATCTGGCAAGTTTCCATCATCATTACTGCCCTCAAACCAACCCAAAACAGGCTGCTTGAGTCTCCAGTGTGGAGAACACAGGAGCCAACCCTAGTTGCACCTTAGGAGCAGACTAATGATTGGGGATCTCAGATGGGTTTTTATACTTTTAGTTATAGGTGTTCCCAAGTTGTTTATCACATAATATGATTAGAAGTTTACTTCAAAACAACTGACAAAGTTGATTATGATATTTTTTCACGGGCAATCTGTCTCTTCAAAGTGCCTACATATGTCGATCAGTTTTTAAGAACACACAAATGTTGTTTCCTATAGCATACCACACAAGTACTTATCTTATGATTGGAAAACAACTTACAGAAAAACAACTTAGAACAGCTCAGGCACAAAATGGAAGCTTAAAACAAAATAGAGTCAATTCTAGTAAGCTGACAAACTTATTCCTACTCTCTTACTAAATACCAGGACTTGGGGCAGGTAGGTAGCACAGTAAATAGAGCACTGGCCCTGGAGTCAGGAGGACCTGGGTTTGGATCTGGTCTCAGACACTTAACACAAAAACTAGCCATGTGACCTTGAGCAAGTCACTTAACCCCAATTGCCCTCCAAAAAGCAAAAAAAGAAAATTAAATACTAAGACTTATTCTTACTACAAAGGGTCCAAGGCATGATGTGAGAGTGCGTGTACCAGGTCAGTGTTAGTGTTCAAAAGCAGAAATTATTGGGAAAGTAGAATTGATGAGCCTCAGTAACAGACTGGACATGGAGAATGAGGGGAGTAAAGAGTTAAGGATGATTTCTAGGTGCAAGTCTGGGAGACTAGAAGAATGGTGATACCCTGATGTTCACTTACTCATTCACTCACACATTCATTCATCTATTTCTTTGTTTGCTTGCTTATTTGTCTTATCGATGTTTTGTACAAATATTGCCATAATTTACCAATAATCCCACCCTTTCCCTTATCAAAGAGCTTTCCCTTGTAACAAAGAAACAGAGTCATAAACAAAACAGACACATTGACCATGTTGGACACCATGGGCCTCATTCTTCATCTTCCTCATCATCAATCCTCTCAAGTCAGTGAATTGATTTAAATTCTGAAGTCTCTTAGTGGTCTCCCCCGCACCTCACATCACATTACTGTGTTTGTTGTACATATTATTATCTTAGTTCTGTTTTTGCTTTGCATTAGTTCATATTATTTTCCCAAAGATTCTCTGAAATTTTATATTAATTATATATTTTCTATTTTTATATGGTGACATTATCTCCCATTATAATCATATATATGTGTATGTATATATGTTAAACATATGTATACATATGTTTCCTTCCTTCCTTATATATGTGCTTATATATATATATGTATATATATATATATATATATCCTTCCTTCCTTCCTTCCTTCCTTTCTTCCTTCCTTCCTTCCTTCCTTCCTTCCTTCCTTCCTTCCTTCTTCCCTTCCTCTCTTTTTGGCTATTACAAAAAAGTACTGCTATTGGGGGTAGCTAGGTGGTGCAGTGAATAGAGGACTGGCCCTGGAGTCAGGAGGACCTGAGTTCAAATCTGGCCTCAGACACTTAACACTTACTAGCCGTGTGATCTTGGGCAAGTCACTTAACCCCAATTACCCAGCTTTCCCCCCTCCAAGGAGAAAAAAAAGTGCTGCTATGAATATTTTGGTGCATATGAAACCTTTCTATCTGTCTTTGACACTCATGGTACATGTCAGGAATAATATTTCTGATTTAAAAGCTGTTACTTTTAGTCACTTTTCTACAGGAATATAGATAATGTTTACCATGAACTAACACATGGATAGCTATGTTCTAGGGAATAATTTCAGTGTCTTCCCTTCAGGAGTTTACATTTAGAAATTACTCAACCCATATAGAGATAAAAGACAGAATGCTGACGTGAAAATATATTGAGAAAGAGGTGTGGTCCATTGGGAAAAGCACTGGATTTGGAGGAAGAGTTTAATTCTAATCACAATCTAGTCACTTTTTATCTGTGTGACCTTTCACAACATTCTAGACCCCAGTTTCCTGATCTGTAAAAACGAAAGGGTTGAACTAGGGTCCCTCACAGACTTTAGAGGGAGGACTAGCACCTCTGGTATAAGGACTTGCCAAGCCTTTTTCAGGGTTGCACATTCACCTTTGGTGTCACCTGTCATCCAACTCTCACCTGTGGCTCCAAGAAGCTGTAGCATGTTCAGGGACCACACTTCAATTAAACCATCTTGTCAGATGGGCTGAACCAGGTTGAGAGCAATTGATAGGCATTAAACCCATCTGTGAGTTGGGGGGATGTCAACCCTATGCACGTGAAGACTTCCCCTGGTGAAATGGGCAAATGAGAAGAATTTGTTCCAGTGTCCATGAAGGCAGCTGAAGCAGGTGCTGTGGAGAACTTAAGGCTTAGTCAGACATCAAAGACATCATCATGGGCCATCTCAGTCATCTTGACTTTTGTCTTTCCACTGGACTTTGATGACTCTGGAAGAGAGACTGAGGCTGATTACTTTGTGCAACTGTGTCTCACTAAATCCAGTTCAAGTGCAAGACCTTACCCTCATGATGTCACTGGTCCTCTTCAAAAATGAAGAACAAAGCCCTTCTAGTTCCAAAGTTGTAATTCTAGGATATAGATAGATAGATAGATAGATAGATTTGAAGTGCCAATGCAATATTTACAGCACCCACAATCACAATAAAGATGGTGACTATAAGTATTATATGACTTCCATCGCAAAATATGCCAAACTCTCCAGTAGAGGACAGAACTGAAACATTTATTTAGACACCAGAAAACCCAAAAAGCCAGTAAGCCGATTCCATCATAGTACCAAAGATATTCAGAAATCCCAATAATGCTGAGAGCCACAACATCCTTCAGCCTTCCCACAAACCAATACAAGATCAATATTTACTCACACACCTCTCTAACTCCTTGCCTGAGTGTCCTCTCTGTCCCAATATCTGGCCAGCTCTGACCAGCTTCCTGTGGGCTCTGATTCTCTTCAGCAAACTCCTCCCACCACAGGCTCCATGTAACCACATTCAGCCTATCCAGGGCAGAGTGTACTTTCAAAGCAGGGGAGGCCTTCAAACTCCCCCCTAGGTCCATTAAGGGGTAGGGAAGATCTTCAAATTCCCATTCCCATTACAATATTTCACAAACTTTTACCTGAGGCCAGTGAGGCTATCCCTGCTGATCATCAAGATTTCCTAAGAGTGGAACCAAGAGCTTTGCTTACCTCACTCATTCACTTGAGTATTTATTGTGCACCTTCTGTGGGTCTAAAAAGAATGGGGAGACAAGAATTTACCTTTGTGACAGTACTGCTTAATCACGGCTTCAAAGAACAGGTTATAACTAGTTTATCTCTAAATCTTCTGGTTACAGTTGATTTTAACTTCAGTATGCAATTCATAAAAGGCCCTCTTCTGCCCTAGGATTTTTTAGTTATGTTCCAAGAAGTCTTTTCAACAATCCCTGACTTAATAGAGTCATAGAATATCAGAACTACAATGGACCTTGAGTTCATCTCCTTTAGTTCCCTCCTTTGGCAGGGGAGGAAAATTTCAGAGATGATAATGTTTGCCCAAGGAAACACACTGAATTAGTGACAGTGCTTAGGCCAGATTCCAAGACCCCCTAATTCCTAGTCCCATGCTCTTTCCATGTTTTCCTGTAGACAAACATGTTTCAGTACAAATGTGGTAGCCCCAGAGCCTCAAGCCCTCACCCATGGAAGATGCTTAACAGATATATGTTGAATTCGAATTTTGTTCAGCATACCCCAGAAATAGCTAACAAAATTACCTAACAATCACATTCAATTGTGGAAGTGCTGGACATTATTTCTTTTGGGAAACCTGGTATTAGAACTTTTATCAGGCAAAGAATTTGTGCTGTACGTTTTTCTTTGGATCAAGTCTATAAATTTGCTACTGTAGGGAATTCCCAGGAAGGAAACTCCTTGCAGAAAATCTATGCAGGTTGACACCTGGGCTATGATTTATAACCTCAAGGAATTACTTGGGGCTTTGGAGGCTAGGTGACTTGCTGGTGGTCACACATGGAGGATGTGTCAGAAGTAGGATGTGAACCAAGGACTATTGCCTTGTGAGTCTAGCAACTCTGTCTGCCACACCAAATTTCTAGAACTAGGCAGTATCAAATTCCATCTGTACCTTCTGTACCATCTCCTTTGTCCCTTATTTTTGCCCAGTGCCTCTTCTCAACCCTAGAGGTTGGTCTAACCCATTTATTTTACATATCCAGATAGGAATGTTTGTGGGCTAAAAATAAAAATACAAAAGATATAGGGAAGCTAGGTGGCACAGTAGAAAAAGCACAGGCCCTTGGGTCAAGAGGACTGAAGTTCAAATCTGGCCTCAGACACTTTACTAATTGTATGACCTTGGGCAAGTCACGAAACCCTATTTGCCTCAGTTTCCTTTTCTTAGTTGATTTCTTCTAATGGTCCCAAGCCACTTAGGTGGCCCAGTGGATAGAGTTCCAGGCCTGGAGTTAGGAAAATTTATCTTCCTGAGTTCAAATCTGGCCTCAGACACTTACTAGCTATGTGACCCTGGGCAAATCACTTAACCCTGTTGGCCTCAGTTCCTCATCTGTAAAATGAGCTGGAGAAGGAAGTGACAAACCACTGTAGTATTTTTGCCAAGAAAACCTCAAATGGAGTCACAAAGTCAGATATGACTGAAAAATGACTAAACAACAACATTGGGAGAAGAGAAAGGCTGAAGAGGAGAAAGGCTAGTGCCAGTTCTTAGTGATGTACATTGAAAGAGATACTCACATTTCATCATCATCTCAGATCTCATCAAAGCCATTCACTACTGCTCTGATTGACACCTCTGAACAGTAGGCACAACCATGGACTCCAGGGGTTCCATTTAAGGAGAGAGCCTTGCCCAGTGTTCTCCCCATTTTCCATCAACCTGCACTGCTTTGGGGCTTCTTTGGACTTCTCCATCATGGCACCTCTGTACATTCTTCCTCTCTATCTCTCTTCCTCTCTATCTTTTCCACTTCCTTTTATGCATTGTCTTCCATTGTTAGATAGTGAGCCCCTTGGGGGCTGGGACTATCTTCCTTTTAGTATTAAACTTTAGTATTTTAATAATTTTATTAATTTAATTTATCAAATGTATCAAAGGTACTTAATAAATGTTTGTTGACTATTGATGCCTTTGGAAGATACTGATGTTCTCTTGCCTTTGCTGAGTCACTTGTCACTGAGAATAGGCTGTGCAATGGGAACAAAACTTGAGACTGTTTCCCTCATTACCCAGCCCTGTGGGCCCTGAAGTTCAGCTGACCAGAATGGGCTGGGAGGGGTGGAGGGAGGGGGGAGAGCGGAGTCCAGGGAGCGTAAGAGCAGAGTCCAATAAACTAGCAGGAAAAATCATCACACCCACAGATGCTAGCACCTAAGGAGGTTCCTTTTTTTTTTTTTAAACCAAACTTCTTCTTGTCTGCACCACACAGGAAGTGGTTCTAAAGTCTCACATTTACAGGAGGAAGGACTTGCTCCCATTCAATAGTACCTACCCAGGTTCAGAGTGTCTCTCTTCGTGTTTCCCAACATTCTATGGTGGGAAAAGTTTAAAGTTGGAAGGGGGCTTCAGGGATGCTTTTGCTCAACCCCTTCATTTCCCAGAACAGGAAATGGGGGCTCATGTTTGATAGATTTTGAGCTGGAAGAGGCCTCAGAGAGCATTTAGTACAGAGGTTTTTAACTTGGGGTCCATGGACCCCCAATGGATTCATGGATATATTTCAGGGGATAAGTGAACTTGGATGGGAAAAAAATATCTTTATTTTTACTAACTTCTAACTGAAATTTAGCGTTTTCTTCAATTATTTAAAAATGTTATTCTGAGAAGGGGTCCATAGGTTTTAACAGGCTGTCAGAGAAGTCCATGACATACACAGGGTTAAGAACCCCCTAATCTCTTACAACCCCTCACATTTTACAGCTGAGGAAAGTGAGGTCCAGGAAGGCAAAGTGATTGACTTCCCCAAGGCTACTGAGGTAATGAGCCTCTGAGGTAGGTTGGACATCCTCTGACCCCAGGCCCAGTGCTCTCACTGCTGTGCTGCATGAATTGCCCAAGGTCAAATAGCCAGTTAGTGGCTGTCCTGGGAGGAGAAAACCTGTTTTTCTGACTCCTCCCTCCTCCCTTCTCCCTCCAGTATTCTGTCAAAGAAAAAATAACAGCTAGCTGAATATGACTCAGAGATTGCAGCATTTCCAGATCATTGCAGGTTTGTCTCCACTGTAACCTGAGCTTGTCCCAATCAGGATGTAATTCCCTCAAGGGATGGGTGGGCTGATGAGATCTGCTTCCTATCCAGAGGAGATAGATTTAGCCCAGAGGCTTATGTCATGCAGCCTAGCATCCTTCCTCCCATTTAAACTGGGCAGAAAGCAAGTGGAAAGGCCTGTTCACCAAAGACAATGGAGGAATCATTCCCTGACCCAACCAAATGGGACTTCATTGCTGTTGGCAGGTGCAGTAGAGAAAAACACTCTTTTTCCACCAAGAGTGATAGCAACATGTATGCTACTGGGCATGCAATGGGCCATACATTGGACTTGCAAAGTTTAGCCAAGATATAGATCCCTGCTGTAATGACACAGTATGGTATGGTTGGTAAATATTTAATAACCAGCTCTCTGAAAATACATAATACCCTTTTCAGTTTATTCAGTTAACATTTTCTCTGAATTCTAGACAATCAACAAAACAACAAATCAAGCCTTGATCTGATTTCTGATTTCTTGTGTTGTTGCTGGGTTTTTGGGGTTTTTTGGGGTTTTTTCTTTTTTTTGGAGGGCAGTTGGGGTTAAGTAACTTGCCCAGGGTCACACAGCTAGGTTTTTATTTGTGTGTGCATTAAGTGTCTGAGGTCAGATCCGAACTCAGGTCCTTCTGACTCCAGGGCCGACGCTCTACTCACTGCACCACCTAGCCACCCCTGGGTTTGATTTTTTTTTTTTTGGTCTTTTTATTTTTTTTTAATTTTTTTTTTATTTTTGAGGAAGGCAGGGCAGTTGGGGTTAAGTGACTTGCCCAGCTAGTGTCAAGTGTCTGAGGCTGGATTTGAACTCAGGTCCTCCTGACTCCAGGGCCAGCACTCTATTCATTGTGCCACCTAGCTGCCCCTATTTTTCAATTTCTGAGGTGTAAATGCTCATACTGAAAAATTAACAACCAGGTTCTAAGGAGCCACAGCTACTAGGTGGCACAGTGGATAGAGCACTAGTCTTGCAATCAGAAAAAATCACCTTCCTGGTTCAAATCTGGTCTCAAATACTTACTGGCTGTGTGATCCTGGGCAAATCATTTAACCCTGTTTGCATCAGCAGACTGCTCCTGTACCTTTGCAGGAAAACCCCAAATGGGATCAAGAAGAGTTTAACACAACTGAAAAATGACTAAACAACAACACCAAAAACTTAGGCGCCAGTAGAAACTGACTCCTGGATGTAATGGAAAAAATAATGGATTTGAAGTGAGAAGACCTGGGTTCAGATTCTACTCTGCCACCTACTGGCTGTGGAGGATTTATACAAGATAGTCTCTAATTCAGCTCTAAATCCTGTGACTGTATGTGGCTTAAGTAGCAGTTAAAAACAAAGGAGGGCATGTGTAAGTACTGTACAGAAGAATGGATGGATGGTTACTAGTGGCCTGAGAGGGCAAATCCCTGTCCCTAATCCAGGCCCTCATCTTTTAAACCCCTACTATGTGCAGACAGTATAGGGTACAGGAGAGAGTTAGCTTCACACTCAGATCTGAGTTCGAGTCCAGTCTCTGAAACTGAATGAAGCTGAATGAACCTGGACTTGGCACTTGTCCTCTTCCTTTCTCAGTGCCCTAAGGCAGTTCTCCAAGAATACAAGCCACAAAACTCTTCCTGTTCACTATTAGATGAGGGAATTTCCTGCAGGTGGGGAAAGTTCTGAATGATAATGAATTCACAGGCTAACAATAAATTGGAGAAGGTGCTGGGAATATAAACGCAAAATGAAAAACAGTACCTGCCTTCAAAGAACTTAATAGGAAGGAAGATAGTATGTATACCTATCTCACTAGGCAGGTAGGTGAGATGGTGGATAGAGTGCCAGGTCTCCATTTCCCCACAGGATGGAATAAAAAGGTACTTAGGTAAATTAGGTATGGGACAGGTATTTATTTTCCACCTACACGACCTAAAATACTAGATACAAAAGATTCTCTCATGTACTCATAGACACAACTTAAACTGAATAACAACTTATCTACATTACAATCTGATATTTAAACCTCATTAGAATATAAAGCAGTTTGTGGGGTTGATGATTAGGCCATTTACATTTCACCTTGCCTTGCCTTGTCCAAACATTTCATGTACCTTTCTACTGGCAAACGGGCAGCTAGGTGGCCCGGTGCATAGAGCTCTGGGCCTTGAGTCAGGAAGGCTCATCACCCGGTGTTCTTCTCTCTACATTCTAGGACACCACCCTCTCCTGCTTCTCCTCCTGCCTGTCTGATTGTTCTTTTGCAGACTTCTTTACTGGAATTTCATCCAGTGTTCATCATTCTTCTTTTCCTCCTCTGTTTTGCTTCCCTTGGTGCAGCTTCCATGAATTTAATTATCACCTCTGTCTGGCCCTATCCTCTCCGATGACCTCTAGCCTCACTTTTTACAGATTTCATAAACCGGATGTCCATTAGACATCTTAAACTCAACATGTCCAAAATCAAACTCGTTATAGTCCTCCCCCTTCCAAGCTTCTCTTTTACTGTTGAGGGCAACGCCATTTTTTCAGATGCCCAAGTTTGAGATGTAGATGCTATCCTAGACTCCTCATTGTCTCACCCCATCTATATCCACTCTTTTGCCAAGGCTTCTTGATTTCACCATGGCAGTGTCTCTTGAACACTTACCCTTTTCTCCTCTGACACTCCCACCTGGCACAGACCCTCATCTCCTCATTCCTGGACTATTCTAACAACCTGCTGGTGGGTGTGCCTACTACAAGTCTCTCTCTACTCCATTCCATCCTCCATTCGGTCAACAAAGTGATTTTCTTAAAACTCAGGTCCGATCATGTCACCCTCATACTCAACAAACTCCAAATCACATCCAGAATCTCACACAAAATCCTCTTTTTGGCTTCCAAAGGCCTTCAGGACCCAGCACTCCTCCCCCTCAACCCCTACCATACTCTCTTTGATCCAGTAACACTTGGACTTGCCTTTTTACAAACAAGCCATCCATCTCTCAATCCAGGCGTTTTCTCTGGCTGTCTCCAATACCTGCAATGCTTTCTCTCTCCCTCCCTGCCTTCTAGTTTCCTTTAAGTTCCAACTAAAATCCCACCTTCCACAGGAATCCCTCCCCCCGCCCTTCTTAATCCTAGTGTTCCCTTTGTTAATTATTTCCTATTTATCCTGTGTACAGTTTGCTTATTGTCTCTCTGATTAGATTGTGGGCTCCTTAAGGACAGGGACTGTTTTTTTTTTTACTTTCTTTGTATCTCAAATGCCTACCATAGTGCCTGGCTTATAGTAAGTACATAATAAATGCTTATTGATTGACTAGATGGAAAAAATGCCTATTGTTCCAATTATGACATCAAATTTGGTGGTTAACATATTGAGAGTATCTCAATATACAAAGATGTATATGTATATATATTTGTATGTGTGTGTGTGTGTGTGTGTGTGTGTGGTATGTGTGGTATGTGTGTGTGCACATATGTATTGCTCTTGTGGGAGCTTTGGGTGATTAGGTGGTACAATGGATAGAGCACCAGGCCTGGAGTCAGAAGATTCATCTGCCTAAGTTCAAATCTGGCCTCAGACACTTAGTAGCTGTGTGACCCTGGGTAAGTCACTTAGTCCTGTTTGCCTCAGTTTCCTCATCTGTAAAATGAGCTGGAGAAGGAAATGGCAAACCACTCCAGTATCTTTGCCAAGAAAACCCAAATGGGGTCACAAAGAGTCAGATACAACTGAAATGACTGACCAACACGCGCGCGTGCACACACACGTACGTATGTGTATGAAATATGTAATATATATACATTGCTGTGTTAAAAGAAAACAAAAAAGCATGTTTAAAAAAGATCCGGTTATGCTCCAGTCTACTTATGTACAACAATTATAATAATAGTGAGCATTTATTTTGATGCTTTGAGGTTTGTGAAATGCTTTACATGTGGTTCTCACTTGATACTCAGAACAATTTTGGGAGGCGTTAGGGACTGCTATAATGTTCTCCTTCCTAAGCTCCACATACTGACTTCTCTGACTTCCTTTAAGTCCCGACTAAAATTCCATACTTTACAGAGACCTTTTCCCAACTCCTCTTAATTCCATTAGCTATTTCTCATTTATCCTGTGTAAGTCAAAGGTTAGGAATGAATGAAAAGCAGTACAAAGGTAGAAATAGGAACCAGGATATCTTAGGAGAGGAAGAGCAACTGGGCCAATGTAGTTGGATTATAAAGGTCAGGCAGAAGAGTGGATAAAAATGGTGGGAAGGTTTGGATTCCCCCTGGCTAAGGACCCCTTTACCTCCCCCATAACTGTGGGCTTTTGTTTTGATACCAAAGTTAAGTGTCTCTAGATTTATTATAGGTAGTAGCATAATCAATCATTATGAATACTTACAAAACAGGGGCAATCTTTGTTTTGAGGTGGCAGCCAGACAGTTCAGTGGATCCCACTAAGAACCCCCAAAATGTCCAGGGTAATTATAGAAAACATGAGGAGGAGATGTAAAGTGCATTGCTACTTATTGTTGGATGTTTTTGGTTTTCTGCTTAGTTGGGAGTTGTCGTTATTATGCCCAAATGTAAATTTGTATATTGATCATGTCCTTGTCACATATAGATCACAATATTCTTGTTTTGGATTACTGAGGACATAGTATCTTCAGTTATGACTTAGTGTCTAAGTTATCATTTAATATCTAAGTTATGATTGTTAACAGGTCACCATGTTTGGGTGTCCATCTCTCACAGTGTTTCAGTTTTTATGGCTTTTTCCCAAAAGGAACCCTACAGATGGAAAAGAAACTGGAACCAGGTTGTGCAGGACTTTAAAGGCCAAACAGAGGAGTTGATTTTTAAAATTTTTTCTTTCTTAAAAAAGGTATTAGAATGAAGAAATTAAAGCTATTTATAGTCATATGAAAAAATGCTCTAAATCACTATTGATTAGAGAAACACAAATCAAAACAACTCTGAGGTACCAGATTGCATCTATCCTATTGGATAATGTCACAAAACAGGAAAATGATAAATGTTGGAGAAGATGTGGGGAAATTGGAACACTACTGTATTGCTGGTGGAGTTGTAAACTGATCTAGCCATTCTGGAGAGCTATTAGGAACTATGCCCAAAGGGCTATAAAACTGTTCATACCCTTTGACCCAGCAATACCACTTCTAGGGCTGTATCCCAAAGAGATCATACAAATGGGGAAAGGACCCATAAGTACAAAAATATTTATAGCAGCTCTTTTTGTGTTGGCCAAGAATTGGAAATTGAGGGGATGCCCCTCAATTGGGGAATGGCTAAACAAGTTATGGTATATGAATGTAATGGAATGCTATTGTTCCATGAGAAATGATGAGCAAGTGGACTTCAAAAAAACCTGGAAAGACCTATGTGAACTGATGCTTAGTGGAGTGAGCAGAATCAGAAGAATATTTTTGCATAGTAATAGTAACACTGTGCCATGACTTTGATAGATTTAGCACTGCTTAGCAATTCAAGAATCTAAGAGAACTCCAAATGACTCTTGAAAGAAAATGTTAGCCACATGCAGAAAAAGAATTGTGGAGTCTAAATGCAGATCAAAGCAGACTATTTGCTCTCTCTCTCTCTTGTTTCTTCTTTCTCATGGCTTCTCCCATTGGTTCTAATTCTCCTTTACAACATGACTAATATGAAAGTATGTTTAATATGAATGGATATGTAGAGGCTGTATAAGATTGCATGCTGTCTTGGGGTAAGGGAGGGGAGAGATGGGGAGAAAATTTGGAACTCAAAATCTTATGGAAGTGAATGGTGAAAACTAAGTATTAATTAACTTTAAAAACATGTATTAAGTTTCATATTATTTTAAATTAATAAATGCATATTTTTAAAAGGCATCAGAGTTTATTAAGTAGTGGAGTAACATGCTCAGAATTTCACTTTAGGAAAATTATAGGCAACTGGATGGAGGGTGGAGTGGAGAGGGGAGTGATTTTTTAGCAGAGGGACTAATTATGGAGTTCATCAAAATAGTCCAGGGAAGATAGAGGTGATGCCATCCTGAACCAGGTAGGTGGGCTATGTGAGCAATTGGAAAGGAAGATGTGTGAGAGAGGTGATAGAGGTAACAGAATGGCCATAGCAAGTAGGGGAGATGGAGAGGTCAAGGATAATGTAAAGGTCATACTTGGGGGACTGGAGGGGTGGTGGTACCCTCAACAGAAATAGGAAAATTAGGATGAAGGGCAGGTTTGGCAGGGGAGAGAAAATGAATTCAGTCAACAGCTTGTAAGCAATATCAGTCAGCATCAGTTATTTCTCTCTTTTTAAAAAGTATTCTTACCCTTTATCTTTTTAAGTTATTATTATTATTATTAGCTTTTTGGAGGGGGAAGGGTAGGGCAATTGGGGTTAAGTGACTTGCCCAAGGTCACATGGCTAGTGAGGTTGGATTTTTACTCAGGTCCTCCTGACTCCAGGGCTGGTGCTCTATTCACTGTGCCACCTAGTGGCCCCAAGCATCAGTTATCTCTTAAGCCTGCCTGAGAAGTTCATCCTGGCTAGTGTACTTTGGGCTACTGGGGCCACCAGGGAGTTGTAGTCTGTTTTTTCCCTTTATACCTCTAAAGCAGGGATTCTTAACTTGGGGTTCAAGGATAGATTGCAGAGATTTTGTGAATGCAGACTGGAAAAAAATTACATCCTTATTTTTTATTAACCTGTAACTGAAATTTTGGAGCAGCTAGGTTCATCAGATAGAGGGCCAGGCTTGGAGTTAGGAAAACTCATTTTCCTGAGTTCAAATCTTGGCCTCAGACACTTACTAGCTGTGTGACCTGGGCAAGTCATTTCACCATGTTTGCCTCAGGTTCTTCATCTACAAAATTAGCTGGAGAAGGAAATGGCAAACCACTCCAGTATCTTTGCCAAGAAAACCCCAAAGGGGATGAAGAAGAGTCAGATACAACCAAAAAACAGTTGAACAAGCTGAAATTCAGCATGTTGTCAATTATTTTAAAACATTCTGGGGAAGGGGTCCATAGGCTTTATCAGATCACCAAGGTGGTCCATGACACACACAAGGTTAAGAACTCTCTACTCTGGTTCCATAGTCCTCAATCAAGGGTGTGCCTGGCTCCCCAGAGCTGAATGTTAAATTTTCATTGTGACCGTCTACACCTCAGAAATCATCAAATGCTACCAACCAAAGCTTGATTTATTCTTTTATGAGTTGTCTGTACTTAAGAAAGCAATGGAGAAAATGTTAATAATGCAAATTAAACTTTAAGACATGTCATGTGTACATTTTATTTTTCTGGAGAGCCCTCAGTCTTGGTTGAGTTAAGGCAAGAGAATTCCTTTCATCTTTGCCCTACCTCAGAAAGAGCACTTGTCGCTCGGTATTTCAGAGTGTGAGCGAGGATGAGCCTTCATTCTCCTTTCCATTTGACCTTTCAGGGCACATCCTGCTGACAGGGTCACAAGCATGCAGCCATATCAATAGTCTTGATGCTTCAATAAACTTAAAAGAAGGCAACCACGATGCTGGAAGGAGGGCCCTGAGTTGGTGACCTCTTTTAGGACCTTTATTTGTTAGCAGAGTGCTTTGTTAACTCTCAGGAGCTATAGAAATTCCAGTTATGATTAATGCTAGTTCACAGTTCAAAGGTAATGCTTGCTTAACGTGGGTATGTGAATGGGAGAAATTCAGATCCTCATCATTATAAAAAAATTAATTAAGCACCTATCATGGGTGAGTTGTTGCAGTTGTGTCCAATCCATTTGGGATTTTCTTGGCAAAGATACTGGAGTGATTTGCCATTTCCTTCTCCACCTCATTTTACAGATGAGGAAACTGAGGCAAAGAGGGTTACAAGCACAAGGGGCACAGAGAAAGGCCAAAAACAGCCCTTGCCCTCAAGAAACTTAATTCTGGGGGAGGGAGGGAGGGGAAAGACAATGTGTAAACCACCTCATGCATACGAGATAGATACAGGCTAAATGAAAGATCATCTCAGAGGGACGATGCAAGCTTCGGAGGCTGAGGACAAACTGAGAAGGCCTCCTGGAGAACCCAGGATTCGAGCTGAACCTCGAAGGAAGCTGGGGCAGTGAGATGTCCTTGATGAGGTGAAACGTTCTATTGGGCAGTTGGTGACATCAGTGTCACAGCAATAACAATCCCCAGATGTTTGATTTAGCTGTTCAATAATTCACAGCTGCCCCAAACACAGCAGGTAGTGACCCCCTGGTGCTGTGGGCAGGGCAGTTTCAGTATCCCTCCCAACATCCTTCCCATCTGAACTTTCAAAACACATCATTTTCCCAGTGGCAGAATGGCTTTAAATATGGGTTTCATCAGAAGGTTTTGTTTTTTGGGGTTTTTTTTCTCCCAGTATAACTATGTTGTGTTAGGAAAAAGCCTTTTGTTCCGACCTATTTGCTCTGCCCTTACTCTCTGTCTGTTGCAATGACTAATATCCTCATCATCACTGTTTTAGGAAATAATTATCTGAGGACATAATCATATTCTGAGTCATCCTGCTTGGTGTCCCAGTGTCTGCTCCTCCGCCCCACTCTCCCCTTCCCCCTACCCCCCCATTTTCTTTTTATTTCCCCAACAAAGAACTCTAGACCTCACATCGATCTACTGCCTTCTTTATAATCAAGTTCTCAGGAAACTATACAACCAGTCAGGTGGAATTAAGAGTTTCAGCCTTTGCTTTTCTCCTGTTTCTCAGCCCTCCTTTCTGCAGAACTTTAATCCTAGGCTTACTAACAAGGGCCAGATGATTTTCTGGCTAATCTTTTATTGTCTGCTGTGGTTCTCCTCTCACTATGCCGTTCCTTTACTAAGTAGTTTTGCACGTTTCTCTTATCAATATTTTAAAGAGTCTTTTTGGCCAAGCATTTTCAACTGAACAAAAAGATATAAAAAATTAAAAAGTTAAAAATTAGATATTTTTTCAATGAGCAAAAATCTATTCTCTCCTTCTTCTCCTCCCCTCCCTCTTCCCCCAAATTGGGAAAAAGAAAAAAACCTCTGGTAGTGTATATACATATCTAAGCAAAACGATTCCCACTTTGCTTGTGTCTGAAAAATACATCCTGAGTCCTTCATCCTTCTGTTAGGAGGTGGGAAGCTGCTTCATTGTTGGTGTTCTATAAATGTGGTGAGGAAAGATACACTCCAAAAGAATCAGTTGGCTGGGTCAGGTAGGCTTTTACTCTTCAGAACACTTGTGCTCCTGAAACTCTAACCATATTTAGAATATTGAATGTAAGCACCTTGAGGGCAAGGGACAATTTCTTTCTTTTTGTTCTTTTTTTAGTGGGAGGGAGAATGTCTTTGGATCTTCAGATCTAGTATAATAAGTGCTACATAACAGATATTTTAAAAATGCCAAATGAATTGAATTAAATGTTACCTTTCTGTTAAGGGGCTTCCTATTTTGAGGGATATTTTGAACTCTGTCTATGTAAAACATCATATGAAGTCTTGGAAATCCAGTATCTAGCACAAAGACACTTTGGTGAGACTATGAATTGGTCCAATCATTCTGGAAAATGATTCAGAATTAGGCAAATATAATGTGAGTAGGGGCAGCTGGGTGGCACAGTGGATAGGGCACCAGGCCTGGAGTCAGGAAGACTCATCTTTCTGAGTTCAAGTCTGGCCTTACACATTTACTAGCTGTGTGACCCTGGGCAATTCATTTAACTCTGTTTGCCTCAGTTTCTCATCTATAAAATGAGTTGGAGAAGGAAAAGGCAAATCACTCCAGTATCTTTGCCAAGAAAACCTTGAAGAGTCAGACACAACTAAAACAATTGAACAAAAACAATGTGCACGCTCTGGTCCTGTCTCCCCGAGTCAGGATGCTATACCTGCCTGTCAAGGTTCAAGGGGGGTAATCCTGAGGGGTTACCTGTCTTTTCTCTACCACCATTAACTTGAGCCTCCACTGACTGTTCCTGTCATTGTTAGGTAGCTAGGTAAGACTTGTAATTAGTGCTCCAGTTCCATTTAATCACATAACGTTAATTATCTTTTACAAAGGGATAATTTGCTTTGAAGATATAGCAAGAACAAAGAGCAACTCAGCATAATGCCTCCTAAGTACCTAGTCTCTGGAGGATTAGGCTTAATATTTTGCTCACTTTCTATATAGCATTGTTCTCACCAAGTTCATGTTACAGAGGCAGCCCTGATGACAGACGAGTCCTCATCTCTGCTACCACTGGGCTGGGATGTCTTGCTCCTATGGACATTGATGCTTTGCTGCCTAGAAAATTCATTCTGGATTCCAACTCTTGAATTCTTATGGCTTACTCTTCTGAGTTTTTGAAACTCCCAAGGTTGAAGACTCCACTCCCTTCACCTAGAATGGAAAGAATAAATGAAGTGGCTAAAGACTGAGATTTGCTTCTCAGAGCAATATGGCCTTGGAAGGGAGAAAGCCCTAAGGCCTCTCCCCTTATAGCATGGCCATTCACTGGACACTGGGAGAAGTAAAGATCATCAAGACCCACTAACGAAGAGGAGGCTGAAGCTGATAGGCTTTTCTGAGCACCTCTGAACACAGGTAAAGAAGATCCTCTTCAACATGTTATTAGATGACCAAACTTGGTACAAAATGACCATGCATGCCCAAAGTCTCTCCAAAGCACTTCTCTTAATGGTCATCCCAGCTTTCCTGGAAGCAAGCTCCCCAGTGTTCTCCATGTCAAGAAGTACATCATCTGGTGAAGCTGAGAAGGCCTGCACCTGGGCTGGACTTCCCTTATACACACACAACACACACACACACACACACACACACACACACCCCACTAAGCTACACATACCCTTTGCCTCTTTTATCCAGTGTTGGGCATCTCCCACCAAGGAGATCAGAGACAGAAGGAAAGGTCCCGCAGATAACAAAATATTCATAGCAGCACTTGCTGTGGTTGCAAAGAACTGGAAACAAATTGGATGATTGGACGTCCCTTTATTGGGGAATGACCAAACAAATGATATTATGTGATATAGAATACTTTGTATTATTAATTATTCATACAATTTATTAATAAATTACATAGCATTCAATATCACAACATATATGATATATATGCCAACCTATAATGTGTATATTAATGTAATAAAATGTTATTGTACAGCAAGCAACAACAAATTTAGAAAAACATGAAAAGTCATATGGAATGACACAGAATGAAGTGATTAAGACCAGAAAACAATCCCCTGATACTACAGTAACAGAAATGAAAAGAACAATGAATCCAAACATTGTGTAATTATAATAATCAGTCTTGGCCCCAGAAGAGATAAAGACATATACCTCCCTTCTCTAAGCAGAGAGGTGGGGAACTAGGGTGTGGAATACTGTACATACTGTCAGATGTTTCACATACAGCAGGCTTTTTCAGTTGGTTTTGCTTACTTAAAAATTTTTTTACAAGGGAGAGCTAACAGGCTGGGTGGGGAGAGATATCTAGAAATGACTGAGATATGAAAATAAAAGGTAAAACATGTAAATAAAAATCACTATCATAGGGAAAAGCAGGAAAAAAGAGATCCAGTGCCCAGAAGGAGAGAAAAATTTACTATTTTACCAGCTCAGTTGTATTAGGAAAACCTGAGACTCACTAAGGCTTTGTTTTCATCCACCGGTATCAGGGGCTATGTAGTATTGTGAGGGAAACAAAGGTGAATAAAAAAACAAGATTCCTGACCCTAGGGTGAGCTTATGGTCTAGTAGGCTCCTCCTCCTCACCCTGCTCCCTCACTGGGGCTGTGACTCTCATCTGGGACAAATATGGTCTCCTTACTTCCTTTCCATGGGATCTAGGACTCCTACTAGGCTTGGCTGAGCTAATACTGAGGGGGCTCTGAGAGACATTCGGGAATGTTTAGGTAAAAAGTAAGGACTAGGGGCAGCTAGGTGGTGCAGTGGATAGAGCACTGGCCCTGGAGTCAGGAGGACCTGAGTTCAAATGTGACCTCAGACAACACTTACTAACTGTGTGACCTTGGGCAAGTCACTTAATTCCACCTGCCTTGCCTTCCCCCTCAAAAAAAGAAAGAAAGAAAGAAAAGAAGTAAGGACAAATTTGGGGAAAATAATTCATAATCTTCTGCCCTCCCCCATTAGAACTGTAATATTTGGCCAAAGGCTACAACTTTCAGACCAGGTCAAATCATATTTTGTTGAGTTTTTTAAAATACCCAGACTAAGCATGAAAATATTAATTTAAAAAGACAATGTGGTATGATGGAAAGAACAGTGAATCTAGATCCTGAAGGACCTCGGTTTGGATTTCACCTCTGACCTTTACTATTTCTGTGACCTTGGAGAAGGTCACTAAACCTCCAGGAACATCAGTTTCCTCATCTGTTAAGTGAGTGGTTTGGACTAGATGGTCTCTAAAGTGGCTTCAAGCTCTTGCTCTGTGATCTGTGAAAATCTGCAACACTAGGAAGCTGAATCCATGTAGGTCATCGCCAGTCCTTTGCATAGTCTGTCAACTTAAATGTTAAAAACTAAAAACTAACAACAAGCTTTTGTTAAGCAATTATCAAGTGCCATGAACTATGCTATGTACTGAGAATACAGAAAAATCCACACAGCTTCCACATTCAAGGGTCATAAATTTTAAAAGGGAGATAATGGGTAAGTATCTAGACATATTCAAGATGTTGTTTAGTCACTTCTGACTCTTTGTGACCCCATTTGGGGTTTTCTTTCTTTCTTTTTTTTTCTTTTTGGGTGACTTGCCCAAGGTCACATGGCTAGTAAATGTTATATGTCTGAGACCAGATTTGAACTCAGGTCGTCCTGACTCCAGGGCCGGTGCTCTATTCACTGCACCACCTAGCTGCCCCTACGGTTTTCTTTGCAAAGATACTGTAATGGTCTGGCTATTCCTTCTCCAGCTCATTTTACAAATTAGGAAACTGAGGCAAACATGTCTAAGTGACTTGCCCAGGGTCTCACAGATACTAAGTGTCTGAAGCTAGATTTGAACTCAGATCTTCCTGACTTCAGGCCTAGCCATCTATCCATCGTGCCACCTAACTGTCTAATATACAAATTATACACAGAATAAATGAAGGTAATCTGAAAGGCAGGTACTGGGGAGAACCAGGAAAAGCGTTTTGCAGAAGGTAGGATTTGAGCTGAGTTATGTTAGGGCAGCTAAGATGAGGAAGTGAGTGAACAGAGAGTATTCTAGGCATGGGGAGCAAGTGGCCTGTTCTAAGGTGTCCTATTTGAGGAACTACAATATAGAACAGTGTATGTGGCTGGATCATAGAGTTTATAGAAGGGAACAAAGTGTATCCAAACAGGAACGGTAGGGAGAGTTAAGGTTGCAAACACCTTTAGATGCCAAAGAGAGTTTATGTTGGATTCTTGAGGTAATAGGAAGCTGCCAGAGCTCATTAAGTGGAGGGGTGTGTGTGTGTGTGTGTGTGTGTGTGTGTGTGTGTGTGTGTGTGTGTAAAAGGTGTGACATGGTCAGACGTATAACGTTAGAAAAATCATTATGGCAGTTTAGTTGAGGCTAGGTTATAATGGAGAGAGAGTTTTCAACTTTGAGAGGCACTTAAAGTTGTCTGGTTATTACATGTCTAGAGTCCTGTAAGTGCTTAAAAAAATCCATTTTCATTCACTAGTCTTTTCATGTGGTTATTAACAACTTTTAAACGATCCTTCGTAAATGGCTTTTTATGTCCTTTGATCATTGTTTCATTGGAAAACGTATACTATTATTCTTATAAATAAACATGTCTTAAGAGGCAGTGAGGTCTAGCCTTGGTGTCAGGCAGACGTGGAGTCAGGCCCTTCCTCTGACCCATGGGAACCGTGTGGTTAAGAATAGGCCACTTAAGGGGCGGCTAGGTGGCGCAGTGAATAGAGCGCGGGCCCTGGAATCAGAAGGACCTGAGTTCGGAGCCGGCCTCCGACACTTAATCCGCACAAACAAACAAACAAACAAAAAACCTAGCCGTGTGACCTTGGGCAAGTTGCTTAACCCCAATTGCCCTAAAGGGGCGGCTAGGTGGTGCAGTGAGTAAGAGCACCGGCCTCGGAGTTTGGATGACCCGAGAACAGATCCGGCCTCAGAAAATGAGCACCCACGCATAAATCAAATGACTAGCCGTGTAACCTTGAGCAAGTTACTTAACCCCAATTGCTTTATAAAAAAAAAAAAAAAAAGAATAGGCCACTTAAGCTCTCAGGGCCACAGGGTGCTCTAAGATTTTTAACTATAGATGTCTGTTTCTTTTTTGGGGTAGAATTGAAATTGTAGGTCTGGCAAAGCAACAACAACAACAAAAAAGATATGGATCTGTTCCTAGCAGATTCTGGATTTCAAATCTTTACTAGATATATTTATTCCAAATGTCTTCCCAAGCTGTTCCTTGCCTTTTCATTTTAATTGAGAGGCAGTGAGACATAGTGCCTCTATCTAAGAGCATCAGACTTGGAGCTAGGAAGACCATAGTTTAAATTCCAGTGTAGGGGATTATAAGTTATATGACACTGGGCACGTCACTTCACCCTGTTTGCCTCAGTTTCCTCACCTGTAAAATAAGTTGGAGAAGGAAATGGCAAACCACTCCAGTATCTTTGCCAAGAAAACCCCAAATGGGGTGAAAAAGAGTCTGACTGGAAGTTGAGATTTTAGATGGAACTTTAAGGAAGCCAGGAGGAGATGAGAAGGCATAGCATTCCAGACTTGGGGGACACTCGGAGAAAATGCCCAGAGGGAAGAGATGGCATGTTCTGTTCGTGGAGCAGCAAGAAGGCCAGTAGCATCTGATAAAGCCATACTTTCAAAAAATGAGGTACTTAAATTCATTAATTTTTGTTGTTGTTAACTATGTTGGATTTTCTAGATTTTTAATAATGTCACTTACAAATGGAAACATTTGAACTTCTCTATTACTAAGACATCTAAAACTATCTAGGATATAAGCAGTGAAAGGGGTTATATCTATTTAACCTCCATTTTTAATAGCAATGCTTCTAGTGTTTCTTATAAGATATATTAGGGTTTTTGGTGTCAAATGTATGCTCTCTCATAGTATGGAAAAAAATTCTTCCATTCTGCTCTAACCCCAAGAATCAGTGGGGGCCAAAGGGTCTAGGCAGAAAGGGTGGGGAACCTATGGCCTCAAGGCCCTTTAATAAAAAGAATTGTGCTGTAAAACTTGGACTTGGCAAAAAGACCACACCCAAGGACCTAGAAGGCCACATGTGACCTCAAGGCTGCAGGATCCCCACCCTTGGTCTAGGGGCACTGTGTCCACTCCATTGTCCACTAAGGGGCCTGTCTTTCACCCATGCATGGTCTGGAGAGGATCCAATCCTGTGATAGCCTGTCCACTAATGAGAAGGGTCAAGTTTCCTCTTCTCATAGTCTTCAGCTCACTATCCCCCCCTACCTGTAAATGTGTGTGTGTGTGTGTTGGTGGGGAGGGGGGGGTGGAAATAGCTTTTGTCTTACATTGTAGCTCCTGTCTAGGGTCTCTCCAAAGAGCAGAGTGGATTTAGGTATTCAGTATATAATATAAATCAGCTCTCAGGTAGGTCTTTCTTTCCTATGCATAAGATGATTTATAAAACTCACAAAGGGCTCACAGTGAACATTGCTAAGATGTAACTAATAGTAAATATTACTTGTAATCTTGACCGGGAGGTTAAATCACAAATATAGGAACATGCAGCAGTTTGTGGGAGTCAAATGGGGGTGCCCTCATCTCACCCTACTTTTCCACTGTCTAAACCGGTGGTCCTCAAAGTGTGGTTTATGGACCCCCAAGTTACTTTCAGGAGGTCAAAACTATTTTCATAATAATTTGTTAGTTCAGTCATGTCCAGCTCTTCATGATCTCAATTGGGGTTTCCTTGGCAAAGATACTGGAGTGGTTTGCCATTTCCTTCTCTGGCTCATTTTACAGATAAGGAAACTGAGGCAGACTGAAGTGACTTGCCCAGGGTCACACAGTCAGTAAGTGTTTGAGACCATTTTTAAACTCAGGAAGATGTCTTCCTGATTCCAGGCCCAGCACTTATACACTACGCCACCTAGCTGCCTTTCATACTGAAGTACATTTCCTTCTATTTCTTTCTTTCTTTTTTTGGGGCGGGGGGAGAGGAGGGAGACAACACATGGGTAATAAGGACATTTGTTTTGAATAACTTTATATGTTTATAATGGGTTTCTTGCATTCTCCATAGGTGGAAGAGGAGAGAGAGAGAGAGAGAAAGAGAGAGAGAGAGAGAGAGACAGAGAGAGAGAGAGAGAATGTTATTTGCCTATTACAATACTCCTCCTTTTTTCCAACTGTGTATCTTTGTGAGGCTAGGTTTTCTTCATATACTTCAACAGAAACAGTGTTGCAGTAAACTGAATGCAAAAACACATAGGATAATCCAATTGTCTTTTGCTCAGGCAGGCATTAAGGAGATTTTTAAAAATAATGTAAAATAATGCCATTCTTCTCACTAAATTAGTTTTGTTTTGGAAAATCAGTTATTTTTCACAAAAATGTTATTTATGTATTATATTTTATATATAATACATATTTTATATATATTATGATGGTGTATTTTGTTTATTATTGTTATTTTAAAATAATTAATAAATATTTGAACTTGATAATTTTTTTTAATATAAAGTGATCTTGATAAAGGTTGGTAACCACCAGTCTAACCAATTCCGAGGCATCCTCCCTCTGGTGTTCATCTTCTCCAATGAACATACACTTCTGGTTACTCCTCAGCTGCGCTCAGTGGCCCCAGTGCTTCTCCAACCCATCAGGTCACCTCCAAGTCTAGACAGGTCCCCCTCAGAATGATGTGTGGTCTCCTGTTCAGGAAAGAAAAAACAAAGTGGGAAAAGACAGCAAGGGACCCATGAGCAAGCCCAGCTAGTTGAGTCCATACTTCAAGCAGAAACAGGTGTGGTGTAAAGGAGAGAAAAGAATCCCAGGTCCATTCCTGACCCCCTCAAGGGAAGTCTAATGACAGAAAGCACAGGGAGACAGAGGAACAAGGGGGCCCTCATGGCTTGTTGTGTTATGCATCAAACCACCCAGTCCTTTCAGCTTCAAGTTACTACATGACAGGAAGCCACCAAGGCAGCTGGCCAGCTCTGATATTCCCAAGGGCTGAGTTATAAATTGGTGGGCTGGAAGCAAGGAGGACAGCTCTGCACAGCTTCCAGATGGTCCCTATAGGCCAATTCAACCCTGGTTACATGTCCACTTAAAACTTTTCTTAGATTTAAATTAGGGCTGTATTTTTTTCAGGGTTCCCTACAATTAATGCTATGATCTACATATCATCATTTTTTCTTTTGTTGAATTTATTTTTTTATTTATTTTTTTTTGCTTTTTGGAGGGCAATTGGGGTTAAGTGACTTGCGCAAAGTCACACGGCTAGTAAGTGTATCAAGTCTCTGAGGCCACATTTGAACTCAGGTCCTCCTGACTCCAGGGCTGGTGCTCTGTTCACTGCATCACCTAGCCGCTCCATGGAAAGAATTTATTATATAGAAAAGGGCAAGTTTCAAATCCTGTCTTAGGTACCTAGTAGCCAGCTGTATGGCCCTGGGCAAGTCATTTACTTAAGTTCCCTGAGCTTCAACTTCTTCATCTCATGGGGAATAAAAATATTTTTAGCACTTGTCCCCCAGGGTTGTTCCAAGAATCAAATGAGATAATATATGTAAAATTCTTTGCAAAACTTAAAGCATCTATGGATGCCAGTTACGGTTGTTATTATGTTCTATCCTTGCATTCTATTGATAAATCCTACTTGCTTGTGATGAGCAATTTTTAAATATTACTACATTTTTTTTTGGAGGGCAATTGGGGTTAAGTAACTTGCCCAAGGTCACACGGCTAGGTTTTTGTTTGTGTGTGTTAAGTGTCTGAGGCCGGATCCAAACTCAGGTCCTTCTGACTCCAGGGCCGATGCTCTACTCACTGCGCCACCTAGCCGCCCCATATATTACTATGTTTTATTTGTGAGTATTTTATTTAGTATTTTTAGAAATAAAATACAAATTGGTTAGTTAAATATAGTTGATATTTTAAATATTAGTTGATATTTTTCCTATAGCACCATAATATTCCATCACATTCATATACCATATTTGTTCAGGTATTCCCCATTTGATGGGCATCTCCTCTGGTTCCAATTCTTTGCCAAAAGAACTGCTATAAAGATCTTTGTGCATATGGGCCCTTTTCCTCTTTCTTTGATCTCTTTGGTATATAGACCTAGTACTAGTATTGCTGGGTCAAAGGGTATGCTCAGTTTAATAGCTTTTGGGGCATAGTTCCAAATTGTTTTCCAGAATGTTTGACTAGCTCACAATTCCACATTAATGTACCTATTTTCCTACATCCTCTTCATATTCATCGTTTTCCTTTTTTGTCATCTTAGTCAATATGATGAGAGCAAGGCAGTGCCTTGGAGTTATTTTAATTTGTATTTATATAATTATTAGCAATTTAGCAAGCAGCTAAATTGCTAAAGTCATTGATGTCTTTGACATCTTCCTCTGAAACTGCCTATCCATATTCTTTGACCAGTTATGATTTGGTTGGAATGTTTCTTATTCTTGCAAATTTGATTCAGTTACACACACACACAAACACACACACATATGTTTAGAAATGAGACTTTTATGAGAGAAACTTGCTAGAAGGATTCTTCCAGTTCCTTGCTTTTCTTCTGATTTTATCTGCCTTGATTTTGTATGTGCAAAATGTTTTTAATTTTATGAAATCAAAGATATCCATTTTATCTCCTGTAAACTTCTCTATCTCATGAACTCTTCCCCTACCCATCGATTTAACAGATACTTTTTTCAATACTTCACTTTGGATTCTGCTTCTTAAACCATTCTGTGACTCTTTTATATTTGATCAGTAAGTTTAATCCAATGGCATTTGGTACAATAGTTAATCCTGCCTGTTGGAAGGGAATGCATACTTTCTTATTTTTTACTATTAACTTGACCGTAATAGAGCCACACTCAAAACAAAGCTCCTTTGTTTTATGTCAATAATTACATAGATTAATCTGGACTTCCCTCTTTATCAAAGATAGGAACTTGGCCTTGTGATTAGCCTGCCCTACCCATTTTCTACCTGAGTTTTTCCTGTTATCTTTCTCTTTTTAAACTTTTAGGTTCTGAAAGTTCTAACATTTTGTTAGCAATTCTTTTGCCTTGGTCCTCTTAAATACTAATCTTTTTGATGGGGAGGAATTTGTTCTTCAAATTAGAATCATAGAATCTCAGAGTTTGCGGATGTCTCAAAAGCAATTTAGTAAAATCTGTGCTCTGAAAGTAAGCCTTTGTACTGTGTCCTCAACAAGTGGCCATAGGAATTCTGCTCAAAGATTTCCAATAAAGAATTTGGTACCACCTTGCAAAGAAGCTAATACCATTTTTGATGCCTCTTTCTGTGAAGAAGATTTTTCTAGCATGGAGCTAAAATCTGCCTTGCTATGAGTTCTGTTCATAATGAATGGAAGCAAAAGCATCCAGAGAGACTGCAACCACAGAATCTCAGTGTGGAAGGAACATTAAAAACCTAGTCCAACCCAAACCTGAACAAAAATACTCTGTACGGAGGCCTCTAGGGGGTGCAGTGGATAGAGCATTGGACCCCGGGTCAGGAAGAATTGAGGGCAAATTCAACCTCAGGCACTTTCTAATATAGATAGATATAGATATAGATATAGATATAGGTATAGGTATAGATATAGACACATACATTATATCTCTATAGATATAAATTTCATATCTATATCTATAGGTATAGTTATATATCTAACTATAGAAAATGAGATAAGTTGGTTAAGTCACTTAACCAGGTTTGTCTCAACTACTGCAACTGTAAAAAAAAAATGGGGATAGCACTTACCTCCCAGATTTCTTTTGAGGATAAAATGATATTTGTAAAGTATTTAACATAGTGCCTGGCCTATTTGTTGATGTTATAGTTCATTCATATCCAATTTATTTGGGGTTTTCTTGGCAAAGACACTGGAGTGGTTACCATTTCCATCTCCAATTCATTTTACAGATGAGGAAAGTGAGGTTAACAAGTTTAAATGACTTGCCCAGGATCACATATCCAGTAAGTGTTTGAGGCTGGGTTAGAATTCAGGAAAATGAGCCATCCTGACTCCAGTCCTGGCACTCTATCCATTGTCCCACGTAGCTGCCCACCTGGCGGATAGTGGGCACTTATAAATGCTTATTCCCTTCTCCCTTGGTCTTAACGTTTTATATTCTTTCTCCTGCACAATTCTTCATTGGTAAAATGTAATAGGCCACTCCCATCTTCCATGAGTCTCCCCATTGCCCTTTAGGTGACCTGTACCTTTAATTCTTAGGATGTTATAACATCATTCAGAGTAACATAGCATTACCAGAAGAATATTAGCCCTGAAAGGATGGGACTTTATTTCAGGGAGAAATTTATGACTCATTAAAAACATGATACTGCCTCCCAATTGTCCACCTGCAATGACTGTCCAGGATAAATATATTGTGTAATTATGTAAATATTTTATTTTTAAAAATACATACATATATTTATACATCTTTGTGCTAATTGTATCAAGCCCTAGAACACTGCAAAACTTCCTAAGTGAGATCTGTAAAGACTCAAGAGAAAAAAAAAAGTTTGGTCTAACAATCCCCAATGGAATAAACAAGAAATTGAAGAATGTCTATTGGACAAACTATAATATGCAACTGGATGGCCTGCCCATATTGAGAGAGAGAGAGAGAGAGAGAAAGAGAGAGAGAGAGACAGAGACAGAGAGACACAGAGAGACAGAGAGACAGAGAAACAGAGAGAGTATTCCTGTTCTAAGATCAACAAATGACTGTGGTCAAATTGTTCAACAGGATAGTAGAATCTCTGTAGATGTGTATGTGTACAAACAGACACACACACACACACACACACACACACACACACACACACACACACTCACCCCTACACAAATGGCCCAGCTTTATGGTCCAGTTTTGTCTCCTAGGCTGTCCAAGCTCAGACTGCTCCAGTTTGCTTTCACTGCCCACATACTGATAGGACCTAGTGTCCCAGCTGTCTCTGGCCAGGGCACCAGATTGCACTCCAAATACCGAGCTCTACACTAGCCCTGGGTAACTAAATTTGAATGAGTCAGGCCTAATAATTCACTCCTATTGTCCTCATTGATGTCTTATCTAATCTAAGGATATGGTTAATTCCCAAGAATAATTTATAATGCTGAATGGTTCTAGTTCCTTCTTTCTCAATATCCTTCCCAACTTCAGCATGACCCAGAAAATTACCTACTCACATATAGATAAAATGTAGTTTTTGCTTAGATGAAAGCAAAGATTAAAGATAAACCACATCCTTAGAGCAACATAGTAGCTGCAGGCACATCTGATAAAAATCTGAAATCTTAAATGGCCCAACCAGTCATCTTGCATTTGATTTTCCACAAGTGTGTCCAAATGTGCATTTGTATGGGGAAAGGGGGTAGGGAACAAGCATTTGTTGGGCACCTGCTATGTGCCAAGCACCATGCTAAGCCCTTTACAAATAATATGTTATTTGATCATCACAACAACCCTGGGTGGTATTATCATCATCTCTATTTTACAGTTGAAGAAACTGAGCCAGAGAGAAGTTAAGTGACTTGTCCAGGGTCATGCAACTAGTAAGTTATATGTAAATAAGTCTGGGGCTGCATTTGAACTCAAGAAGCAGCTAAGTTAAGGAGGCAGCTAAGTTGCTCAGTGGATAGAGACCTAGGACTGGAGTCAGGAAAACCTGAGTTAAAATCCAGCCTCAGAAACCTAATAGCTGTGTGACCCTGGGCAAGTCACTTAACCTCTATTTGCTTTTATCCGCTGGAGAAGGAAATGGCAAACCACTCCAATATCTTTGTAAAGAATACTCCATGGACAGCATGGTCCATGGGGTCATGAAAGGTCATACAAGATTGAATCTATTGAAGAACAACTTTCTGACTCCAGGCTAGCTGTTTTTGTAAGGGTCATAGTGTCACAAGGAAAGGAGACATTTTTTACTTCCATCCCCTCTCCTAGTAACTACAGTATTCTCATTCACTTGTTAGGTGAGACTGTTATGAGATGCATGCCCCAGGGAACATGGCCAATACTTTTCCTTGTGTGTCCTCATGAGGTCTCACAGCTGACTTCCGGGGGTTCTAATCAGAAAGCACAAATACCTGAAGGATCTCTTGCCCAGTGCCTTCTTTTACTGGTCCCCAGTGGGTCTGGTAGCTCTCCCACAAAGCTGTATGACTCCTTTTTTAAACAATCCATTCATAGCACTGTATGCTCAAGTGATTCCATTTATGATACATGCCCATTTCCTGTTCTTTCTGGCACTGAAATGATACAGGAAATTGTAGATGGGGAATAATAGGTACCAGGTGAACAGAAGCCTCTTCAGACATAGGTCACACTGTCAGAGGCCACCACCTTCTGTTCTCTAGGGGCTCAGGTGCCAGGTACCTCAAGGTGCTCATCTTGGCAGGAGACTTCTCAAAGATAAGGGTCTCCTTCGAGATCCTCATGTGACCAAGCTCATTCAACAGGATGGTCACATCTCTGTAAGGCAGCAATAGTGGGACATATTTGTAGAAATCTTGTTGACAGAGAAGCATATGTTTAATAACCAAAAAAAATGCCATGCTAGGACAGGGTAGGCCACTCTTATTCATGAAATTTGAGATGAGGCTATGCTCATAGATAGTCTCCAAGGATGAGGAAGCAAAACATAATCTATTTATTTGGGGTTTTCTCCAGATTGGAGAGAGAGAGGATTGGGGACTCAGGAAAAATTTCTTTGGTCATTAAAAATTTTGAGTCATAGAATTAACATTGGAAGCACTGGAAGTACCCTTAGAGATAATTTAGTCTAATCCCTTCATTTTACAGATTAGGAAACTGAAGCACAGAGTAGTGCAGGGACTTGCTCAAGTTCATATAGCTCAAAGCAAATGCTAGAACTGGTGTTATGATAATTAACAGCCAAAGGAGCATGACTAAAATACTGTGACACTTTTAGTATGAGAGGCTTATGGAATTTTATATACAACCTCTCTTTGGTATATCAGCTAGAAGAAAATATCAGGATGGTCTCTGGAAAGTTGATACCCTCTTATTTTTGTCCCACAGCTAAATTTTAGTCTTTTCTCTTTTTGGTATCACAGGTATGGAGAGTTGAGGATGTATAATTCATAAGTGACATACAAGTCACCCCTCAAACATCAGAGATTAGCTTCCTCTGGATAATAAAGGAAGGAAGCATTCATTAACTGCCTACCATGCACCAGGCACTGGGTTAAACACTTTATAAATATTATCTCACTTGGCCCTCACAACAATTCTGTGAGGTAGGTGCTATTATCATCCCCATTTTAAGTTGAGGTAACTGAGGCAGACAGAAGTTAAGTGATTCGTCCAGGATCACACAATTAATAAGTGTCTGAGGAATCGTCTTCCTGACTTCAGGTTTGGCATTCTATCCACTGAGATACCTAACTGCTGAAGATATTTTTGGTTTAATTTACTCATTTTTACCCCTATGGGATTCAGGTTAACTAAAACTTGAGAAAATCACAATAAGAACATTTTACATAGGGGCGGCTAGGTGGCACAGTGAATAGAACATCGGACCTGGAGTCAGGAGGACCTGAGTTCAAATCTAGCCTCAGACACTTAATACTTACTAGCCATGTGACCTTGGGCAAGTCACTTAACCCCAATTGTCCTGCCTTCCCCCTCCAAAAAAAGCAAAAAGAAAATCTACTTAATCTGTCACTCCATGTCTAAATTAAGAATTAAAATTATAAAAGTCTCTTTGACCTGGTATTCTTTGTTCCTCTTGAATAAAAGACCTCAGCAAAACAAAGTGCATTCTTAATTCACCAGGAAGTAAAAACTGCTAAGTGGATCAATAATAGCCTTATGTAATGGGACCTAGCACATGAGCTGAGCACCTCTGATGCTTTTCCCCAAGTGGGAGAAGATAAAGAGCCTGAGAGTTGCAGAAATGACTTAGAGAAAAGTTAAAAAGAAGTTGGAGAATGAGTAGAGATTCTATATTTGGTTGGTCAATTACCTTCACGGTAAATTGGAGGTCTTTGGTTAGTTCTGATGGCACTCTAAAAAAACTTGTGACCAGAGGCATTTTTCTCTTGGGATACTTGCTCTTGGCTTGACTTCTTCACTGATGGTGTCTATGGGACAGTGTTGTAAGGGAAAAGCCCTTAGGTCTTCTCCCTCCTGAGATGGACATATGACCGAGCATAAAATGGTCCTCTGGCCCCCTCCTTGCTCTTTTCCAGTCTAGGTAAAGCAGTTGAAGATTATGACCTTGTGAGTTTCAAAAAATCAGAGAAAAAAAAGAATTCTAGTCTCCTGGACTCCAGGTCTTGCAGTATCAAAACCCCGAGGAACAAGGAGTGAGCAAGGATCTTCAGAGAGGAGTTTCTGGACCCAACCCTACAATAGATGAGACATGGACTCATTCAGCAGTGATGCCAAATTTAGAAATACAGTTGGATAACAGTGCTAAATTTGAGCCCACTCTCCAGAGATGGGTAGGATAGAAGAAAGTGTGTGCTTGAGGTATCAGTGGGAAATGTTTATACTTCTGTTCTTGCTATATTTTTGAAACAAATATCCCTTTCTAAAACCTAATTGACATTAAATGGAACCAGTCTCTGGTGGTTAACTGCAGGGGAAATACAGTTAGTGGTAACTCAAGCCCATAGCCATTAGAGAGACTCTCCAATCCTCAGGTGTATCATTGGCATCCTGACAGGGAAGATGTAGTAAGCCTTCCTCTGGGAGAGTGAGGCAGAACATACTTCCTACACTTAGGTCATCAGTGACTAGATTCAGAGGGAAAGTGTCCTTAGTTTTCTGAAAAAAGTTTTCTGCATCTTACCCATGAGCAGGCCCACATTACCATTGCTCCCTTTCAAGAACCATAACTGAATGTGGCATATAATTATGATGGAATGCTATTAGAAATGATGTGCTGGATGCTTTCAGAAAAACCTTAAATACACTACATGAATTGCTGCAAAGGTGAAGTGAGCAGTGCCAGGAGAACATTGTTCACAGTAACAGCAACACTGTAGAATGACCAACTGAATGACAACTATTCTCAGAAATGCAAAGATTGAAGACGATTCTGAAGGACTTATGATGAAAAATACTACCCACCTCCAGAAGAAAGAGCTGATGGGGTCTGAATGCACATCAGACCATACTAGCATTTTACTTTCTTCGTTTTGCTTTTTTTGCTTTTTGGAGGGCAGTTGGAGTTAAGTGACTTGCCCAAAGTCACATGGCTAGTGTGTCAAGTGTCTGAGGCTGGATTTGAATTCAGGTCCTCCTGACTCCAGGGCCAGTGCTCTATTCACTGCACCACTTAGCCACACTTGGGGTTTTTTTTTTTTTTGTTTGCATTTTCATTCACAAAATGATTAAAATGAAAATATGTTTTGCATGACTGCACACACATAACCTTTTTCAAATTGCTTGCCTTCTCAATGAAGGGAGAAGGGGAAAAGGGTGGAAGAGAATTTGGAACTCAAAATTGTAAAAACTGAAGGCTGAAATTGTTTTCACTTGTGATTAGGAAAAATAAAATATTTTTTAAAATTTTAAAAAGAAAAAAAATAACTATAACTAAAGATGATGTACTTTTATTCCTTCATTGCTGTGAAATTTCTCCATTGTTATTATAAGTCCTGTGACTTGGATACTGACTCAAAAAAGGGTTTGATTAGCAAGAGGAACTCAATGAGTCAGAATCTCTTTCCAAGTCCATTACTAATGTGTCTCTGATAGATTTCAGCAAATTGCAGAGTGTGGGATATTTTTCTTCAACAAAAGGAAGTGTTTTAAATGACCAAGGAGGAAAAATTAAAAGGGAAGTGTAAAAACATATGTAAAAACAAAAGTAAAGGTAGCAATGGAATCTATTAAAAAAAAATTCAGGCTAACAAAAATAAAAAATGAGGGACTGCAACCTTTTTCATGACAGCTTCTCTTACTATCCAAGCTTTACATAATTGAAACAGGTCAGCCTGAAAAGTGCTTTGAGTTGCAGGTAAGAAACATATGGATGGGGGGCAGAGCCAAGATGGCGGAGTAGAAACAGCTCATCCAAGCCACTCTGCCCTCAGATTCCCCCCAAACTATGTAAAAGGGGACTCTGAACAACTTCTGGAGCCCCAGCACCCACAGAACGACACAGAGAAGCTAACCTCCTGCTGAGGACAGCCCAGCAGCCCTGCGGGAAGGACCAGCCCAGCGCTCTGGGAGCAGGCAGCACGCAGAGTGCAGGGAGCCAAGCCCAGCGCCGAGGTTTTAGCCCCAGGGTGGCAGGGCCAGCAGCCGGCTGGAGGAACCCCAGAACACCAGCAGCTGTGGCAACTCCAGAATTATCAACATAGACATGCCTAGGACAGAGTGAGAGGTTAGTGTCCTATGGACTTTGGGACCAGTATTTGGGGAATGCATCGGCTCCCTCCCCTAGGGGCTAGAAACCACTGAGGAGACACGCCATTTTGTAGTTTTCAGAGGCAGCTCCAGCTCCTGGCCTGCGAATTTGTAGGGAGATCCAGCGATCAGTCTTGGGGGGTAATCGCTCTTGCTTTAACCTCCCTGGATCTGGATTGTGATCTAGGGTGGAAGTTGTGGGTGGGTTTACAGCTTGCCAGAAACGGAAGTTGCCCCCACACGTTCGGGACGAAAATTCCTCTATCTGGTCTTAAAGCCATAGTGTGGCAACAAGCCCAAAAGTCAAGCAATTAAGTGGCAACATGCCAAGGCAAAGGAAACAGAAAAATGCAACCCTAGACTCCTATTTTGGGGGCATAGAGCGGGAAAAGGACTGTGAGGTCAGAAGTCCTGCTCCAAAAGCCCCAGGGGAAAACATGAGCGGGTTGCAGGCCATAGAGGACCTTAATAAGGACTTTAAAAATCAAATAAGAGAAGTGGAGGAAAAATTGGAAAGAGAAATGAGAAGGATGCAGGAAAAGTATGAAATGAGGGTCAACAGCCTGACTGAGGAAAACAACACCTTAAAAAATAGACTAACTCAAATGGCAAAGGAGGCCCAAAAGGGCAATGAGGAGAAGAATGCCTTAAAAAGTCGAATTTGCCAGATGGAAAAGAATCTCAAAAGTTCACTGAGGAGATTCATTCCTTCAGAGTTAGACTGGAGCAAATGGAAGCTAATGACTTTATGAGAAATCAAGATGCTGTTAAGCAGATCCAAACAAATGAGAGATTAGAAGGCAATGTGAAATATCTCATGGGAAAACCACTGACCTGGAAAATAGATCCAGGAGAGACAATTTAAAAATTATTGGACTACCTGAAAGCCATGATCAAGGAAAGAACCTAGAAATCACCCTTCAAGAAATTCTCAAGGAAAATTGCCCTGATGTTTTAGATCCAGAGGGCAAATAGAGGTTGAAAGAATCCACAGATCACCTCCTGAAAAAGATCCCAAAAAGAAAACTCCCAGGAATATTATAGCTAGGTTCCAGAATCCCCAGATCAAGGAGAAAATACTACAGGTAGCCAGGAAGAAACAATTTCAATATTGTGGAAACACAATCAGAATAGCCCAGGACCTGGCAGCTTCTACACTGAGGGATTGAAGGGCATGGAATATGATATTCCAGAGGGCAAAAGAGCTGGGAATGAACCCAAGGGTCACCTACCCAGCAAAACTGAGTATTTTGTTTCAGGGGAAAATATGGTCATTCAGTGGAATAGAGGACTTTCAAGCATTCTTGAGGAAAAAACCAGAATTGAATAGAAAACTTGACATCCAGACACAAGAAGCAAGAGATGCCTGAGAAGGTAATCAGGGAAAAGAAATCAAAAGGAACTTATCAAAGTTGAACTATTTACATTCCTATACAGAAAAGCAATAACTGTGACTGATGATATCTTTCTCACTATGAAAATAATGGAAGAAGGGTGTGTGGTCATATGAATACATATGTGAATGTGTGTGTATATGGTTACAGTTATATATGGATAGAGGTCATAGGTTGAATTTGTTGGGAAGGGAGAATACTCAAGGGATGAAATTATGAGGTGAGAGAGGAAAGTGGCAAGAGGAGATGGGGAGAGACAGGGTAGGGTAAACTATCTCATGTAGAAGAAGCAAGGGGAAGTGGTTGCAAGGGAGAGGGAGAATAGGAAGGGGAAAAAAAAGGCAAATCCACATTCTCATTGAATTTGGTTCAGGGAGAGAATGACATACATACTAAATGGGATATCTCAACCTGCAGCAGAATAAGGGGAAGGGGGATGAGAGGAGGGATGATGGATGGGAGGGCATCCTTGGGGGGAGGGGAGGTTGGAAGTACCCACTATAGAAGAGGGACAGGATCATGTAGGGAATGGACCAGGTGGGGGGTGGGATGAGTGGGAGGGAATTATAAGCAGCCTTGTACAATATATCTACTATGATAATGTTTTGCATAGCTAGACATGTACAACATATACTGAATTACTTATCTCCCCAGAGGGAATGGGTGACAAGGGAGGAAGGAAATGGATCTGAAATTCGAGGTCTTAACATGAAATGTTTCAAATATATATAAATACTATTATTAATTTTGCTTATAATTGGGAGATAAGATGTGCAGGCATTGGGACACAAAGATTCACCTTCCTCTAATGGAAAAGTCGAAGGGGGTATGGGAGAAGGTATGGGAGAGAGCAGATTGGAGTAAGCGATATCTTGTGGGACTGCTATTCTGGGAGGTTGGGTAGGGGAATAACTGGGGGAAAATGATTGTAAATCAAAATCTGGTGGAAATGAATGATGTAAAACAGAAGTTAATAAAGCATTTGTTTAAAAAAAAAAAGAAAGAAAAAAAAGAAACATATGGATGACCAGTTAGTTATAACTTTCAATAGTACTATATTTGAATAAGAAAAGAGAGATAATCATCTCTTGCCTCCACATTCATCCTGAGAGTAATAGAAACCACTTTGGTAAAGTAGACTCCTTAACAGTGATTTCACCCATCTCAATGAATCTTCTGGGAAACAACCCTGTGGATGTGAGATCCAGAAGGTCAGGTCCACAATAAAGTCATAGAAAAACACCAGCATACTGAAACTGATAGCCCAAGTGCTCAAATAATCAAGCTACAAGGGGTGGGAGGACTTTTATTGTACATAATATAAATTTTGACATGGAGTGGTCGTGAACTACCACCACATGGTAATGTATGCAGTCCTGCACTTTGAATAAGGATGGCCTGAGTTCAAATACACATTAGATGCTTACTCTCTGTGACCATGGATGGGTAAGTTTTTTAACTTGAGTTTCTTCATTTGTTAGAACAGGCATAATAACACCTGCCATACCTGTATCATGGGGTTGTTATGAGGAGCAAATGAGACAGTATAAATGAAATCTTTTGCAAATCTTAAAGTCTACATGAATGTGATTTATTATTATTGAGGGAAGGAAGCATTTGTTGAACACCTACTGTGTGCTAAACACTGCGCCAAATGCTTTTCAGATATTATTTTGTTTTATCCTCAACAACCCTGGGAAGTAGGAGCTATTATGATCCTCATTTTATAGTTGAAGAAACTGAGGCAGACAACTGTTAGATAACTTGCCCCAGGGTCACAAAGCTAGTAAACATTTGAGGCTGATTTGAAGTCTTGCCTCCCTGACTTTAGGGCCAGAACTCTACTTACTGTTCCATCTACCGTGCCTCATTATAATTCCATATTGTGTGTGTCAACCAAAGTAGTTTTCTACTACTGCACAACCCTCACTACTACACACCTGTTCTTTTATTTTGATGGATTTCTTGTTCAGAGTCTAAGTGGCACAAGACCATGCTATATTATCAAAACTCTGATTGTATTTGTCATGCCATAATGCTTATTCATTCTCTTTCCTGTTCACCCCACCCTCTAGCTGCTCAGAGGTTCCCTTTCTCTAATCCTGTTTTTTACAGCAACAGCTTTTTTAAAAGAATGCTCTGAAACCTCAAAAGGATTTATAAGATTCTACCAGAAGTAATCACCTTTTTCAACTCCTAAAACAAAAATGTGTGTTGTTTTTTTTAGATGCCTAATGTTTAGGAGGTGTGTCCAACATTCAAGTAAAAAACATCTGATTAGCTGGGGGGCAAGAACCAAAAGCAAATAAACATTCCACAAATGCCATTCCTTGAACTGAAATTGCCCTCTGGGTGGTAAGGCTAGAAAGGAGAGAGGGAATATTTAGCATCAGGTGGCTAAAGGTGCCTTACCACCTCACCCTATATTGCCCCTTCATTTAAGTCTTCACTATTATTCCATGATTATTCCTCCAATTTGGTTTAAATAGTGCCTGCTGTGCATGTCAAATTATTCTGTTTTTAAGGGTTTTCTGTGCTTAAAGATCAGTTGTCTAGCAAGCAGTTGGTGGTCTGGTTTGTTTGGTCAGCCAGCTTCAAGCAAAGCGCTGTCCAGAGTTCTGACCTTTCCCCAATAGGTCAGAAAACATGTTCAGTTATACAGAATGATAGACCAGAATCTTTTTGTTTGTTTGTTTGTTTAAAAAGGCCTTCCCCGAGAATTATCAAATGAAACTCTCACTTTTTACTATTGAGGAAACTAAAGCTCAGAGATTAAGTGACTTGTGCAAGGTTCCACAGTCAGTCAGTTGAAGAGTTAAAATAGAGCCAAGTCTTTTACTACTCCCTGCTATGGTCTCACACGGAAGTGTCCTTTTCTGCTGGGCTCACTCCCCACCAGAAAAACTTTCTGTTTTTAAGGCAGATCTCTCACCTCAAAAGGTAGCTCTCTTTAACTCTCTCCCTCCCTCCCTCTCCCCACCCCTCTCTCTCTCTGTGTCTCTTTCTCTCTCTCCCTCTCTCCCTTTCTTCTTGTCAGTCTAGCTAAAGGAAGTGCACACCAACCATCATTACAGATGCAGACCCTGCAGAGCTAATCACTTCATTAGACTCATGAGAAAATATAAAAAGAGCAATGTTATATAAACTCCTGATGTAGCAAAAATCTTCAGTGTCCTTCAACTCTCCTTTTCACCCTTTCTATCTTTTGTACCTGTCCTCTTCTCATTTCTACAGGCTCTGGTTATAAATTACATTTTCACTCCAATTGCACATCGTCCTCATCTGCATACTTTCTAGTCCAGTCAAACTAGTTTTCTTATTACTTCTCACACATAACATTGGATTCCCTGACTCTGTACCTTTGCACTGGCTATTCCCCATGCCTGGAATGCACTCTCTCCCCATAACCTTCAAATCTCTAATTTCCTCCAAATGTTCAGCTTCTGCATGAAAACCTTTTTTGACCCTCTAGAGGCTACTAGTTCCTTCCTCCCACAAATTACCTTTTATTTATTTTGTATATAGTTACATATGTACATGTTGTCTCCTCTAATAGAATGTAATAATCATGAAGGCAGGAATAATTTAATTTTAATTTTTATTTTTGGATCCCCAACACCTAAGATAGCAAGTGGTACATGGTGGGCTTAATGTTTGAGTAATTGAACATGTAATTTCTCACAAGCAATATGAATTAATTGTAGAGGGTCCATTAGAATGTGGTTCAGTGGTTCTCAGCCTCTGGGCTATAGACCTATAAAGAACCACTGAAAATATTGTAAAAAGAAGATAAATTCATAAAACGAGCTTGGTCATTTTGTAACTTTTACATTGACTAGAATTCAGTTTCTAGGAAAGAGAAGTAATGCAGAGGTCACCAGTTCTTTTTAATCTTCTCCATCCATCTCAGCTGCTATGGTTTGCATGGAACAGGAAGAGGAAAATGTGTGTGCGTGTGTGCGTGTGCGTGTGCGTGTGTGTGTGTGTGTGTGTGTGTGTGTGTGTGTGTGTGTGTGTAAGCAATTTAACCATTTTAACCAACTCCTTTGCAATTTTGCTAAGTGGAGCCCTGGGAATTACTTATCTAGACCAGTGGTATGATAATTTTCTGACAATAATTCAGATAAAAGTTGGACTGATATACAAGGAAAAAATAGCAGCTGACAAATCACTTCAAAAGATGGCCTTAATACTAATAGCTAGCATTTATACAGCACTTTAAGGTTTTCAAAGTGAATTACAAACATAAGTTCATTTTATCCTTACAACAATCCTGGGAAGCAGGTGACATTATTAACTACATTTTATAGTTGAGGAAACTGAGGCAGACAGAGGTTAAGTGATTTAATCAGGGTCATACAACTAGTAAATGTCTCGGGATGGATTTAAATTCAAGCATCCAGGTCCCATGCTTTATTCACTGCAACATCTAGCTATTTATCTTATAGTTCTTAAAGAAAAGAATTTTTCTAAATAACCACCCAGGTGCCACCTGGTCTATATCACAAAGGAGCTAGATAGTCCAAAAGCTATGAGTTACAGAGCTGACAGACCCTTTTCTCCTCCTGTGAAAGAGGAAGTTGTGCCACAGTTTAAGACTATAAAATGGCAGACCAGGGAGTGGCAGCTATAGAGACACCTTGCAGAGAAAAAAGATCAGTGGACTACCTTGGCTTACCTGATAGGATCACTAGAGATGTCTGAAGCTCTGCAACATTGAAAGTAGGAGCTGCCTGGCCATATATGTTACCGGTGTATGTGTCTTCCATGCATATGAGCTTAATGCACAAGTTCTTTACTTGTACGTCTCTTCAGGAGCATTGCCTAGCCACTCATGTTCCTTGTGTTTGTCCCATCTTCCAGCAGTCATGGGGTAACTTATGGGAGAGTATGTCATTGTGTGTGTGTGTGTGTGTGTGTGTGTGTGTGTGTGTGTGTGTGTGGAAAATCTTCTTGTTCATATATCTTTTATGCTGTTTAATTAGTTATCCTTTTGCCATCACTTCCATTTCTCAAAAAGAATTCATTTCTTCTTCTCTTTCCTGAGTGCCATCCTTTCATTATTCTTTTTGTTATTGTTGTTCAGTTATTTCAGGCATGTCCAACTCTTTGTGACCCCATTTGGGGTTTTCTTGCCAAGGATACTGGAGTGTTTTTTTTTTCAAATGCTTTATTAACTTCTGTTTCACTTCATTCATTAATGCAAAACATTACCATAGTAGATATATTGTAGAAGACTAATTATATTTCTCTCCCTTCTATCCCCCCTCCCACTTATTCTATTCTCTACTTTGGTCCTGCCCCTTTTCTTTTTTTTTAAATGCTTTATTAACTTATGTTTTATTTCAATCATTTCTGCCAGTTTTTGTGTTACAAATTTTCTCCCCTGTTTTTCCCCTACCCACCTCCCCAAAGTAGCAGTCCCCCAGGATATCCCCTCCTCTTATTTCCCAATTACATGTAAAGTAGTATTAATAATAGTATATATATATATTTTTTTAAACATTTGGTTTTAAAACTTTGAATTCCCAATGAATTCCCTTCCTCCCTTGTCACCCACCCTTAGTGGGAAGATAAGTAATTCAATATAGGTTGTACATGTGTAGCTAATGAAAAACATTACCATAGTAATATGGTCTATAGTACAGTCTATAGTAATAGACTGACTATATTTCCCTCCCCCTATCCCACCTCCCACTTGTTCTATTCTCTACTTTGGTCCTGCCCCTTTTCAAAAGTGTGTGCTTCCTACTAGTTTTTAAACATTTAGAGAAGCTATTGTGATCACTAGGAGCTAGTTTTGAGGAAGGGCCTTTTCCTTTAAGTCACACTTAGATAAGGCCCCGCTGCTTCAACATATACAGAGAATTGACCTGTGCATAGGGGGAGGCCACAGAATGAAAATTCATCCTTTCCCCTGTGATAACTTCTGCATCCTGCTCCCCCTTGTCCCTGATTCCTTTGTGTCTGTCTTCTGTTTTAGTTTTGCTAAATCTTTGGGGAGCTCCCTATTATGCACAGTAATATGGTGCATAATATTAAATTAATAAATATTTTTGCTTAATAGATTCAATCTCTGTCTTCTGAAAGGAACTTGGTTCCTCAGTGGGACCCCACCTTGCATTAACTGCCATGGATTTCTTAGCCATCTCATGGTGGGTAGTCCTTATACTAGTTCTTGGAGGTCCATAACTTAAAACACCCATTCCTAGGAGGGGAAAAGGGGAAAAGTTGTTTATGGCCTTAGCCTCTTTCCTCTGGTCAGGACATGAGGGAGGAGAGGTTGGCTCTTGGATATTGGGTTGGGATCAGAGCAACAGGACTGTGAGTAGGCAGATCTTTGAAAAACTTGAGAAGTGTGATAATGTTTATACTTCTGAGTAAAGATGTATCAGAAAAACTTGGTGATATGTTATGTTTGATTAGCAAAATAAACCCTCTCTGTATATGCTAAGCCTTAATAGTTTATAGCCCATGTAGTTATGGTGCCTATCAACATAATGGGTATTTGCCAACTTCTCAGAGGTTGTCATGTCTCTCTCTTTAAAAAAAATTTTTTTTCAATTTACTTTCTTATTTCTTCTCTTTTCCACTCCTTCTTTAAACAACAACAAAAAAAGAAAGAAAGAAAGAAAAAGAAAAAAGAAAAGAAAAAACCCTTATAACAATATGGTAGTCAAACAAAATAAATTCCTGCTTTGGTTATATCCAAAAACAAATCTTTCATTCTGTCCCTTGAGCCTATAACCTCTTTGTCAGGAAGGAGGTAGTTTGTTTCATCAATGGTCCTCTGGAATCATGCTTCTTCATTATCTTCATCAGGACTTTGCAGTCTTTCAAAGTTATTTTTCTTTATAATGTTATTGTATAAATTGTTCTCTTGATTCTACTCAATTCACTCTGCATCATTCCATTTACATCTTCCTGAGTTTCTATGAAACTTTTTTGTCACCTTTTGGGGCACAATAATATTCTTTTGAAATCATATATAATAATTTGTTTGGCCATTCACAATTGATGGAAAACTTCCTTAGTTAACAGTTCTTTTTTTTCTTTTTGGAGGGGGAAAGGCTGGGCAATTAGGGTTAAAGTGACTTGCCCAAGGTTACACGGCTAGTAAGTGTTAAGTGTCTGAGGATGGATTTGAACTCAGGTCCTCTTGATTCCAGGGCTAGTGCTCTATTCACTGTGCCACCTAGACTCCCCTAGTTACCAGTTCTTTACCACCACAAAAAGAGTTGCCATAAATCTTTGTACGTGGGGATACCTTTCCTTTTATTTTGGTCTCACTGGGGTGTGTGCTTCCCTTCAATCTCTGGTCATACAAGTTCTTAATAATGTTATTTATACTATTTCTTGTATTCACATTGGTAACATATTGCCTCATGTCCCTTTCCATTGCTATTTGGGTTGCCTGAAATTTCGATTCTCCTGAAACCATTATACATCACCTGGAAAACATTGGATTTTTTTTCTTTTTAAAGACATGGACTATTTCAGCACAAACAGTTTAGGTCTCTTGAAAACCCTGCACATATTCCTCAAAGCAATCCATTCTACTCTCCTACCACCATCAACTAATTCAATTCTCAGCCCTATTCATTGCATACCTGAAGCACCTGTGGCAGACGAGGGTGCTGATTACTAATAGCCAAATAGTTTGCATAATATACATTACTAGTATTCATGTAATACAGGGATTAATATTTCCCAATTCAATTGAAAAAATAATGATCCTGAATCTCTCAAAGCTTATGTTATGAAACGGATATCTGATAGGCACATGGGAATGCTGACTTCACTGTGGGTAATTACAGTTCTGAAAGAGGCAATTCACTGAAATATTTATTGCACAAGAGTCAAATCTATTTGTAAGAAAAGAGATTCAGTAATTAAAAAAAAGCCATCCTGATCTAGACAATGTCCCACTTAATGTCCTAATTATTTGGTGTCTGTTTCTTATCCATGACACTCAGAACTGTCTTATTCAGTGCAAAAACTTTGACATAGCAGAAGAACTAGAGTGGCATCTTGGAGTTTGTTGTAATAAAAATTGAACTTCACAGTAAAAATCCCTCTTAGACAAAGAAATCTCCGAGTCTAAGCTATGATGATTCTTTATTCAAAGCAAAATTCAATATAACAGGGTGACAAAATAATAAGAGAATTGGGGCTATCTCTTGCGGGTGTGTATTGTAATGGACCTTGGATCAATTCTTGTCAGTTTTGAAGATACTTTTAGTTATTCAATAATAATAATTACATTCCAGAGGCCCAATACAGTTGATGGACATTTGTTAGCACTAACTCATTACCAAAATTGACTTTAAAATGGGAAAGAATTTATCATTCTACTAAGAATGTTAGAGCCAGAAGGGACCTTGGATTAACTCCTTGGTTTTATAGATTAGGAAATTGAGGCTCATTGAGGTTGATTGGCTTACTCATGGTGACATAGCAATGAGTGGAAGAGTGAGAACTAAAAATGAAGTCGCTTGCCCCTCAATGCTCCATTAACGTGCTATTCTTTAGACTTTATGAAGGAACGATATGAGGAATATAATTTGAATGACTTTCAAAATTTATAACTTTGAGATAAACACTTGATCAGGTTTCATTATGGAGTTAACTTCTCCAGATAGATGGCACAATGGATAGAACCCTGGGTCTGGTGTCAAGAAGACCTGAGTTCAAATCTAGCTTCAGGCACTTAGTTGTAGGACTGTGGGAAGTCATTTCACCTCTGTCTCAGTTTCCTCAATTATAAAATGGGGATGATAACAGCACCCACCTCACCAAGCTGTCATGAAGATCAAATGCATAATATTTATAAAAATGCCAGGCACAAGGCTTGGTACATAACAGGCACTATATACTTATACTCCTCCTTTCCCCTTTTCTTCCCAGTCTTCCATTGCTCACTGTGCTATGCTGCCTATGGATGCTCCCCTTATTCAGAAATTTTCAATTTCTTGAGATTACATCTCTATTATGCTCTGTCAAAGGTTGGCCTAATGAACAAATCCAGCCTATTCAATGTTTTTGTATGGTCCATCAGCCAAGACTGGGTTTTACAGTTTTAAATGGTTGAAAAAATCAAAAGAAGGGCAGCTAAGTAGTACAGTGAACAGAGCACTGGCCCTGGAGTCAGGAGGTCCTGAGTTCAAATTTTACCTCAGACACTTAACACAAAAAAAACTAGCTGTGTGACCTTGGGCAAGTCACTTAACCCCAACTGTCCTACCTTCTCCTCTCCAAAAAAGCAATAAGAAAAATCTTTAAAAAAAAGAAAGAAAAAAATCAAAAGAATTGTAATATTTCATGACACATGAAAATTATATGGAATTCAAATTTCAGTATCTATAAACGACATTTTATAGATAATTTGTTTATGTATTGTCTATGGTTGCTTTTACACTATAAAGGCTTTTACATGATATTTAAATAGTTACGAAAGAGACTGTATGTGTGGGGCGGCTAGGTGGCTCAGTGAGTAGAGCTCTGGCCCTGGAGTCAGAAGGACCTGAGTTCAGATCCGGCCTCAGACACTTAATGCACACACAAACAAAAAACCTAGCCGTGTGACCTGGGCAAGTTACTTAACCCCAATTGCCCTCCAAAAAACAACAAAACAAAAAAAAAACAAAAACAAAAAAAAAGAGACTGTATGTGGTTCTGTCATTGCTTCCCATTACTACTCAGCCCTCTATATATTGCAGTGACAATAACTATAACTCAATAGTATTTCAAGTGCCATGACATTTTTTTAAGTTACTAGTGCATAGTCATTATCGCAAAACATGAAAAGAAGAAAAAAATTTTATAATGACTTGTTTGGGCTCAGCATAAAGACTGAAATTTTTCTGAAATGAGAAGAAGCTCCCTCAACCACTATCGTTGAACACTAGTGACTTTGGAAATTAACTTTTACTGCAGACTTGAAAGTGTTTCTTAATGAATTCCATCTAAAATACAAGGCAAAACAGCACTTATATGCAAAACTTATATTGTAATAAAACGAATTCAAAGACAACTAACATTGTTTGGATCATAAGTGATATCAAACTACTTTATACACTTTCTGTTCTGCCAAAAGTTAAAATAAGACACAAGATCTCCATTCCCACATAATTTTGCAGCATTTATATTTTCTGAGGTCGAACTATAATTCCAGCAGTTATTTTTGAACCTCAATACAAGTGTAAAAAATTTCCATACTCAAATTCTATTTAATTGAGCAATTGAAGAGTTTCCATTCAACTGTTAATTGTAAGTGATTAATCTGTGTTGTAATGACATGTTAAAAGACAATAGCAATAGAAAAAATTAATAGAATTCTGCAATTGCTTTCCAAGCAATGGATTTGCTCAATTAAAATCATATGGGCTGATATCAGTATTTGGCAACACCTATCCATGTGAAAAGAGTTTCAAAGATGAAATGCCTAAAATCTCATTACAGATTAGCATTAACAGATGAACATTTGCAATGTATTTTGATTATAAGGAACACTATATTTGAGCCCCCATTTAAGCAAAATGTTATACCTCCAAAAAAGAATATCATTCTTCTCACTAGGAGAGCTATATTGAAACTATTATGCTCAATTATTATTATATTTTGAATTTCATCAATAAAATTAATGGAAATTTTCTTTTTTCTCTTGTTATAAAAGTGCCTACATAAAATCCTCAATTTTACCTCTTGTCCCACATAGATTAAGATATTTTTGTATCCAATCGTTTACAGAAAAAATTTACCTAACTCTAAGTTGATGGAGAAAGGAGTGGGCGTCTTTGTGCTCTGTTGGTTACTAGGACCTTTTTAGTGCCTAGAACACACACTTTAAATAGTATTCACCTTAGATCCACAAGAATACCAACTAATTTTTTTGCCAGTAGTAATGCTACCTACTATATCTAGGAGTCTGTTCCTGATTCTTTTTGAAATATAAACTCTTATCAGTTAAAACTCTTTAATAGTCAAATTCTTCTGTGCCTTGGCCCAGGGAAAAGAGAAAAGCAATAAATCAGTAAGTCAACAAGTATTTATTAATTGACCATTATCTACCAGTCATTGTGCTAAGCAATAGGGAATGGAAAAAAAAAAATCCCTGCTCTCAAGGAACTCACACTCTAACAAAAGAGAAAACATGCAAGGAATTTATGTATTAATAAATCATATACAAGATAAATTGGAGATAATCAAAGAAGGAAGATGCTGGCATTACAGGGATCAGGGAAGGCTTTAGCTGAGACTTGAAAAGAGCCAGGGAATCTAGAAGATGGCTATAAGGAGGGAGAGGATCACAGGAATGGGGGGACAGAAAGTGAAAACACCTGGAGTTGGTACCTTGGAAATGGAGATGTGAGTAATAAGAAAGCGTCCAGTGTCTCAGGATTGCGGAGCATGGGGGCGGGAGATGGCATATAAAGTGTAAGAACACGAGAGAGATAGAAAGGGATCAGGTAATGAAGGGCTTTAAAAGACAAACAGGATTTTATATTTGAACTTGGAGATAATAGGGAGCCATTGAAGTTTCTTGAACAATTGGAGAGAGGGGGTGAGTGACATGGTCAAACTTGTATTTTAAGGAGATCACTTTGGTAGCTGAGTGAAGAAGGGATCAGAGTGGGAGAGACTAGAGGCAGGCAGACCCACCAGCAGGCTTTCCAATAGTCCAGCACTGAGTCTGCACCAAAGTGGTGACAGTGTCAGAGAGAGAAGGGGATATGATATATATCTAAATCTAGATATATGTACATCTATATATGTATATATACACATATATAAAATTACCTGATTTAGTGGTTTAGATTTGAACCCTTGAAAGATATCTTTAAAGGTGTTTTCAGCTCTGTGATTTTATGACTAGAGAGTCAGCTTGATGTAATGTAGGAAAAACCACAGCTTTAGGAGTCAGGATACCTTGTTCAGGTCCCACCCATTTCTTCCATGGGACCCTGGATGAATCACAACCTCCTTGGACTCCAATGCCCTCATTGGTTAAAGAAAGGGATTGAACTAAATGAACCTGAAGTCCTTTCTAGCTCTAATGTTCTATGAATAAAAAAAGGATCAAAGAACAAAGACAGGGTACAGGCTTACAGTGACACAGGAGAGAGAGAGGGTGAGAGAGGGCACGCTTGACTAGTACACAGCTGTTGTAACAGAATGTCTTTGAGTCATTGGATGAGACAAGCATATTCCCTGACACCTTGGTAACATTTTTTCTGAGCTCCCCAGAACTGACCTCCCTGGCTTTGAACCCCCTTAGATACCTTCAGGATGCCTTCCTAGCTCTTGGATTTGAACCAGACTTGCCATGGTTTGGCCCCCTGCTTATTTCCTCTGATCAAATTTTGAGTCATGGCCTTTTTTCCCCAGAAGGTTCTCTTCAAGGGAATGCTCCTCTTCCAGCAATGAGTAGGTCCTGTTACCTTGGGGATGGAGATCAGTCAGTAGTTGGATTAGTAACCAGGATTAGTAACCCGGTCTCCTGAATCCCGTTCCACTCCAAGATACTTCCAAATTTTTCTTAGGTTATTCAGCATGGGTCTAAGAAAGGGGTGTAGTATGATTTCTAGACAGTAGAGGGCCACATTAGCCTAAATATAAAGAGCTATGTAAGAAAAAAGTACAGCTGTGTTCTAGGGACTGTTGAGTTTAGAACTTGCCAAGTGGGATTTTGCTGAATTCCCTTTGTGTTCCAAGTTCACCTTGATCCTAGCTCAGGATTTAGGAAATTCCACGAATATTACATATTGGTTTTAGGGTGCCAAAAACTCACCAAAAGGCACACTAATTGTCTAGATTTTATTGTTGTTTAGTTGTTTCAGTTGTGTCTAACTCTTTGTCACCCTTTGGGATTTCTTGGCAAAGATTTTAGAGTGTTTTATTATTTCCTTCTCCAGCTCATTTAACATATGAGGAAACTGAGGCAAACAGGGGTAAGTGATTTCCCCATGGTCACACAACTACAAAATGTCTGGGGCCAAATTTGAACTTAACAACAATGAGTCTTCCTGACTCCAGGCCCAGCCCTCTATCCACTGCACCACCTAACTGCTAGCACTTTAATTAAAAGCATACATATATGCCATGTGTGTGAAGTCAAAGAATACAAAAGTTGAAAATCCCTGAGCTAAGTACTTAGAGGAAATAGCTGGAATTGTTCTCAAATTAACTTGCATTCAGTTGGTCTACAAGAATTTATTAATCATTTACATGTGCTAAGCACTGGGCTAAGTGCTGTTGATAGAAAAGCAAAAAAACAAAAACAAAAACAAAAAACCAGTCTTTGTCCTCAAAGAATTCACATTCTAACAGTGGAGACAACATGCAAATGATGTACATGTAAGCGTCATGAGTACTGGATGGGCTCACTCTCCCAGAGCAAGGCCATTTACATCTCCCACTCAGGATTCTAGGGGTATCCTGGAGGGGTTGGGGTGTCTCTCCTCTATTGCTTTAAGTCTGAGCCTCCATTCTAGGTGTGTTCCCCACTAATGTTAGTAGCTACCCTGGTTCCATATAACCAATTAGCTTCTGCAAAGCTAATGTTCACTCATATTTACTTCCATTTACTTTACTGATATTTACTTCAAAGATATAGCAAGAGGTTTAACATTTCTCTGTCCCCCAGTACCTCAGGGGGTACACTCTTCCCTTGGTCTCTGGGGAAGATGGATTCTGACAGCACAGTTTCCACATAGCCTTGGTACCACCGAGCTCATGGCCAGATTGGCATCAGTGCTGGATGAACCCTTGGCTCCACTACTGATGGACTGGGTCCTGAAGGTCCCGTCTTTGTTTCTCAGAGTATCAATACTGGGCTGTCTGCAAAACCCAGCATGGACTTGACTCCTGGACGCCCAGAATTTTGGTGACTCGATCTCCTTTTGAAACACACAAGTCATAGCCCCTGATTTATTTCCCTTAAAACTGAAAAATAAATGCTGAGGTACAGAACTAAGGCCTACAGTCATAAAGTCACACGTTGCCCTCAGAGAGACAGTGACCGAGGTCTCTTCTGTTTACCACATTGTCTCTTTCCTTTCACCAGAATGTTGACCGCCAGAAGTTAGAGAGCGTCAAAGCCAGACATGGGAAGCAGGTTAAGGAGGGGCATTTGAATGCTCCGTAGTTTCCATCACACTATCATAGCCAGTCCAAGAGAATGCTATAATTTACCACACAATTAACAGTTAGGAACCAGGTACAGAATGTCTGTGTATGCTCCACATCTCTCCTATGCACCCTCATTGGTTCACTGCTTCTAATTGGTCAGATCAGAGCTTCCAGGTAGTCAAAAACTCATCATTACTTTATGAGGTAAAACTCATCAGATTCATCCTTCTGTTAGTTGTGAAAACAACAATCCTTATTTAATCATCTCACAGACTCCAGTTATAAAATTTATCACTTTGTGAGTTTGCCCTCTCAAACTCTAAAAACAGCTGAGTGCAAGCAAACTATGTGGATACCCTACGTGGACAGAGAGGAAGGGAAGGGAAAGGAAGGAATAAAGAGAAAGAAACAAAGAAACAAAAAGAGAGAAAGAAAGAAAGAAAGAGAAAGGAAGAAAGAAAGAGAGATGAAGGAAGGAAGGAGGAAGGGAGGAGGGAGGAAGGAAGGAAGAGAGGGAGGAAGGAAGGAAGGAAGGAAGGAAAACTATGTTTCCCAACTGGCAAGTTCCAGTTCGGTCCCTAGTGGGCAGCTTCTATTACTACCAATAGAGGTTGTTGTTTGTCCTTCATTCTGAAATAGGACCATGACATCAGGAAGGTGATGCCATGACATCAGGAAGGTGATGCCATGACTTGCAAATGAGTTGGATTTAAGTGGAGGACTATGCAAAATCACCAGCCTCACTTTCTCCTCCTGAGCCACCTTGGTCCGGTGGTGAGATATAGATCAGGGTGACTTGAGATTGTTGGACTAGATGGACTAGATGAGTTCAATTTCGTTTTTAACTCTCAAATTCTGCGATTCTTTGATTCTGATTCACTTTCTCATGGGCCCATGTGTGTGTTAAATAAATTTTAATGGTTTGTTTTGTTTTTATCTGTCATTAATACATAAAAATGGATTCCACCTGAAATGGAATCTACCTTTTAAACAGAGAAAAAGATTAAGTAAATGCAGTATGATTTACTTTGGGCCTGTTCTCTCAGGTCCAGGACTGTTACATTTTATACCTTGATAGGGTTCTCTAGAACCCTGAAAGTTTGGGGGAGTCTCTCTTCTTTGTCATTTGCTTAAGTCACCACTAATTATATTCCCTCCATTTTAGAGGCGCCATGACTAGTGCCCCGTTGTTATTGTTGTGTCGTTTCAGTAACATCTGACTCTTTGTGATCCCATTTGGGGTTTTCTTGGAAAAGGCACTTGACTAGTTTGACATCTCCTTCTCTAGTTCATTTAACAGATGAGTAAACTGAGGCAAACATGGTAAAGTGACTTGCCCAGGGTCACATAGTTAATAAGTGTCTGAGGCTGGATTTGACTTCAGGAGGATGAGTCTTCTTGACTATCTTGACTTATCATTTGTACTGCTTAGCTGTCATTAGTGCCATGGAATCACTTAACATCAGATTCACTTTTACAAAGACATATTTACTCAGGAAGATACAGCAATGAAACAAAAATACAAACATTTCCTCATACAGGGAGGGAGGGGAGCATAACTCTCCTCTCTCCCTCTATACCACCTCAGTCTTTGGGAAGGCAAGGAGATTAGGTTCACAGTTTAGCTCAGTCCTTATTCTGATAGTATCTTTCCTCAGGGAATCATTGCTAGGCTGACTTGTTCCTGGCCTGGATTTCTGAACTCCTAGATCCCTTTTGGGTTGAGTCCCTCAGGTGATGACTCCCCAAATCTATACCCAGGTCGATTTTTCAGGGCCCTCAGGCCCATTTCCCCCTACCTCATGGTTTGAGTGGAGTATTTTACCTTTAGACTTGAACACAGCAAAACCCAATACTGATGCCAAGTCAGGACATTTTAATGACAACCCAGTCAATGAAAAAAGGCTGCTTCCCAAATATCTGATATGTGCTTTCGTGCTTCAATCCCTTAATCTCTCAGAAACAGATCCCCAGCATCTTCCATGTGGATGAGAATATCTTAGGTGGTTTGGACATGTGCCAAACTCCCATTACACACACACACACACACACACACACACACACACACACACCACAATTAACCCAGTGATTGTGTCAAACAATTCATGAAACTTTCCACTCTCATAGTTTAGCACCAAGAGGAAGTTCTGTTTTGTCGTCTACTTTCCCAGGACAAGTAATAGGTTTTTTAATTACTCAAAAATTCTATTTTCTTCTAATTATCCTTTCATTGGCATGGCTGTCATCTTTCAGTATTGTTTTTCTGGTTCTGAGTATGTCTTTCTGCATTAGTTCATATATATCTTTCCAAGTCTCTGAATCTTCATCATTGCTTACTGAGCTTATTTTCTGGCCCACCAGAACTGAGTGCATATGGTTTCCACTTCCAATGCCATAATTTTATCCCCCTGGAGAGTTAATTAGTGTCTATGGAGTGGAGGAGCTAGCAATCCAGATAAACATTTTTTCTCTCTTCTCAGGCTGACAAACTTATTTTTGTACATTTGCATTATTTGAATGCACTCCTTCCACAGCACCTTGGGAGTTTAGTAATGTAAAATCCTACATTCCTATAAAGGCCTTCAAAGACTTTCTCCCTTCATGGTCCCAGATCATCATAAGAAGGCCAGTGTAAACTGAACTTAATCAAATGATTTTCTAAAAGTTTCTATTTTATCTCATCATCAGAAAATGACAAATTCACATTCTAGTGGTTGCCAAATTCCGAATCATAATGTAAATGTCAAAAAAGCAACATTACTACCATAAGGGGAGAGGGAGAGAAGGCCTGTCTAGTTGTTTGCTCTTTCTACTCTGAAATCTCCCATAAGGAGAAGAGCATAATGTAATGTTAATGGGATATAAGATCTTCCCCACCCACTAATAGGCCTCACGTGGAGTCCATTAAGGCAAGCTTTTTAGAAAGGGTTGTAGGAAGACTTTCACCCCTTTTGATAAATTTCTAATTAGCACTGAGTCACGAGGGTTGTGATACTTTATGACTCTGAGAAGTGTATGTATACTCTGAGTTGGTATTTTGCTTTGGGGCCTCGCTTATGAGAAGGATCTTGTGATTCCCTGGTTTAGATTCTGAGTGGCCATATGTTCAGAGCTCCCCTACTGCTCAGATGTAAAGGCTCTCTCTATTCAGGAATTTTTGTAAAGTCTATAGTTGATTCAGGCAGTCAGAGCCCTGTCTGTCTTTATTTCCCTGCTTGTATTTTCTCTGAAGTTCAGGGTACTGACTTTTCTCCTGAACAAGTGAATGTAATTAAAAAAGACTGTTGACCCCATAAACAGCTGTCTTTTCCAGTAAAGCAGATTGAAGAACCTGTGCTAGCAGACATCCTGGGTTTGCCAGTGTGATTGCTGCTACACATGGGCATCTGGAATCAGAAGGGATAGGTTCAAAATTTGGTTCAGTTTTTCCTAGCTAAATGACCTTGAGCAAGTCTCAGTGTCCTCATTTGTAAAACATGAAGGAGTTGGACTAAGTAATTTCTAAAGTCTCTTTTGGCCTTAAATCTCATAAACCCAAAGCCAAGAGTTTCACTATAAATTCCCTCTCTCTTGTCCTTTCAACAGAGAGGCTGCAAGTAGACTGTTCTCGGCAATTGTAAGTGTGCAAGGGGAGTCAGAACACAGAATATAGCTTCACGGGTTCCAGCTGTAGACCTCAGAGAACCTTAAACAGCCTGACACCTGAAATTACAATGAAAGTCAGCGCTGCCCTGGCTTTTATGTTTATACCAATGGTAATGTCAGAAAACTGACTCACTAAACTGGCATCTAATCCCTAAAATAAATTGGCCCTGAGACATGAGATTCTTTCCCACAGTAAGTCAGGATCATGAAAGGTGGTATATTTAAAGCTGGGTAAATATGGAGCTTCAGGGGGTAACCATTTCAGCAACATACTTTGTATGTAATAGAAACTCATTGCTTTGGAAAATTAATCCTGACAGTGCTTGCTCTTTTAACAATGCCTTCCCTCAATGCTATTTCTGCTAGATGGGCAATTTAAATACTACATTTTATAAGACATTAAGCCAATATAATCCAACATCTCCAACCACTGAAATCAAACTTTAATTCTCATCCTGGTGTGGAGGTTATCCTAGGTTCTCTAAGACTTGACAGTCAAACACAAACATTGGAAGCCCCTACCAAATTGGAAAGACTTAAATTGGAATACAGGCCTGATAACAATCTATATGTCACCTGAGAATCAGTCTAAGAGTGGAGAAGCTCATCACCAGAATGTTTTCTATGAGGGGATGATTCTCCCCTTTAAACCTTCCCCCAGGTATTTTTAATAAAGGCATAGTTTTTAGAAATACTTATAGTAGAAAGAACCCTGAGTTTAGAGTCAGAAGGCCTGGGTTTGAATTCTGGCTTTGTTATTTACTACTTATGTTACCTTGGGTAAATCATTTCCTCTCTCTGGGACTGTTTCCTTATCTGTGGGTTAAGAAGGGTGAAAAGGATGACCTCTAAGGCTGCTCCAGGTCTAGAATTCCTATCAGCCTTTATATTATAGCTAGCATCTGCTTATAAATCATAAAATATACAAGATAAGAATGTAGATCTGTTCTTTTTGGGTGCTGCTTTTATAGCACTGTCTGGTTATCTAGCAGCTGTACAGAAGGGCTGCTGAGCAACTTCATGCCCTGACAACATTTCACCTTGCTGATTTGAGTCCTCAGTACATAAATGAGATTGTATGGCTAGTGTGTCATCATATTCTCTTTTCCCTCTCCCTCACTGTATTTTTTTTTTTAAAGCAATTGGGGTTAAGTAACTTGCTCAAGGTTACACGGCTAGTCATTATTGATGCGTGGGTGCTCATTTTCTGAGGCCGGATCTGATCTCGGGTCATCCCAACTCCAAGGCCGGTGCTTACTCACTGAGCCACCTAGCCGCCCCTTTAGGGCAATTGGGGTTAAGTAACTTGCCCAAGGTTACACGGCTAGGTTTTTTTGTTTGTGCGGATTAGGTGTCGGAACTCAGGTCCTTCTGATTCCAGGGCCAGCGCTCTATTCACTGCGCCACCTAGCCGCCCCTCCCTCACTGTAAATACTAAGGTCCATTTAGCATCCATAGTATTATAGGATCAAAAATACAGACATCAAAGGGACTTTAGAGCTCGTCTAATCCATTTCCCTCTTTATATATGCAGTGAGATATTGGCCAACGAAGGCTCATTCCTTAGAACATGTGCACTATGCTCTGCTGGCCAAGAGTCCAAAAGAAGGCTTGGTGAACTCACTTCCAGGAACGAGTGATAGAAGGGCCCTTTTCCTCCTCACTTCAGAGCGCGCGCGCGCACACACACACACACACACACACACACACACACGCACGCACGCACACACACACACACACACACGCACACACATTCTGATGATTTCCTGTTGGCTTCCTGTGTAGTTATGAAAATAAAAACCTTTTAACTGGCTGCTGAGACAGAAGTGAATGTGCATGTAAAAGGTACAAATGGATGAACTCTTCCTTTTCCCTGAAAGCCTTGGAGTAAGAGAGAAGTGTTGTGTGACTCTGGGTATGTGAGGGAGGAAAGGAGGCAGCAGCAAAAACTACAGCTACCTTATCTCTCTACCTGGCCATCATGTGGCTGTGAATGTGTGGTGCCACTGTTTCTTTTGTCTCTTTGTATTTATTCTTCCATGATCTTAGGTTATTTTCCCCCCTTTCTTTTTTATTTATTTACTTTTAGTTTATAAGATTCAGTCCCACAATCCCTTGAGTTCCAAATTTTCTCCCCCTTGCTCTCTTCTGCCCTCCCCTCCCATGGTGGCATGCGTGTATTCTACAAATACCTTCTCATTAAACATTAGTCAAGCTGTAAAGAAGAATTATAACCAATGGAAAAAAAATGAGAAAGAAGGAACAAAACAAAACAGAAAAGAGAGAGAGCAAGAAGTTTACTTCAATCTGCATTCAGACTCTGTAGTTCTATCTCTGGATGTGGGTATCTCTTTGCATCATGAGTCTTTTGGAGTTGTCTTTTAGCATTGCATTGCTGAGAGGAGCCCAGCCTATCAAATTTAGTCATCGCAGATACGATGTGTCTGCAATTGTGTACAAAGTTCTCCTGGTTCTGCTCCCCTCACTCAGCATTAGTTTATATAAGTCTCTCCAGGTTATTATGAAGTCCGTCTGCTCCTCGTTTCTTATAACACAATAGTATTCTATTACATTCATATACCACAACTTGTTTAGCCATTCCCCAATTGATGGGCATCCCCTTGATTTCCAATTCTTTACCACCACAAAAATGCTGCTATAAATATTTTTTTTTACATATACGTCCTCCTCCCACTTATATGATCTCTTTGGGATACAGCCTTAGAAGTGGTATTGCTGGGTCAAAGGTTATGCACATTTTTATAGCCCTTTGGGCATAGTTCCAAATTACTCCATGATCTTAGGTTCCTGAATAATGTAAATAGAACATACTAAGCTATATATGAGTTTTGAAAGTTTGGAAAAGCCACCAAAAGTCCCTTTAGCAACTGGCACCAGTAGCAGTGATGCTGAGATTAGAGAGGCACCAGCCCTGAGGAGCTACCTGTTTGATGCAACCCAACAACCACACTGTGTCCTGCAAGCAAGGGGGTGACTCATCCATCAGCCATGCTACAGCTGAAAGTGAATATGGTGGGGACTATGCAAAGGGAGAAAAGGACACCCAAGGCAAAGAAAAGTGCCCCTCCCTAACTCCAAGGAGGGGATGCTTTATAATAATTTTTAAATTTGAGGCCACTTCCTTCATGGCCTGAGATATATAGAGGGAAGAGTGTGTTCTGGGTTTGGATGTTGCATTTTAGCTTTTACTGCATCTTTTCAGTTAAATACCCTTTATAAAAGCTCATTGATGTAGATTGGTAAATTGATATTGGGGAGATGAATAGCTGACCAACTGATATTTCAGGGACATAGCAAACAGGAACTCAAGAGTCATAATACTAGAAAAACCTCTCAGCTCCTCAGGATCAAAATTTTGGCCCAAAAATGCACAATAGCTTATTCAGTGTCCCAATGATGCTTCTGCTGCCAGCAGGCAAAGGAATATAAACAATTCAATACAACCACTGTTTGATTTATGTATCCTACAAGGCTAGTCTTTAAATTCAGGGATTCTGAACCCAGGCCCTAACACCTTGAAGGGCACATGCACATTTCCAGGCTATAACACATAGAAAATGGAATAAGATATAAAAAATACCTTGATGTAATTGCACATATTTATTGCTGTAAATATTCATTTCTTCAGATTTCAATTATGCTTATTTTTATTTTAGCATGTTTATTAGCTTACGTATTTTTTTTAATAATATAGCGATGCTTATCTGTTCATTGTTTTATTTATTGTTTACTTGTCTGTACCTTAAGGATTAAAATTATATTTGTTTTTTATATAGGACTTTTTGTATCATTACAGATAGCTCACTCTGTTTTGTTTTTCCCCTTTATGATTATTTCTTTATGTACTGTGGATATGCATGTGTTCGGGGAATAGGAATGACCATATCCTGCATGCAGCTTGGATATTTAATCATTGAATAGTTTTGTCAAGTGATGCTTTGCATAATACTATGTCTATTGTATATATTATTAATGTCCATTTGTTTTTAATAATACGATTGGTTACCTAGGAGGTCCAGAAAAGTCACCCTTATTATTTTAAAGTGTTGATGTTGAATTGTATGGTTACTGATTCTAAGTATACTCCATCTGATTTTCGCAAGGCACTGCAAAATTTCTTGCCCTGGGGAGGGATGTAATTCTAAATTGCCAAGAAGATAATACCTCACAATCTACCAACTAATCACAAGGTGGCAATGAGGCTTCTGGAGCTAATTTGCAAAAATTTCTTAGAAAAAGATGCTAGAAGAGTGAAGGTGAATCAGAAGAGGTGGGAGTTTATGCTCCATCTTGGGATCAGGTGGCCAGATGCTGATTCTCTACATTCTCCCCACCCCAAAGAGAGACAGGGACCAGTGGCTATTGTTAGCATTGCATTTACTCAGAGTGATGAGTGTCTTGCTACATAGGTAACTCTAAGTAAGCTTCAGGTAACTCTCCACTTTCTATCAGCAGCTCATCTTAGTTTGAACTCCTTAGAACACCATGTCCTACCCAGGATTAGCTGATTACCTGAAATCTCATTACCATGCTGATTGATTCAGTGTTGATATTCAATACCTTCTCAATGTTCTCTTTCCCCTCTGATTAAAAGACTGGAGGGGTTGAGCACTAAACTCCTCCCAAAACCTTCCTTTAGAGAGGGTTCAAATCAGAACTTTCCTGGTAACTCCCCATTTTCCATCAGCAAAACTATTTGGTTTTGATTCCACTGAACGTCACACCCCTTGGAGTGTACCCTAGGTTACCTCCTACACACACACACACACACACACACACACACACACACACCCCACTTCCTTTTTTGTGTCTTCCTTCATTAGATTATAAACTTCTTGAGGGCAGGGACTGTCTTTTTTTCTTACAAATATCTCTAGTACTTACGACAGTGTCTGATACATGGTAAGTGCTTAATAAATGTTAATTGAGTTGAATAGTTGTGCGCTATGCTGGTAGACTCAATGCATCCTCCCCCAAACAATTCACTTTTTCCTTGACTCTGAATTAGGGAAGAAAGCAATTGTCTGATTGCTCCAATCCTTTGCAACTTGCTTAGGTTCTTCCCTTAGAGGGAGAGGATCTTAAAGCAGCTAGAATTCTGCTGTAGCTAGAAGTACTTGGCAATAACTCCACAGGTTCACAAACTGCAGCTCTTTCCCCTTCACCCTTTATGGAGGCTATTCATTCTCATTTCACATAAAGACAAAAACTAATGACCATTTATCCTTGTTGCATGGTCCATTTTAGCAGTACTGATGGAGATGATGGTGTGTGGTAAGAGTAAGGAAGTTAGGCTCATTTTCACTTAAAGGGTATTGAGATGTTCCTTAAGATTTGGTTGGCTTAGGGCACCAAGACTTCAGACTATTGATGTCACTTCCTCATCACCTGAGAAGCCACAAGGAACTGGAGGGCTCTGAGATGCTTGGCTGGTAGATGGAGATAGGAACTTTGCTCAACTGAATCAGCTCAAGGAACCCTCAATGCCTATCCTTGTTGAAAATCCTTCTCTTCCTATGGTTAAATACATCTTCTTTTTTTTCCCCCAAATGCTTTATTAACTTTTGGTTTACATCATTCATTTCTGCTAGATTTTGAGTTACAATTTTCCCCCATTTTTCCCCTACCTGCTACCCCAGAATAGCAGTCCCACAGGATATCCCCTCATCCAATCTGCTCTCTCCCATATCTTCTCCCATATCTCCTTCAACTTTTCCACTAGGGCAAGGTGACTATGAAATACATCTTCTTTTAATTGTTGAGTGATCTGAGTGGCTCATTTTGTTCTAACATTGTACCTCAATTATGAGGACCTGAATGAGACCCAGCCCAAAAGAGGAGGAATGGGTGGTTCTGGAATATAATGATTGGAAGACATATCTAGCCTCAGTATGAGCTGGGAAGGTATCAGAATTGTGATTTAACCACCATCTCCCTTCCCTCAAACCCCCCTCCCCAATCCTAAGAGCCCAGGAATCACAATCAATTTGTTGTCACTCTGAAAAAGTATTTTTTAGCTAGTTTACATGATAAGAAGGACAGATGTGTGTGTGTGTGTGTGTGTGTGTGTGTGTGTGAGAGAGAGAGAGAGAGAGAGAGAGAGAGAGTAGTAATCTAAAGTGAGTCAAAAGCCCCTACATATAGTAGAAAAATTTTTTTTCAACCAGAATCTAAGGAAAGGTGTCCATAGGTATATATGTTGCTGTCCTCATACATCTTCTTCCTTCCAATTAATCTGTGAGTGAGGCTTTATACCAAACCCATAACACTTGCCTTGATCTTCGGTAACCTCTAGGTGTCCCATCCCCTAGGTGACTTAGTCTTTTAGCCCTGCCTCACATTTGACCCATATCTGTTACCTATGTACATGACTACTGGTAAAGGAGAACAAATTTACACCTTTGCTGTCAGTCAATGCCTACTCTCCCCCCCCCCCAATCTACATTCCCATGAATTTTTGTTATTGCAATTAATGATAATATTTATGTATTTTTTAAATTTAGTTCATTATTTTCTTTTCCCATAATCCCTGGGAGACACAAATGAAGAGAAGAAAGAATCCAAAATTTGGAGGCACAGGCTAATATTTACTTCAGACAAGTAGGATTTTCACTTTTAAATTATTTTCCTTCAAAACTTAATAACCACTGACAAAAACAAATAATCAAATAAGCTGGTGAAAGTTCAGTAAAGCCTTATGCAAAATCTTTTTATGTTTAATTGGGTAAAACAAAATAAATTTTAAAAATAAACAAGTAAAAAAAAAAGCATTTGTTATGAGTCCCCTTCCCAATGTCTAAATGTCCACTGGTTCTGGCTTTTTCTTCTTCATTTTTTTCCCCAAAAGTAAAAAAGAATTGTAGTCAATGTGCACATGATTCTGATTCTATTGACCTCATTAGGAGAATTTTAAAGCTAAATTTAATTTTTAAGAAGTTAATTTGGGGCAAAGCCTAACTAGCAGGGAGCCTTCATTATGTAGTTATCACTGAAGCAGCTACTTGATGGACAAAGCATCCCTACTGGTTCTGTCAGGCACATTCCCTAGTGAGTGACCTGGTGTCAGAGCTTTGGCTTCAGGTGGAGTTAGGGAGAACTCAGGGTCAGAAACAAGTCCAGGAGGGTAGAGAGGAAGCAAGAAGATAATTAGAGTAGAGACTGTCTCTAACATACCCCGCCAATAATAAATTAGATACAGCAGGAAGAGGTCAGAGATCCCTGTTGGCATACCTGAGACAGAGAGAAACCCAACCTTTGGGGATTTCTGGCTTTCCCCAGTCCATCAGATTCTGATTCCATGCTTCATGATTTTAAGGATCTGGGTCCAGAATCCTTGAATGTAAAGGTTAGCCCAGTAGTATATATGAGCCATGCAGCAGGTGTATACTGTATTGCATTGCCTGTACTCCTTTGCCTGCTGCCAGGCAGCAGTCTTGGAGCACCAAACTGTATTAGGCATTTCCTATAATTATTAGCTTCTGAGCCCAGAAGCCCAGCAGTGCACAAACTTATGGTAGATGTTTTATTATTTACTATTCAGTATTTGTTTTGATTCTATACCAAGAATAAAACAACTCATACAGTTGAGCAAGTGTTATCTGTTCTTATCTATCATTCCCAAGGACTCGGTGATCCTAAGTCAAAGAAGAGGTTGGGTTTGCAAAGATGGGAGTTTGATAGCTGATTGTGAGTGTACCCCACATTACACCTCTTGGATTATGAGCCAGTGTGTCTACCCAGGGGAGAGGAGTGAAGAGAACTTGGTATTACTCTATTCTACTACATCTGGTTGGCAAGGAGGATCACCAGAGCCATAAGGTGATTTGAGACCTTTCTTGTCAAACAGGACCAAAACAATGGCTGTTAGCACTATGACTGATACTCTTCTCCTTGGGGCCTCTGCTCCCTTATCGGTGAGGCTGCTATAAAAAAGAACGTTCTTTTGATACTTGGTATACTTGTTCAAGCAGCATTCAAGATGGATTCACTTTATGCTGAATTAAATTCTATACTGAATAGCACTGTGCCCAGGTTCTAACTGGCACATCACATGCAAAATATTACATACCCTTTATGGAGAGGACTGGAGAAAATAGGCTCTGAGAAAACAGCAGAAAATACTCAAACAGAAAATCATCTTAACAGCAAACAAACAAAAAATTCCATTCCCTGGACTTCCTTGTGGCCTTTATTTGGGTAGACTGAAACCATAATAGGCAAGACCAAAAGATCACAGCCATCACTGGGGTGCTAAGAAGCTTCCTACAACAAGCTCCACTTTGCATACAGATCATTTTCTTGGATCATAGCAATTCAGGGACATTTCCTCCCCTCCTCCACCCCCATCCCTGCCAACCACAAAGCTGTCACCAGCCCAAATTGTGATTTTTAACATTTTTCTTCATAATTTAAAAACAATTTTAATGAAGCATCTTGTTTTCCCCACAGTCATTGCAGACATACTCCCCACTCCTACTCTCACCCCCACATACACTCTCTACTCCATCCCCATCTGTAAGTTAAGCCTCCCACATAAGAAAGAAAAACAGTTTAGCAAAAGCAACCAACACAGAGGTAGGTAAGGTATGTGACTTTCTGCCTGGCAGCCTTCTGCCTCTGCCAAGAAAAGGGAGGAATGTAGGAGTCATCAGCTCTTTTCAGGGGCCATAATTGCTTTTTTAATCGCTTGGAGTTCAACATCCTTCTATTGATCTAGTTGTACTTAATTGGTATATTGTCATAAAATCTTAGGAGCCTGATTGAAACCTGGAAGGGACTTTAGAGGTCAACAAATTGTGTTACAGATGAAGAAACTGAGGTCAGGGTGGTTTGAGGCTCCACAATACGTATCAGAAATCACATTTGAACCCAGGCCCTGACTCTAGCGCCAACATTCTTCAGGTTTTTTTTGTTTCACTCTGCAATAATTTGTGCCCTGATTCTGGTTTGTTTAACAGCCCTTCAATCCATGCTAGAGTCAGATTAAATTATTAAGGAATTAATTATCTGAAGTTTTGTATTACCTGAGATGAATTCAAAATCCAAAAATGGCCATTCCATATAAAGTGGCTAAACTAGGATTAGAATCTGAGTAGCTTCCTGCCTTTATTTCTCCAGTCTTCCTTCAGAGACGATAGGCATCAGATGGAATGAATCAAACAGGAAATAAATCACAATTGGTAGAAATTGGAAGTGGCTCAATACCACAAGCAATAAGATAGCTTAGTGGTTTTATCTTTTAATTGGTTGATGGAGGATATAAAACAAGTTGTTTTACTTAGTAAATAATCCACTGAAAAAATTCATGGGGAATCAAACTACAATGGCAATAGAAGCTCTCATTTATAAATGCTTTCTGTCTTTCAAGAAGGAGCAGGTAGGGGAAGGTAGGTGGTGTAGTGAATAGAGCACCAGCTCTGAAGTCAGGAGGACCTGAGTTCAAATCTTGCCTCAGCCACTTGACACTTAACTAGCTTTGTGACCTTGGGAAAGTCACTCAACCCCAATTGCCCTACCTTCCCCCTTCCAAAAAAACTAAACTAAAATAAAATAAAAAGAAGGAGGAGTAGGTAAGTGGCCTAGAATGGAGCGCTGGACCTGGAGTCAGGAAGACCTGATTTCTAATGGCCTCAGACACTTACTAGCTGTGTGACCCTGGGCAAGTCACTTCACCCTGTTTGCCTCAGTTTCCTCATCTGTAAAATGAACTGGAGAAAGAAATGACAAACCACTCTAGTATTTTTGCCAAGAAAACCCCAAATGCTGGGCAGCTAGGTGGCTCAGTGAGTAAGAGTGCCGGCCTCGGGGTTGGGATGACCTGAGATCGAATCCAGCCTCAGAAAATGAGCTCCCACACACAAATAATGACTAGCTGTGTAACCTTGAGCATGTTACTTAACCCCAATTGCTTAAAAAAAAAAACCCAAATGGGACATGAAAAGTTGGACACATCTGAAAACAACCGAACAACAACAAACCTTGCAGAAAGGCTTCCTCAAAATCCTGTAAGGTAGGTGAGGCAAGCATTATCACTCCCAATTTACAAATGGGGAAACTGAGCCTCAGAGAAGTTAAATGACTTGCCTAAAATCACATAAATCACATAATCAGAAAGTGGATGGGTCAATATACTGTTCAAAGGATGTGGATTTCATTTGTATAGGAAACTCCCAGATGAGGAAATTTCCTCTACCAATGCAGCTCTTTACCTTCTCTGGGAATTAAAGTCTTACACAGCTGCCTAGAGCATGGAGAGAATAAGTGACTTGCTCAGCATCACACAGTCAGTAGGTATCAGAGGAAGGACTTGAACCCAGGTAGGTTTTCTTGGTTTTGTGTGTGTTTGTGTGTGTGTGTGTGTGTGTGTGTGTGTGTGTTTTTAGAGGGGGGAACGTAGGGCAATTGGGGTTGACTTACCCAAGGTCACACATCTAGTAAGTGTCAAGTGTCTGAGACTGGATTTGAACTCAGGTCCTCCTGACTCCAGCATTGACTCTCTATTCACTGTGCCACCTAACTGCCCCTTGTCTTCTTGGCTTGAATGTCTGGCTACTATGCCATGTTTCTTCTCTATAATATTAAATATTAATAATAAATGATATTGATAATTAACACTGATCAATAACTACATAATGAATAAGTAATTAATCATATTAAATATTCTCTATAATATATCCTTCGGTTTGTGAATTGAGCCATGCTTACTCCTCCAGTACCATGGTCTCCTGAGGTAGTATGGCAGAGTAGAGAAAGCCAAGGAACCTGCCCTCAATGATCCATGTGACCTTGAACATGTCCCTAAACTTTATTGATCTTGGTTTCCCTTACCTGTAAAATGAGGGGGTTGCATTAAATGACCTCCTAGGTCCCCTGATCCTGCTATAAATCTGTGGTCTTGTGTTCTTTAGGATCCTTTCCTATTCTCTAATTCTGATTAATACCATGATTTATACGACAAAGGGATGTTTCTATTTATTTTCTTTGTCACCTTTCAAGTTCGCTTCTCGGTCCTAGCACCAGCATTTGCTTCCTTTTAAGCAGAAAGTTTTCAGTGAGAGAATTCTATGATAGGGTGTGACTCTCAGCCCATAAGGACATAAGTAACATTTACAGATGAAAATTGAAAGTGGGTGTAGAGCTGGAGAACATTAGGGAACTCAATAGGGAACTGGCTGGTACCCAGGAGTTTACTTGAATTTAGGCTCATAGAACTGAGAACTAGAAGGAAATTTAGGGATTGCTTAGTCAAAATTCCCTTTTTCTACCTTTCATTTTCCAGAAGTGAACAGAGGAAGTCATTTGCATGGGAAGTCTGTGGTTCTGCGCATCATTCATCATGTTTGTGTGGGAATGTGGAAAGAAGCCCAGCTTCTAGCAGAGCTCTCCTGCATCAGCTGGAGGAAGTTAGGTGGGGCAGGCCTATATCAGGCCAGTACCCTGCCAGTTCAAATCTGTTGTTGGGATGAAATGAAGTCCTCACAGTTAACAAAAGGAAGAAAGTATATTCAGCAAAGCTACTCTAGCACTTAGCTCTCCATCCTCCTCATCCCCTTTGGAAATGTTTCTGGTCAGCAGTGCAGAGCGTGATGACTCACCCAGTCTTAGGGCAGCTACCAGGTCTGAAGGCCCCTGACCCTACACGGGTAGGCCAAGAGGCCATGTCAATGTGGTCAGAAGTTACCAAGAAATTGCATCAAGGGAGGTGTACTTTGAAGCTTGCCCCATCCAGAGAGCCAGCCAAGTCTTGGAGATAGCTTTGTTGCCTTTTAGGGAAAAACTAGCCTAACCCATGCTTCTTGTGTGAAGGAATCTTGGCAGACATTGATCCTTTTACAGAGGGGGAGTTCTGCTTGGGGCCTACCTACAGTGGCATAGGAGCTCTCATTCTGAGCTGTAAAGGGAGCAGCTAAAGAGCTGTGGACTACATGAATACCCCTTGTGGTTCCGAGCTGAAGGTCTGGCTTTAATTTTTTAATTCTATATTGAAAATACAACTTTGTTATGATCTAAACAAAAAAGGAATATAAATGACAGTATAAGACAAGAGTCACCACTAATCACTGATAGGTCTGTAGTAGGCTTGTAGTTAAAACTCCATGGAAAAGTAATCTCTATTCAAAATAGCTAATGATGCAGGTCAAAATTATGAAATATTTGTTTATCTATCTATCTCTATTTTTAAAATGTCACACAAAGGGATGAACTTCACCTGCAAGATGGTTCCATTCACCAGTCCAGTATCATTTTACAAATGAAGTTCTTCTAGCACCTCTATCATTAATTAATACAAGTTTGAATTGTACTTGGGATTCTCCTCTGATAGCCATCAGGGTTTTTCTTTCAGAAGTATCTCGGTCTCCATCAGACTCAACAGGTTTTGGCATAGTGGATAGAGAACTGGACTTGGAACCAAGATGACTCATCTTCCCCAGTTCAAATTTGACCTCAGACACTTATTATCTGTGTGACCCTGGGCAAGTCGCTTCACCCTTGTTTGCGTTAGTTTGTAAAATTAGCTAGAGAAGGAAATAACAAATCATTCCAGTGTCTTTCCCAAGAAAGCTCCAAAAGGGGTCACAAAGAGTCGGACATGGCTAAAACAACTCAACAACAAAAACACCCACCATCAGGGTTTTTCTTTCAGAAGAATCTTGGTCTCCATCTGATTCAGCAAGTTTTCTCTTAGCATCTTGGGGTCATAGATTTAGAGCTGGAAGCACATCTCATTTCATTGATGAGGAAATTGAGACCCAGAAAAGTAAAATAATTTTCCCAAGGTAGTAAATGATAGAAGCAGGGCTTGAACCCAGGATCCCATACCATATTTTATATCTGGTCTTGGAGGCTTCTTTTCTTTGGTTCATTTTGTCCCCACTCAGGAGTGTCCCTGGAATATCACATTCCTCTTTACTGTTCCCTCTTCTCACCATGATTCCTCCTCAATACCTTTCTACTATGTTCTACCTTTGGCTTACAGAATTCTGGGAAATGGAGTATTTTCTTATTTTTTCCATGTCCACAACACTTTTTTTTTTTTTGCTTTTTGGAGGGCAATTGGGGTTAAGTAACTTGCCCAAGGTCACACAGCTAGGTTTTTGGTTTTTTTGTGTGTTAAGTGTCTGAGGCCGGATCTGAACTCAGGTCCTTCTGATTCCAGGGCCTGCGCTCTACTCACTGCGCCACCTAGCCACCCCTCCACAACATTTTCAATGACTTCAGTGCATAAACTATTGAAACTATTTGTGTTCTTTTGGAGTGAGTTCTCTCAGGTCAAGAAAAAGTTGTCTTCTCCCCTTGCTATTTGTGGTTGAAGACCAGTAGGACAAGCATTATCCATAATAGTTTAACACCTCTGTCACATTGGTTACCCATCCATGAGAATCATAAATGTATCAATGAATTAATGACATCACCCAGCCTTGAAATAAAAAAATCAGAATTGGAAGGGGCCTTAGAGATCATCTATTACAACCAGCAGGTCCAGCCTGTCACCAATAGGAAAATTCCCATTAGTCTGGTTTATCCATCCATTCATTCCATGACAGTGATTTCATGGAAGCCTGGAAAAGCTTCACTCCCTTGACACAAATTTGACAAAGCAAACTCAAAGTCATAATCTGATATAGTGCCACCATCCAACTGGTGGGCAAAAGAGCATCAAAGAAATTTCATTATGCTTTGTATTCATGCCTCCAGTGGCTTTGATTCTTACACAGATGTTGGGTCCATTTCCTGAAATGGAGGGCAAGCAAAATGCTGCTAAACTGTTTTAGGACATCAGTGAGAAGTGATTTATAACAGACAGGACCATTTCACTCCCCTCTGAGAAGTGTTGATGTCTTGTTCCCCAAACTATAAAGCAGGCCCCAGCTGGGAAAATGGAGACCCAACAACAGCCCCACTGTACTGAGAATGTCAAGGGTAACTCAAGTCACTTTTCATCAAAGGGAAATGGTTATCCAATTAACCATATAAATAGTATCTTGTTTAATTTGTAAAGGAAAAGTAAAAATTCCAAGTAATCCCATATGCATGTTAAAACAATTCTAAAACTCTAGTTAAAGGTTAAATTACCATTTGATATCTGGAGGGGGCTACTGATAATATCTGAAGTAGTTATTTTAAAAAAATGAAATATATTTATTTGTATTTTTTTACAAACTCCAAATATCAAATGAAATTAAGCTTAATGGGAAACAGAAACAAACAATATCCCTGACATTTATGTCATATGACCTTTCTCAAGGGTAATTATTAGAGCAAGACTATTCCGATAAAAGAGTCAAAGATCACAATTGCTGTGAAAGCTCTAATAGGCTCTTGCTCGTGGGAGGCAAGGCCAACAAGCAAACACAACCTTCCCTCCCCTTTCATGGGGAGGACATAGTTCTGTGACATTATGGCTCTACCAAATACCAGTCATTGGGAGATATGCAGTCCAATGGAAAGAGCACTAGACTGAGAATCATAAAATATGTATTCTAGCACAAGATCTGTAATTAACTGGTTGTATAACCTAAAGAAAGTCATTTAGCCTTTCCGTGTTTTAATTGTCATTCATATAGATTATGAATTTATTCATTCAACAAATTATGTCTGTTGTCCAAGGACCAGTCTGGCTAAACAGTGGAGCCAACCACTCAAGTTGTGACCAAAAGATAATTCTTTTGGACAAATCAAAACCCTCAAACACATTCATTTAACAAAAACTTATTAAGCACTTATTAGGGGCAATAAACTGCGTTAGGCAGTGGTAGTGGGGGCATATATGGATGAGTGAGAGCACCTTCTTTAGTAGATTTATTTGTTACTGTTCAGTCTTTTTCAGTCATGTCCAACTCTTTGTGATCTCATTTGGGGTTTTCTTGGCAGAGCCACTGAAGTGGTTTGTAATTTTCTTCTCCAGCTCCTTTTACAGAAGAGGAAACTGAGGCAAACAGGATTAAGTGACTTGCCCAGGGTCACAAGGCTAGTAAGCATCTGAGACTGAATTTGAACTCAGGTCTTTCTGACTCCAGACCCAGTACTCTTTCTATCCACTGCACCTAGCTGCCCTATTAAATTGATGATTTATTATAATCCAACAATGGAAACAAGATACAAAATATATAAAATATAAAAACAAATAAATACAGTACAAAGAAACGCAGACCATGTGCATGAATGAATGAAGTGTTTTTAGGGCTTATTGTGTGCAAAGCACTTGCTAAGTATAAGGGATATGAATAGAAAAGTTGGGCAGTCTACCCTGAAGGAGCTCACATTCTCAAGGAGGAGATAATGCACATGGACTATTTTAGCTGCAAGTCAGATAGAAAGAGACCATAGCCCTTAAAATGCAGCAGCAAAACGGATGGTAATGCCTCTGCTTTACCGTCATGTCCTCTGATAAAGTCATATCAGCTTCCACTGTTGAACCATTTGATGGTGCCAAGGACTTCAGTAGCCAACAACTTCCTTTTATGGGTCTTTATTAAATGTGGTTGTAGCACCTGCAGGAGCAGTTAATTGCCAGATTACCTCTCTACAGGATTGCTTTCCAGGATGATGGAAAGTGGGATGGAAGCATTGCCATTCTCAAGGTTCTTGGGTTCAGAGTATTGGGCTAACTCCATCAATTAATCAATAAATATTTATTAAGTGCCTACTGTGTGCCAGGCACAATGCTAAGCACTGAGGATGCAAAAAGAGGCAAAAGACTGCCCCTGCCCTCAGGGAGCTTACAATCTAATGTGGTCATCCAGTAAATTGTTCTCCCAGTTTTTCTAACTTTTCTCTGCATTACTTCAAACAAATTATAGACAACATGCAAATAAATATAAATGAGCAAACAATATACATTGGGAATAGCATTGCTATAAAATGAAATTTGTTAGGAAATTGAATAGTTCTGTGGCAAAGAGTGAGTGTAGGTCCATACCTTCAAAGTATATAAAAATAAATGTTAAACACATCAGTGATACAAATACTTTTCTTAATAATAAGAATGGAAGAAAAAGGAGCAATCTGTTTCAATTATAGAGAACATTTTATTCAAGCAAACAAATAGAAGAGAATATTGGAATCAAAATCAATGGGTTAATCGTTTAAAGATTAAAGGATTCTACCCAATAACAAAACACAATAACAAAACCCAAAAACAAAATTTAAAAAAAGATTGGGGGGTGGAAATAGTTGTGGCAAACAGCTGTGCTTTCTCCTCTAATAGGAAGCATAAGTCTAACATACCCAATTCTGCAAAACTTTAATTTATCTCAAAAGACTTGGTAAACTCCTTGAATGCAAGGACTCTTTGTATTTTTCTTTTTGTGTTGTTGCCCCCGTTAGGCACAATGCCTTGCACATAAATAGCACATTAAAATATTTGTTGAATTGGATGACTGAGATGATCAAGTTTGGTCCTGAGTAGACAGTGTTTAGGCAACTAGGTGGTACAGTGCTTAGAATGTTGGGCCTGGAGTCAGGAAGACTCTTCTTGAGTTCAAATCCAGTCTCAAATATTTACTAGCTGTGTCACCCTGGGCAAGTCACTTAATCCTGTTTGCCTGATTTTCCTCATCTGTAAAATGAGCCACTCTAGCATCATGGCCAAAAAACCCCAAATGGAACCATGAAAAGTTGGACTGAAATGACTGAACAACAATAAAAGGCAGTGATTGGATTCAACTGAGTCTTAGCCTGACTTTTCATGGTACAGAGGTGATCATGAGCTTTGAAAGGTTTCGTGAATGGAGTGCAAACAGGTCTAGTCAAGCAAGAAAAGGTTTGGCTCCCAGCAACAGATTGTGCCCCTGTCATCTGAGGACTAGTTTAGCTAAGTTCAAAGAGACTCATCACCAGAAGGTTGACCAGACTCATGTATCTATTTGGTCATAACATTTCATTAAGACCCTCACTTATGGAATCATGGCTCTTTGGAAGACCTGAGCAAGTTGTGTTGGTGTCTTAGTCCTCTGAATAACTAAGAGAACTAAAGTAATTTCATATAAAGCTGGAACATATCCTTTGTTGTTGTTCTTATTCAGTCATGTCCGACTCTTTATGATTCCATATACTATGGCACACCAGACCCTTCCCTCCACTATCTCTTGAAATCTCTCCAAGTTCAGATTTGTTATTTCCATGACACTATCAATCTAATCCTGTTATCACCTTTTTCTTTTGCCTTTAATCTTTCTCAACATCAGGATCTTTTCCAAAAAGAGACGGTATCCTAGAGATAGGTAATTTTGTCATCATGTTGCATAATTTCTTATTACATAAGAATATATCTTAAAATGGCTTATGGATGCCATTTTCTTTTTTTTGTTACATTACTGTTACCTTTCACTTTCTTTCCCAGTCCCAATAGAATACTCCTTTGTAATGAGTAAGTATATTCACATACAATAAGTCAGCACACTGGCCATGTTGGAGGACATGTGCCTCGTTCCATCCTTCTCTGCCGAAAGATAGGATACATGCTTCACCATCAGTTTTCTGAATTCATGTTTGATCACTGCATTGAGAAGAGTTTTGAAGTCATTCAATGTTGTATTCCTTTACATTATTGTGGTCATCCAGTAAATTGTTCTCCCAGTTTTTCTAACTTTTCTCTGCATTACTTCAAACAAATTATCCCAAGTTTCTCTGAAGTCTTCCTATTCATTATTTCCTTTTATTAAAGAGCTGTAATAGGGGTAGCAAGGTGGTTCAGTGAATAGAGAACTAGCTCTGGAGTCAGGAGGACCTGAGATCAAATCTGGTCTCAAACACTTATTTACTAGCTGTGTGACCTTGGGCAAGTCACTTAACCCCAATTGTCCTGTCTTTCCCCCTCAAAAGGCAAAAAATTAAAAAAAATAAAGAATTGTAATAATAATAATAATAATAGCTAACATTTACATAGCACTTTAAGGGTTGAAGAACACTTTATATATTGTTTCATTTTATTCTCACAAGAGCTATTTTATTATCCTGATTTTACAGATGAGGAAACTGAGGCAAGTTACATAACTTTCCAAGGGTCAGACAACTAGTGAGTGTTTGAGACCAAATTTGAACTCAGGTCTTCCTGGCTCCAGATTCAGAATTCTATCTACTGAATCACCTAGGTGCCTAAGGTTAGGAGGAACTTAGAGACCCTTTATTTCAGCTGTCTTATTTTTTCAACTAATAAGCTTTTAGTTTTCCTATCTTCATTATTCCCTTCCATTGGCTATAAAAGAAAAAAGAAAACCCTTGTAACAAATATACATAGTCAAGCAAAACAAATTCCCATATTGCCCAGATGTCTCATTCTGCACATTTAACCTATCACCCCTCTGTGCAGAGCTGAGTAGCTTTCTTCATCACCTGTCCTCCAGAATCCTTGCTGGTCATTGTTTTGATCAATATTCTTAAGTCTTTGAAAATAGTCCATTTTTACAATTTTGTTGTTATAGTGTAAATTGTTCTCAAAATTCTGCTTACTTAATTCCATATCAGTTCACAAAAGAATTCCCAGGTTTATTTGTAATTATATCCTCCATTGTTTCTTACAAGATAATGGTATTCTACTATTGTGCTATAAGAAATAAGGAACAGTCTTCATAGTAACCTGGAGAGACTTATATAAACTGATGCTGAGTGAAGAGAGCAGAACAGATACATCATAAGTGTTAATGACTAACTTTGATAGACTGGGCTCCTCTCTGCAATGCAACGTTATAAAACAACTCCAAAAGACTCATGATGGAAAGGGCTATCCACATCTAGAGAAAGAACTGCAAAGTCTGAATGCAGATTGAAGCAAACTACTTGCTCTCCTTGTTTTGTTTTGTTTCTTCTTTCTCATTCACTCCATTGGTTATAATCCTTCTTTATAACTTGACTAATGTTTAATGTGAAGGTATTTGTAGATCCTATATTTGATTGCATGCCACCATGGTGGGGAGAGGGAGGAAGGGGGAGAAAATTTGAAACTCAAGGGATTGTGGGACTGAATGTTGTAAACTAAAAGTAAATAAATAAATTTTTAAAAGAAGATAATACTATTCTCAAGTATTTTCCAATTAACAGGCATCTCCTTAATTTCTAGTTTTCCATACCACAAAAGAAAAGTTATTAATGTTTTTCATACCTTTAAGACCTTTTTGAATTAAAAAATGACCTTTCTCCCTTTCCTCCCACTTTGCAGCTCCAGTAACACTATATTAACGATCCTCATTTTTTGGTGTTTTTTTTACCCTTCTACATTTACCACTTTCCATTTTTGTCAGCTTTCCCAGTTTAATGGATATAGGTGGAAACTCATAGTTTTTTCATTTTCATTTCCCTATTTTTTGTGTGATTTGTAGCAATTTTCATGTGACTATAGATGATTCAAATGCTTTACCATGAGAATTGCCTATTTATATTCTTTGACTAGCAGTTGAAGAATGACTCTAATATATGTGAATCAGTTCTTTATATATCTTGGAAATGAGACCTTTATCAGAGAAACCTGTTGCAAAGTTTTTCCTAAACAGTTAATTGTTTAATCTTCTTTTCTTAGCTGTATTAGATTTGCTTGTGTAAAAGTGCTGTAATTTTATATAATGAAAATTGCCCATTTTATCTTTCATAATCCTCTCTATCCCTTCTTGGGTCATGAACTCATCTTATTCATAGATCTGAAAGATAATTTCTTCCTTTTTCCTCTAATTTGATTATGACATGACTCTTTTATATCTAGGTCATTTATCCATTTAAATTATATGATGTGAAATGTTGAGCTAAACCTCATTTCTGCCACAAGGTTATCCCAGCACTTTTCCCAGTTTCCCTAGCAGATTTTGTTGAATAGTGAGTTTTTACCCTAGTAGCCACAGTGTTTCGTTTTGTTGAACTCTACTCTACAAGGTTTGTTCACTTCTATATATTATATATCTAAAATGTTCTACTGATCACCTTTACTATTAAGCCATTACCAAATTGTTTTGATGATTATGGTTTTGTGGTATGGTTTGAGATCTGGTATTGCTTGATCCTTTTTCTCCCCACTTAAAAAAAAATATTATTCTTGGGGTGGCTAGGTGGCACAGTGAGTAGAGCACTGGCCCCGGAGTCAGGAGGACCTGAGTCCATAATCCAGCCTTAGACACTTAACACTTACTAGCTGTGTGACCTTGGGCAAGTCACTTAACCCCAATTGTCCCTACCCCCCAAAAATTATTATCCTTGAACCTTTTGTTCCTACAGATGAATTTCATTATTATTTTTTCTAACTCTGAAAAACAATCCTTTGGCAATTTGATTGATATGGCAATAAATAAGTAAATGAATTGAGATAGTATTGTCATTTTAATGACATTGACTAAGCCTGCTCATGAACTATGAATATTTATCCAATTATTTATATTTGTCACTATTAATATAACAATTATTTTAGAGTTTGTTTTGATGTAGTTCTTGTGTGTATCTTGGTAGGTAGACTCCCAGGTATTTCATAAATTCTGCTGTTATTTTAAATCAAATTCCTCTTTTTATCACTTCCTGCTTGGTATTGTGGGAAACACACAGAAATGCTGATGGTTTATACAGATCTATTTTGTGTCATCTTGCAACTTTAATGAAATCAGTTTTAATTAATTTTAATTGGCTATTTAGGATTCTTTAAGTATGTGGTCATATCTCCATAAAGCAATAATTTCACTTTGCTTAGTCCTTTTATTTTATTTTTTTGTTATAGTGAATAAAAGGAATGGTGTAAGAATCAGGAAAACCAGGGTTCAAGTCTAGCCTTTTATATGTCCTGATTACTTAAGGGTAATCATGTAACCTTTTATTGACCTATAGCAACTTTCTAAGACTAAGAGTTGCAGATGAGTTTATGCTCTGCATTCTTTCAGGTCATTTCCACATTTGGAATTAAAAATTAATAAAATTATAAATCATCTGTAAATCCATCTGGTTCCTGGGTTTTTTCTTTGTGGGTCATTCATGAATTACTCAATTTCTTTTTCTCAACTGCATTCTTTAAATTCTTTATTCTATTCATTATTTTTAAAAAGCACAATATCATTTTGTTAAATCCATGGACTATAATTTATTCAGCCATGATTTTTATACATAATAGGAACAGAGCATGTACAGAGCTGCCTTACCTATTTTTTTTTTTTTTTTTGCTTTTTGGAGGGCCGTTGAGGTTAAGTGACTTGCCCAAAGTCACATGGCTAGTAAGTGTGTCGTGTCTGAGGCCAGATTTGAACTCAGGTCCTCCTGACTCCAGGGCCAGTGTGTTATCTAGCTGCCCCCCCTTACCTACTTCTTGATGACCACATGTGACCCAAAACCAAGAAGTCTTGGCATTTTCTTATGATAAAGCAAACTTTGGGTGGTTCCTTAGTTTTCCTCCCTAACTCCCTGACATTAACACTGTGTTGGGGGAGGGAAGGCAGTGCTCTGTCAATTTTAAAAGAGAGAAGCTTCCAACTCACCTTCCTCCTTTAACTTTTCAGGATTTGTGGGAACTTGGTTTTTCCCTGGGAAGCGGGGGAAAGGATCAGTCTTCTTCCCCCAACCAAGTAATAATAATAGCTAACACTTATATAGCACTTACTATGTGCCAGGTGGGACAGCTAGGTGTCTCAGTGGATTGAATGCTGGGTCTGGAGTCAGGAAGTCTCATCTTCATGAGTTCAAATCTGGCCTCAGACACTCACTAACGATGTGACCCTAGGCAAGTCACTTAACCCTGTTTGCCTCAGTTTCCTCATCTGTTAAATGAGCTGGAGAAGGAAATGGCAAACCACTCCAGGAGCTTTGCCAAGAGAAACCCAAATGGGGTCACAAAGAGTTTGACACAACTAAACAACAACAACACTGTGCTAAGCAATTGATAACTATCATCTCATTTGATGCTCACAATAACCATGGAGGTAGGTTCTATTATTATTCCCATTTTACAGATGAGAAACTGAGATTAAGTGACTTACCCAAGGTCACAGAGTTAAGTAAGTAGAAAACAGAGCTGGTAGGGGAGAGGTGTAGAACAAATGGCAAGATATATCTAGTGAATGTATGTGAAAGCATGGTTCAAAGCTGGCTAAATCATGGGTTCATAGATTTAGAGCTAGAAGCATATCAGGAAGTCTATCCCCTTAATTTTGCCAATGAGGAAACTGAGGCACAGAAAAATTAAGAGACTTAGTCTTAAACATTACATATTTAAGGTGACTTTTGAACTCATGTCTTTCTGAATCCAAGTCCAGTGTCATGTTACCTCTATATTGTAAGTTAGGTGAGTTTGTACTCACTCACCAAATGATCCAGCTTAACCCAAGAGAAAAGGTCTAAAACTCATCAGTTTAACTTCTTCAGGGAAAGAGAGCTTTGATGTGGAGAGGCTAGTTACAAAAGGATAGAATAAGGAGGGGTAGCAAGGCAGATGGCAAGATGTCTAGAGTAGATAGATCAGATTCCAAATTCCAGTTTTTTGCTACCATAGGGTGCTGTCATAAATATGAGACTTTTCCTTGATAGGTATCCTTCCTGGTTATTTATTCTCCAAACTATTTCTCAATCTGTACTCCAAAAGCAACAATCTAATAAATCTTTGACCAGTTGCATGACTTGATCAAGATGGAAAGTCAACTCTTTGAGACTATCTAGTGCAACTACATCATTTGCAGATGAGGAAATCAAGGCCATCAAGATTAGGTGACTTACATACAAGTAATAAATGACAGAGGTAGGATTTTATATGAATATGTAGTTTCTATATCAGTGATTATGAACTAAAGTGCTGTGAAACACTTCGGTATCATAAGTACTTAAGGGAATTCTCCCCTTTGCTTCTAGAAGGACAATAATTTTGTATATAAGAAAGTCTCCATCTCCTCACTGAAGCAATTTTAGAGTGTTTGAGCTTGTGCCAGTAATATTGCCCTAGACACTTGGAGCTGTAGCTGTTTATTTTTGTCTGAAGAGAAAAGGTACAAATGAAATATTTTTAAATGAATTTAAATTGTCTTCAGTCAAAAAATTTGGGGACCATTATAATGGATATTTATCTGATGCTTTGCTGAGTTCTTCAAAAGAACTTTGCAATTATGTCATAATTTTTCAACAGCATTATTATGAATTGAAGCATATAGCAAATATTATTCCTGTTGTAAAAATGTAGTCATCTAACTTTTGAATAGTTGTAACTCAAGGCTATAAATGTGTCATTGTTGAGTTGGGGAATAGAAACTAGATTCATTAATACACTTTTGCTGTATATACTCCTCTTCGTCTTTCACAATTACTAAATACCATGCTATTTCTAATGACATAACTAGCACCACCAGCAAAACAATTATATAAATCTTTGTATAGATAAAAACATTCACTTCATAAGGGAAGATCCTTTAAAACTATTTCAAAGACACTGAGTGTTAAATATGTTCCATAAGTAACGGAAAAAATGTATAAGGGTTTTATAAGGTGATGCATTTCTATAAAAAATAAAATTATGTCTTGTTCTTTAAAAAAAGGGGTGTAAAGTCATCTTAACTATGGCTATACTGAGTAGGTTTGCTGAGTTCTATCTGAGTCAAGGTTTGACTGTCTCCCCATGTAATTGGGCAATCCAACCAGGACCACCACATGATTGAGACTGTTTGCAGCATGAGAGCAGGTATCCCATCTTATTTAATCATTGTATCTGCCATACAAATTGGCACATTAGTCTTCATCTAATTGATGCTTAATAAATGTTTTTTGGATTGTTAAATGAACTCATTTACCTTCATTACCAATACTACTAGCACCATTTCTGAATGAATCATGTGTGTATCAATCCCCATGGTTTCCAAAGTGAATTGATCCACTCTGACTCAGTCTGTGGAGTTCTTATGTATAAACAAGACCCAGGAGGAACATTTATGAATATGAACAGTACATCATCCCTGGGAAATAATTTGTGGTTTATGATTTCCTGTTTCTGTGTAGATATGTATGCATTTCTGCTGATCTATCAAATTAAAATACGCAGTCATCAAAAAATACCTGCTTTTTAAACATCAAAAACTGAATTAATGCTTTTATTTTGTGAGACTTAAAGTTTTGTTGTCTTTTTTTATGTCATTTATCCTCAGAATTGCCTGGGACAGTGGTGAGGATCTGACCTTCTAGAATGGTGTAATATTAACAACACTGTAGTTAATATAAGAATACTAGGTATGGGTGACTAGGTGATGCAGTGAATAGAGCACCAGACCTGCAGTCAAGAGGACCTGAGTTCAAATCTGGCCTCAGACACTTAACACTAGCTGTGTGACCTTGGGCAATTGCCCTGCCTTCTCCCCTCCAAAAAGCTATCAGTTAGCTAGTCAACAAGCACTTATTATGGAACTATCATGTGCCATGTACTATGCTAAGAGCTGGGGATATTTAGAAAGGCAAAAATAAGAAATAAAAATCAAAATCCCTGCCCTTAAGGAGCCCTAATTTAATGGAGGCAATAACATATAAACAACATTGTACAAAAAAGTTTTATACAAGATGAATGGGAGATAATCTCAGAGGGAAGTCACTAAGATGGGAAAGGTTTCTTGTAGGACTTGGAACTTTAGCTGAGATTTGAAGGAAGCCAAAGGAACCAGGAGGTAGAGATGAAGAGGGAGAGTGTTTCAAGCATGGGGGACATTCAGTGAAAATCCAGAAAGTCAGGAAATGGAGTGTCTATGTGAAACTAGAAAGTATAAGACTGGAAAAGTAGGAAGGAATCATGTTATGAAGAAAGGAAGAAAAACATTATGTTGTAGGAAGATCATCTGACAGTTAAGTGAAGGATGGACTGAAGTGGGGAGAGCCTTAGGGCTAAGACACCAGTCAGCTTGCTGTTGCAGTGCCCTAGAAGTCAGGTGAGGAGAGCCTGAACCAAGGTAGTGGCTATGTCAGAGGACAGAAGGGGGTGTGTACAAGAGACATTTTGAGGGTAGACACAACAGGACACTTGAAAACTGACTAGATTTAGAGAATGAGAAAGAATGAGAAATCAAGGATGACACCTGAGTTTCAAACTTGGATGACTCAGTATGGTGGTCCTTTGGCTGGGATTATGGAATTTAAGATGTAAGATGGTTTTTTGTTGGGGTGGAGGATAATGTATTCAGTTTTGGACATGTTGAGTTTGAGATATCTATGGGAGTTAGAGGTCAGGAGAGAGATTAGAGAGGAATAAATAGATCTGAAAATCATCTACATAGAGATGATAATTGAATCTATGGGAACTGATGAGATCAACAAATGTAGTGCCAATGCAATATTCAAAGCACTGACAGAGACTCTAAATATGCCAGTATAGTGCTTAATTGCAAAATACAACAGACTTTCCATATAGAAGACAGGAGCAAAACATTTATTCAAACCCCAGAAAACCAAATCCCCAAACCAGAAAGCCAAATCCATCATAGTAGCAAAGAAGTTAATACACAGTTAATAACAGTGCAGAGAGCCATACCATCCTTTAACCTTCCCACAAACAAAAACTCACAAGCCTAGCTGTCTGTCTGGGTGTGTTCTCTCTACCTTCTGTCTCTAATTTCTCTGACTCCCTGTTCCCTGTGGGTTCTGCTCTATCTTTCAGCAAACTTCTCCCACCACAAGTTCCATGTGATTACATTCAACTTATTAGGTGGCAGGGAAGATCTTCAAAGCAGGGGAGGTCTTCAAATTCCCTTAGGTCTATTAAGGGACAGGGTAGATCTTCAAATTCCCATTACCATTACACCAAGTGAAATAATATATAGAAGGAGAAGAAAAAAGGCTCAAGACAGAGTCTTGGGTGATAGTTAGCTATCATGACCTAGATGAAGGTCAAGCAAATTATTCTGAGAAGGTAAAACAGGAAGAAAACAAGGAGAAAGTAATATTATGAAAACCTAGAGAGAAGAAACTGTCAAGGAGAAGAGGTTAAGAGTTCAAAGGCTACAGAGGGTCAAGGAGAATAGGGACTGAGAAAAGACCAGGCTTGATAATCATGAAATTATTGGTAATTTTAGAGAGAGCAGTTCTTGTTTAATTATGATGTCAAAAGCCAGACTACAAAGGGTTAAGAAAGTGAGTGGTAGGAAAGGAAGTGGAAGCACCTATTTGTACATGACCTTCTTGAGGAATTTAGCTTTAAAAAAGAGGAGAGATGAAGGATGCTATCTCATGGGATAGACATATAAGTGAAGGGTTTTTTTGAGAATGAAGGAGATATGGATGTGTTTGCAAGCAGCAGGGAAATAGGTAGCAGACAGTAAGAGATTCAAGACTAGTAAAAGTATAGATGATAAAAGGGGCAATCTACTAGAGAAATTCAATGGGATGAAATGGGATCACCTGTGCATGTAAAGACCTTTGCCTTGGCAAAGAGGTCTACCTCTTCATGTAAGATAAAGGTAAAAGAGGAAATAGTGATGGAAGGCATCTGAGTGAGTAGGAGGGGGCAATAGGGAGCTCTGGACAAATGGCCTCATTTTTTTCAGGGAATATAAGACAAAGTTTTCAGCTAAAAGTGTTGGAAGAAGGGGAACAATAGGAAATTGAAGAAAGAATGAAAAAGTTGGGAAAGCCAATGTGGTGAGTGGGATACTGACTTGATTAGGGAGGTATACAATGATTTCCTTGCTGTAGTTAGTACCCGGTTGATGTTATATAACATAAATTTGTAGTTGATCTACTCAGAACACTTTTTTATATCCTCCAGCCTGATTCAGCAGAGTGTGAAAAGAAGGCAGTGGATTGTGAGAGGATCCAAAGTTGGAGCTTGGAAGGGCAACACAAGGGGTAAGGCAAAGGGACCAGGAATTCAAGAGAAAAGGACAGTGTAGAGTTGAACTGGTTTGCCAAATGGTCAAAATGGGGAAAGAAGAGAGTGCAGTGAGTCAAGAGTGATGAAATATATATAGGGAAATAACTTATGGGTAAAGGGATCAGAGGTTGAGATAAAAAATGAAGAACAGGGTTTGGAGCTGCAAATTATAGGGAGAAGTAGAATGACAACAGATTATGAACAGGAATTTCAGAATTCATGAATAAGGATTTGGAACAGTTGTAGGTGATGGCAAGATCAAGGATATGAACATTGTTCCATTTAGCTATGGTGTAATAGGTCATGGGAAATGAGTAAATTGATGTGATGGAAATATTTGAGGTAGTATCAATATGAGTTAAGCCCCCTAGAATGAAGGCAAGAATTGGGGAGGAGAGAAAGATTATGAGTCAGATACTTAACTCATTGAAGAAAGAAAATGAGTGTCCTGGAGGTAATTAGACAATAGCCACCAGAATCTTTAGTGATAAATATGAATGAATCTCAAAGTTTATTGCATCATGGTGGTAGAGGGAGAGCCTCAAATTGGCAATGGGGAGATAGGAGTATTCCAACTGTCCCACCTTTACCATTATATCATGGTATGTGAGTGAAAATGCAACCATTGCTAGAAAGGGCAGCTAGGAAAACTTATCAGGAGAGAACCAGGTCTCACTGAATGCAAAAAGATGAAGGGACTGAGAAGTGAAAAGTTATAAGAGGAAAGCAAGTTTGTTATGTATATATCAGGCATTCCAAAAGGCATAGTAAAAGGGTTGGGTAACTTTAGACTGGTACTTGGGGGAGGGTGGTGTATGAAAGTACACAGGAATAAGGGTGTGGTCAGTGTGAGATTGAGAACTTGGTTTAAACAGTGACAGTAGAGAGGTTCAGAATCACTAGGACAGGAGGATATGATGGACCAGAAGTATGTTAATTCTTGAGGAATGACTGTAGGTAGATTATCATTGTTCATAGGTGTTTGGTCTCAGGTAGAGTTGTCCCTAGGGATCAGACAGCTGTGTGGGGCTGGAAAGATGCATGTGGAGGGTGGAGCACATGGATGGTGCCGAGGAAATCCCTGTGGCTGTAATGACTTGGAGTGTGACGGAACGGCTGCTCATGGAGACAAGCAGGAAAGGGAACCTTTGTGGAGCTGTAGGTGGCCAGAGAGGGTAACCAGGCTGTGTTCTCTGTCACTTAATTACTGTGTGGCCTTGGACAAGTTATTTGATGATACTGAGTATCAGTGTCCTTATCTGTAAAGTAGGGATACCATCTATACCTCTTAGTTCACAATGTTGTAAGGGGAGATATTTAAACCAGATTGTAGTATATAAGTGTGTGTGTGTGTGTGTGTATGTGTGTGTGTGTAAGCAAGTGTAAGCTACTGCCAGTTCTCTTTTCTGTTATTTTAGTTTTATATTTAAGGCATTTAGTTATCATATAAATGGAGTGATTAGACTATCATATTATTAGGAGCAACGAACATTATTGGGAACAGCTGAATATCATCACTCATAAAAAAGAACCTGGGCCAGTGGGTGGAGCTGGTTCAATTCAGTTCACCAGATATTTATAAAGTTCCCTCTTTTGCTGTGCACCTGAGATTGAAGTGGATAGAGGTCAGGAAGACCTGTGTTCAAGTCCTGTGACTAGCACATAATGAGTGTGTGATTTAGAGCCGCTCACATTTAACTTCTTGGCAGTTTAAGCAATTCTCTAAGTCTAGTAGAGGAAGTTTCCTACAGCAATAACAGCATGTGTATGGTCCAAAATGCGCAGCATACTTGGGAAGCACTGGGATTCAAAGGAAAAAAAATGTAGCAATCCCTGCCTTCAATGAGCTTATATTCTACTGGGGATACAGTATGCACACAAATAAGTAAATACATACTAAATGCAAATCAACACATAATATTGGAGAAGGAGAGTGTCAGTAACTAAATAGATGAGGAAAGGTCTCAAGAAGTAGATGACATATGAACTGTGCTTTGGAGGATGCTAAAAATTCTATTAGAATTAGTAGAGGTAAGGAAGGAGAGCATTTCAGACATAGGGGGCCACTTGGATAAAGGCATGGAGGTGAGAGATGGAATTGACTAAAATATTGAGTGAGTGAAGGGAAATAGTATGAAATAATATTGGTAGAGGCTAGTCTGGGGAGGCTTGAAATGCAAGTCTGAGGATTTTGTGTTTTGACCTAGAAGTAATAGAGTCATTAACAATTTTCAGTAGGAGAGTGGTGATATGGTCAGCCCCATTCACCCACCCCTCTCATCCTGCCCTCTGGCTTGCAGACGCTCCACTTCTCATCACCTGGAACGATGCTCTCCTGACCAGACCTTCAGACATCTTGTCTCTGGGAGTTAATCTCCTCAGCTTTACAGCTCCCCCTGTAGGGCTGAGCTGTAATGGTTGGCAAGTGATATGGCCAATCTGCCATCTTCTCTTTCACCATGAACATAACCTTATTTCCACCCTCACTTCCCAACCCCCCCCAACCAATTTTCCACCATTTGCTCTGCGAATAATAATCAAATCAATAGTATCTTTGCTTATTATGGAGGCGTGTCAATCCACTGTCCTATTGATGGACTCAATAGCTCTGGGAATCCCCAGATCAAAACTTTCTTTGCTGACTACCACTACCCTGTATGGCTTGTGTCCTTCATTAGAATGTATTTTATTTTTTTATTTGAGAATGTCATATATTTTATATTTGTAGTTTTCACATTTAACAGAGTCTGACACATACTAAATGCTTAATATTTTTTTTCATTTATTCATCCATTCATGACCAGATCTCTGTTTTAGGAATATGGTAGCTGAGTAGAGAATGCAATGTTTTTGTCATGGCATTCTATTAAGTGGAACCCTTCACATGATAATGTTTTTAAATGCATAAATAGAATACAAGAAAATTGATTATAATATATTTAAATATAACATATTTAAAAAATATAACATATTTAAAGTTGCACTTTAAGATATATATTTAAATATAACATATATATTTTAAAGTGCAACTTTTTCCATCCAGGTTCATGGATCCTTTTTGGGGATCACATATAATCTATTTATTTATCTCAGTTTTTTAATCTGTCCATTGGAGAATTAAGAAGATCAAAAGAGGGAGAACAACTAGAAACTTAATCAGTGCAAGATGTGACAAAGGCCTAAATGAGGGTAAAGTCTGTATAATTGGAGAGAATGGTACAAATGTGAAGCATGTTGTGGTAGGATCAATACAACTTGACAATTTATTGAATATAGTGGCCAATAAGGATAATGGTTCATTGAATTTAGCACCTATCAGTAATCTCTGCTTGATAAATGAACTGGGAGCTGGAATAAATAGTACCTAATTATGTTAAGCTTGTGATAAAATCAGTGCCATGTCCTCCTCTATGATGCCTTCTCTGATCACCCCACCCATAAGTGAGGATCCCTTAGTATAACACTTAGTTTGTTCTATTTAAATAGCATGTTATAGAGGTGGAAGTTAGTTTCTTCATCTATAAAATGAAGGAGTTGGATTATATGACTTCTAAAGTCCCTTCCAGCTCTAAATGTATGATCCTATGTTCCTACTCTAGCCCCCTCATTTGACAAATGAGTAATTATTATAGCTGGTGGCCCAGAGCACTGGGCTTGGAATAAGGAAGATGCATCTTCATGAATTCAAATCCAGCCTCAGACTAGCTATGTGACCCCAGATAAGTCACTTCACCTTGTTTGCCTCAGTTTCTTCTTCTTTAAAATGAGCTGTAGAAGGAAATGGCAAACTACTCTAGTATCTTCGCTAAGAAAACCCCACATGGGGTCACTAAGGGTCAGACACAGCTAAATGACTGAACAACAAAAAAAAATTGTATTTAAAAGTGTAAATATATTGAATTATGAGGTCCGTGAGGACAGAGTTTTCCCTGTCCACCAGTTTACCTATACTTCCTTTGTATGTGTTTTATATTGATTCATCTATGTACATATTGCTCTCCCCAATAGAATGTAAGGTCCTTGAGGGCCAGGATTGCCTCTACTTTTGTCTTTACATTCCTGGTGTTTAGTACAATGTCTGGCCCACAGCAGGCACACATTAAATGTTGGTTGAACTGAATTAGAATAAATCTATGGCTTCAATCTTCCTAGTAAGTTAAAAAAAAAAGAGGCCAGGTCAACTGCTGACAGAGATACTGAGACAGAAAGGAACACAATTGGAGTTAGGAGCTTGAGGGGAGAGGAGAAAGTTTTAGAGTCCCGAAGGAATACAATTTGTGATTTAATCAGATATTAGCAAAAAGTACTGCCATGTAGCCCAGAGGGCCTAGTTGTGATTAAATAGAATGGATTTACAGTAAACTTGAGTCAGCATAGTTTACTTCCCACTTCCAACAGTGCTCAACAGCCCCAGAGTAAGCATGGAGGAAGCCGATAATGGGAGTTAGAAGCAGGTCAAGCTAAGGAAATGATGCGCAAAACAAAATCGGCAGAAACCAGTTACAGAAATGAACAAAGTTCTGGTAATTTTTCTAATCATAGTAACTTTAGAAGAGCTAATGTTCTTCACAATAGAATTCGTGGATTGCAGGAATTATTTGAGTTGGAGGGGGATGGTTGATGAAATGCAAAGAAGGTTGCATTTGAATTCAGAGGCCCTGGGTTTGAATCTACAATTTCTCTCTACCTGTCTGATATTGGGCAAGTTCTTAACCTCTCTGGACCTTAGGGATTTGATTAGGACATTTCAAAGGTCCCTTCCAGATCTAAATCTGTGGTCCTCTGATCTTATTTGTTTTTTAAAGAAAAAAATGAAGAAATAATGGGGCTGGATCAAGTTCAGATTTGTTTAGCTTGTCACAGGAGATAGTAAAGTTTGTTACTGGATAGGAAGTGATTTAATTACATCCCAATTAAAATTGATTCCCTCCATTCAACACCTACTGGGTGAAGAACACTGTTCTGGGCATTGGAAGCCTTGAAGAAATTAGATGAGACATGGTCCCTGCCTTCATGCTTTTATAGTCTGGCATTGGGATGTGCCACTCATACAAATAATCATAATGCAAAATAATATATGAGAAGTTTGTTTTAAAATGTACAAATGCACCCATTACCCTCTGCTATGTAGAGGAGAGAGGTAGAAACTGCATTCCCAGAATAGAGCCAATGAGTCATTAGAATGTGGACAGGATATTTCAGAAGGTGTCGGTAACAAATGAGCACAATCCAGTGCTCTTGAAAAAACACATCTGCTTCCAAGCAACAATTTCCAAACATCTGCTACAAAACTTTCTTATCAGACTTATTGGGGTTCCCTGAGATATTTCTCTAGACTCTGAAAGAAATTATCAAATGAATGAGTGTATTTAATTAGTAAGTACTAAATCAACTCAGGACCCCACCAGAAAGCCACACTATGGCTATGAAAGTAGAGAAATTTATAGAGATAAAAAGCTAACAAAATCAGATGAGGACCCAGAGGGTGTGATGCATAAATTCCTTTGGACATAACATGTCAGAGTTAATTTATATAAATATAGGCAATTGTAAAGTAAGTTCAGTTGGTCTTGGTGATGTTGAAAGTGAAGGTTATAATAAATTATTTATATATTTGAATATTTCTCTGGAACCCTTGTTCATCCTTGTGGGTACTCTTTTTGCCAGCGAAGATTACAATCCATTCATCTACTTTTTTAATCCATCCTATAATCTATCTGAGCTTTCTTATACTGTGGAATTGATCACCAAACCTGCCCAACATGCTAGGACCCTCCTGGTACTTAAAATTTTTTCTTTCTCAATTACATGTAAAAAACATTTTAAATATTTGTTTTTTAAATTTTTGAGTTCCAATATTTTTCCCTTCCTCTCTCTCCTCCCCCCTCCTTGAAAAGGCAAGAAATTTTATTTAGATTATATATGTGCAGTCATGCAAAACATTTTCATTCTTCCAGTTCTTCTAATATTTCATGGAGCAAGTCTTGGACTGTCCACTTATATAGCTTATCTTTGCTACATTAGCCTACCTTCTTAAATAAGGCACTTTTAAAAAATAATGTTCTATTTTTCCAGTTAGATGTAAAGACAATTTTTAAAAATTTGCTTAAAAATTTTTTTGAGTTCTGAAATTTTCTCTCTTCCTTCCTCTCCTCCCCTCTCCCTGGGACAGTAAGCAATTTGATAGATTATACATGTTCATATAAAACATATTACCATATTAGTCATGTTGTGAAAGAAGACACAGATCTAAGGGGAAAAAACACAAAAAAATTCAAAAATTGAAAAAGAGTATGCTCCAATCTGCATTCAGACTCCATTAGTTCTTTCTTTGGATATAGATAGCATTTTTCATCCTGAGTCCTTAGGAATTGGCTTAGACCATTGTATTGCTAAGAAAAGCTAAATCATTCATAGTTGACCATTGTATAGTATTGCTGTTACTGTGTACAATGTTCTCCTGGTTCTGATTAAGCATTTTTTAAAAAGATGACACTTTCATATTTAAGTTTAATTGATACCTTTTTCATATCACAGTCATTTCCACATAGACCCTGACCCACCTCATCTATCCAAGCAAAACTTCTTTTATAACAAAGAAAACCAGTTAAGCTTAACCAAACAACACATCAATAAAGCCTGGCAGTATAAATGACATTCTGTACCCACAAGGCCCTATTTCTCCACGGAAAGTGTGGCAATCTATGTCCTCATCACTTCTCCAGAAAACCATTTATTTATACATTTATGATTTTTATTGATATATTTTATTTTCATATCACTTTCAATTCTTAATGTATCCATTTCTCTTCTCTACACAGAGGGTCCTTGTTACCACAAATAAAAAAGAAAGGAACACAGTTCCATAAAAATCAATCCGCACATTTGTAGAAGCAAATCTGACAATACATGCAATGTTCTGTAACCATGGTCCCTCATCTCTGTAAAGGGGAATTTTATTTTATTTTTTTATTTTTTTGGAGGGGGAGGGCAGGGCAATTGGGGTTAAGTGATTTGCCCAAGGTCACACGGCTAGTAAGTGTTAAGTGTCTGAGGCCAGATTTGAACTCAGGTCCTCCTGATGCAAGGGTTGGTGCTCTATTCACTTGACCACCTAGCTGCCCCATGTAAAGGGGAATTTTAAAAATTTCTTCAAGGGCCACACTTAGTCATCACAATCACACAGCATTCAATTTCTAAGCCATTTATTTTGTAAGAGAAAGATGGGGAGAAAAATCTCCAAAATTTAGATAGTATAACAAGCAAGATTAGGAAGGAACTGATGTTCAAGATATTTGAGGAGATAGTAGGAAAACATGAAGTCATTTAGGAAAAAAAATTATGATTAAAAAATTGCACAAGGGTCCCTATCACCTCAGAAATGCTCCCTTATTTGGAAGGGAATTTAGCCATCAGACAATTAAAGGCCATGTGCAGCAGTACATGATGATACAGTTTGTCTTCTTACTCTCTTCCCTTATCTGATAGGAACATAACAGAATATTCATCAGCCTTAAGTAGCTCTGATCAGCACACTTCCCTCCTTACCTGGACCCTCAACTATATGTCATTGATACTGGAATCTCCTGACACTGCCTGGCACACCACTCTTAGAAGTATGGTACTTTAGCATACAATAATAACAATGGTAGATGTTCACACTCATTGCGTGGTAAAATGTGCTGAGGCTTAGGCAGCTATCTATCACATTTATCTCCACGAAAATATAAGCTGAAGAGACCTCTCTTAAGCTCACTAACCCTTGTGAAAGGCTTTTATCTGGGGGATTAGAAATATTCCCCTTCCTCAGCAAAGTAAAAGGCAGATATGAGAACCATGGAGAAAAGATATATTTACAAGTGATAACATAATTTTAAAAAAAACTTAACTTTTTGACAGCATCCCACCATACTAAAAATTGAGCTAGAAAAGATATTTGAATATCTTTTATTAACTTATAATATTTGAATATCAAGGATAAATGAATATCCATAAAAGTGAAGTGAAAATATTTAATAAGGACATGCTGTACCATCCCCAGACCCTCCTGAATATCACATGAGTCTTTGGGGTTCTGAGGCATGATTTTAAAAATGTAGAAGGGTCCTATCTTGGGGGGGGCATTATTTAGTAGAAAGAACATTTAGCGATGAGTATATTAACCAATTGAGAGATAGTGCCTTATAGGGACTAGAGTAATGGGAGTCAAGAATCTGGGTTCAAATACTGTGTTCGTTTTGCCACTGTGGGCAAGTCACTCAACCTTTCTGTGTGTAAGATACAGATAGAGTTCTGACTCTGAGTCAGTGGAAGGAGATCTCACATGAACAAAACCTAAGTTCTTGACATTTGATATTGGCCAATGATATTGGCCAATTAGATATCTCTCAGTCACTCCAGCCCACACTATAATGAAAACCAAACCAAAACCCCTAGCAGATAACATAATGGCATCACCACTAATAACAGCTCATATTTATATATCTGGTACTTCCTAACTTAACATTCATTCCTCTTCATAACCACTCTGTGAAATGGATGATACTCCCTCTAAATCAGAGGTATTCTAATTTCAGCTAAGAGATGTATATAATCTCTCTCTCTCTCTCTCTCTCTCTCTCTCTCTCTCTCTCTCTCTCTCTCTTCCCCTCCCTCCTTCTCTGTTTCTATGTCTATCTTTGTCTGTCTCTGTCCATCTATCTGTCTTTTCATCTCCCTCTCCCCCTTTCTCTTTCTCTCTGTGTCTTTCTGTCTCTGTCCCTTTGTCTTTGTCTATCTCTGTCTCTGTTTCTACCCTTCCCTCTTTCTCTATTCCCCTCCCTCCTTCTCTCTCTGTTTCTATGTCTATCTTTGTCTGTCTCTACCTCCCTTTGTCTGTCTTTCTCCCTCCCTCTCCCCCCCTTCTCAGTTTCTCTCTTTCTCTCTATGTCTCTGTTTCTGTCTTCATCTATCTCTCCCTCCTCTCTTCTCTCTTTCCTTCCCTCCTTCTCTCTGTGTCTCTGTCTCTTTGTTTCTGTATTTGATACAGAGATCAGAGAGAAGTTGACCATTCTTCATATGCTGATGTGCCCTCTGATTGAGCAGAGTTTGAACAAGGATACCTTCATTGGTACTAAACTGGCTATTTTCCATTATACTATCAAAAGTGATTTTGTTTGTGATGTTTACTTCTCAATAGGATCTACAGTATCAGCATCCATGTTTCGTGCTTGCAGTGGGATCCAGGATTTTTTTTTAATTCATCCACTAATTTGCCAATTTATTTATTCATTTATTTGTTTGGTCCAGACCTGTAACTTTACCACTGTGAACATCCCTCTATGGAAATCCTTTCTCTTGATGCACATGTGCAACTCTTCCGTAACTCAGTTTTAGGGAGCTGCCTGTGGGAACTGAGAAGTGAAGTGACTTTCTCAGGGTCACACAGTCAGTACATTTCAGAGGTAGCACTTGAACCCATGTTTTCCTGACTCTAAAGGCAGGTCTGATATCCACTACACCATGCTGCTGCTCAGGTTTAGGTCGGTCTCACTATTTTGTAGAGGGACATGACTCCTTCTAAGCAAACTGTCAAATCTGGACCAGTGTCTGATGGTGTGTCAATCATAACTTTCTGGGAAATTAACCTTTAGGGCTGAAATTTTCCAAGTGTACTTTCAACTACAAAGAGAACCAGTTATTTCTTTAAACCAACTTCCTTTAATGCTATTTTTGGTTGATGTGTGAGTGGAACAGATTCATTTGTTTGTGTATGTGTTGCATGAACTTTGAAGTATTTTCTTCCAGCAAATAGTTTAATTCTTTTTTTAAAAATTGTTTTATCTTGAACTTAATAAATAGTAAGTAGAATGAACATTTCTACATATGTCAGAACAGAAGAGGAAGGCTGAATCACACAGCCATGAATCTGCAGTGCATACTACAATTTGCTTTACTCTCCAGCTACACAAGCAATTCAACTTATGTGTTCAGAGCTATTCTGCTTGTCTCTAGATCCTATTGAGTTTCCTTCTGTTCTTTTCCATGCATGTAAAATAATATGTTCAATGACCCTCTTTTCTTAATTTTCTTTCCATTTTAGTAAGCCTAATATATTCTCCCATCCTGTCTTATTCTTCTAACTCCACTTCCCAAGAAAAAAATTAAAAATCCTTGTATTAAATAGGCACAGTTAAGTGAAATAGATCCCCACATTGGCTACATCTGAAAACATGTCTTATTATGCAATGTGAGTTCATCACCATAGATAGCTTTATTCTAATGAAATAATCAAGGAACCACAACTGAGCCCAAGGGAGCTGAGATATTGCATATATTCCCTTCTCTAAGTGACTTCTCTGCTCTGGGCCCAGGTATGGAACACAAAAATCCATACCATCTTTTAATAGCAGAGGATTCATTAGCTTAACTGAAAACTGTTGTTACAAGATAGTGAGAGCCGATATATCTAGATGTGAAGCAATTCCCAGGACTGCTGATTGGGCATATACACTGTCTCCCACAAAGTCCGCATCTTCTGGCAAGCCAGGCCAGGAGGTTGGACTATTCTTATTTCTCCATGAAGTTTCCATTTCTACCAGCCAACTCTACTCATTGGACTATAATCTCTAGTCTTCTCAAACTCACAAGGTTGTTTTCAAGCTTGGACATATCCATCTAGAGAAAAATATTCTATCATCTACTCAGAAAAGGAAAAATGATGAGGAAAAGAATCCAAGAGCCGAGACACAAACTCAGGTCAATGCTCAATATGATGGTAGGGGCATAGGGAGAGGCGCAAAATTCATTCTTCCCCGTCCCTTATCAGGAATCTAGAGAAAGAGTAAACCAAATGAGAAGATTGGAGCAAGAGAGTGAGTTGTAAACTGCCTCTCCTTTTTTAGATGTCAACTTAGACATCAGTTCCTCTGGCTCAACAGTCAATGAGGTGATTGCTTTTGGTGTTAAGCTATTACATGTCTAGAAGCAACCGAAGTTCTCATTTCTTTGTGCCAAATGGCTGGAGTAGCACAGGTCATTGACCAGAACCAGCAAGGATAACTCTGAATGTACTCCAGGACATGGCTTCCATTAGACTAAGATCAATGATCAATGAAAATGTATATTTGAAAAAAAAGGGACACTGAAAGATTTTTTCTTTAAAGAAAACAAACAACATGACTACATTGAGGTCAGAGGTTGATCTGCAAAATGAGAAAGAAGCCTTTGTTGGTTACTTTTTTTCTGATAGTTGTGAACTAAAATTTCAGGCTGTGTGAATAGAGATATACCTTCCTGCATGCAGTTGTTACGTGCCTGCAACAGTGTGTGAATTTTTCTGTTTATAGACATCTTAATTTTCTATTAGGCTTCAATAGTCAGAGGCTATTAACACTTTCTATATATCTTCTTTTGTCCCCACAAGTCAAGACTTTTTAAAGAAACACTTTAACATGCCCAAAGGCTTTGCTCTTTGGAGGGATCCTAAATCCTCTTTTTGAAGAAAAGAGTTCTTTTCTGATGACTGTGTTGTTGTTGTTTGGTTGTGCCTCATTATTTGTGACCCTATTTGGGGTTTTCTTGACAAAGATACTAAAGTGGTTTGCCATTTCCTTCTCCAGTTTTTTTGCAGATGAGGAAACTGAGGCAAAGAGGGTGAAGTGACTTGCCCAGGGTTACAAAGTTCATACGTATCTGAGGCTGGATTTGAACTCAGGAAGTCTTCTTGATTCCAGGCCTGGCAGTCTATCCACTATGCCACCTAGCTGCCCTTTGATGGCCAGAAAAATCTCATTATTTTTCTGTTTTAGATTTTTGAATATAAAGTTTTCTCAAGGAGGAGGGGAGCAAGATACCTCTTCTCTGAGACACCTCATAACTGAGGCCAACTACATGGCATAATGGATAGGGCATTGCATCTGGAATCAGAAAGACCTGGATTCAAATCCTTCTCAAATACTTACTAGCTATCTGGCACTGGACAAGCCATGTGCCCTCTGTCTGCCTCAGTTTTCCTCTCTGTAAAACAGGCATGATAATAACACCTACCTCCCAAGGTTGCTATGGGGATAAAAGGAGATATTTGTAAAGCCCTCTGTAAACCTTAAAGCATTACATGAATGCTAGTTTTATTGTTATTCTCATTCTTCCAGGAATAAAACAGTCAATAAGCACTCGTTTAGTTCCTACTGTATGCCAGGAATTGTGCTAAGTGCTGAGGAGACAAAGAAAGGTAAAAGACAGTCAAGGACAATATTGAAGTTGGGACATGTAATTAAAAAAAATCAGTGCAGCTTGCTTCTCGGCTCTTAGAAAATGGGGGTTAAGACAAATATGCTTTTAATTCCCATCAAATAAGCTCAGTCAGCTGAGGCTAAATTACAGGAAAGTGCCTATAGATCACCAATTAATATCTTCCATCATCTGCTTCAACTTATGCTAAATTGGGAAATATTAAACTCTGTTCCATCTAATCATTTATCTCAAACAGTCCTTTATTTTAAGGGACCTAGTTATTTATTTCACAGCTGCTCAAGATTAGCAAAGGTTAATAATTATTTTTCTCTCAATACGTAAGCAATAAATAAAGATTTGTACCAACCTGGGGTTTCAACATGTTCCTTTCTGGCTCTAAGGTCATAGTTTTGTTTCTTCTTCTTCTTAATAGACCAGGTTTTTAGCTCTCATATTTCTATCATGCTTTCAGACATTCCTAATATCAGTTCTTTTTAATATAATTTCTTTTAGTGTGTGTGTGCTTTTTTGGAAGGGGGAGTACAGGGCAATGGGGTTAAGTGACTTGCCCAAGGTCACATGGCTAGTTGTTGTGTTAAGTGTCTGATGCCGGATTTGAACTCAGGTCCTCCTGACTCCAGGGCGGTGCTCTATTCATTGTACTACCTAGCCACCCCTTTAATATAATTTCTACTTATAATTTAAGAGAAGGGGAAAAAAATCTCACTATAAATTTAGCTAGACTGGTATCTCTTCCAAACAGATCCCAAACACATTTTACAAGTTTATTAGTGTAGGTTAAATGAAATTCCAAACAATAAAAATGAACACAGTGACACATTACTTTCCAAGCACAGATAATACACAGGTCAGCTTAATATTATACACAGAATGAACAGATCACACAGTAAATACACACAGTAAAACCTCATTAATTTGAAAGAGGATGGCAAAAAGTCACTCTAACTTGGAACTAGATAATATAAAAGCTGGGAAAGACACATAGCTTTCCTACTTTAAAATGTAGAACCGTGATGTTACTAGGTGATCCTTAAGCTTCATTCCTGCTTAAATGACTTTATCAGAAAGATTTGTTCTGCAAAAATCAAAGCAACTCCCTCGGTCGCTCATCTATGCTTATATTGTAATTCTTTTATTGGTATATACATGGTTACTTATGAAGTATTTGACAGAATTTATTCCTTTAAAAAGGTCAATTTCCCTGTCAGTCTTGTTGAGAGAGTTTTTTGATTATCAGGTCCCTTTTTTTCCCCACAGATAATACAAAGATAGACTTTGACTTGGTTTACAAATTAGAAAGGTCTAAATAAATGAATCTTCTGTACTTTACAATCAGACTATAGTGGCTTTTTTAAAGAAAAGGTTTTGAATGAAATCCTTTAAAAATCACCATAGGTTTAGGTTTATCCAAGTAATTAAAAAAAATAAAAACTACATATGTACTGTTAAAAGTGGGGGTTCATAAGTACCATAAAGATAGAAAAGAAAGCATTTCATACAGAATTAATATATGGAAAATAAATGAATGGAAAACAAAAAAATGTCCTCTGATTTCATAGATATTCCATGAATTCTTCTTATATAACCATTCCAAAGTTTTCAACTTATTATTGAGAAGGAGCTTATTAAAGATAATTCCTTCAATAAAACATTCACAAGTAGATGGTGTTCAAAGTAATGCAGGTTGAAGGAGCTATTTTCAAAAGCATACCTCTGTGGTTTCACTCTCTTTTCATCTTAACACCATCAGAAACAGCACGAGTTGTCAAATGTCTTTCCACGACTGGCTTTACATATGTCTTACAAAAACATGTGTGAGTCACATCCTGCGAAATAAGTTTCTCAATGTGATAATGGATGCTTTTGTAGGAACATGAAACTTGTGTGATAAACACTGTAAATGATCTGTCCTTCCCATGCTCCTAGGGCATATGACCTGCAAATGTAGACCCATCATTCAGAAACAAGTTTTCTGGTACCCTGTGTCCTTCTTTACACATCTGGTCCTAATAAGCAAGAAGGATTACAGGATGGTAAGAGCCCTGCCTGTTGTTTCGGTGCTGATGACTGCTGCATCTGGCATCTTACTCCAGGAGGGCTCCTGACCTTCTACCTCGGACAGACCTCAGAAACCTCACTCATTACTTCCAGTTTTCCATTACAATGCTGATTTGGGGTGATAAGGACCACTCTCTTGGGCACTTAATCGCTCCTCATAAACCCAGTGCAATATTTCATTTTTTGACCCAGATGAAGATAAGGAATCTATGACTCTCTCTCAGAGTTTCCCAGGGAACTGAAAGGTTAAATAATTTACTTCAAAGTCATCCAGTTAGAATATGTCAAGGATAGGACTTGATCCCTGGACTTGCTATTCTATCCACTACAACAGCCTACCTCTAAGTGCAAATTTACAATTTTAAATGCATAATTGTCCAGTACTTCTCCACTGCCCCACGAATACCATATATGCTTTCATCCTGGGTCTATTTGTGACTTCTTTATTCTGCTGAGACACTGGCTTACAAACATAGCTTTTGATTTTTTGATGACTGAAAACAATCTCTAGAGCAGGACTGCTAAAAAGGTAGTCTTTTCATCATTTCAGCAATTTTAAGATTTCACATTTTAATTTTCTCTTAAAAATTTAAGGTTCAGATTCTGTGATTATACTTTAAATATCTATTAGTCCCAACCATTGTTTGAAAAGCTTTAAGTGAAAAGCCTCTTGTTGATTATAGTTGTCTATGAAAACTACACAAGTCTATCCCATCTCTCTAAAGTTATTGTCATTAAAGAAATGGCTCTATCGCCAGTCATGTCCTATGTGTTGGTCAAAACTACATTACCTGAAAAAGCTCATAAAAACCAACTTAGATATAGAATTTTCAGTCATAGAGGTTATTGTTACATAATATGGTCACAGAATTTTAGAGCTAGAAGGGACCTTGGGTGTCATTTGGTCCAAATCAAGGAAAAAAAAAGAAAGAAAATGGTTTTCAAAGTGCCTGTTATATAGTGCACTGCAAATATGTCAAAGAGATAGCCTCTTTATGGCATTCAACCTTATAATAATACTCACAAATGTGCTCCTTCAATAACACTGTCATTAATGCCTATGTTATCTTTAGTGAAATGCTTTTATCAAACATCCATGCTCAATGTCTGTGGTTAAGAAGGATGCATTATAAGATATCTGCTCTTTTAGCTAGTGAGATTAATACTTTTTGACAGGTGCTAAAAAGAATCTCAAATCTGTTAGCCGATTATTTTTTAATACAACTTCAAAATCTAATCTCTAGCTAAGTTAACAACTTTTTGTATATGCTGTTACTCAAATTAGTGGAACAAGTATCCATTTTACTAGCTCTAGTCATCAATTGGCCGCTGCTGTTGAAACTGCCTGGATCAGAGCTGTCTCTGCAGCATAAGAGACTTCGGAGATATCTCTGGCAATCCGAAGAAGCATAATAATAAATCAAGGGGTCAATGCAACAACTTATGCTGCTGACACACACACAGAGAAGGTAGATAAAGTAGATTTTCTCCGTTGTGCTGCTATAAATTAATGAGGAGTAATGGATGATCAGAAAGACATTTGTGGGTCCAAAGCAAATGATGAAGATACAGAACACAGCTGCAGACAAGAGTAAGGCCCGGGTCTTTTTGCTACGGTTGGCAATGGAAGAAGAGCTAAGACACCGGATAATTGACACATAACAGACTGTGGAAATGATTAATGGGACACAAAAGAAAACCGAAGAGAAAGTCAGGAAGTAATGAACAAAATACCCTTCAAGTAGATTTTGGTTTAAGACATCATGGCAGGTGGTTATATTTAGCCCTGGGATTTCTTTCGTTTGTTCTTTGATAACAAGAGGTACGATCCCACCTATGGCAACACTCCATATTGCCAGACAAACGAATGAAGCACGCCCCAGGGTGCGCCAGGAGAGAGACTCGATCGGATAGACCACAGCCAAGAAACGGTCCACGCTTATGGCTGTCATCAACATTATTGAAGCATACATGTTACAGTAGAAAGCCGCAGTGACAAAGCGACACATTCCAGACCCAAATGCCCAGTCACTTCCAGAAAAATAGTATGCTATTTTAAAGGGTAGAACACTCGCAAACAGGACATCTGCAGTAGCCAGATGCAGCATGTATACAACAGCTGGCTTCTTGACCTTCATTTTCGCCAGGAACACGATGATTGCGATGATATTTAAAGGCAGACTTATCACAAATACTACAGTATAAACTGAAGGAATGAAGAGAGTCAACCAGGGACCAGTCAGATATCTGGTGGCATCTTCAGATAGATGTTGGGGTTGTGGCTTTTGAATACGACTTGTCTTATTGATGGAGGCTGGTGTGTTTTCAGGAATGGTTTCTTGATCATCCTCCCAGGAGGCAATTGATTCATAATCTTTAGGTCTATCCCTGAATAGAAATGTCTTTGGGAGCAGAGTAACATTTTCCTCAGACTCTGGAAAAAAAAGGAAGGAGAAGACAAAATATTAGAGATGAGAGGAGAAGGTATGAAAAATTCACTTTTGTTTATTTCTGATAGCTCATTAGGAAAAGCTATAGCATAAATCCTAGTTACTTTAGAGGTAATATGGTATAATACAAAGACCTCAGGATTTAGAGTCCATGGACATAGGTTCAAGTCTTTGCTTGGTTACTCACAACCCATGTGATCTTGGGCAAGGGACTAGATGGTTGTTTGGGCTCCTTCCAATGCTAAATCTGATTATCCTATAGCAGCTAGGTGATGCAATGCATACAGTACCAGGCCTGGAGTCAGAAGGACCTGAGTTCAAATCCAGCCTCAGACACTTATTATCTGTGTGACCCTGGGCAAGTCACTTAACTTTGCCTCAGTTTCCTCATCTGTAAAATGAATTGGAGAAGGAAATGGCAAATCACTCCAGAATCTCTGCCAAGAAAACCCCAAATGGGGTCACAAAGGCTCAGACATGACAGAAACAAGTGAACAATAATACAAGAAGCAAAACTTCAGTGTGATAAGGAAATGTGATGTTGCTGTATGTGAATCAAAAGCACATGTTGGATAATTAACTAGTTCTTATACCACATAAAACAAGAGTGAGCAAAATTTTCCTTTGTCTCAAAGTCAGCTGTGAATAAGCACTCAAAACAATCTCAGTAAAAGAAACAATTCAGCAGCATTTGTCTTTTTGGAGCCCTGTGTCGCAAAAGCTTGGGAAAGCAGATCAAACAATACAGAGAAAAAGAGAACAAACAGGGCAGCCCAAAGAACACCGTTCCTTTTAAATGGCTACCAGAGCTCTAGTGGCTTAGACAATAATTCCACCTTATGGTTGTAAAGTTCTCTTTAAAATTGTTTTCTCCTTCCTTCAAAGGCTTTCACACATAATCTCATTAAAAATTTCCTGGGCCTTAGGTTCTTATTTATAAAATTATATGGTTGGCAACTAACTCATCAGCATTTTATGATGGTGCTGTCCTTGAAATTACCTTGATCTACTTATCTAGTCCTGACCTCCAATTCTGCATCTCCAACTGGCTACTGGATATCTCGAACTGCATGTCCCATAGAAATTTTAAACACAACATGTCTGAAACTGAGCTCATGATCTTCCCCTTTCCCAAGCCCTACCTCTTCCTGGTGTTTGAAGGCATCCCCATTCTCCTATTTGTGAAGGCTGATAACCTAGGTGTCGTCACTGATTCTTACTCTTGCTCACCTTTCCCCCCCTTATTCAAATCTGTTGCCAAGTCTTGTTGTTTCTACCTTCACAACATATACTCCCTTCTCTTGTCTGACACAGCCACAGCTCTGGTCCAGGCCCTAACCACCTCATACCTGAACTATTACAATAGCCTGCTAGTTGGTCTTCCAAATAGATGGTCTTCCAGTTTCCAACAGATGGACCCCAGTTCATCCCCCACAAAGCTCTCAGCTTGATCTTCCTTTGGCACAGGGCATGGCCTTTATTTAATCAACTTCAGTGGCTTCCTTTGACCCACAGGATCAAATATACAATCCTCTGGTGTTCAAATCCCTTCATAACCTGGCTCTGTCCTACCTTTCTAACTTTCTTTATACCTTTATTTCTAACTTTCCTTTACACTCTTGACACACTCTGCAATATATCAAAATTGATCTCCTGGCTGCTCCTCACAAGAGCACTCCATCTGATTCTGGCCATTTTCACTCACTTTTTTCCCTTCCTAGATCAATTTTCTCCATCTTCTGCCTTCCCAGGTTTCCTTAAAGCCCAGCCAAAACATCACCTTATATACAAAGTCTTTCTCTTAATATCTGTGTCTTCTCTATCTTTATTAACCCCAGTTCATTCTGTGTACATTTTGTTCGTACAAAATTGGCTGCGTGTTTTCTCCTCCATTCAACTCTAAGCTTCTGGAGGGCAGGGGCCATCTTTTACCTTTGTATGCACAGTATTTAGCACAGTACCTGACACACAGTAGAAGTTTAATAAACACTTAGTGATTCTATGACATCATTTTTAGATTTAAAAAATATCAACACAGGTTACATCTCAGAGAGCATTACAAAATGCAAAATGGATAACTTTGATGACATTAAACTGAAAAGGTTTTGTACAAATAAAGCCAATATAACCAAGATTAGGAGGGAAGTAGAAAATTGGGAAAGAATTTTTACAACTAGTGTCTCTGATAAAGGACCCATTTCTAAAATGTAGAGAGAATTAAGTCAAATTCATAAGAATACAAGTCATTCCCCAATTGATAAACAGTCAAAGGATATGAACAGGCAGTTTTCAGAGGAAGAAATTAAAGATATCTATATGCATATGAAAATGCTCTAAATCACTATTGATTAGAGAAATGCAAATCAAAACAATTCTGAGGTACCACATCTCACCTGTCAGATTGGCTAAAATGACAAACAGGAAAATGATAAATGCTGGAGAGGATATGGAAAAATTGGAACTCTAATGCATTGCTGGTGGAATTGTGAACTGATCCAACCATTCTGGAGCACAATTTGGAACTATGCCCAAAGGGCTATAAAAATGTGCATACCCTTTGACCCAGCAATACCACTTCTAGGGCTGTATCCCAAAGAGATCATACAAGTGGGAGGGGGACCTGTATGTACAAAAATATTTATAGCAGCTCTTTTTTATTGAAAATCAAGGGGATGCCCATCAATGGGGGAATGTTTAAACAATCTATGATATAGGAATGTGATGGAATACTATTGTGCTATAAGAAATGAAAAGTAGACAGACTTCATGATAACCTGGAGAGACATATAAACTGATGCTGAGTGAGAAGAGCAGAACCAGGAGAACTCTGTACACAATTTCAGACACATTGTATCTGTGATAACTAATTTTGATAGACTGGGCTCCTCTCAGCAATTGCAAGGTTATAAGACAACTCCAAAAGATGGAAAGGGCTATCCACATCCTCAGAAAGAACTGCAGAGTCTGAATTCAGACTGAAGCAAACTACTTGCTCTCTCTCTTTTGTGATTTGTTCTGTTCTTTCCTTCTTGTTGTTTACTCCATTGGTTATAACTCTTCTTTATAATTTGACTAATGTTTAATGTGAAGGTATTTGTAGAACCTATACTGGATTGCATGCCACCAGTGGGGAGGGGAGGGAGGAGGAGAAAATTTGGAACTCAAGGGATTGTGGAACTGAATGTTGTAAACTAAAAGTAAATAAATAATTTTTTAAAGGCTATATCTCCCTAAAGTTATACATCTAGTTATGAAGAATTAGAGGTATAAGTCAGATTCCCAAATGATAGCCTAGTAGCCTTTCCATTACCTAAGTATACTGAATTTTTATTCCAGAATACCTTCTCCCCTATTGTGCTTTGTCTATTTAGCATAGAATATAAGGTGGCTCTCTTACTGAACTTTAGGGAATGAGTTTAAAAATACAGCACCTATAAATATGCCTGTAATACACCTATCACAGTCTCTTCTGGGACCACCTCAAAGGCATCCCCAAGTCTCCTTTCCCAGAAGTCCATGTAGCTATCATGGTGGCTTCAGGATCACAGAATGGTAGAACTGGCAAGGACCTGAGAGGTCATGTATGCCAAGTGTTCTTATCTCTTCTTGTGTCATTGTAGCAGTAAACACCCCAGCATACCCAGGGTGGCTGCCAACACAGGTTCTTAGATCTGCTTTTCTAAAGGAAAGCAACTCAAAATGGGTTAACAAGCTTACTTTAATCAATCAAACATATATCATTTACCTAGTTCAGGGGAAAAAGGTCAGCTTCAGAGTATACAGAGGTTATAAGCAAACAGAAACATTTCAAGCAGACAGGCCTCCAACTATCCAACCATTACATCTATACCTAGTCAGTTACCAGAGAGGGAACCATCAATATCTGGGTTTTTCAAAGCCAGGGGGCTCTCCACGACTGCCCAGAGTCTCATCTGGTCAAATCACACAACACTTCTCAAAGTGAGCCCCAAAGCAAAGCCTCATATCAGGGATTATATAGCCTTCTCCAGGCTCAGAGAATGTAAACCCTCTTGACCCACTGCCCAATCACAAAGTATCTCCTGAAAAACAAGCCTCCCACCACAGGCTCCAGGTGCACTTAACCTAGGGGCAGGGAAGATCTTATACAATACAATGTTAGAAAGATGGCAACAGCATAAATTTACATTCCCGTTATAGTCATGGACCCCTTTAGAGGTCTGGTGAAGCCAATGGACCATGACAGGTTGTTGCCTATATCACTAATTGAAGAAAATAATGTATTTCAATTAGAGGCTAGTAAAAATGAAGATGTAATTTTTTTCTCATCCAAGTTCAGATGCCCTTTAAATTAATTAACATACCCTTACCATTTACCCCAGAACTCCTGATTAAATGCAACTCCTTTATTTCACAGGCAAGGAGACTGAGAATATAGAGGGGAGGCAAATTTTCCATGGTCACATAACTACTGTCTTCAAGACCCTTTGAGTGGAAATGCTTGGATCACAGCTCCATTTATTCTGATCCCAATACACCAAACTGTAGCGTTACTATGAAAATTGGAATAAATAGGTTCTTAAAATAGTATCCTACCTGCTCCCAAAAACATAAATCTTATTATACAACGACCATTCCTCAATGGTTTGTTTTACATAATCAACAAAGGCAGGAGCTAGAGTTAAGATTAATAGGCTTTTTCAGGTCCACCTGATGGCAAACAAATATTTTACTGCAAATTTTCTTCATGCTACAAGGGGTTAGCTAAGTGGCACAATGGATGTAGTGAGAGGTCTGGAGTTAGGAAGACCTGAGTTCAAATTCAGTCTCCTATTCTTACTAGCTGTGTGACCCTGGGAAAGTCATTTAGTGCTGTTTGCCCCAGTTTCCTCATCAGTAAAATGAGGTAGAGGAGGAAATGACAAACTGCTCCAGCATTTCTTCCAAGAAAACCCCAAATGGGATCATGAAGAGTCAGACACAACTGAAAAACAACTGAACAACAAATTCCTTCATACTATAGCAAAACTATGATTTGAAATGAGTGATTCTAAGATTTCTCATCATGCTAGGTCATGTAATGACCACAGTACATCTAATGTTGATATCATTCAGACAAATTCCTCCAAAATTCTTTCATGTAGTTCTGCCATTGTGGAGGCAAGTCTTTCATAGTCTAACAGCTTGTGGAAGCCAACAGCAAAGTACTGAGTGAGAAATTGAGGGGCACCTAGGTGGTGCAGTGAATAGAGCACCAGCCCTGGAATCAGAAGCCCTTGTGTTCAAATTCAGCCTCAGACTCTTGACTTACTATCTATGTGTCCTTGGGCAAGTCACTTAACCCCAACTGCCTTGTCTTTCCCTTTCCCCCTCCGAGAGAGAGAGAGAAAAGAGAGAGAGAGAGAGAAAGAGAGAGAGAGAGAGAGAGAGAGAGAGAGAGAGAGAGAGAGAGTGAGAGAGAGAGAGAGAGAGAGAGAGAATAATGGAAGCAGTAGACAAAAAGTCCAGATGATGAAGGCTCATGGTCTAAAAACAACCTTTCTAACATCCCAGAAGAGATTTTGACAGTTTTTTTTCTTTCAGTCTCATAATCTGGGGATATTCTGTAACTTTCAAAGGTACAAGAGATCCAATGCTGTGTTTGACGTAGAGCCAGGACACCATTTTGGCTAGACTGTACATTGAATAAAGGCAAAAATATGAAATAAGTTTGTTAAGGTAGATTGCAGCTTGAAGGGTTTTAAAGGTCAAATGGAAGAGTTTGTATTTGATCCTAGAGACAAGAGAAAGCCAGTGGAGCTTGGGGCAGTGACAGGGTCAGATCTATGCTTTAGGACTTTGGCAGCTGTGTACAGTCTGAAATGGAGAAGGGAAAGGCTTGAAGCAGGGAGAACACTTCAGAGGCTATTGTCTCAGACCAGAGATGGTGAGGACCTGAGCAGCAGCTGTGACAGTGACATAAGACACATTGTCAAGGTTGAATAAATAAGAATTGGCAACTGATTGGAGATCTGAAATGAAAGAACAAAGGGGATATGGGAAGACTCTAAAGCCATGAACCTGGGTGGCTGGAAAGATGATGGTGTCCTCAATGGAAATAGAGAAGTTCAAAATATAAACTATTGCTGGGATGGGGAGACAATAAGTTCTGTTTTGGACATGTTGAACTTGTGGTGCTTACGTGACATCAAGTTGGAGCTCAGAAGAAAGACCGGGGTTGGTTATACAGATCAAGGAGGCATCTATATAGCAACAATATACCAGGCAATATGCAGCTATAGATGTCTGGGCCAAGAAGACTAAATTTAATTATATTACATAATAATTATTACATATTAAAATTAATAAATTATCTTATTATAGAATATTCTTATATAATAATATTAATATCATTATATTAATCATATTAATGGTACCTTATTTTATCCTTAGGTCTAAATGATTATTCAGAAGGGAGAGGGATTAGTCTATGGTGTGTTTCTCTGGGTGGGGGAGGGAAGAAAACTGCCCCTTTGATTTATTGCACGTACTGGGAATGAGGTAAGAGATGTGATGTTGCCCCTCTATCTCCTTTTACCTATTCTCATACTGTCAACTCAACCTTTTGTACACTCTCAAGTGCTGTGAAGTTATAACTTCGCTTCATGCCCCTATATCTATTCCTTAGTCATCATACTGCCCAGACCAGAGACCCAACTGTAGAACTTGACCTTTTATCCCCTGTACTCTCCCTGTGGGGCCCCACTCTCCTGACTGGTAATTGCCCCAAGCACCCATTATATCTAGGACTGAGCTCCAGCTACATATTACATTCCCTGGATACCTCCTTCACAACCACCATGCCCCCTGTGAGTATTCCCTATCCCTCCTCCCCTTCATACCTCTGAAACCACAACCAAATCAACTCTGTCACTGCTTTTGGGAGAAGCAATCTACTCCCCAATGGCTCTACTCTTCATCCCTGTAGCTTTCCGAACCACAACCCTGACCACTACTCCCTTAGATGTGTTATCCCCTTTCCTCATTAGAATGTAAGCTCTTTGAGGGCAGGTACTAACTTCGTTTTTTGTATTTTTATCTCCAGCTTTTACCAAAGTGCCTGGCACAAGGTAAACACTAAATAAATGCTTTTTCACTCATTCATTCATTCATACTCAATATTTTTTCCCTTACCCATGAATTATTTTTCAGGATGTTGAGAGGCTTATTTTATAGTCAGGGGAAGTCAAAAAGTTTTTTATTGATTTATTTTTATTGATTTGATTTCGTACATGGATTTATTAGTATTTATTCGGCATGCCCAGAAAAGTTGAAAATTGTGAGTTAACTTTTTGGCTTCTTAGGAACAAAACTAAAATAAACTTCCATGTCTCTAAAAAAAACTATTCACTCCATTTTGTCTTGTACCTTATGCACTTCCTCTATACCCTGACCAGGTTTATAATTTATGAGGACTAGTATCACATTCTGTCAGCCTAAGGTCTGAGGTTACTCAAGGGCATTATGAGTCTCTGTGTGAGTTGAAAGAGAAGGGTGAATGAAAGCTGAAGCTCACATTCCATGATGACGTAATAAAAGAAAAATGTCTGACCGAGATGGACACTAAAGAGTAAGACAGAAGACATACAATTTGTCTTCCCATTAGGCCTGGGAGCCTGGCAAAACTAACAACTTCTGAAAGACAGAGAATTGCGAGTGCATGTGGGACCTTGCATACACACCAACACCCACATACTCACGTGTACGAATCGGTATACTGTTTAAGAACAAAACAATTGCAAAGCTGTTACCATAATTAAGCTCCCTCTAAACCATCACCAGATCTAGAAAAGAAAAGATGCTGTCATAAAATGTTATTCTATATACTCTGTCAATAGCATGCACAGAATTTTTATTTTCAAGGACATCTTCTGCAAAAAAATATATTCTTAAGGGAATCTTCCTTGGACCAGGTTTTCTTGAAGCTGGAACATTTACAACAGAAACACAATACCATTAAAACAACTTATTACATCAAGCCATTCTCTAATTTCCAGGAAGAATTCAAAATCCCTTGATTAAATACTTACCTAAGGTGTTGTCTTTCCTTATAGCCAAGGGCTCGATATAAAGATCAGCAGCCGTATTTTTGTGTCTACTGATAGCAATGAGACAGCAAGTCTGTCGGGGCTCATACAAGGCTTCACAAAGCAGCCCAAGGCCTCTGGGCTAAAAGTTAAGTTACAGTATTTATCTTGTTCTCGGTACATTTCTAATAAAAGGACTGTTCTAAGTTATTTTAAAGGTCAAGTAGAAATAGTCTATTGAGTTGCTAAAAGTTTTCTTCATCCTCAAGTTCTCAAAATTCTGACTAACCTCAGATGCAGGGGTATCTCTGAAAGGCAACAGACCTCTACTGAATGAAAGTGTTACTTAATACTTTCTACTAGAGGTAATGAAATCTGTTTCTTTAGAGTTTTTTGGGTTTTTTTTTTTTTTTTTTTGCTTTTTGGGAGGACAATTGGGGTTAAGTGACTTGCCCAAGGTCACACGGCTAGTTTTTTTGTGTTAAGTGTCTGAGGCCTGAACTCAGCTCCTCCTGACTCTAGGGCCAGTCCTCTGTTTTTGTTTTTTGTTTTGTTTTGTTTTTGTTAAGTAGTAGGGTAAGTAACAATTTTTTTCTGATTTAAATAGTATCTTGCCTAGAAATGAAGGAGTGGGCTGGATGATCTTCTGGGGTTCCATTTTTAAGTTTATGACTCATTGGCTTTCCACAATGCATCATTCTCAATTCTGATACAATGTGATTCTATTCTTTTGGAATTATTCTCTGGGGATCAACATCCAAGCAAAGGCTTCGGTTTCTAGTCACTTTCCAAACAAAGGACAACTAGTTAATTTTTGCTCCACATTTTTCTAGGGTTAAAATCTTCACCCATCTCAGGAGGAAGAAAAAAGATGAAGAAATAAAGGACAATACCATTGCTGTACCTATTCCTCAAAGAAATCAAAGAAAGAGCGAAAGGATATAGATGTATAAAAATATTTACAGGAGCTCTTTTGGAAGTAGCAAAAAATGGAAAATAAGGGGATGCCCTCCTATTGGGGAAAGGCTAGCCAAATAATGATACACAAATGTAATTGAATATTATTGTGACATAAGAAATGACAAAATGGACAGTTTCAGAGGAAACTGGGAAGACTTCTATGGACTGATGCAGAGTAAAGTAAGCAGAACTAGATATTGATATCTAGATAGCAAAATCTAGATATTGCATCAAAAATTAATACAATCAGAGTTTATAGAGAAAAAACAACTTTGAAAGACTTTAGAACTCTCATCAATGCAATGATAAACCAGGAATTCCGAAGGCTAAAGATAAAAGACATCACTCATCTCCTTCCAGAGTTGGGATTGACTTAAAATGCACAGAAAGATACACATTTTCAGGCATGGACAAAATGGGACTATGTATGTTTAACATGAGGGCTTTATTTTTGTCTTTACTTTTGTTTCTGTTGTTGTTAAGTTGGGAGGGAGAAATAATAAGATTATAAACACATATAAAATAAGTAATTAACTTGTTTTTTTAATGAAAAAGAAAAATAAAGCTGAGGAAGATGGAGAAGTGAAGAAAATAGCAGGAACATTTTTCAAATGGTCAAAAGGAAAGTAGGAGATATATTTGGTTGGTTCATTAAGCCCAAATCAGATAAAGCCTCATCTGCTTGTCGCTAGAAAGTAAGAATATGAAATATGACTCTTTACTTAGTCACATATACTTCTAAAGAAATGACAGCTTCTTTAAAGAGACACAGGAGCAGCTAGGTAGCATAGTGAATAGGGCACTGGCCCTGGAGTCAGGATGACCTGAGTTCAAATTTGGCCCCAGACATTTGACCCACTTACTAGCTGTGTGACCTTGGGCAAGTCACTTAACCCCAACTGCCTTGCCTTCCCCCTCAAAAAGAAAAAGAACCACAGAAATTTTTAGGCTTCTTCCAGCCCCTGCACACACAAAATAAGATCATGTACTTCTTAATCTTTTAAATGCATAATTATTGAACTTTAATAACTGAGGTTGCAATTGTGAAAAATATAATCAATAGAGAACCTTTAACCCCAATTAATGCCTGGTCACAGGTTATGTAACAAATTGTGTTCTAAGGAAGAAACCTGAACTATCAATAGCTTTTTTTGGTGAAAAAATGCTCCAAATCACTAATAATTAGGGAAATGCAAATTAAAATAACTCTATACTTCTAAACATCTATCTTATACCTCTCAAATTGGCATAGTCAACAAAAAAGCAAAGTGACAAATGCTGGAGTGACTGTGGGGAAACAGCACATTAATGCATTGTTGGTGGAGCTGTGAATAGGTATAGTCATTCTGGAAAGCAATTCATAATTATGTCTAAAAAACTCTATTTACCCTTTGACCCAGTAATAATACTTTACTAGGCCTATACCCCAAAGATATCAAAGAAAGAGGAAAATGACCAATATGTACCAAAGTATTTATAGCAATACTTTTTATAGTAGAAAAAAACAACAAGAGAGGGTACTCATCAGTTGGGGAATGGTTGAACAAATAATGGTATAAGAATATAGTGCAATACTATTGTGCCATAAGAGATGATGAAAGGGACAATTCCAGTGAAACTTGGGAAGACTCGTGTGAACTATTGGCGAATAAATTGAGCAAAAGCAGGAGAATTTCCAAGATAATTCATACAATAACAAACAAATGGGAAAACATTGAAAACTCTGGTCCTTGAAATGATCAACTATCATCCTAGTGGACCAATAATGAAGTATGTTACCTATCTCCTGAAAAACAGGTGATGAATTCAGGGTGCAGAATGAGACATATATTTTTGGATATGGTTATTGGATTTCTTTTGTCTGACTATGCATTTGTGTTTTAAGGGTTTTGTATTTTTTTAATGGTAGTTGAAAGGTAAATAAAATAAATATTCATTGTTAAAAAATTTTTATTTTTAGCGTTTAAGTCTTTTTAGTCCTTAAATACAAAGTATACATTCTTTTTATTTTAATTATTTATAATTAATTATATAGCAATGTATTCTTCCATTAATTAATTAGTGAAAAATTAATATTCTTCCATTAATATATTAATATGTAATATATTGTTAATATTAATATATGTTAATATATTCTTCCATTTGATTCCTTATAAGACACAGTTTACCCTCTTATCTATGATGGCCATTTTTCATTTGTCATAGAATCTGAGATAAGAATATATTTTATACAATTGTGCCTTATGCTAGTCAGAAATTACATTAGCTATACTTTTAAATGTCATTTACAAGTTATTTCTGTAATTACAATAGCCTGAGCTATACATTTTTTAAAATATAAAAGGAGCTTGAATTCACATTCAGACAACATCCAGGAAGTGACAGTGAATGGAAGAATTTCAGACATGGCAAAGTTCCTCCACTAAATGGTCCTACTCCATTGCCTCATTATGCCATGGAGGTCACTCTGGGTTCCATAGAGCACAAACCCTGACAGGTCCTACCAAACTGGAAAGGCTGCAAGCATAGGTCTATTGCTATTGTCCAAGGACTAGCCTTTGAAAAAGCTCCTCTTCAGAGGGTTGGTCACCCCTTGATTATTTTTTTTCCTTAAGATTCAACAACCAATAAATATTAACTTTTTTGAGTACAGAGACTTTATTTCAATAGAAGTTGTGCTATTAGTCTCTGATGCTTGAGAAAATGTATATTGACCAAAAGCTATCAGGAATTTGTTTAGCTATCCCTCTCCACTTTTCAGCCTTTTTAATATGTTGTCTTCCTGAATTAGAATGTAGGTTCCTTGAAGACAGGAATTTTGTTTTTTGCTTCCATCTGTTTCCCTAGCACTTAGCATAGTGCCTGACACACAGTAAGCACTTAATGAATGCTTGTTGGACTCCTAGATGAATTAATATCTAATTATGAAATAATTTATGTAATATTACATTATATATAATATGTATGTTATATATGTATTATATAGATATTTTATACTCAGGAGGATTCATCCTCCTGAATTCAAATCTGGCCTCAAACACTGTAGCTATGTGGTTAAGTCACTTTATCTTGTCTGCTTCAGTTTCCTTATCTGTAAAATGAGTTAGAGAAGGAAATGTCAGACCACTCCACTATCTTTGCCTAGTAAACCCCAAATGTAGTCAGACACATCTGAAAAACAACTTAACTAATATCACCTACCTTAGCTTTTCACCCAATTCCATGAAGTCCCCTACTTCCCATAACAACATAACTGAATGAAGTTATCCACCCTCCAATTCAACATTTCGTCTTAAGGAGATTCTATGTTCAGTAAACTAAACTAAACTCTAATTTTTACCTTGTATTCAATGAAAAACTGCCTCTCTGTAAATCATATGAAGTGGTGTTTGTTCTAGCTTCTGGAAGCTAGCAAAATGTATCCGATCCCTTTTCTATATCTCACTACTTTAATTCAGCTATCATCTTTCCACCCCTATAAATTTTCTCTCTTCTGAGCCAGAGTCCACTCTACTATTCGTCATCTGCCACATTCTTCAGTCAAAGGTTGCATTAACTTTTTGAGTCACACTTTCTGTTCATATTAAGCTTTTGTTAAAGTAATTCTACACCCCCTTCACTTGAACTTCTGTTGGCAAGGTACCCACCATCCTGTAATTGTGAATTAGATTTTTAACCTGTGCCAGATTTTACATATATTCTTAATAAACTTAATTTTATTCTTTTCAGTTTGTACTTGTAGCCTATCAAAAAATATTTTGAATCTTGAGTCTACCACTCAAAATATTAGCACTCTATCCCTTTTGATTTTATTCCACTGTCAAAATTCATTTGCATGCCTTCTATATTTTAACTCATGTCACTGACTAAAGTGGTAAGTGAGGACAAAACCCAGTGGTCGACCACTGGGAGGCTATCAAGTCAATATTCCATGAATCGATATTCTTTCAGCGTGGTTGTTTCACCAGCTATAAGTTAATCTAATGGTATTACCATCCATTTACATTTCCTCATCTTCCTCATGAGGATAGGATTAAACTCTGTGTCAAATGACTTGATGAAATCAAAATATACTACACAATGGCATTCTCCTGTTCATACAGTTTAGTAATCATATCGAAAAAGGGAAATGGGTTGGTCTTAGTGAATAGATACTGCTTCCTAGTAATCATTGTTTTCTTTCTTAGAACTTGTCTAACTTTGCTTAATAAATCATCCTAGAATTATCCCAGGGATTAATTGACATCTTTCCCAATAGGTTAAAAAAAAAACAGGACAGTTACTTTTTGGTACCTCTTACCCAATTCTGTTCAGTTCTTTTGTACAAACAAGTATGTCCTTCATCTTTGTCTACAACCATACTATGATTCTCAGTGATGTATGTAATGATGTGATTCTTAGAATGTACAGTAGTAAAAGAAGCTTACAAGACCAAGAAGATGGCTGGCACACACAAACAACCTTTAATATACCCCCTAAACACAAAATTCTTTTATGCTTTGTTTTATAGCAGTGTGGTTATTTCAGGATTTTTTTACATTAAAGTTTTAGGTGTAAAAATATTAGGCCCCTGAATAACAAAATTTACTATGAATTTCTCTTTAAGCTCCATACAAAACACATGTGGGAAAAACTTCCTCTGTTACATTTTAACTTCTGTATATCTATGCCATTGTGAATAATTTCAGAGTGCACTTGTGTTTTTACCATTTTGTTGATCCTGTCAGCCTCTCTGAATGAAAAAAAAAAGTATAGCAATTCTATTCCATAGTTTCAATCCACTGTATTATGAACTTAATGTATTATATAATTACATCACTATGGGCAGCCTCTAAAGTTTAAAAACACCCCTGAACATCTATAAAATTGAAAAATTTAAGAATTGGCTCCCACCTGGCAAAAGTACCAGTTTCCTGAGAACAATTTGCTGATGGGAAAGCTAGTCTCTTAGGTAGAGGAAATGACGGAAGTTAAAATGACTCCTTCCTACAGAAGACTAAAAAATGGGGAAGAAATTCTGAAACTTTTGATTTGAGAGTATGAGAGAAACCAATTTTTTAGAATAAATATTTTTTTCTACTCTAGGAATCAGAAGAGAAAGAGGCTCTGTCCTTGTCATTTCTTGGGAGCAGTGACTCTCATTTTTGTCTTGATATACAGGGCCTAACACATAGTATAGTATCCAATGCAAACTTGTCGATGGATCAGGAGACAAATTTACTACCTAATCGTGTGTAAGATACAAGGGCTTTTTTCTTTGTCTTTTCCCTCATCTGAAAATGGGAAGGGGTTAAACAACAGAACTAATCAGGAACCTTAATTCAGACTAATGAGCTCATTTGGTAGGCAGCTTGCCTTAGCTGATTGAGTGCTGGACTTGCAGTCAGAAAGACCTAGATTCAAATTCGACCCAGGGCACACTTAGCAGTGGGCAAATTATTTATCTATTCTGAGCCTCAGTTTCCTTATCTGTAAAACAAATAGAAATAACTGTCTCACAGCATCGTTGTGAAGCTCTGAGATAATGTACAAAAAGAGCTTTGAAAGCCCTTAAAGCCTAGATGTCAGAATTTTGTAAATTCCTGTAAATTTGTAAATGTACAAATTTGTAAATTTGTAAAGCATTTTGCACCCCTTTCCTTATGTGTGGTTTGGGGACTAACTGCAAAGTGTCAAGACAATGTACTGTGAGAGGTGCCATCTTAACCCACCCCAGGAAACTGTGAGCTGTCCCCCAAATCCCACATCAGCTCCAGTACCATCTGCTTCTCTCCAGAATACAAAGAGCACCTGCTCATTCATTGCCCCAGGGCACATCGCAGGGCAAGCTCACCAAATCTCAGAGCAGATGCTGGGTTCTCCCTGACACTTTTTGAGCGCAGGGTGGGGTCCACAGCACTTCAGCAGAAGAAGCTCTAACCCAGTCTAGCCGGTTTATTAAAGCCCAGGTGTGAACTGCCCGACCGGCCCCACTACCCCCCCTCCCCCCCCCCCCGGGTTCCCCTTACTCCCTTGATGGCTCATTCATCCCCACAGAAGTCCGGGATGAGGGAAGGAGCGCCAGACTGGAGGCTCTTACCTAGAGGATGCCCTGAGGTCCGGGTGCACAGCAGGGAGCCAAACAAGTTGAATCCCAAGCAGGCGAGTAGAAGGAGACGCAGCCCCATTGTCCACAGCGAGACCCCTTTCCTTCCCCGCTCTCCCTCGCTGCTGCTGCCGCTTTGTCCGCCGGTGGTGCGACTCTCTTTCTCGGCAGCCCAAGGAGAGGAGACCAACTCCTAGGTCCACTCTGGGTCAGTTGCAGAAGGAAGGTTGGGAGAGGGCAGGGAGCCCAGGGGGCTTCTCAGCCTAGCAAACCCCTCGTCCTGCTTTGTGTCCGCTCCCGCTTTCCTTTGCCTCTCTGACAGGATGTTGTTCTGTCGATCAGACTCGAGGGTCTGTCCCAAGGAAGCACCCCCTTCCCCCGCGCAGCTTGGGCGGGTCCTGGAGAAAGGGTGAGTGAGTAGCGCTGCTCTCCGGCCTCAGTGGGGCTGCGCTGATTGGAGGTGTGGGGACCACTCAGGGGGGCGGTTGGCTTTCACAGTCCCTGGAGACCCCAGGCTGTCTCAGCCTCCTCCGCTATTTTCATTTCCTTCCTTCACTGCCCACTGGCTCCCCCTGGGCTGTTTGTCCAGGCTTTACTGCGAGAGGAAGAAGAAGGCTCATCAAGCGTCTTGCTCGCCGGGCAGTCTGGGTCCCTTCTCTGTTCCGCTTTCCCGCTCCGCGCTTGCTCTTGTTAGAGCCCGGTTGCTGGAGGGGTCACGTCTCCTATCTGCCCTCCTCTTTCCTGTCCCCAGGAGGCCCCCTGCCCCAGACGCCAGAACTGAGCCAGCTGCAGTCAAGTAAGGGAAAAATCAACGAGATCTTTCTGTCCCGCCCCCGCTTGGAATCATTGCCTGGCCACTTTGTTTTCGGGGGCTCAGCCTGTATGTACTTTGTGACCCTGTGGCTCTGCTTGGAAAGGAAAAGAAGTAAAAAAATCGCATTTTAAAAATGTACTTCTGAACACTAGGTCCATGACCTTTGCCCATGACTCTTCGTGACAAAGTACACGTTGGGGCGAGGGAAACAGGGCTCAGTTTGTAAAGGTGTGTGTGTGTGTGTGTGTGTGTGTGTGTGTGTGTGTGTGTGTGTGTGTGTGTGTGTGTGTGTATTTAAAAGCAGTGTACTTTAAAGAAAGGGAAGGTTTTGATTTTAAAAAGCCCTTTTTAGTGGTTTTTAGGCAAAGTTAGTGGAACTGACCATTTTACTTAATAGGAAACATGTTGCTCGTTGCAGTTGGGTAAATCATATGGTAAGGATGTTCTTGCTTATTCACAAGCAGACTGCTTTTTGCTCCAAGAGACAGCCAAACACTGTCCCACAAACAACAGGCTCTAGCCATCAGGCTTTCCCTCTCTTCCTTTTTCTACCTTTCGTGAGATCCCAGGGGATTGTCAAACCCGGAAGGTGCTTCCAGGTCTTCTAGTTCAACTGGCTCATTTTACAGATAAGAAAAGTGAGACCTTAGAGTGAATTGCTCAGATTACATAGCTAGTAAATGGCAAGAGTGGGATTTTAACTCTTATAACCCCTTTCTGATGCAAAGATCATTGCTCCTGCAGAAATACCATTACCTATTCCTCTACAACCATCCATAGGAAGTGTAACTGGTAAAAGTCTCTGAGGGAAGATGCTGAGATTAAGGGGGGCTGAATAAGATTTCTTGAAGAAACCTAGAAGAAAGTGAAACTTTCTTTAGCTAAGACTTAAAGTCAGGGAAGCTAGGAGTTGGAGGTGAAGAGGAAGAGATTTCCAGGCCCGAGATACAGCCAGGGAAAACACTTGGAGCTAGAGATTGAGGAACAGAAAGGAGGCCACACAGTATGTTGGGAGAATGGAAAGAAAATATAAGAACACTGAAAAGTTCATATGGCACATTTTGTTGTTGAGTCCACTCATTTTTTTTCAGTTGTGTTGAACTCTTCACAGTAGACAATTAATTAATGTTTCCTGATTGATTAATTTACCCATCATCTTTCTCACTGATAGTAGGATGTTTTCTATTAATTTACTTCAGATTATGGAGATACAAGTGATTCGTTATTTTCTCTATTCTCTAATGGAAATTAAATTTAAAATTATTCACAAGTAGCACTCTAAGGTCCACAAAGTGCTTTCCTCATAATAGTCTTCTTAAGGCTGCTAATTATTAGTAGCTCTTTTTATTTTTTTAATAAGCAAAAGAAAATTTTCTTTCTTTATAAAAATTCCTTTGTGAGTTTACGAGGTTTGTGAGTTTACTTGGCCATTTAGAGGCTTCACTTAATATGCAGGAGGGAGCATTGGAAACATAAATACTTTCTTAGCAGACACCTGGGACTCAAATAAATATCCCCTTCCCCTTAGGAAAGAGGATATTTTTAAAAAATGTAACCATGAAAAAGTTGATTATCTTGCTTCCCACTACTCAGTGAAAAAACAGGGAATCAACTGATAATTAGAGGTGGCTCCTCCAGGTATCAAGGATGGGGTCCTGGGCTAAAAGTGGTACTGACTGATGGTACTTTGGGACAAAAGTACTTAATCACAGCCATAATGATTTAGGAAAGATCTGGGGAAACTACACATTCTAGCACTGTACCATTAGTCAAGATGTCTGGCTGAAGCAAGGCATGCTGGGACTTGTGACTAGCTTAACACTCCAATGCTAAGGGGTGGGCAGCAAGGCTGACTTTCAATGTAGGGAACTTCCCTTTACCCCCACCCCTTCACTGGAACGGAGAGGGGAAATACTCTAGACAATTAGGACATAACAACTGTGGTAAAAATTCCAGTGGTCTATGGTTGGAGAGATTGGGTCTGGGGTAGACTCACTTCCCAACAGCTCCAGCTTGTCTTGAGCTAATTGGATAGTCTGTTCCCCCTGGGGTAGCTGTTGCCTCTCAGTTGATGCCTTCTGTCTCTAAAGGCTAGTAGTCCCACTATCCCACCTCCCCTATTCCTGAGAGGGAGGAGACTGGACTAGCTGTTGTTCCCATTCAACTTCCACGAACTTGTAGAGGTCCATGGTTGCCTTGACATCTTCAGTTGAAGAATGCCCACTCTTCCCTACATGAATGTCCTGGTGGAGCAGCTGCTTGGTCAAATGCTTCAGAGAAATTGACTCATTCTCAGAGAAGCCAGCCAAGTAATTAAGCATAGGGATTCTGGAAGTGTCTCAAGTAAGGGATTGGGGTGAAAGTAATAGAGGACTTTGAAGTCATTGTGGATAGTGTGGCCCACTACAATCTTGCCAAGGAGTATCTTCAAGATCTCTTTCTGGACTGCCTTGAAAAGGGTGGCATTAACCATATGCTTCTTCTTGATACTTATCTACTTGGTCTGGTAGTTCACAATTTTGCAGGGAGGACGAATGTATTCATCATATAACATTTCACTAAAGTAACTTACAATGCTCCATTGGGCTAAAGAACTGGTATGGCCTTTAGGCCCGGCACCCACCATCTTCTTGTTGCAGCCCTTTTCTGGTGTAGGTGGGAGGGTTAGGGCAGGTGGAAGGGAGTGGAGGCCACTCTGGAACTCTGACAGGAGATACTGATGCTGAACTGGTCTACCCTGATGGTTTCCTACTCAAGGGCTTTTCAATTCTATTTTTCTGACTGGGTGTCTCCCCTATAGGTTCACTGAGGGGATGAAGTTTCTGTTTACTGTTTGTGCTAAGGGTTCTCCTTTTATTTTGGATTTTAGAATGCCCTGATCACAAAGGCCTTGCAGGGACCTGCATCTATTTCTGCTGAAAGTTCCTCTGTATTCACCATTGTCATTGGATGAAATGCTGGTGCCTGTGCTAGCCTTCAGTTGCCTTCTTTGGTGGAGTACAGTCCCCAAAGTCCAAGTTGAGAATCAGGGTAGACATTGTCAAGAAGGGTTGGAGAGAAGAGTGACCAGGAGGGGTCTTTCTTCAGATAGTGACCTCTAAAAACAGGGAAGCTTGGAGGCTTATTCTTGGCCAAAGGCCAGAGACCCCCATCTTGAGTTGTGTAGCAGATACTCCTCTGGCGGCCCCTGTAGAGAGCAGCTCTTTTTTTGAGTAGCTCAAATTGTTAGTAAATTTTTCCTAGCATTGGAACCTAAATCTGACCAATTGCAACTTCTACCATTGTTTCTACTTTTTGCCCCTTGGACCAAGCAGTATATGTATCTAAAGGAGGGACAGAGAATCTTCAGCCTCTTAGGTCCTCAAATGCAGGACCTTTGACTGAATCAAAATTTCAGCAGGTTGCCCACCCTGACCTAAATGATTTTGAAAACAAATAGCCCTTTGAATACAACTATTGTGTATTCCCCAAAGTTTTCTCTTCTCAAGCTTCAATCCCTTCTTCTCTACCAGTCCCTATCCCTTGTTTCATAACCATGCTCTGAGAGTCCCTATTCTGGCACAGTGGCATGGGGCAGGTAGAGTATTATAGAACTAACAAAAAAGTCCCCTGGAAAGCCCTGTCCTTGTCTTTGCTGTCCCCTCACATTTTCATCCTTCCACATCTAAAAGCATTAAAGTTGCTGCCTCCTTTCTAAATACTCATCATGGCAAACTGGAATCTGCTCATCACTCAACTGAAACAATTCGTTCTAAGGTCCCAAATGACATCCTAATTGCAAAATTCAATGGTATAATTTTCTTCAGTCTGCATCTTTCTTGGCATGGTTGACTACCTCCTTCTTGATTTTTTTTCTCCTCCCTTAACTTTTATGGCATTACTCATTCCTGGTTCCTTCCCAGCGACCTCTTTTAGTTTCCTTCAATTATGATGTTTGCACTTCCTAAATGTTATCTTCCAAGACTCTGTCACTGGCTCACTTCTCTCTCAACACACTCCCTTGACAATTGAATGACTTTAATGATGATTCCCATACAGATGATACTGAAATTTGTGTCTTTAACCCTGATCTAAAACTGAATTCCAGTTCTCTATCACCACCAAGATATTGAACAATTCCACATAGACATCTCTTTAACCCTTCAGACTCTACAGGTCCAAACTGAAATCTTCTTCCCTAAATCTCCCCACCTTCTACTATCCTGGTTTCTGTTAACAACATCAGCAATTCCTGAGTTACCCAGCTGGACATCTTAGTTATTTTTTTACTTCCACATACCTCAGTTCCAAAGGGAGAATACTGTGAAATATACCTCAAAAATATTTCTTCCTTTTATTCTCTCCCTTTTCCTTTCATCTCCACACCAGTTCAAACTTCCTTTACCTGGACTAGTGTAATAACTTCTCCAGACCCCCCCAACTCTGATCTCCCTACCTTCAATTTCTCTTCTGTGAGCTGGCCTTTGAACTGCTGACAAAGTACAAGCCTGATTATGTCACTCTACCACTCCAAAGTCTTCATTGACCTCCTGTTGTTTAACAGATAAGATATGAACTGCCAAGCCTGGAACTCGAGGCATTCCCAAATTTTACTGCAGCCCACTTCCCTAGGCCAGTTTAGCAGTCCACTTCTTCACATATTCTATGCCTTGATATCATGGTCCTCTTCAAGAATGAAGGACAGGGGTAGCTAGGTGGCACAGTGAATAGGGTACCATCCCTGGAATCAGGAGGACCTGAGTTCAAATCCGGCCTCAGACACTTAACACAAAAACTAGCTGTATGACCTTGGGCAAGTCACTTAACCCTAATTGCCCTACCTTCCCCTCCAAAAAGCAAAAAAAAAAAAAGAAAAAAAGAATGAAGGACAAACAACAACAATATCTCCAGTTGAACTGGACTATTGGCTATTTCTAGATCTCACATTCTTCCAGGACCTTGAATTCCTACTCCCAGGTTTTCCTATCATCTCAGTTTATTGACATTCTTCCTGTCTTTCCAGGTCCAGCTCAGAAGACTCAGAGGTCATCATCCTCCAAGGTGCTAAACTCTCCACACCCCATGGACATGTTGCACTTAATAGTTTTCTTAGCTGTGTTACAATTGTTCACTTAGCTCATGCACTTATGAGATTGTACAGTTTGTTGGAGGTAGAACCTATGTCATTCTTTCTCCTTGTGTAACAAGGTTTCTCTGACCCCTGAAGCCCAGAGCTGTTACTTTTTACAACCCTGGTTCTGTTGTCTCATACTCTGATGGTGCAGAGAGAGTCTCTCTTTTCTCTCCGTCACCAGAGCCCACATCAGATCTATTTTCTCTATATAGGTGTCAGTGACTAGCACTCAATTCCATTAATCATTTAACTTCAGATTTGCGTTCACAAAAGATTTACTCAAAAATATAGCAAGAACAAACATGCAAACATTTCCCCCCAACACCTTGGGATCATAATCCCACTTATACCACCCCTACCAGTGTTGTGAGTCTTGCTTCTCTGAACGCATCAAAAAAAAAAATGAACTTTTATGACTCTCAACCTCTCATGACATTGACTCACAGATATCACATGACACTGAAACCCATATATCTTCAGCAGAGGAACTCCTGTCTAACCATATCTACCCCATCTTGTAATTGTGAGGTCTTTTTTTAAGCCAAAATATGAGACTATTTATTCCTAATCAATTTTAGCATATTAATCCCCATTCAACATTCTTACCTGTTGAGATTTTTTTAAATTTGACTGTCATTCATTGTTTTAGCTGACCCTCCCAGTTTCATGTGATTTGGAATATTTGGTAAGGGTGCTCTCTATTCCTTTGTCTAAGGAATAGATTTGGTGTCAAGTTGAAGACCCTTATTCCTCCCTAGGCTTCACTTCTGACTTTCTCTGCTATGATCTTCATCCTGGGAACTCACTCCAGGCCTGGAATTCTCACATTGGAAGGTACCCTTCACACCTGCTACATCTCCTAGAACCTCTGTTTAAGAAAGATTCCCAGACCAGTTGTAGCAGCAAGCACCCCAATATCCCTAGGGTGGCTGCCAACTCAGGTTCTTAGATCTGCTTTTCTAAAGGAAAGCAACTCAAAATGGGTTAAAAAGCTTACTTTAATCAATCAAACATAGATCATTTACCTAGTTCAGGGGGAAAAAGGTCAGCACCCCAAACTTCAAAGTATACAGACAGAACTTACAAGACAGAGAAACAAACAGATCAAGCAGACAGGCTTCCAAACTGTCCAACCATTATCAATACCAAATCACAGTTACCAGAGAGGGAAGCATCAACATCTGGGTTTTCAAAGCCAGGGGGCTCTCAATGGCTGCCCAGAGTCTCATCTGGTCAAATCACACAACACTTCTCAAATTGAGCCCCAAAGCAAAGCCTCACTTCAGGGATTATATAGCCTTCTCCTGGCTCAGAGAATGTAACCACCCTCTTGACCCACTGCCCAATCACACAGCTTCAAAGTGTGGGCATTCCTGAAAACCAAGACTCCTGCCACAGGCTCCATGTGACCACATTCAGCCTATTAGAGGGCAGAGTATATTTTCAAATCAAGGAAGGCTCTCAGAGTCTCTTAAGACAATCAAAGTCTCTTAAGCCAATCAAAGGGCCTAGGGGCAGGGAAGATCTTTAAATCTGCATTTCCATTACACCAGTCATGTTTTTATTCCTCCCCAGGCTGCACTCTGGACTTTGTCTCTGATGCTCCTGCACTGGTCTCCTTTTCAGCTTTATTGTAAGTGCTGTCTTACCCCATTAGAATGTAAGCTCCTCGAGGGCAAGTATTTCTTTCTGTTTCTATCTGTGTTCTCAATACTTAACTTGGTGAGGGGTAGGGGAGGGGAAGAGATTCTCTGTACTAACCCCTTTACAAATATTATCTCATTTATCCTCACAACAACTCTATGATGTAGGAGCTCTATTACCCCCATTTTACAGTTGAAGAAACTGAGGCATAGAGAGGTTAAATAACGTGCCCAAGATCTCACAGGTAGGAAGTATCTGAAGCCTGATTTGAACTAGAGTCTTCCTGATTCCAGATCCAGTGCTCTTTCCACTGGCACCTCACCAATGACTTAATAAATGCTTGTTGATTGACTAATGTAAAACAGTATAGGGTCAAATACAGGTCACTGGGACACTTTGAGAAAATCTTTCTAAATTAGCTTCAAAATATCAATGACTACTCTTGGTCCTGCCACTCAACTTCTTCTAAATCTAACCATCTACAATGTGGTATTCAGATGTGATCTGATCAGGGCTGAGTACAGCAGGACCATCACCATCCTAATCTTGGTTATTATGCTTCTCTAAATGCACATTGTCTAGTCCATAACTCTCCATCTTGTGCATATTGTTGCCAAATGCTTTGCTAAAACCTAGCTAAACTACCTATGGACAGCATTCTCCTTATCTGCTAACATGTATTCAGTAATTTTTCAGTCGTATCCAATCTTTTGTGATCCCATTTGATGTTTTCTTGGCAAAGATACTGGAGTGGTCTGCCATTTTCTTCTCTAGGTCATTTTACGGATGAGGAAATTGAGGTAAACAGAGTTAAGTGACTTTCCCAGGGTCACACAGCTAGTAAGTATCTGAGGGTCAATTTGAACTCAGATATTCCTGACTCCAGACCCAGAACTCTGTCAACGGCACCACTTAACTGTCCATATCTTGGATCTCAGACCATCATCACAGAACTTTGCTGAAAGAATTTTTCCCAGTCATCTGTTTTCTTTCTCATTTTAACTGTGTTGATTTTATTTGTGCAAACCTTTTAAAATTTTATGTAATTAACACTGTCTAGTTTAACTTCCATGATCCTCCCTATTCCTTGTTTGGTTAGGAACTCTCACCCTATTCATAATTGTGAAAGGACTTCCTTCTATCTTGTAATTTGCTTGTGATTTGACCTTTCATATGTGAGTCATGAGTCCATTTGGGGTTTGAGATGTTGAACTAAGCCTATTTTCTACCAAACTGCTTTCTAGTAGTGTTTGTTGAATAGTGAGTCCTCCTTCATTTTACAGAGTCCCAGAGAGGCTGAGTGACCTACTGCCCTAAGTCACACACAGTAACACATGTCATAGGGATCTGAATGGAGATCCTCTGACCTCAAAGCCAGTTCTCTTTCCAATGCAACCTTCTTCTTTTTCCCCTTCTTCTCTTCTTTTCCTCCTTCTGCTCTCCTCTTTGAAGCTGGCTGATTCTTGGGTAGTGGTAGAAAGATAACCTGTTGGATATAACAGCCAAATCTCTGCTAAGAAGAGGCTGCGTTTTTCTTTAAAACAAAAAATATTAAAAGCTTACATTGAACACCAAGAAAGCTAACTAAACTTGTTCAGTAATAATTTACATTTAAACTAACTAGTTTTGTCATGTAAAGCATGATAACCATTATTTGGTCACTCCAAGTTCCCATAATATGTTTGTTATCTTTGTTTGTCCATATCTCAGTCATTTGAAGATGTTTGTCCAGGCATCTTGTGCTGTCTTGGAGTATATTTTGTGAGTAAGGGTCATACTAGACAGGAACAGGAAGACGATTCAGATGCCATTCTAGGGAAATGAACTTCCAGTGTTTCTGTTTTTAGACACACTGATATGTATAGAGACATGTTCAGGGTCCTGTGCAGCTGATAAGCAGCAGAGGACAATGAGTAGTATGGCTTAGGTAATTATTTTCATTTAACATTGCTTTAGTATAAATTGCTAGGGAAAGTTTGTACTGGTTCTATTGGGAGATGGGTATCACCTAATTAATATTAATTATATATTTTAAAAAATCTTTCTTTTGTCCAATTCTCCTGGGAATGATGTAAAATGTGTAAAAATATGCATGTATACATACAGACATATATATTACACACACACACACACACACACACACACACACACACACACACACACCCAGACATAAAGGGAAATATCTGCTAGGCTAACATCTGCAAACGATGCTAACTTTATTCAGATTTTTTTTCATTTTGTTGGTACTACCTGTACAAGAGAACTTTGGTTTAAAAAGTGCTATTGGTTATCTTGTGGAAATGAATGTTGAAAATGAAAAATAAATAAATAAATTCTGGAAATAAAAGTGTTATTGGTTGGGGAACAGCTATGCAAATTGTTGTACATGAATGAAATGGAGTATTATTATGCTTTAAGAAATAATAGGCATTAACATAGAAAAATGTAGAGAGACTTAAATAAACCGATGAAAAGTGAAACAGCGGAGAAAGTAACATGAGCAATGACTGCAACAATTGAAATGGAAAGAACAGCAGCAAAACAATCAAAAGTGAATACTGCAAATGGCCAAGCCAGGCCCCAGAAAAAAGATGAGAAGATGCTTTGCCCACTTCTTTGCAGAGGTCGAGTCGGGGTCCACAGCTGCGGAGCATTTCATGTAATGTCAGAATTTTTCAACATATTGATTGATTTTGCTAAAAAAAAAAATTGTTTTAACAGATGAACTACTCTGAGAATGGATAGGGAAGAGAGATAGAAATACAGGTGATGTGTATGGTGATGAACTTGGAGTCAAGAAGAACTCGGTTCGAATCTTAGCTCAGATACTTTTTTTTTTAGTCAAATCATAACTTCTTTCCATCACACTTTTCTTATCTGTAAGATGAAGGAATTGGGCTCACAGGACCATACCTTTGTAGCTAGTTCCAAATCTATATTGCTATCTAGTTGAAGAAGATTCACTCATTCATTTCTTTGTTTATTTTTGCTTGTTTGCTTCTTTGATTCAATCTCACCCCAAACCTATGCTTAAAACCATTAGGGGGTGCAGTTCCCCAGAGCCTCAGCCTTGTCATTTCCAGTTCACTTACTCAGCAATCTAAAAGAGGAGGAAAATGTGAGGGAGGAAGCACCTTGGTGAGTTAGAAGAGAGATGGGAGCTTTATCTTACTTTTCATCTTGAGGACCATTACAGGGAAGAAATGCTGTCTCTACATGGCAGCCACCTAGGTGCAGGGCTCTGGTCACCCCACCCTGGTTCTGGTTTTGCTTCTTTGGTAGAGAGTGCTGATGCAGTAAAAGAGAGAGTGGATTCATTTTAATCCTTATTTGACACAGCTTAGTGAGAGGGCATTGTCTACCTCTTAGGAATACTTGAGTTTTTACAACTTCCCTCCTCCCCCACTTCTCTGGCTGTTTTGTTGACAAACCTGACATTGTTTGCTTTTTGCTTTAATAGCTTCTAAATTATGAAAAGAGGGACCAGCAAGTGAAAGCTGGAGTCACCCTCTAACTTAAAGCAAAAGGAAGCAAAATCAAGCCAAATGAAGTGTCTGTGTTTTTGGCTGACTATGGAGTCTATGACCTCTTTTTGTGTTGATTGATGTGAACAAGTCCATTAACTTTTGAAACTCATATATTCAGTAATTGTTCATTGATTTGTCTGATAATTTAAAAAAGTTTTTTGCTACATTTTGTTTCCACACAACGAACCTGCAAACAAACCCTCATAAAAGTTTATTATTTTATTGAGTGTTACAAAGAAAGATGGGTCTATATCCTTTAACTTCGACAGTATAATTACATTGACTATTGTTATATTTTTGCTAGATTATTTCATTGATTCACTCTCACCCCAATTCTGCTATGTGCCTTCCTTGAATCAGGGAGTGTGGTTACACAAAGCTATAGTCTTTTTGGGTTTAGTTTAATTCAGTTATTCTGAGCAATATCCAGGAGGAGGAACCCCCCCCCCCCCACTATTTTGAAGGCAGCTACATGGCTTAGCTGTGCCTGGAGTCAAGAAGACCTGAGTGCAAATTCAGTCTTAAACACTTACTATGTGACCCTGAGAAAGTCACTTAACCTCTGTTTGCCTTAATCCATCGGAGAAGGAAATGGACAGTATCATTGCCATGAAAACCCCCATGGATAGTTTGGCACACTGTAGTGGATGGGATCACAAAGAGTTAGACATGACTGAACAACAATGGATGGATTTGAGCAGTTTCGTTGCCTCACATCAATCTTAGTGACCTCGTAGTCATTGTTTGCACTGTTCTATTGGGTCTATATCATCATTTCATGTATGTTTTCCCATCTTTCTCTGAATTCTTCATGTCTTTCACTCCTTATAGTACAGTCACATGTGATTGCATTTTTATCTCATAATATCTTCATCCACTTCCCCATCATCAGGCACATATTTCATTTCCAGATTTTCATCATGACAAATAATGATGTGGTGAACATTTTTTATATTTGGGTCTGTTCTCGTCATTAAAATTCTTGGGACATCATCCCAATAAATAGGATCTCTAGGCCAAAGGGTATGGACAGTTTAGCTACTTTTCTTGCATAAATTGTTTTCTCTAGATGGGTTGGAACAATTTATAGCTGTACCCTGGTGAACTAGAAGGCCTGTGTTGGCAAATGCTCCTGTCATGAATTTTCTTAACTCAAGGTCTGTGTTGGCTCATATTCTTATTGTGAATTTTCTTAACTTGAGATAGAAAGTAAAATGTGTGTGAGAATTTACTTTTGAATGCAGTATATAATGTTCTCTTCCTCCCCCCCTTAAAATCCTATAAGATTTCCCATTTCTAAGACTTTTCAACTGGCACCAAAGAACACATTGGCAGTAATACATGTAATTAAACTTTCCCCATCATGCCTTGTTAAAAGACCTTTTATTATCTCTTACATGACCCATTTGTGTTCTTTCTGCAGGCCTAGTGACCCCCTTGGGCATGATAATATTGTCCATCACTCACTCTCAGCAGGTCAATCACTAGTTTTATGCCATTACTAAGCTTTGGGCAGCTCTTTGTTTCTGTTTTTCATTTACTCCATTCAAATAAACCTGAGACTAACATAGTCTGTTATCAGGCTGTGGTATTTGTTATTTAGTATTCTATGGTATTTAGGAGTCATTTAGTTAAAAGTGACTTGAAAACCCTGACATGTCTAAACCCATGAATTAGCTTTAGTGTAATGTCTTTCAGCCAGATTAAAAGAATAGAACCCATAAATGTTATATGTTGAGAATGCATTTTCTGTGTTGCAGGGGAAAAAACTGTGTTCAGAATACCTAGGTTCAAATCCTTGCTGTTTTTCATTTATTCTATTTAGATAAACCTGAGACTTAACATAGTCTGTCATTAGGCAGAGTTTCTGTTCAGTTGTTTTGTTGTATCTGACTCTCTGTGAACCCATTTGGGATTTTCTGGCAAAGACACTGGAGTGGTTTGCCATTTCCTTCTCCAGCTTATTTGACAAATGAGAAATTGAAGCAAACAGGGTCAAGTGATTTGCCCAGGATCACAAAGCTAGTTAGTGTCTAAGGCTGTATTTGAACTTAGGTCTTCCTAATTCCAGGGTCTTTTCTTTCTCCACTGTACCACCTAGCTGATCCAGGAAGAGTTTCTATGGTATTTAGGAATCTTTTAGTTAAGGGTGACTTTAAAATACTGGCATGTGGCTTTTATCAAGTTTAAAACTGAATTAGAAATGGAACTGGTCAAAAATGATTGGCCATGCTCCAGATGACCCTTAAAAGCAAGTGGGACCATCTGAAAAGTTAGTCCCAGTGAGTCCAGGCAGGTAACAGAATTTAGGAAAAAAACAGATTTTGATAAATTGCATAGGAGAGATATAGAACTGGAGAAAGGAAGGCCATGAAAAGTCATATGGAGCTTGGAGAGCAGAGGCATAGGCAGACAGAGTAGGATCCACATTTCAGGAGACAGGCTGTATGTGCTCCAGGCATGCAAAACCCCTTTTGTAGTTATGGGGGTGGGTGGGATAAGAATAGTTTAACCACTCTTAGCAACATTTCTGTGTTCCTATATGGACAACATTAGCACTCTGTTCTGTGAAGTCATAAGAAAAGGCATCTTAACCCGCTATTTGACAAAAATTGCTGGGAAAACTGGAAAATAGTATGGCAGAAACTGGGCATAGACCAATATCTTACACCAATATCTTACATATACCAAAATAAAGTCTAAATGGCTGCATGATCTAGGTATAAAGGCTGATACTGTAAGCAAGCTGGGAGAGCAAGGGATAGTTTACCTGTCAGATTTATGGAGAAGAGAAGAATTTATGACCAAACAAGACATATAGGGCATTATAAAGTACAAAATGAGTAACTTTGATTACATTAAACTGAAAAGGTTTTGTACAAACAAAGTCAATGTAACCAAGATTAGGAAGGAAGTGGAAAATTGGGAAAGAATTTTTACAACTAGTGTCTCTGATAAAGGCCTCATTTCTAAAATATGCAGAGAATTGAGTCAAATTTATAAGAATACAACTCATTCTCCAATTGATTAACAGCCAAAGGATATGAACAGGCAGTTTTCAGAGGAAGAAATTAAATATATCTATGAGCATATGAAAACATGCTCTAAATCACTATTTTTTTTGGAGGGCAATTGGGGTTAAGTGACTTGCCCAAGGTCACATGGCTAGTTTTTATGTTAAGTATCTGAGGCCGGATTTGAACTCAGGTCCTCCTGACTCTAGGGCCAGTGGTCTATTCATTTCACCATCTAGCCACCCCTCTAAATCACTATTCGTTAGAGAAATGCAAATCAAAACAACTCTGAGGTACCAGATCTCACCAGTTAGATTGACTAAAATGACAAAACAGGAAAATGATAAATGCTGGAGAAGATGTGGGAAAATTGGAACTCTAATGCATTATTGATGGAGTTGTGAACTGATCCAACCATTCTGGAGAGCAATTTGGATCTATGCCCAAAGGGTTATAAAAATGTGCATATGCTTTGATCCAGCAATACCACTTCTAAGGCTGTATCCCAAAGAGATCATACAAGTGGGAGGAGGACCCATATGTACAAAAATATTTATAGCAGCTCTTTTTGTGATGGCAAAGAATTAGAAATCAAGGGGACATGGTATTTGAATGTAATGTAATTGTGTTATAAGAAATGAGGAGACTTCATAATAACCCGGAGAGACTTGTATAAACTGATGCTGAATGAGGAGAGCAGAACCAGGAGAACTTTGTACACAATTGCAGACACATTGTATCTGTGATAACTAACTTTGATAGGCTGAGATCCTGTCAGCAATTCAACAATATGAGACAACTCCAAAAGACTCATGAGGGAAAGGGATATCCACACCCAGCGAAAGAATTAGAGTCTGAATTCAGATTGAAACAAACTACTTACTCTTTCCCTTTTTTGTTTTGTTCCTTTTTTCTTATTGTTCATTCCATTGGTTATAATTCTTTACAACTTGACTAATGTGTAATGTGAAGGTATTTGTAGAGCTTATATTGGATTGCATGCTGCCATGGAGGGGAGGGGAGAGGAGAAAGAAGGGGAGAAAGTTTGGAACTCAAGGGATTGTGGAACTGAATGTTGTAAAGCAAATAGATAAATTTAATTTTAAAAAAGAAAAGGCATCTTTAATTCTCCATTTGACTAGCTCCAAGTCACTAGTCAGAGACAGAACTCTGGCAAAAATCAGTCTCTCTCTTATTCCTCCACTTCTTTCTTCTCCCAAATGCAGTCCCAGTAATTGCAAATTCCTATGGATAACTCAATTTATAGAGACAAAGTAGATATTTAAAACAAAGAAAGGTAAACAGCTCTCCTCAGCCCCCGAAAAGAAGACTTTAGGCACCCATGACCAAACCCAAGTTCAGAAAGAAGTTGCACAATTACTGCTTTGGTATCTATACTGGGAGTGGGTAGCAGCTTCAGGAACACAGTACCTTTCCTGCCATTCTTCAAACTGACTGGCCTACACACCCTTGCTGTATCCTTTGGTGTTTCTGTTTCCCCAGTTCCATGTGACTTCTTACAGCCTGCCCTTATCTTTTTCCATGCATCTTCTACCAAGGGTATTAGGGACATGGGTTCCTTCTTACATCTGATGTCTGCTTGTGTGTGCTTAAACTGACTTCTTCTGGAATTGTCCCACTGCCTTTTTTTTAAAGTGTTATTTTCCTCAGTCAGGCTGTTGACTCTCCTTTCATTATTTTCTTGCATCATTCTCATTTCTCTCCCCAATTTTTCCTCCTCTTCTCTTACCTGCTCCTTAAGGTCCTCTATGGCCTGTAACCAGCTTGTATTTTCATTTGAAGCTTGTGGTGCAGGGGTTCTGACCTCACAATCCTCCTCTTGTTCCATGCTTTGATCCTCTTTGCCCCCCAAATAGGAGTCTAATGTTGAATTTTTCTGTTTATTTTGTTTCCTTTGCCTAGGCATGTTGCCACTCAATTACTTGACTTTTGGGCTTGTTGCCACAGTAGGACTCTGCCACTAGACAAGGGAGCTTCTGTCCCAAATGCTGGGGTTTTCTCAGCTGAGGGAGGTATTAGTTGGGTGCCCTTTCTGAAGCCTCCCCACACTCTGGCAAGCTGGTCACACACCTCAGGACCTCCACCCCAGACCGCAACCAGATCCAAGAAAGTTAAAGCAAGAACACTTACCCTCCAGACTGATTGCTTGGTCCCCCCACAGTCTGCAGACAGGAGCTGAAGGCCCACTGCCTTTTAAGAGTCACTTGTGAGAGGGCTGATTTCTTGGCCAAAGTCATTGCTCCTTTCCTAATTTACTCAAGGATTAATTCTCATTTCATAAAAGAATTGCAGTATAGCTAAGAATGGTTGTTATTTATATAGTGCCTACTATGTGCCAGGTGCTTTACAAATATTCTCTCATTTGATCCTCACAATGACCCCATGAGGTAGGTGATATTATTTCCATTTTATAGTTAAGGAAACCAAGGCAGGCAGAGGTTAAGAGACTTGCCCAAGGCCACATAGCTAGTAAGTGATTTGAAGTGATTTCAGTCCCAGCATTCTATTCACTACACCACAAGCTGCTTCTAAAATTGCCTGGCTATTTTTTTTTTTTATAGTTAATTTATCACCTCAGTATGGATCCCTTACTTTCTGTGATTAGGTCTTGAGCTTTCAGAGACCAGGTCAGTAACAATATGCAACAGAGCAGGTGTTGTTGTTCCTGTTGATGTGAACAGGACAGTGATCTCTGTACTTTCTTGTCTCTCTGAGCCTGTATCTCTGATTCTTGTCTCTTAAAAGTTTGTTTTACTTTCAATTTGCCCTTTGATTCAAAAAGGAACTAATTTCTCTAAATTGCCTTGATTGTTTATTACAGTGCTAATTTGTGTTTGTTCTTAGGACAAACATCACCAATATATTTGCCATATAGAGAGGTGCAAGATTTTAAAGCCATGATTCACATTTACCAGAACAATCTCTTTCTAATTGCTGGGAACTTCCCAGATGGGGGCTTGAAATGAATAGAAAAGACTTTATTGATTCCTACTTTTGTAGATTTTTTTGGTATTGTCCTTTCAATACTGTCCTTTCCATGATCCCAACTACTTGGTCTAAGAAAGCCAGCGACTGAATTTGGGGAATTCAGGAGGATTCAAAGAAAAGCTGGTGGAGGAAAAGGAATCAAGGAGAGAGAGAAGGGCTTGAGCTGTGGGAGGAAGAAAGAGAGGGAGAATGAAGTGGAAGGAGATGAAGAGGAGGAAAATGGCTTAATATCAAATGAGTAAGTGAATAAAAAAGATTTAATATGCAATTACTATGTGCAGTTGTGCCAAGTTCTGGGGATACACAGAAAAGCAAGGTAGTTTCTGCTCTCAGGAAGCAAATCATTAATGGTGAAAAAGCTTCAATAGTTCCCAATGAAACTCCTCAATTTGGTACAAAGCCTTTTGCAATCTAATTCCATCCTCTGTTTTTGGTTTAATATCACTTTTCCCAGTCTTCAGACATAGTACATTCTAGCACATCTGGCCTGTTACATGCCATTTCATCTCCAGCTACACTGTACATGGGTCTTCACATGCTTAGAATGCCTCTTTTCCTCCCCTTGGAATTCCTACATCCACTCAAGGATCAGCTCAGGTGCTTCCTCCTATCGGAGGCCCTTCGTGATCTCCTTAATGCTTAGCTCTTCCCCTTCCTATCCCCAAAATATTTTGTGATTTCTTAAGCGTACATGTTGTATCTCCTCAATAGAATAGGGCAGAACTGTTTAGTTTTTGCTGTTGTCTTCCCAATCCCAAGCACAGTGTCTTGAGTATAGTAAGCACTGGACAAATTTTGAATTGAATTAAGAAGAAAGACTTGAAGAAGAGGAAGGGGGAAATAGAAGAAGGTAGCTGGTATGACAAGGTAAACACAAGCTGACAAGAAAAGGCAAGAGGTTTGTAAGAGAAGATAAAGCAAGTTAGGTGTGGCTGTCAAGATGCTAACAGGGTGAGGAGAGGGGCTATAGCAGTTCTACTATTAGCAAGAAAGATGAAAGAAACATGAGAAACTCATTTCTAGAAAGTATGGAGAGCAAGGAGAACCCAGTAAGGCCCAACATAGAGAGTGCAGTATTAGTATTGCTGTCTCCCAGCTAATAGGTGGCTGTGTTCAATGTAGAGTGGTCTTCCTCCTAAAAGAGAGGGTAAAGAGACTCAAGAAATCCTTTCTACTGGTCAGGTTATTGATGAGAATTGTAGATTCCTTCAAAGTATCAGAATGATTTTGATGTTGCCTCTAGGATCAAATATAAAATGCTGACTTTTAGAGCTTTTCATAACCTAGCCCAATCATAACTTTCCAGGCCTTTTATTTTTTACTGACCCCTCCACATGCTTTATGATCTTGTGACACTGACCCCCCTGCTGTTCCTACCACAGGAGCCTCCATTTCCCACCTCCATGCTTTTTCACTGAGCATTCCCCTGTACCTGGAATTCTCTTCCTTCTCACCTCGATTTCATGGCTTCCTTCAAGTCAATGAAAATTTCACCTTCTGCATGATATTTTTCAGGTTCTTTTTAATTTTAGTGCTTTTCCTCTGAGACCATATCCTGTATATAACTTGTTTTCATAACGTTGTCTAACTCCATTAGGTTTTGAGCTACTTGAGCTCAGGAACTATTTTTGTCTTTTTTTGCAACCTTGGTGCTTAGCATAGTGCCTGACACAAAGAAGAAGAAAACTCTGAAGAGACAGTATAGAATCCTGACATGTCAGGAGACTGTAGAAAATGGGTGACAGCTTAAGGAAAGGCTAGGGTTTAAGATATTTAAGGTGGGAGAGACAGATATATTTGGAGGCAATCGGGAAGAAACCAGTAAATAGATAAAGGTTGAAGATTAGAGATGATTTGGATTGGAATATGATAGAGAAAATGGGAGGGGAGCAAAAGTGCACATAGAGGGGGTGACCTTGGTGAGAAGAGCCCTCTTATTGTGAGAAGGGAATTAGCATTTGTATACTACCTGTGTGCCAGACACTGTGCTAAAAGCTTTACAAATCTTATATCACTCGATCCTCACAATTCTGGGCAGAAGTATTATCCTTGTTTTATAAAGAAACTGAGGAAAACAAGTTAAGTGACTTTTCCTAGTTCATATGGCTAATAAATGTCTAATGCTGGATTTGAATAAGGTCTTTCTGATTTCAGGACCCAGCTTCTGTGGCATCTACCTCAAGAGGAGAGAGTGGGGAATGATGTCAAGGGGTTTTGAAATGAAGAGGTGAGGAGAGGGAGCTCACAGATTATTACTTTGATTTTTTCAATAAAGATCCTCAGTAGAATGGAAGAGGGAAAACTATAGTGGAGCTAGAGAGGTTTGAGAGAGCTTCTCAGGAGAGTGGGAGAGGGATTCAATTAGGAATCATAATGGCTAGCATTTATATAGTGCTTTTTTTTTTTTGACAAAAAGTATTTTTATTTGACATCTGAATAAGTGTTCACTCCTCAGGACACGGCCTTTGGCATCTTTTCCAACTTATTCATCAGCTTGTTGCACTGTGCCTTTCTCAGAAACATAGATACCATCCAAAAATTTTCTGATATCCTTGTTTTTGACTGTGGTGGCCTGTTGGATCAGGGCAGCTGAGTTTGAAACAAGTTCAATATCATTTCCTTCAAGAATTAACTCATCTTTTTGGGCTTGAGAAACAGCACAAGCAACACCTGGTCTCATGCGCACTCTTCGGATATATTTTTCACCCAAGAAATTTCTGATTTCAACAAGTGAGCCATTCTCTTGAATAACAACATTTATGGGGAAGTGAGCATACACAGACCTCATCTTGTAACGAAAACGCAGGGTAATGCTTTTGATCATGTTTTGTACATGGCTACAGATTGTGCGAACGGTTGCAAGTTCTTTTTGATTTCCCCACCACTTGTCTACCCGAAGCCTTTTTTTCTTCTTTCCAAGGAGACTGAGCTCAACATTGATATGATTGAAATCACTATGGAGGATTCCTCTGGGCCCTTTCACAATAACTGTCCGACCCTTGAGAGATGTCAACATTTTCTGGGATGTCGACGGTCTGGTTGCTTAGAATGGTCTTCATTCTGGTAGTGAACGGGCCAAAGAAAGCTATATAGTGCTTTTAAGGTCTACAGAATGCTTTATTTTATTTTATTTGATCCTTAAAACGTTATAGTGTAGGTGCCCTTAGCATTGTATTGCAGGTGAGGCAACTGAGGCTGAGAGGCTAAAGGAATTAATTGCCTACAGGGTAGGGAACTTGTGGCCTTCTAGGTCCTCAAGTGCAGCCCTTTAGGGGGACTCAAATGTGGCAAAAAAAAAGTGCCCCCAAAGGGTCAAACTTGAGAACTTAGAGGGTCTTACACATAGTATCTGACACAAGATTCCCAGTCAGGTCTACCTTTCAGTCCCAGGCTTTTATCCACTGCACCACCTAGTTCCCCTAATAAAAGGATTTCCTTGCTGAAATGAAGGCCTATTTATGTTTGTTAACATGAATTAATAGGATAAAGTGTCAGTACAATTGTGTGACTTCCTCCAACTCCACTTCATAATACAGCTGGTCAAATAGTATCACAAAAATTCTTCAAACCCTAATTTGAACTTTATTCTTTTGATACTCTGTGCACATATTTTTTGCTTCCTGTCTAGATGAACTTGAGTTTGGAGTGTATTGTCTTTTTCCTTCAGTATTTTTGCTATCCCAATTTGGTTTGGATTAGGCTAACATTAGTTTCTATTCCTGTAAAACACAATAATTCCAGGAAGAGATGGAAAGTCATTCAGAGACTTATAAGCTATCAGCAGAAACCAGCATAAGAACTAAAACTTGCTTCAAAAAAATTGTAGATAATCAACATTAGTCTCTATTTGTTATTTCTTTTCAGAGTAAGCCTCCCTAAGAAAATATTTTCCTTGCCTTTACAATCAACTTATTAAAATAACTCCATAAGCAACAGGTCAAAGGACCCTTTACAGCTCACTCCTAGATGGGAAAAGTTGTTTGGGGGCAAAACATGCCTAGGAAGATTTTACCTGACACCTTCTACCCAAATCTGTAGACTCTGAGTTCCTGACAGGAGTCTGAAGATCTATGACTCAGCTTTATCCCCAAATACTGGGCTTGTAGGTCACTCCCACTGATTTCCAAAGCCAGTACTGGTTAAACAAGCAGAGCTGATCATTTTCAAGGTGAAACTTACCTGCCTGTTTACATGCATTTTTCTTACTGAGCTCTGTACAAAGAATAAGCACACAGAAGTGAAGGGCCATGGGTGTGGAACATGGCAAATAACAGCACACTTTTAAAATTAGATGGATTAGGTTTTTTAATCTATTTTTTCCTTTGTTTTTTACATTCTTTATTATAAGGGATCACTTTCTGAGAGGTGGTGGGAGGACTAGAGTGGGAAACGTAGGTATGTGAACACAAATTGTATCAATGAAAATTTATCTTTCGAAAGAACAGGCGCAACTGGGTGGTGCAGTTAATAGAGCACTGGCCCTAGAGTCAGGAGGACCTGAATTAAAATCTAGCCTCAGACACTTACTAGCTGTATGACCTTGGGCAAGTCACTTAACCCTAACTGCCTTGCCCTTCGAAAAAAAAAGTGTGCAGAACACGAAAATCGCACTACTTAATGGTATCACAACTCTCCCTTTGAGCAAATACATATAGTTTCCTAAGATCGTAGGTCTAGAGTTGAAAGGTCCCTAGCATAAGCCCTATAAAGAGTCCCTCCCCCATTTTAAAAACTAGGAAACTGAGGCAAAGATGAGTAAAGTTACTTGTGCAAGTAATTGTTTTATTATGTTTTGGTACTGAAGGAAATAAATTAACTGAAAGTGTTTTCATTTTTACTGTATTAACCTGATCCATCTAGGAATATTGAAAGTCTTTTATTTTGTTGTTGTTCAGTTGTTTCTGTCTTGTCTGACTCTGTGACCCCATTTGAGATTTACCTAGCAAAGATACTGGAGTGTTTGGCATTTCCTTTTCCAGCTCATTTTACAGATGAGGAAACTGAGGCAAACAGGGTTAAGTTGACTTGCCCAGGGCCACACAGGTAGAAAGTGTCTGAGGCCACTCTTGAACTCAGGTCTTCTTGACTTCAGGACTTCATTGTACCACCTAGCTTTCCCTTTCAGTATTTTTTATTGTTGTTCAGTTGTTTTTGGTTGTATCTAACTCTGTGACCCCATTTTGGGGTTTTCTTGGCAAAGATACTGGAGTAGTGTGCCATTTCCTTTTCTAGCTCATTTTACAGGTGAAGAAAATGAGGCAAACAGGGTTATGTGACTTGCCCAGGGTCACACAGCTAGTGTCTGAAGGGTCAAAACTGAACTCAGGAAGATGAGTCTTCCTGATTCCAAGTCCATTGTTCTATCCACAGCACCATTTAACTACCTGCCCATTTTGATTATTTAGGTCCTCCTTTTTTTTTTTTTGGTGGGGGTGGGGTGTTACAGAGGGGAGAAGCAGCATTATAATTTTATAGTTGTATTCAAACAGGTCCTGCTTTCTCTCTCTCCTTTTGGCCTCTTCCGGTCGGTGGAGTGCCTGTTAGCGCAGGCTGCGGCGTAAAGATGGCTAAGTCTAAGAACCACACCACCCACAACCAATCTCGAAAATGGCACAGAAATGGCATCAAGAAACCTAGGTCACAGAGATACGAGTCTCTGAAAGGGGTTGACCCCAAGTTTCTGAGAAACATGCGCTTTGCCAAGAAACACAACAAGAAGGGGCTGAAAAAGATGCAGGCCAACAACGCCAAAGCCATCAAGGCCCGAGCAGAGGCCATCAAGGCCCTGAGCTCCAAGGCCTCTAAAGCCAAGCTCCTCAGGCCCAAGATCCCCAAGGCCAGAGCCCGGCGTGCTGGCCCCAAGACGGCTACCAAGCGTCCAGGTCCTAGGATCGGCATCAAACGTCCAGGCTCCAGGATCACGAAGCCTGATTCTAAGGTTGCCAGAATCACTGACCCCAAAGCTACCAAGCCCACTGACCCCAAGGCTGCCAAGCCCACTGACCCTAAGGCTGCTGCCAAAGTCAGTAAATCAGATCCCAAGGCTACCAAATCTGGCCCCAGAGCTGCCAAGTCTGACCCCAAGGCAGCCAAGTCTGATGCTAAGGCTGCTAAGCCTGCAGAGTCCAAACCCAAAGATGCTGGGGCTAAAGCTGCTGGTCCTAAGCCTTCAAAATAGATGCTTCTGGACAGAAGGACTTGTTTAAAGCTAAAACCACCCTTTTTTCCCAGCCAGGGTATGATTATTCACTATTTTGTACAAATAAAGGAAATGGTGAGTCATAAAAAAAAAAAAAAAACCAAAAAACAGGTCCTGTGTATTCTTAGGTGAATTTCTTGATCTAGTAGTGACATCTAACTACAGTTCTCCTAATTGTTTTAGAATTTGAGTTTTCCTAAATTTGTTTGCCATTAGATTTCTGAGGAGTTGTGCTCTGTCTATAATATGGGTGACTGTCTATAATAAGCAATAATGATTTAGTCAATGTTTCGTAATCACACTGAAAAAGAATGAAATTCCTTTTGTACTGTTAGTACTGAATTAAAGCCCAGATAAGATTTAATACTGTTAGTACTAAATAAAAGCTCAGATAGGATTTAATGAAATGGCAAACTTGAAACTAAGTTCTATTACTCCATTGGATCCATGGACTTGCTGATAATAGTTAGCATGTATATAGTGCTTTTAGGTTTACAAAGCTCTTTATAAATATTCCTCATTTTATCCTTATAACAACCTTGTGAGATTATGCTATTATTATTCCCATTTTGCAGATGAAGAAACAGAGGCAGACAGTGGCTTGCCCAGAGTCACACAGCCAATTGATGTCTAAGGCCACATTTGAACTCAGGGCTCTTCCTGACTCTAGGTTCAGTCTTGTCTCCACGATATCATCTATGTGATACAACTAAGTATAGTAATTTCTTAATTATACAAATGAACTTGAACTTGGATTGCATTCCCAATCTCTGCCCCCCCCCCCCATTGGCTGTCTTACTTAGGTTTTGTTTAGATTGACATTAAAATTAATTTCTTTTTTTGCTTTTTTGGAGGGCAACTGGGGCTGTGCCCAAGGTTACATGGCTAGTTTTCTGTGTTAAGTGCCTGAGGCCGGATTTGAACTCAGGTCCTCCTGACTGCAGGGCTGGTACTCTACCTAAAATTAATTTCTATTCCTGTAAAAGACAATAATGCCAGAAAGAGATGAAGAAAGGTCATTCAGAACCATATAAACTACAAGCAGAAACCAGATAAGAACTAAAATTGGCTGCAAATAAACCACAAGGCAGATGACTGAAATTTGCCTATAATCTGGTCATTTGATAAGGTCTTTTCTGAGAAAGCTTCCCTGAAAAATCTTTTCCTTGCACTACAGCCAGAATGTTGTTAAAATGACTTTACAAACAAATGATGCAATTAAGTAACATTTATTTTACATAGAACAATCTCTCAGGAATACATTTTAAACCATTTAGATACTGATTTTATTGCATTACAAAAAAAAAAATAAAGGAAATTGAGAGGCACAGTTTAAGTGTTCGAATAAACTGGGGGAAAAAACCCTACTGATTGCTATCCACATTGCTTCTTTGCCACTTAAATTAAAGGCCTTGAGTAGAAAGGTTTTGACCATGAGGCAGTAGTGCACTTTTATTTAGTAGGAATAAATCACATAAAATATATACTTTTATACAGAAAATGTTATTGTATTGTATTGTAATTACCTATAAAAACTTTATTTGAATTGCACAAAAGTTCACTTTATAATTGACACCTCCCAGAAGGCAGGGTTTAGTACTAAGTTTATTCATCTAAGTGATTCCTTACAAACAATTAGGCTTTCATTTCTTCACAGATTAAAAAAAAATCTACGAAGAATTCTAGTATTCAAATGAAACACTTAAAAAATCCTTATAGGAAAATAGCTTTAGACATTTCTTCAACTACTTTAAAATGAAACATAGTACTTGAAAATGCTGTGAAACAGGAGGGTTTCATATTGGAATCCCTACACCACAGTATGATCTGGATGGGTTTACATTAATTCATATTGTGTAGCATTCTATTGTAATAGCAGATCATCAAAAAGGCACATGGGTACATTCTTCTGAACAGTTTTGGTCTTTGAAAAAATCAAACGCATTTCCATGAGCAGTGACTGCAATCATATTTCAAAACAAAAATCCTGAACAAATGCATTTCCCAATCCATTGGATGCAGAGTCCATGATATATCCGGAAGCATTTTATTTTACATAGAATTTCTTGTTCAGCAGGAATATAAGAAGGTTTACATTCACTTTAGCCCTATCAAACATTTTCATTACAGCTACTCCTTCATACTGCATCTGAAGCAAATCCTGTAACCAGAAGGAACATGATTAAATTGCAACTCTGGTATTTTAAACATTTTCTAAACATGCACAAGGAACTGGGTGGAAGGGTAAACCAAACTCATCTGTCCAGTATGATGCTAACAAACATGATTTACAGGAAAGAAAGCAACTCTCTTGATCTTATTTCTTTAAAATCAACTGTTTTATTGACACTTTAATGCTGAAATAGATGCAACTCAACTTATATAATATTTACATTTAAATTTATTTTAATGAACAAAGCATCAACATTTTTCAGCTGCTTCCTTCTAAGTACCCATCAGATTTCCTGGCCTGTTCATTATTATTTCTCTTTCTTGAAATACTTGTAGCCAATGTACAGTATATTTTATTCTTTTATTCCTGTTTTTCTTTTGCATTATTTTATTAAGGTCTTTCCAAATTTCTTCATTTCCCCACATTTGTTAAAAGTAATGGGATAATAGAATACAATTTACATCACCTTTGTGCTTCCCAATTTATTTAACCATTTCCCTAATGTTAGACATTTAGGTGACTCCTAGTTTTTTGGGGGTGGGCAGGAATCAATTACATATAAGGTTGCTATGAAAATCTCTGAACAGGTAGCTCTTTCTTTTCCCACTTCTGAGAACACATTCAGGATGTATTTCCAAAAATGGAATTATAATATTTTATTTTGGCAAGCCAAACTGCTTGCCAAAATAAATAGACAGACAGATAGATATATAGATAGATAAAAGCTTCATATTTGCTATTCAACCAGCAATGTTTGAATGTGACTGTTTCTCCATTATGTTAGGAGTGTTGATTTCAATCATTTTTGCCAAATTGATGGATTGAGATGCTGTACACACTTCTAGATTATTTTTAACTTGTACTTAAAGAATCAAGGACAATAATGAAAGAATTAATAAGAAAATGAATCTTTCTTTTGGGGGGGGGGAATTAGGCCTTTGCTATTAGTTTCACTAATGGAGCTCATTCCTGAATTACTTTGTCATTAATCAAATGTATTCTTTTTAAAAAAATAAAAGAATGAACCACAGGACTGATGCCTATGTTGCACTGACCATTTTCTAACTTTTGAAACCTCAGCACTTCAGGACTTCTAATCATGTACCTACTGCCTTGTCCCTTACAGTCCTCAAAGTCACCTGTAAAAGCTGCAGTTTGCTCTAATGGAGTTGGGGAGAATGGTTTAAATTTCACTTGGTAAACTTCTTGTGCATACACAATTCCAATCTGAAACTACTCAAGATATGCTTCTAATTTCAGAATCTTTGAATGCGCTAATTCCATAAGCAACTAATATCTTTCTACATTTAACACTATAATAACTCTTCAGATGGGTATCTAGGCTTGGAAAATAAACAAAGAAGTCACTTTGAATTACTGCCTTGCTAAACCTGGTATCTGTCTATATACACACACATACATATATATGTATATACATATATGTTTATCCTTCTTAAAAAGACAAATAGTACATTACAGAAATTCATTTTCTTATATAAGCCTCTAATATTGAAATGTATTCATTGATGGTTAAGTTCACAATAAAAAATAAAATTTTAAGAATTTAGGAAAAGAAGAAAAAAAAGACCTTCATAAAAAGAAAAGTCATTAATCAAATGTATTCTTTAAAAAAAAATAAAAGAATGAACCATATTAGGCAGGTTAAAAGAAAGAGCAAGGATTTAACATACTTTGGTGGTAAGATGGGTTTCTTTCCACACTGGCTTATGAGGTTCTCATTTGGATTTGAGAAACTTTTGGGTGTCCCTCCTAGATCATTTCCTTGTCATGGGCTTGTGTAGCTTAGTGAAGCTGTGAGTTATGCCATACAGGGTTACCCAAAATGGACAGGTCATAGCAAAGAGTTCTGACAAAACTGGAGAAGGAAATGGCAAACCACTGTAGAATCTTTGCCAAAAAAAAAAAAACAAAACCCTGGACAGCATTAAAATGATAAAAGATATGACACCAGAAGATGGGCTCCTAGGTTGGAAGGTGTACCACCCATGACTGAGGACAGCTACAAGTAGCTCTAGTACTAATGAAGAGGTTGGGCCAAAGTCAAAGGAAGCTCAGCTGCAGATGTGTCTGGTGAGGAAAGAAAGTCTACTGTTGTCAAGATCAATATTGCATAGAATCTGTAATCTATAAAGCTAGGTAAGCTGGATATGGGCAAACAGATGACGGAAAGATCAAACATCAGCATCTTGGGCGTCAGTGAATTAAATGATTGGCAATGGGTGAATTAAATTCAAGTGATTGCTACATATACCAGTGTGGGCAAGAATTCCTTAGAAGAAAGAGAGTAGCCGTTATAGTCAATAGAAAGGTGAGAAAAGCAGCACTGGGATAGGATCTCAAAAATGACAGAATATCTGTTTGAGTCCAAGGCAAAACTTCACCATCACAGTAATACAAGCCTATGCTCCAAGCACTGATGCTGAAGAGAATAAAGTTGATCAATTCTATGAACACCTACAATATCTTCTAGAAATAACACCAAAAAAGATGTCACATTCATCATTTGGAATTGGAACGCTAAAGTTGGAAATCAAAAGATTTTGATATTGGAATAACAAGAAAATTTGGTCCTAGAGTACAAAATGATACAGGGCAGACTAATAGAGTTTTGTGATGATAATTCAGTGATCATAGCAAACATTCTTTTTCAACAAGCCAAAAGGTGATTGCACACATGGACATCTCCAGATGTTCAATATAAAATTCAGATTTATTATATACTTTGCAGCCAAAGGTGGAGAAGTTCAGTTAAAACAAGAGCTGGCGCTAACTGTGGCTCAGATGATGAATATTCATCGCAAAATTCAGACTTAAGAAAGTAGAGAAAACCATGATTTTGTATAGATATGACCTAAATAATATCCTTTATGGATGGAAGTGGAAGTGATGGCTAGATTTAAGGGATTAGACCTAGTAGACAGTGTCTGAAGAACTGCGGACAGAGGTTTGAAATACTGTACAGGAGGCAGCAACAAAAAACATCTGAAAGAAGAGCAAGAAAGAAAAATGGCGGTCTGATGCAGCTTTGCAAATAGCTAAGGGAAGAAGGAAAGCAAAACATTAAGGAGAAAAGGGAAAGATATACTGAATTGAATGAAGAATTCTAGAGAACAAGGCAAAATAAGGTTTTCTTAAAAATCAAAGTAAACAATAGAATGGGAAAGACAAAAGATCTCTTCAAGAAAATCAGAGACACCAAGGGAACATTTCATGCAAAAATGGGACCGATGAAACATAAAAATGGTAGGGATTTAACAGAAGCAAAAGAGATTGAAAAGAGGTGGCAGGAATACACAGATGTATATAAGAAAGTTCTTAATATCGCCAATAACTATGATGGTGTGATTAATGATCTAGAGCCAGATATCCTGCAGAATGAAGTCAAGTGGGCTAATGATAAGGCAAGTGGAGGTGATGGAATTCCAGCTGAACTATTTAAAATCCTAAAAGATGATGCTGTTAAAGTGCTGCACTCAATATGGCAGTAAATTTGGTAATCTCAATAGTGGACATTGGATTGGAAAGGATCCTTTAATATCCCATCCAAAAAAAGGGCAATGGCCAAAGAATGTTCAAATTACCGAGTGTTCATTTTACACACCAGCAACATTATTTCTAAGGTTCTACAAGCTAGGTTTCAGCAGTATGTGAACCAAGAATTAGCAGAAATGCAGGCTTGTTTTCGAAGAGGCAGAGGAACTAGAGACCAAGTTGCCAACATTCACTGGATTATGGAAAAAGCAAGGGAGTTCCAGAAAAAATGTCTACTTCTGCTTCACTGACTATACAAAAAAGCTTTTGACTGTGGGGATCTCAACCAAATGTGGCAAGTCCTCAAAGAGATGGGAGTGCCAGATCAGCTTATCTGTCTCCTGAGGAACCTGTATTCAACTCAAGAAGCAACAAGTTAAGACTGAACATGGAACAACTGAATTGGTTTATGATCAGAAAAGTGTCAAAGAGGAAAGTGTAAAAACTAGCTTAACATAAAAAAAAAAACAAAAAACAAACCAAAAAAACACCAAAACCCAAGATCATGACAATTGCTCCCATACTTCCTGGCAAACAGGTAGAAGAAATGGAAGCAGTGTCATATGTCTTTATTCTAGATCTCAAAGATCACTGTAGGCAGTGACTGCAGTCATGAAATTAAAAGATGCTTGCTCCTTTGAAGGAAAACTATGGCAAATCTGGATATCATACTAAAAAGTAGAGACCTCACCTTGCTGAGAAAGGTTTATATAGTCAAAGCAATGGTGTTTCCAGTAGGAATGTTTGACCGTGAGAACTGGACTTTAAGGAAAGCTGAGGGTTTTTAAATTTTAAAGGAAATGGCATTAAAGTTACTGAAAGAAAACAAGACTGTTTTCTAGATACCTGTTATTCACCTGCAGCTGAATTTAGTACCCAGAAATTTAATCCTTGGAAATCACATGACTTTCTATCCTTCACTAAGTCACTGTTCCCCACAGTCACAAAACAAAACAGGTTTCTATTTTTTTTTTCACATTTGCCAGCATTTTATCCAAGTACTATTAGCCCAAGTGTGACTACAAGCAAATTAAAGAGGCTTCACAAATGAATTACTAGAGCTAACAATTCTATTAGATAAGGCTAGTACAATGTAATGTACTTAAGCATTAATATTGAGCACTAAGTCCAATGGTTTTGAATTGTAGTGCTGGAGAAGACTTCTGAGAGTCCCTTGGGCAGAAAGGAGATCAAAAGAGTCAATACTTAAAAAAATTAATTCTGACCATTTATTGGAAGGTCAAATGTTGATGTTTAAATATTTTGGCCACCTAATGAAAAGACAGGACTTATTGGAAAAGACCCTGATGTTGGGAAAGATTAAAAGCAAAAGGGAAAGGAGATGAGATGGATAGATAGTGTCATGGAAACAACAAACATGAGCTTAGACAGATTTTGGGAGATAGTGGAAGACAGAAGTGCCTGTCATGATATGATCCATGAGGTCACGGACAGTTGGATATGACTGAACAAGTATAGATTAGTATAGATTTGGCCTGAATGAAGTAAACTTGGCTCCCTTAGTCTATAAGCAATTTGAGGGCAGGGAGAACTTTTTTTTTTATTCTAAATCCCTAGCTTCTAGCATAGTGCCTCATAGGTGCTTAAGAAATGCTGATTTGACTGATTTGTAAGTAGCATTTTCTAGAGTAACTAAGGCATTTAACCCATGAACAACTTTATATCTAACAAGAATAGATTAGAGTTTTCTGAGAGCCATGCCCTTGTGTACTTTAAGTAGGACTTTTTGAGAAGTGGGGGGCGGGGGCGGGATATGGTGACTAAGATGAGTAGTTAAGAAGGAATCATCCAATTTAAGTGCTGAAAGGAAATTTCCTTTGATACCTAAGAAATTTTCTCATCTCAGGCTTCTGATATTTGCCCTTGCTCAAGATCAGAAATAGAATCAATCTCTCCCTCTCCCTCTCCCTCTCCCTCTCCCTCTCTCTCTCTCTCTCTCTCTCTCTCTCTCTCTCTCTCTCTCCCTCTTTCCCTCTCTCTCTCTCTCTCACCTACCTACAATTAGAGGGGACTTTGGAGATTATTGAACATGATCTCCTTATTTTTACCGATGAGGACATTCAATATCACTTTGCTAGCCATGCTAGCACTGGGACTCTAGCTGGTGTCTCCTGCCCCAGCTCTGTTCATTATGCTGCTCTCTTTTTCAAACCAAACCTTCCTTCAGCAACTTGCTACCACAGTGACTCTTCCGTAGACCCTACCATATGTTTACAAATGGAAAAGTGCCCTGAACTTCTGGGGTCCTGGATTAACAAAATGGGACAATGGGAATAGTTAATCCTATTACAAATAGCAAACTCTTGAAAAAAAAAATAAAACCAAGCTTGATTTACATTTCAGCACTGCAGGATTTTAAAGGAAGTGTCATTAAAGTTGCTCAGTGAAAGAAAACAAGACTATCACCTAGAGAGCTGTTATTCACCTGCAGCTGAATTCAGTATCTAGAAGCACAGTCCTTGGAAATCACATGACTTTCTATCCTTCACTAAGTTACCACTCCCCACAAGTCACAAAACACAACAGGTTTCTATTTCTTTTCACATTTGCCAGCATTTTATCCAAGTGCTATTAGCCTAGGTGTGGCTAAAAACAAATTAAAGTTAAGAGGCTTCACAAATGAATTTCTAGAGTTAAAAATTTTATTAGATAAGGCTAGTACAATGTAATGTATTTAAACATTAATCTTGAGCACTAAAATTCTTGTTATTGCCTAATTTCTTATGTACTTTGTAATAGCCTGGGTGCCAGACCAACTATATGTTCTTATCAAAGCTCTTTAAAGCCCCACAAAACAATCTGATAGTGATTTGATCAAAGTGACACGACATAGCTAATAAGTAGAAGATCTGGGATTTGGACCTGGGCCGCCCTGATTTCAAATCCCGTGATCCTTCAAGGACATCACACTTTGGCCCCAGGTAGTGCAGAAAAGGATGTCTTACCTGAATATCCAGGTGAACCTTTTCCATCTCAACACCTCGGAATTTTGCTCTCACTTCAAAGTGACCCACTTCTTCAGTAGGTACGATGTCAAACACAACATTCTTAAACCTAGAGAGAAAAGCATTCATAATATGTGGTAATACAGACCGAGTATAAACCCAAATGGCACGAATCCCTCTTGGTACACCATGCTGTAAGTGAACGACATGCTGTCACAGGCTGACACACAGGTACAGCACTGAGAACCCAAGTCCTGAAGAGAGGGAGGTGGGTATTCGTGTCTAATGGTCACCGTCTCTAGATCTGCAGTTTGATGTGCAATCCTCATTTTTAAATATTATTTAATTATTAATTAATTAATTAAATATTATTTAATACTATGTTATGGAAATGCTTGTTTTATTCTATAAATTAAAAATAAAATAAGTGGGGGGAAAAGAGAGAAAAGAGAACTAGGTGGGGAATAAATTGTAGTAGCCTTTATGGGGTAAGTGAACTTTGAAGCAGATGGAGGACCAATGGGCAGAGATGGGTAGAGTGAGTATGGAGATTGCTATGTGGAAGGTCAAAGCAGTCAAATGATCTACTTCTTCAAGGGGACAGTGAATATGAGCCAAGTGGAGGCTCTGTGCTGGGAAGTAGTCAGCCAATAGATATTAAGGAGCACAGCACCTGCATTATGCAAGGGCCTCTGGGAGATCCAAAGAAGTTTAAGAAATGGTCCCTGGCTTTAAGAAGCTTCTACTCTAGTTGGGGAGAAAAGACATACAAATGAAATGCTAACCAACCATTCAAAGTATAGGATATGAGAAGTGCCAATTGGAGGTCACTGAAAGCAAGGAGCACAGGAATTGAGAGGAGGGCCATTTCTAGGAGAGAAAGATGCTCAGCAGTGGGGTCTGAGCTGGACCTTGAAGGATGAGTGAGATTTGGACCAGCAGAGAGGAGGGCAAAAAAGAGGACCCTGAAAGAGAGACAATAAGAACAATGGAATCGGGATGAGAAAGCTAAGTGTTAGTTCAGTATAGCAGGAGGAGATGATTTTGCAAGGTGAGCAGGTAGAGATAATATGAGGGCTAAGGATTTAGGCTGGGGTCAGATGGTGAAAGCCACTGAATGCTAGGCTAGCAAATTTAGATTATGCCCTAGTAGGCTATGAGGGATCATGGACCTATAAAATTTCTCCTCAAACGCAGCAGATGCTTTTAAGGGGTCTTTATGGAAATAGTTAAGGGATAACTGGCTCCCCTGCAGGTGCAAAGTAACACTCACTGATTGGTCTGAAGGTCTTCGATCTCCAGCAGGACCCCCTTATCATGGAGCTTGGATGCGGTGTACCTCACTGGTTTTGCCTTCTTGTATCTACTTGCAGCTTCTTTTCCAGTTAATTTAATTGACCTCCTTGTGTTTCTGATAAGAGAGAACGACTTTTTATCATTCTATGGCAGGCTAACCTGAAATATGTAATGTACTAAATGCATTCATTCCCTGCTTTTGCTACTTTCAAAACCCATTTTTCCCCTAATACAATGGAGAATTTTTCAACACAGTAATATATTTTTTTAAATTATGAACTTGATCATCAATAAACATGAACATTTCAGTTTGCTGAGAACAAGAAATAAGACTGTATATGGAACCATGAACTTCTGTCATGCACGTAGTATTTTAAAATAAAAATAAAAAATTAAATTTCATACATTAGCAACAAAATTATTTTATTTGCATTCTCATTCTTAACTGCTTTGTTTTCTTCTGTGTATTTTAAAATGTTTTCATTGATAATCTTTTTTTCTTTTATATTTGATATCTCTGGCACTACCCATTATAGTTTAGACTGAGGACGCCAGAGATGGTTCTGTGGATAGAATAGTAGGTTTGATCAGAAGACCCAAGTTCAAATTTGGCCTAGTCATTAGTTGTGTGATTCTAGGTAAATCTTTTAACTTCTATTTGCCTCAATTTCCTCCCTTGTCAAACAGGGATAATAATAGCACCTACCCCACAGGGTTGTTATGAAGACCAAGTGAACTAACATATGTAAAGCTTTTTGGTAAACCAGCTATTTATTATTATTATTGTTGTTGTTGTTAAGCATATGTTCATGTTAATATCAATAAGCCTGCAATTAATCTATTAATAGAAAAAACAAACTTTTTGTTAAAGTTCAACTCATGAATTTTTAAAAATCATTCATTTGAAGTAGCTTAATCAGGTGGCTAGGTGATGCCACAGTGAACAGAGAGTCAGACTTGGAGTCAAGAAGATTCCTTTTCCTGAGTTCAAATCTGGCCTCAGATGCTTATTAGCTGTGTGACCCTAGGCAAGTAATTTAATCCTGTTTGCCTCAGTTTCCTTATCTATAAAATAAGCTGGAGAAGGAAATGGCAAACCATTCCAGTATCTTTGCCAAGGAAACCCCAAATGTGGTCATGAAGAATGGACATGACTCAAATGACTAACAGGCACATGAATGTGCTATACCTGGAACATTATGACATCTTGTAGCTGTATCCTCTTGAAAACAAAAATATTAAGTACCCAATTCTGGTAGTCATCCTCTACTCAATGTATGTAGAAATCCTACATTCTTATAACCTCTCCATGAATTAGTACTCAAATTAGTACAAGTGGGTAGGAACTTATAAAGCTCATATAAACCTTATTAAATGGATATAGAAAATAACATTTCAAAATTCACTTGTGCCTTTTTTTTCTTTTTTTTTTTTAAGCAATTGGGGTTAAGTAACTTGCTCAAGGTTACACGGCTAGTCATTATCTGTGTGTGGGTGCTCATTTTCTGAGGCCGGATTCGATCTCGGGTCATCCCAAGTCCGAGGCCGGCGCTCTTACTCACTGCGCCACCTAGCCGCCCCGACTTGTGCCTTTTTAGCCCATACTGTAAATGGTGACAGAATGTATGATGATGGTTTACTTTTTTAAATACTCAGTTTACTTAAAACCCAAACCCAATTGATTCAAACTACAGGCATCTCTGGTTCTCTTCATGAATGTAATAAAGGCTTCATGAGACAGATGACCTGAACTTACTTTCTTGTTAAGTTGTCTAAACAAGTCTTTATGTAGGTGTCATAATAATTGATTTGATCTTCAAAAAATGCTGACTTGGAATTAAGTGCATTCAGGGTCTGCTGGAGTTTCACCAACTCAGCTTTCCGACTTTGAAGGTACATTCTTTGATTCCGGATATCCTGAGGAGAAATAAGAGCCCCCATTATATAGGATTAATGCAGAAATGTCATTTTGAAATTTGCTTTAAAGCACTGATAATTTGGAATTGAAATACAGTGTCATGAACTAATTTCTCTCATGTAAGCTGTGTGTGTGTATATGAAATTTGTAATTTTCCAGAGAAAGTCATTATTTCAATTTCTTACCTGCAAAAAAATTGTAAACTGTTTTTGATCTTACATAATAATAGGAAATTTTTAATTACAAAACACTTGCTAAGGTCATTTTCATTGTAGGATAACCAGTGGCAAGAATTTTAGAATAATCTTACAAATGGCTTACAATAAAAATTATTTTTTTGAACCTAGTTGCTACAAGGGAGGACTCTTTGGCAGGAAAATGTAATTTCTCCAGACTCTTGAACTTTCACTACATTTTGTTTAAATGCATTTGGACTGATGGTTGGGGTCCACTGATGATCATTTTGTTCACTTGAGGAAATAAGAACAATTTTATTTTTTGCTCTGATAAAACTCCTTTCCCCGGACAAATCATTTAACCCCGTTTCTCTCAGAGATTTCACAGGAAGAATATCCACGGTATCTCAATGCTGATTAAGGTTTTAAATTAGAACTTCAAAACAAGTCCTAGAGGATGAAAAAGGTTACTGACTATAACTGATATATAGTTGTGACTTCTAGAAACCAATTTTCATTCCTTGTAATCTAATGAACAGGATTTGGATATATTTGCTTTAGAAATAGAGGTTACCTTTGTCGGCTTCCCCTATACACACGGAGTCTAACTCAAAGAGAATCAACTTCTCCAGGTCAAATATTGACTTATAAAACCATAAATCTATCTATGTTGCACAATATTTTTATTTTGTTAATCATTTCCCAATTACATTTTAATCTGGTTCAAGAGTGTTGTGGTGGCTTGCAGGTGGGCTGAAAGTTTGATACCAATGCGGCTAGACCAATTTTTAAGTCTTCCTGCAGAAACTTCTAAGATTAGTTGAAGGCACTCCTCTACCACCTTAAGTGAGGTTCCTTCATACCAGGGATCCAGTCAGAGTAAAAGCCTTATAATAATAGTGTTAAGAAAAAACATTGACTCTTCTCATCATCCTCCTAAAAAACGCTTTATCATTTCTCCACAGTAAAGAAGGCCACAAGTCATTCCTGGAGCTAAAAGGAAGAAAACTACAGCCAGAAACACCCAGAGATTCCACAGCAAAATGAAGCTGAGCAAATTTTTTTTTCTTCATGTGAGAAGCTAATTATATTTCTGATCTCTCAACTAACTCATTTTACCTGCTTGGATGTAGGTAAATTTATAAGGGATGGGGGGAGAATGAAAGTACCTCCCTATATAATGTATACTTTCTCTTATCTCTGACATACAGACTACTTAGTCACTTCCTATGGTTTTTTTCCCTTTAGTCCCACAATAGTTTGAGACTTTTTATCAGCAAGATTTGCAAGAGAATTTGCATAAACCAGCTAGCAGTTCAGCTGCAAACCTTTGATGATTGCATTTAGGCCAAATAATCAGACAAAGAAATATTTCCATAACAGAAGTTCACATAGCATTAGCATTTTGATGTCATGTGCAAAGAACACCTTAAGTATCAAGATAACATTAAAAATCTATAAAGTACTCTTGGTTTCTTGTTTATTCCCTAAAACTCAGAGGTGCTTTTTAATGGGGGTGGTTGGTAGCTTTTCAAGAAATGTGTAGAACATTTATTTTCTCTTAATTTGGGGGAGGGCATCTGTAGTCTTGCATATGCTGGCTGTTATCAATATCTATGTCAAACTGCTATAGACTCTAAGCTCCCATGGAAATCATGGGGCATGTTTTATACATCTCAGTATCCCTACATAGCAATTAGCCTAAAAACTTGTACATAGTAGGCGCTCAACCGATTTTTGTTGAATAAATAAGAAAGAATATCATTGCCAAAAACCTTAGCAATCTCATTGACAACTTCTTGGTATTTATTTTCTGATGATACAAGTCCATTCTGTTCCAGTATCCGAAGATTCCTCTGGATTTTCCTCTTCTTCTGCTCTAAGGGTAGTTGGCTATCCTCAAGCATGGACTGGTTGTTTTTCATTTCTTCAGGGGTCTTGGAATCCAAAATCGCCTTATTCTCCATCTCTAAGGAATGTTTAAGTTCCTGGGAAACATAAAGAAAGATTTTTGTTTTTTCACCCTCCTGTCTTCTCCCTATCCCCAAAATATAAATATGAGATGGGGGGAGGGTGTGCATAAGGGAGAAGAGGGAGGGAGGGAGGGAGAGAGAGAGAGAGAGCGAGCACGCACAATAGAGAAAGAGATAAACAGAGAGACACAAAGAAAGAGACAGAGGAAGGGATATTTGGAGGGAGGTAGAGAGAAGAAAGAAGAAAGGAAGAAAAGGAAAAAAGGAGGAAGAGAAGAGAGGAGAAGGGAGGAAAAGAGGGATGAAAAGTGAGCAATGGGCATTTAAATTAGGAATGGCCATGCAAGAAAACTCTAAAAAGTGCCCTTTTTTACGGAAAACAAAACAAAAAAACAAAACAAAAAACCAGGAGAATAAATCTACTCAATTGAAGTTGGCTTTACAAAGAACTAATTTTGTATCTTTAAATATCTATATGCTTCATGTAAGACATAGATGCATATCGACAAAGCCTCTTTTTATCAAGATCAGGCAGAAAGTTTTAAATGGCTACCCTTCACTACCAAAGTCAAAACTATTTTTAGCAATGGATATGTTCTTACTCTCTCAAACACATGGTCTTCTTTTCCAGAAAAGACACTAGCTAAAACTGAAATGAAATTTGCAAAGCAATGTGGCTCTGTAGAAAATGTGTTTGCCTTAGGAAGTAGGTTCAGATCTCAGCTCTCTACCAATTACTCATGCATAAAATAAGGAGTTGTAAAAGATATTGTCTATGATTCCTTTGAGCTCGGAATCTATGGTTGTTGGGTGAAACATGGTTATGGCAGCCCTAGGAAGAGAATGCTGAAATAAAGGTTGAAATCTGGCACATGTTCATGTTTTGTCAGGATGATTATTGGTAGATACAGAGACTCATAGGCCAGGCATGAGTTGTCTTTGTGGAAGAAGAAGTTCCTATAGACTCAAATCCTGATAATATCATGGGCAAAAGCTGAGAAATACAGAGAGTTTGAGATTTCTAAAAAACAAAAAAAGATGATGACAAACATTTCCTGTTATTCACATGAACAAAGTCCTTAATAAAGCAAAGACAGCTGTTTTGTCTTTTCACTGAACTACACCCTACAATGAATTATGGGTGTTATTGGTAAGTTATATTTAATTAACTGATTGTGGATTGTTATTAGGTACAGGATGTATATGGTACAGGATACCATGATATAGACAAAACTATTTGCTAGTTTGCCAACAAATGTTTAGGTTGGAAACATCAAAATAGTAAATAAGAGTAACAAAAATGCACAATAAAAATAAAAATCTCACATTAAAATAATGCAGCTTTCCACCCACAGCATATTTTGTTTATGTGATTTAAGGAGTAGCCAGTTGACTCAAATGTTTTAGCTTCTTTACAACAAAAATCCTTACAAAAGTTTTACTTTGTTGAGTAGGCAAGAGTTAGTGAAGGCTCAGGGAAACTGGGAACAATTCTGCTCAACATAAGAAAGTGAACAGCTTCCATTTCATTTTAGTGATTTTTATTACCAAATAGTTCCTTACAGCTAGAACAATTTGCGGACATTTTAAACTATAACTTAGATGAAAGTATAAACTTTATCAAGAAGAAACAAAATATTTCAAGCTGTTGATAAAAAAATTCCATACAGAATGGAACTGTGTTTCCATTTAAAATAAATAATATACTCTGGTATTATATTATATATTACATATATTATAGATAACATATTATAAATAATACCCTTGGGAAACTGGCTTTGAAGTCAACAGAAAAGATTTTGATTTATGGAATGATTCTTCAGTTATCAAATGCACAACAGAAGGAAAACTTTGCTTCATCCAGGATGCTGCCAACCAGAAATATTACCCAGCATGTCACCAAATCCACAGTTCAACAGCTAAGGCTCAAAGTGATGAATCTAGGGCACTTCAAGTACATTCAATATAATTCTAATACTTTGTTTTTCAGTGATTGTGTTCAAATTATTTGAAAGGTGCTCGTATACATATGGTATGTAGCAGCCCTCAGCTGACAGAACTGATTCGGAACTGGAAAGGACTGGGGCTGCTAGGTGGTGCAGCAAAGAGAGCACTGGCCCTGGAGTCAGGAGGAGCTGAGTTCAAATCTGGCCTCAAATACAAGAAGCTAGCCATGTGACCTTGGGCAAGTCACTTAACCCCATTGCCCTACCTTCTCCCATACAAAAAAAAAAGAACACAGAACCACAGTGCAATCTATAAAAACCCTTTCAAGCATTTTATATGACCGTTAACTTCCCAGATATTTTATTGACTACTATCCACACATCCAAAGACAAAGTACCTGTTCTGGAGTTGCTGGTGTCTGTAGGATTTCTGCTAATGAGGTCCCTGGTTGAATTCGGATTACCTCGAGCACCAGCCTCTTGGTCCTTGGTAAAATGAGAGAAAAAGTAAAAGTTACTCAGAGAAACATGGCCCCGCTGTGCCCATCAGTGTCTCTGTGCCTTTCCTGAGACACTTTACAAATCCATACTCACACAATACCTCAAAGACAACTTTACTCATTCTTGTAGAAATTCAAACATTCTGTTCGAAGGCTCCTTAAAGCTTGAGAAAACTGGCAGGTCCAAGTATGTCTTTTTTAACTCCCTGTGCAATCGAGATTGTGCTTAAAGAGGGTAAGAGAGAGTATCCACGCTTTTGATTTTGATTCCTTTTTTTGTGTGTGGCACAAGGAGTAAGTACTGTTGCTTAGTTATTGTGCAGAGATATGAGGAGCATTGAGGTTCTTTCTTATGATCTTTTAAAAAGAAAGCTATCACCTTTTAGGAGCTAGATCAACCATAGGCATGATACACACACATATATGAGTATGCATATATGTGTCTGTCTATAGTGTATGGCACCTGAGCTGGAAAGGACTTTAGTGGTCAGGTGACCAAAGTGTGACCCTGGACTATATACACATACATGTAAATATGTATACATATGCATATATATGTATATACATATTTTGTATTATTTATATTCATACTGTATATATCCATATTTATACATGCACGTATATGTGTGTGTTGTTGGTCATTTTGGTTGCGTCCAATTCTTCATGACCCCATCTGGGGTTTTCTTGGCAAAGATTGGTTTGCCATTTCCTTCTCCAGCTCATTTTACAGATGAGGAAACTAAGGCAAACAGGGTTTAGTAACTTGTAGGGCCATACAACTAGTAAGTGTCTAAAGACACACACACACACACACACACACACACACACACACACACCTACATAGATAGATAAATATTTCTAGATTCCCTGAAATGGGAAAAATCACAGCTTTGGGATTCAGACTTGTAGGCCAATGCAGGCTGAGCAGGTACTAGAATTGGTGGTGGCATGGAAGCTTCAGTGAATGGGCATTGTGGTATCAGAAGTAAGGCCAATCAAAGAGCCAGTGTGCCAAGCTGAGCAGAACAAGACCAGACCTTGTCAATCTATAACCAGGTAAAATCAACAAACATTTATTTAATACCTACAATGTGCCAGATTTGACATTTTTTCCAGTTTTTAAGTAAAAAAAAAACAAAAGAAAATAGAAGGCAATGCATTGCCATATGTATACTGGCTTCCAAACTCCAGTCAAGGTTCAAATTAAGGGCACCAAAGATTTGCTGATAGGTCTAGAGAAATGATCTCAAAACTATTTTGATCATAGTACCCTGCCAGTAGAAAAAAAAATTAAGCATGTATTTAATGTGTGTGTGTGTGTGTGTGTGTGTTTATGTTAATGTTACATTATGCACTGCTGTACTAAAATAGTGTTCAATATAAAACATATACCAAAGGGAAATTTTAAAATGACAGACAAAATAAACAATTTTTAAACATACTTTTAATCTTATGAAAGGTACAAAAACATTTTTCTCTCATTAAAATGAATATTTTTATTAAAAATGATAATGGAGGGGCAGGTAGGTGGCACAGTGAATAGAGCACTCACTGGCTCTGGAGTCAGGAGGACCTGAGTTCAAATTCAGTCTCAGACACTTAACACTTACTAGTTGTGTGACATTGGGCCAGTCATTTAACCCCAATTGCCCTGCATTCCCCCCTCCAAAAAGCAAAAAATTAAAAAAATAATAAAAATGATAATGGAATATACTATTTTTTTTAATCCTAGGGTATGCCCTGGAGGATAGGGTAGACTTGTCACCAAAAATTTTCAGTTAGTAGTTAAATTTCATGAATTAGTAATTAATCTGATCAATGTATCTAGGCAAACAGATTTTAAAAAAATTAAAATTAAAAGATATATACCATATAGCAAGGATAAGTATGTTGGGTTAGGAGAGGGATAGGCAGAAATTTTCCAGTGGCACCTACCCATCTCTTGACATGGGTACCTGTATTACAGATAGATAACTGTACTTTTCGGTCAATATACAGGACAGAGTAGGGAAAGTAGAGAGGAAGTGATTGAGGACCAAGTGAAGAGTATTAGGCTATCATGGTAGAAAGTAGGTGTGGCTATACTGCAGATAAACCTTATGGTTGGCTGTTGCAAGGAGGGGAGACCATGGCCTATCTTCCTGCCCTACCACTGGTTGATCACACACCACACTGGGTCATATCATAGTTCCCTACTACTGGGTCACATCATAGCAGTGAATAGAGCACCAACCCTAGAGTCAGGAAGACCTGAGTTCAAATCTGGCCTCAGACACTTAACACTTACTAGCTGTATGACCTTGGGCAAGTCACTTAACCCCAACTGCCTGCCAAAAAGCAAAAAAAAAAATTTTTTTAATTGGCTTTGCCTATTCATGAATAATAAATTATTATTTACTTCAATTATTTAGATCTAACTTCATTTGTATAAAAAAGTGTTTTATATTTATGTTCATGTAGTTCCTGTGTCTGGTTTGGCAGGTAAACACTCTGTGTAATCTTAAGTAAATATTTTAATACCTCTAGTGTTAGACCTCAGAGGTGGGGAACCTTCAGCATTGAGGTTACATGTGGCCCTCTAGGTCCTTGAGTATGGCTCTTTGACTGAAGCATTAGGCCACACTCAAGGACCTAGAGGGCCACATATAACCTCAAGGCTGCAGGTTCCCCAACCATGGACTAGATAGATGATCTTTGAGACCTTTTCTTCCTGTAAATGTATTTGGGAGATTTTATCCCTCTCATACCTGTGGCTTAGGGCACTCCTGCTAATGTAATTCTTTTTTTTTTTTTAAACAAATGCTTTATTAACTTCTGGTTTACATCATTCATTTCCACCAGATTCTGAGTTACAATTTTTCCCCATTTTTTTCCCTACCCACCACCCCAGAATAGCAGTCCAACTAGATATCCCCTCATCCAATCTGCTCTCTCCCATATTTTCTCCCATACCCCCTTCGGCTTTGCCATTAGGGCAAAGTGAATCTCTGAGTCCCAATGCCTGAACATCTTATCTCTCAATTATATGCAGAATAGTATTAATAATAGTATTTATATACATTTGAAACATTTTAAGACTTCGAATTTCAGATCCATTCCCTTCCTCCCTTGTCACCCACTCCCTCTGGGAAGATAAGCAATTCAGTATGTGTTGAACATGTATAGCTATGCAAAATATTACCAGAGTAGATATACTGTAAAAGACTGCTTATATTTCCCTCCCATCCATCCCACCCCCGACCTGGTCCAATCCCTACTTTGATCCTGTCCCTCTTCGAAAGTCGGTACGTCCAACCTCCCCTCCCCCCAGAATGCCCTCCCCTCCATCATCCCCCCTCTCATCTCCCTTCCCCCTACTCTCCTGCAGGGTAAGATATCCTATTTAGTATGCATGTGATTCTCTCCCTGAGCCAAATTCAATGAGAATATGGTTTTGCCTTTTTGCCTTCCTGTTCTTCCCCTCCCCTGCAACTACTTCCCCTTGCCTCTTCTACATGAGATAGTTTACCCTACCCTGTCTCTCTCCATCTCCTCTTGCCACTTTCCTCTCTCGCCTCTTAACTTCACCCCTTAAGTATCATCCCTTCCCATCAAATTCAACCTGTGCCCTCTATCCATGTATACCTGTAAATATATACACACAGTCACATATGTATTCATATGTCCATATACCCTTCTTCAATTATTTTCATAATGAGAAAGGTTTCATCAGACACAGTTATTGTTTTCCCATATAGGAATGTTAATAGTTCAACTTTGATAAGTTCCTTTTGATTTCTTTTCCCTGATTACCTTCTCAAGCATCTCTTGCTTCTTGTGTCTGAATGTCAAATTTTCTATTCAACTCTGGTTTTTTCCTCAAGAATGCTTGAAAGTGGGGCGGCTAGGTGGCGCAGTGAATAGAGCGCCGGCCCTGGAATCAGAAGGACCTGAATTTGGAGCCGGCCTCAGACACTTAATCCACACAAACAAAAACCTAGCCCTGTAACCTTGGGCAAGTTACTTAACCCCAATTGCCCTAAAGGGGCGGCTAGGTGGCGCAGTGAGTAAGAGCGCCGGCCTCGGAGTTGGGATGACTCGAGATCAAATCCGGCCTCAGAAAATGAGCACCCACACATAAATAATGACTAGCCGTGTAACCTTGAGCAAGTTACTTAACCCCAATTGCTTTAAAAAAAAAAAAAGAATGCTTGAAAGTCCTCTATTCCACTGAATGACCATATTTCCCCCTGAAACAAGATACTCAGTTTTGCTGGGTAGGTGACCCTTGGCTTCAATCCCAGCTCTTTTGTCCTCTGGAATATCATATTCCATGCCCTTCCATCCCTCAGTGTAGAAGCTGCCAGGTCCTGTGCTATTCTGATTGTGTTTCCACAATATTGAAATTGTTTCTTCCTGGCTGCTTGTAGTATTTTCTCCTTGATCTGGGGATTCTGGAAACTGGCTATAATATTCCTGGGAGATTTCTTTTTGGGATCTTTTTCAGGAGGCGATGGGTGGATTCTTTCAACCTCTATTTTGCCCTCTGGATCTAAAACATCAGGGCAATTTTCCTTGAGAATTTCTTGAAGGGTGATTTCTAGGTTCTTTCTTTGATCTTGGCTTTCAGGTAGTCCAATAATTTTTAAATTGTCTCTCCTGGATCTATTTTCCAGGTCAGTGGTTTTTCCCATGAGTTATTTCACATTGCCTTCTATTCTTTCATTTGTTTGGATCTGCTTAACAGCATCTTGATTTCTTATAAAGTCACTAGCTTCCATTTGCTCCAGTCTAACTCTGAAGGAATGAATCTCCTCAGTGAGCTTTTGAGATTATTTTTCCATCTGGCAAATTCGACTTTTTAAGGCATTCTTCTCCTCATTGCCCTTTTGGGCCTCCTTTGCCATTTGAGTTAGTCTATTTTTTTTTTAAAGCAATTGGGGTTAAGTAACTTGCTCAAGGTTACACGGCTAGTCATTATTTATGTGTAGGTGCTCATTTTCTGAGGCCAGATTTGATCTCGGGTCATCCCAACTCCGAGGCCGGCGCTCTTACTCACTGCGCCACCTAGCCGCCCCTTTAGGGCAATTGGGGTTAAGTAACTTGCCCAAGGTCACACGGCTAGGTTTTTGTTTGTGTGGATTAAGTGTCGGAGGCCGGCTCCGAACTCAGGTCCTTCTGACTCCGGGGCTGGCGCTCTATTCACTGCGCCACCTAGCCGCCCCTGAGTTAGTCTATTTTTTAAGGTGTTGTTTTCCTCAATCAGGCTGTTGACTGTCATTTCATACTTTTCTTGCATCTTTATCATTTCTCTTTCCAAATTTTCCTCCACTTCTCTTATCTGCTTCTTAAGGTCCTCTATGGCCTGTAGCCAGCTTGTATTTTCATTTGGGGCTTTTGGTGCAGGAGTTCTGACCTCACAGTCCTCTCCCTGTTCCATGCTTTGATCCTCTTTGCCCCCAAAATAGGAGTCTAAAGTTGTATTTTTCTGTTTATTTTGTTTCCTTTACCTGGGCATATTGCCACTTAATTACTTGATTTTGGGGCTTGTTGCCACAGTAGGACTCTGCCACTAGAGAGCTTCCATCCCAAACGTGGGGTCTTCACAACTTAAGCAGGTTGGGTAGCCTCTGTAAAGCCTGCATCCACTCTGGCAAGCTGGATACCCACCCCAAACCTCCACCCCAGACCACAATCCAGATCCAAGCAGATTAAAGCAAGAGCGATTAACCCCCAGACTGATTGCTGGATCTCTCTACAATTCACAGACCAGGAGCTGGAGCTGCCACTGATGCTGCAAAATGGCCTCTGTGCTGTGTTTCCTCAGCAGCTTTTCACCCCCAGGGGAGGAAGCTGACGTGTTCCCCAAATACTGGTCCCAAAATCCATAGGGCACTAACCTCTCACTTTGTCCTAGGCATATCTGTGCTGATAGTTCTGGAATCGCCACAGCTGTTGGTGTTCTGGGGTCCCTCTAGCCAGCTGCTGGCCCGGCTGTCCTGGGGCTAAAACCATGGCTCACGCGCGCCTGGCCTCAGCTCCCAGAGTGCTACCCTGTAGGTTCCCAGTGCACTGTGCTGCCCGCTCTCAGAGCGTTGCTCTGGCTACTCCCTGCAGGGCTGCTGGGCTGTCCTCAGCAGGAGGTTAGCTTCTCTGTGTCATTCCGTGGGTGCTGGGGCTCCAGAAGTTGTTCAGATTCCCCTTTCATATTGTTTGGAGGTGGTGTGGGGCAGAGCACCTTGGAAGTGCTGTTTCTACTCCCTAAATCAGGTGTTCTTAAACTTTTTCTACTCTTGACCCCATTTTGAGTTTTGGAAGCAATCACTGGCTTGTATGGTTTGACAGAATGAGCAGAGCAAAGTGTGTGTGCTTTGTGTTTAGAACCAAGCTGCAATGAAGTAGAGCAATGCCTAATGTAATTCCTTTCAATGACACATATTGGTCCTGGCTCTGCAACTCAAAGAGTCTTAGAGAGTTGCCTAGAACAGATTCTTACCTGGTTGATTTAACAGGGACCCCAAACCTCCTTCTACCAATTCAGCCAACATCACTGAAATTCCCTATTATATATTCATTCTTCTGGGATAACAGATTACTTTCTCTAGGTGCATGATTCAGTTTCTGATTTAAGTGACTTAGGACAATAGCTTTAGAGTTGGAAGGAATCTCAAAGGCCATCTAGTCCAACTCTCTCTCAGTAGAGGAGGAAACGGAGGCCCCCATAGTCACAGAACTGGGACTTGGGGATAAATGTTTTCATACCTCTAAGGCCTGCTCTTTTATCCACTCTACCAGAATGACTCTCATGTGATAGTACTGATGCAAATATAGTAGCATGATGATGAATTAAGTAGGCAATGCATAGTGAACTAGAAGCTTTGGCTGTTGGGTAGACGGGTAAGGTCCTTGATCTCACCTTGTAGAGAGAGGTTACATGAACAGAAATGCAAACTACATTAAAAAGTGGTAATCATCAAAACAATCTGTTACTGGCTAAGAAATAGAGTGGTGGATCAGTGGAATAGATTAGATACATAATAAATAGTAGTAAGTGTTCTCATTAACCTAGTGTTTGATAAACCCAAACATCCAAACTGTTGGGGCAAGAACTCATCATTTGACAAAAATTGTTAGGAAAATTGGAAAGCAGTTTGGCAGAAACTAGCTATAGACCAACATCTCACATTGCTTATCAAAATAAGGACAAAAAGGGTGAATGATTTAGACATGAAGGGTGATATAAGTAAATTAGGGGAGCATGGAGAAATCTACCTTAGAAGGGTTTCTGAAAAAAGAAGAGATGGAGAGGATCATGGAAAATAAAACGGATAATTTTATTATATTAAATTAAAAGTTTTTGCACAAACAAAACAAATGTGGCCAAAATTAGAAAGAAATCAGGAAACTGGCAAAAATATTTTACAGCAAAATTCTCTGATAAAGGCTTCATTTCTCAAATATATAGGAAGCTGAGCCAAATGTATACAAGAGTTCATTTCCCAAATAATAAATGGCCTAAGGATAGATATGAAGAAGCAATTTTAAGACAAAGAAATTTTAAGCTATCAACAGTCATATGAAGAACTATTTTATATTATTACTGATTAAAGAAATGCTAATTAAAACCACTCTACCACCTTACACCTATCAGATTGGCTAACATGACAAAAAAGGAAAATGAAAAATTCTTGAGGTAATGTGGAAAAAAGAGGGATACTTAAGCACTGTTGCTAGAGTTGTGAACTGGAGAACAGTCTGAAACTATGGCCAAAGGGTTATAAAACTCTGCACATCCTTTGGCTCACAATTAGGTCTATATTCCAAAGACATCAAAGGAAAGAGAAAAGTATGTATATGTACAAAAATATTTCTAACAGCTCTTTTTGTGGTGACAAAAAACTGGAAATTGAGGGGATGCCCATCAACTGGGGGAATGGATGAACAAATTGTGGTGTATGATTATGATAGAATGATTGCATAAAAATTGATAAGCAAGATGGTTTCAGAAAAACCTAGGAAGACTTCTATGAACTGATTCAAAGTGAAGTGAGCAGAATCTGTAAAACATTATATATAGTAAGAACAATACTATAATGATGATCAACTGTGAAAGACTTAGCCATTCAAATCAAGACAATTCCAAAGAATGCATGATGAAAAATACTATCTACCTACAGGGAGAGAACTGATGAACTCTGAGTACAGACTAAAGTATACTTTGCTCACTTTATTTTTCTTGCTTTCCCCCACTCCCAAAATGACTGATGTGGAAAGAGATTTTGCATAACTTTACATGTATAATTGATATCATATTATTTGGCTTCTTAATAGGGAAGGTAGGAAAAGAGAGGATTTGGAACTAAAAATTTCAAACAATGAATGTCCAAAAAAAAAAAAAAGGGATTGTCCCCTTCAATGAGAGGGAGGAAAAGAAAGATGGTAAGATGGTCAGCTTTAGCTAGTTAAGAGCCAGGAAATTCCCTTTGGCAACCCTTCCATGTGAAATCATCTGGTGGACCAGTGGGATGCATTCTGCACACTGTCAGCTGGTAATTCCTACTTAATCAGGGATTAGATGCAGTAGTCAAAGAAATGAAGAATTTTTAGCATAAAGAATAAGCAAGTACTGACTGTCATCAATATATTCCTTGTACAGGGTTCACTTTACACCATATGCTAACATTATTTCTGGGGATGGATTCTCTTACTGATAAAAGAAGTTTCCTTTGATTCCTTGAATTAAAAATGGGTTTAATCTTATGTCTATGCTTTCATGGTTTCTCCTTGCCTTAAGCTTTAATCCTTTCAAATGTGTTCACATAGACACACATGTAACTATATAAATATATGAATTCCTTTATAAATGACAGATGTGCCCAATCTGTATAAAAACAAATACAAAATGTTTAAAATAGAATGTCCATTCACCATAAAGGTTTATCATACTTAGAAGAACATAGGCAACTATGATAGCAATGTGTTTACATCAGAGGCTCAACATTTAAAGAAATCAACTACTTTTATCTCTGAGAACTATGAGAAATCATATAAGAGATCAAATTTGATTTTAACATTTCAGGTTATAAATCAAGTCTGAATACCAAGAAATGTGAAAAATTTAGCACTTTTTTTTCCAGTAGAGAAGGACTTCATCTGCTTCCAAGATCCTAAAATATAGGAGAAACCGGGAAAATGTCTGGGAATGTTTAGTACATAATCCACTAAGAGACAAATGTAGGCAAAAAGATAAAACCAATTTTATAACCATTTTATAATCCATGCCTGGATTTCTGTGGGAGCTACTTTTTAGATAGTCATTTAGGATGTTTCTTCCTTTTCTAGCTTGCACCCTAAACTTAAGGAATAGTTTCAGATGATGATTTTTCCAAGTTAAAAAAAAAAAGGCAGATCGAGTTTAATAAACATTTATTAAACAGTTATTATGCCCAAATCACTGTACTAGGCATCAGGACATTGGAGAAAATACAAATAAGACACAGTCTTTATTGTTAAGTCTTCTGCTAAAAGACGAAGACTTAATTAAGCATGTACTTCAAAGAATCCATAATGTCATCATTACTGGCAGTGGTAGAGAAGTCATAAGGATGATGGTAGTCATGGCCAGGAAACAACCTCACATTAATAGTTTTTTAATAGGTTAGATGATTTGAATTTAAGTCTTGACTCCAAATCCACCAAACTATCCATTACACCATTGTTTTTATAACCCATCCAATATCTTTTCATCTTCTACCATTCTTGTCTATGTTTTTCCATGAATCCTCTTTGGGGCCTCACCCAGCATGCTAGGGGCCTATTTCCACAGTTTGACACTGCTGTGGAGGTCAATGGAACATGTAGGCTGTCTCCTGGCTATTCTCCCACCCTCATCTTGCTGTAAGACTGACCTATTTCCTTTTCAGTTATACATCTTTCCAATGACCCACTTTATACAACTTGTTCCATTCATATCACCTTGATTTCCAAATACATTCTTTCTTCCCTACCCAGAGAACCATCTCTTATAACAAGGAATAAAAAGGAGGGCAGGAGAAGAGAAGCAATTAAGCAAAACTAACCAACATGTTAACTGAGTCTAATTGTACATGCAACATTCCACACCCATTTGTTGCTGTTAATTGCTGTTATTCAGTCATGTCTGACTCTTTGTGACCCCATCTGAGGTTTTCTGAAGTGGTTCGCCATTTCCTCCTCAGCTTATTTTACAGATGAGGAAACTGAGGCAACCAATGTGAAGTGACCTACACAGGGTCACACAACTACTAAGTATCTGAGGATAAATCTGAATTCAGGTCTTCCTGACTCCAGGCCCAGCCTTCTGTCCTCTACATCATCTAGCTGCCATACCTGTAGCTTCTTTTGTTCTGCAAAGAGGGGGAGGGAGGTTCACTCTCTCCTTTCTACTTGTCCCATGAATTTTTTTTACTGGAAACATAGTGCAGCCCAGTCATGATCACACATTGACCTTCGGGTGACCTACAACTTAGATTCTTTGGAGCAATGATTTTGGTTGCTCTTTGGTGATTGGTCTGCATGGAGATAGTCAATTCAGAAATAATTCCCACATCAGTAGTGAATTGTTTCCTGTACATTCAAATTTAATCAATTTCATTTTAAAAAAATGATACTGCATAACTCAAAACTGTATAGTATCACTGGTAGAATACTATGGTTAAATAGATGAATCTTTAGGGGTCATTCAAAGCACTATACAACTTCCCAAAGGTAACAATGTCTACCCTCTTCTTTCTGTTTATTTCTGGGTCTGGTTCAGTTGTTCACCATCAAACTACATATGATGACCTGAAAAATGGGCAATCTTTTTTGATAGACTCTTCCAAGTGTGCATAATTAGGCCAAATGGATTATGGATCTCATCCAGGAGATTCTGTAGTATTCTAGGATTGGATGCTACCAACACAATCTTATTAGCAAACAGAAATGTTTGGAGGATGTCTCCATCTAGAGAGAATCAATTTCTTTTTCATTTAGATTCTTTGCAAGACATCCTTTAGGACCATTACCTTTGTTAAGTATGTATCTTCCTTTCTTTCTGAATAATTTAATATTAATAATTAGGAGGTTATAGCTTTCAAAGAATCTCACATGATCTTATATAGCTAGGAGACAGACACCTTGTTGAAGGAGAAGCTTTTAAGGCTCTCTTTCACTGTATTGAAACAAACACCTGTATCCTCTGCATCTTTCAGAAAGTTAGATGACTATAAAGATGTAGTCTAAAATCTTCTGTAGACTTATGAAAGCCTGCCTGTTTTCTTCTTGTAACTTCATCAGAGATGTCCTTGCTACTACATATGAAGATTATTCTCTTGGAGATAAAAGAAAGTTGGCATATGCATTGGCAGTTATTGATATTTTCTTGATCCATGATTTATTTTCCCCAAGCACTCCATACCCTTTTCTCTTTCAGATTGAAAGTTTGTTCTAGGGGCAGCTAGGTGGTTCAGTGAATAGAGCACTGGCCCCGGAGTCAGGAGGACCTAAGTTCAAATCTGGCCTCAGACACTTAACACAAAAACTAGTTGTGAGACCTTGGGCAAGTCACTTAACCCCAATTGCCCTCCAAAAAGCAAAAAAAAAAAATCTATTCCTAAGTACTCTCAAAACCATCATTCTGAGCATATTAGAAGATTTCTGCATATATGTAGTTTAGTACAGCTGCCTTTCCCAATTATGTTTTCAGAAATACCGTTTCTACTTTTTTATATATCACTGAGAGGTTTGAAGGGATGTAAGAGTCCAAATATAGCAGCTCCATTGTCACTGAACAAGTTGTAGTATATAAACGTCATGGAATACTATTGTTCTATAAGAAACGATGAGCAGATGGATTTCAGAAAAATCTGGAAAGACTTGAACTGATGCTGAGTGAAGTGAGCAGAACCAGGAGAACAGCAACATTGTGCAATGATCAACTGATAGAGTTATCTCTTTTCAGCAATACAATGATCCAACACAATTCCAAAAGACTCATGAATGGAAAATGCCATCCACAGAGATAACCATGGAGCCTGAATACAAGATTGAAGCATGCTATTTTCACTTATTCTTGTTTTTTTCTTTCTCATAGTTTTCCCTTTTGTTCTGATTCTTTTTTCACAACATGACGAATGTGGAAATGATTGTGGATGTATAACCTATATTATATTGCTTGCTATTTGGGGGAAGAGAGAGGGAGAGAGAAATATTTGGAACTCAAAATCTTATAAAAATGAATATTGGGGGTAGCACAGTGAGTAAGAGTGCTGGCCCCGGAGTCGAGAGGACCCGGGATCCGGCCTCAGAAAATGAGCACCCTCACATAAAAGTAACTAGCCGTGTAACCTTGAGCAAGTTACTTAACCCCAATTGCTTAAAAAAAAAAAAAGGAATGTTGAATCTTTATATGTAATTGGAAAAAAGAAAATACTATTAAGTGAGGGGAAAAGACTGGAGGCAAGTATATTTTCTTATTTCTTCTTTGGGCTATGTTTGACATGACATTTTATCAAATGACTTTTGAGTGCTTACTTTGTGTAAGGCACTGTAGGGGGTATAAGGACAATACCATTCTTGCCCTAATGTGAATTTATAATATAGGTAGGATGCTTGAGATATGTACACAGATAAGAAGGGGACATATGGATCACATTATAATACAACTAAATGTACCCAGTACCCAAGCTGAAATGCTTGACTCAAAGAATAGTGACTGGTAGCTCAATGTTAACATGGCCGGAGGCATCTAGTGGAATGCTCTAGGGATACATGCTTGGCCCTGGACTGCTTAACATTTTCATCAATAATTTGAATAGAGGCAGAGAAATTCAGGAGGATGAAGACTGGAGAAAGGCCACACTACACACATGGAAATTAGAAAGTATTTTGCTTTTCAGAGAGCAGTCTCAGTAGAGGGGTAAACACCGGAGCTGGCTGACAAGGGGTCGGTGGTGGGAAGTAGAAGTATAGTTGTGATGCTCTTTTCCCTTAAGCTTAACTGTGAAGAGGAGGAAAGATGTGGGGGCATTAGAAGGCTTATTTTTTTTTAAAGGATTGGGGATATCCAAATACAGTTTCATGGAAAGAGAGATATTGGAGGTATAAGAGTCTCACTGCTGGAGCCAGGGTCCTTAGGGAGCATGGATAGGAAAGAAAGGATCAGAGACTCAAGTAGGGATTGTCCTTAAGAAGGAGTAGGATATCTCTTTCTCAGGTGACTAAAGGAAAGGAAGAAAGAAGGAAAGGGTGATGGTGCTCAGAATGCTGTTCTTCCATCAGAGACTGAGGAGTGATCAAACAGAAGTGTCTGTGAAGGAGTATCCAGGGAGGAGAGGGAAGTCAAAAGTGTCACATGCTACAGAGTGAGGCTTGAGAAAAGACTATCACATTTGTCCATTAAGAGCTCATTGGTCACTTTGGAGAGAGCAGTTTCAGTTGAAAACTGTGGCCCAGGGAGGGTAGATAACTTCCCCAAGGCAGCAGGCATAGTAAGCATCCCTTTCTCATGCTGGTACCTTGTGGCTTGTTCTCCTTCACTTCTCATAACCAATTTGTTATGAAGTCTCATTGATCATCACTGCCCTCTCTGTCCCATCTAGCTTTCCTTCTCCCTTCCCACAGCCACCACCAGAGTATAAAACCTAATTCCCATCTGCCTAAACAATGGAAAGATAACTGAACTTGGAATCACAGAACTTGGGTCCTGTGAATCACACTACCTGTGTGACCTTGGGTAAGTCATTTAATATTTTTAGGTCTCAGTTTCCTCATTTATAAAATGAAGGGATTGACCTACTTGGCCTTGGAGGTCACTTATAGATTTATAGTGATCCTGTGAACCTATGACTATCCTTAAAGACTTTCTTTTTTGTTCTTACAAATTGTTTTCCTCATTGCTGCCAGAATAATCTTAATGCATCAATCTGGTTCCTGTTGCCCACTGAATAAAGGTGGAACTCCCTCACCTGTCATTCAAGGCCCTCTCCACAATGTAGGACCACTTGACCAGTTCAGGTTTTTTTTCATATAATCCCACTCCACACACTCTAAATAATCAGCCATATTATGCTGGGTTTTCATGCTTCTGCATTTAATCAGATTGTCTTCCATGCCTGGAATGACCTCCTTTTCCTCCTCCCATCTTTGTCCATTAAACCCCATCTCCCATGTATTTTACATCCTCCATGCAGATTTCTTTAATGCCCAAGAACTTGCCCCTCCTCAGACCTTGCACAGTATGGTTTATTTGAGTCATCAGGCATTTTTTTTTTACTATGCACTCAGTAGGTGCATAATAAATGTCTGTTATTTTTACTTATCTCCTTTACTGAACTCTGCATTCCAAGAAAGCAGAAAACATCAGTGTCTTGTGCACAGTAAGTGATCAGCACTTATCAAATAAAGGTAACTAGGGAATGTTTCAACATAGTTTGAAGTCTAAATGTCACAATCATAAAGATAAGAACATGGGCCTTCAGCTAACTCCATGAATGTACTCTGCTCAAGAAGACCAAAAAAAAAAAAAAATCATGGAACTATGTCAGTCGGGTAGACTGCCTAAATCTGGACTGTGTGACAAGGGAAAATGCTTAAGGCATGATGACTTACTGGGAACATTCAGACAGCTAAGGATGAGTCACAACCACAAACTCCTTTTCTCCTTTTCACTCAAACATGTGAGAGTTGTTCTCATGAGGCTTGGAATAGCTGTTTTGCAAGGGTGGGGGTGGGGGGGTAGGAACCTAAACTGTGCAAGACCCTGGATGTTCTACAGTTTGGGAGAGAGGAAGTAATTTTGAGATCGTGACAGGATGGTGGAATTTTCTGTTAGATTAGAGGAGCACTTTTTTGGAGAAGCATTTTTAAACAAGGCCTTGGGAGAGAAGCGAGCTAAATAGCTTGTAAGAAATAAAGACCATTGGGGCGGCTAGGTGGCGCAGTGAATAGAGCGCCGGCCCTGGAATCAGAAGGACCTGAGTTCGGAGCCGGCCTCTGACACTTAATCCACACAAACAAAAACCTAGCCATGTAACCTTGGGCAAGTTACTTAACCCCAATTGCCCTAAAGGGGCGGCTAGGTGGCGCAGTGAGTAAGAGTGCCGGCCTCGGAGTTGGGATGACCCGAGATCAGATCCGGCCTCAGAAAATGAGCACCCATGCATAAATAATGACTAGCCGTGTAACCTTGAGCAAGTTACTTAACCCCAATTGCTTTAAAAAGAAAAAAGAAATAAAGACCATTAGTAGAATGTATTGTAAATAAATTTCACATCATATAAGTTTACTATTTAGTGATTATGCTGGTCTAGAAATAAAGTGATGAATAATATATTCAGGTGTTTAAAGATCATGAACTAAGAGAGAGGTCTCTGGGTCTACAAACCACTAAGATCCAACCTAGCATATAATCTTGATTTAGGAGGCAGTGCTGGCTTGGACTCTAAAGACGTGGTTATTTTTTCACTCTTTTAAGGTTTTAGGATGATTCACAGAATATTACGGAAGATCATCCATCATGACTCCATTTCTCTCTTTATTCATATTTTAAAAAAACAAAATGGGAACAAGCGATGTCAAGTTCTTTGCCCAAGGTCATACAGCTGATCAAGTAGATCATTCTCTATCTTAACTGGCCATCAAAGTAAGATCGATAGCTTTCTTTAGTGACTGTAATATGAGATGAGACAATGAAAACCAGAATTTAAAGGACAGAGGGGACTAATGTTATGATTCGGGGTACTAGCTGGAAAACAAGTTTTTCTTTACTCAGTGATATTAGGTTTGGCCCTTTTTCTGTGGAGATAGCCTTGAGACACCAGATGTGAGCTGAGGATCTCATCAGGGTATTAAGAGAAACATTTCATTGACCCATGGCTGCTATCATTAACTTTGGGCACTAAATGTAACCTGGGACAAATCCTCTTTGCAGGGTCTGTTTTCTTATGTGTAAAATGAGGTTTAATTGATGACTTCTAATGCCTTTCCAGCTCTGTAATTCTGTGGCTATTGAATCAACAAAAAAGTTAGTGGCTCAAACTGAAATTCCCTATTCATCCAGAGAATACACAGAATATCTGGTCACTGGATCCAAATGGCTCTGGAGGACAAAGTGAGGCTGGTGATCTTGTACAGCCCTCCATCACTCAAATCAAAGTCAACTGCAAGTCATGTCATCATTTCCCTTAGGCCATGGCCCTCTTAGAAAATGAAGGATAAACACAACAACAAAGAAAAGAAAGGCAATCACAAGATCCTACAATTTTAGAACTTAAAGTAAACTTAGAGATTGTCACATCCAATTCCCTCATTTTCTAGTACCAAACATAAGGGAAGCTGAGTCAGTGGCTCAAAGTGACATGGACAGAGAGGGGCAATAAGCAGGGTAATTTTCTTTTACGTTTCAATTGGTGGCCACCAAACCCTTTTGTTGACTAAATCTTCCTCTTGGCTATGATGGATGTACTATTATCAGTTATGGCACAATTAAGTGCTTTGTAATAAAGGGCAACTAGGTGGCACAGGGGAGAGACTGCCAGGCCTTAAGTTAGGAGGACTCATTTTTCTGAGTTTAAATCTGGCCTCAGACACTTATTAGCTATGTGAATAACCCTGGCAACTCACTTAACCTTGTTTGCCTCAGTTTCCTCATCTGTAAAATGATCTGGAGAAGGAAATGGCAAACCAGAACAGTATCTTTGCCAAGAAAATCTCAAATGGACTCATGAAGAATTAGACATGACTGAACAACAACAATTCAAAAATAATTTCGATTGTTTACTCCAGGATTTTTGGTAGCTGCTAAATTATGAAATACACCAGGGTCTCTGAAGAATTACAAATGAGCCCACTTATGTGGAGGTGAGATGCAGTGTGATGTAGGGGATAGAAAGCCTGCCTTGAAGTCAGGGACAACTACTGGACTTGAGTCTTGCCTCTTATATCTGCTGTTTATGTGATCCTGGGCAGATTATTTAACCCTTTGGTACCCCAGGCAACTCTCTTAAAGATTGTAAATTACAGAGGAGGTGCCAGCCTGTATCAGTAGAGGGAATTTTCCCGTGCTATTTTGTCACATATCAGGAACCCCCTGAAAAAAAATCACTCAGGGGACAATGAAGGAAAAGGATATCATCAAAGAAAAGAGGATGAACTGGTCTTATGACGTGAGAGATAATAATGGGTATCCTTGTGCTCTCATCAGAAAATGAGGAAGGCCACCACTGAGGGTGGACCTCCTTTGAAGAACTTATGGGAGGAAAGGAACAAGAATCACACAGGCAATGATGGCGACAGCATCTACATCAATAAGATGACTGATCCATTAGAGTATTCCAGTAGCAATTACATCTCACTCTGACAACTTAGCCAAGTCTCATAATTAGAAGCATAAAACCATCAAAGGCTTAATGTTACAGAGTTAAAATTAATACATTAATCCTGCTTAAGCAGAGCAGAGGCACCCACAGAGGGATCTATGAGGGAAGTATCTGTTGTTTCATTGACGTCTTTTAAAGAGTCATTTGCCAATATACGTACTGCTCTCCATTGTACCCTCCCTTGTAACCATAGAAAACAGATAAGCAAAACTGATCAAGAAAGAGATCCCATCTGACTCTGTGTGTGTATGTATCAATATCAATGTCTATATCTATATCTTTATGTCTCTAAGCAATTCAGCTCCTGTAGTTTCCTTCCTCTCTACCAACAGGAGGGAAATAAGTTTTACCATTCCTTCTCCATGACCAAGACTGGTCATTAAAATTAATGGCTCAGTTGGCTAGGCAGCTAGGTGGCACAGTGGATAAAGCTTTAGATATGAAGACAGGAAGACCCAGGTTCAAATCCAGCCTCATACACTGACGACCCTGAGCAGCCTGTTTAACCTCTCTTTACCCGAGTTTCCTCATCTGTAAAATGGGGATAAGTAACTACTTCCCAGTGTTGTTGTGCGGGTAAAATGAGATAGCATTTATAAAATGTTTTGCAAACTTTAAAGAGTTATATGAATACTAGACATTATTTTTATTATTTTAATATTGTTTTCATTCACATTATTGTGAGTTCAGGATTATAGGATTTAGTTTAAGGGGGCAATGGGTCTCATCATCTCAAACCATCCAATTTTTATAGATGAGGAAATATGATGCCCTGAAAGATGGTTAAGTGAGTTGCCTTTGAGATGCACTTAAGCATACATACAGCAGGAGAATTTTGTGTGCCACACTCACTTTGTTGAAAAGACAAGATTCCTACCTAGGACTGTTAACATTAGGAATGGGGGACTCAAAGTAGGACCCTGAAATGAGATGCCAAGTTAAAGTTAGACCTGCTCTCAACCCATTGAATACAAACACCTTGAGAGCAATATATTTAAAAGAAATTTTTGTGTTATCCTAACAGGTCACTCAAGGAGTACTGTACAAAATGGATTTGAAAGAGGTTTCTGGGCTCTTCATAAAGTTTCAACCCATAAGACGTCCATCCAGTATATCAAAATAGTTTGGTGAAAAGGTAAATGAAGGTTACTTGCTCATACTAGAAAAAACAGTTAAAAAAAAAACCCCAAACACAGAAATTTTAATTTAAAAATATGAATTAGTGAATTGACTAGAATAACTAATGTATGAAGACAATGTATTTTTAAACACTCAGATTTTGAAATATGTGTGGTTTTTTTCCCCTTGGAATTTAACCATGAGTTAATTTAAATTTAAAATTCACATGTAGCATAGGAAATTATATATATATATATGTACATTGCAAACAAAAATCACTTACATTATCATGAGACATTTGAGATCCATATCTTCTCCTTTTAAATCATACTTGCTAGTCAGTGAAAGTGAAATTTCAGTCTTCAAGAGCTGATTTAGTGTATTTTCCTTGTTAGGGTCATTGGAACCAATAGCTCCTTCCCCTGTAGGAAAAACAAAAGATTTATTCTGCTAGCTCACTTACATATTACAATTGCATGATTACCAAAATGTACATGAAAAAGGATTTCTAGAAAAAATAAACTCTTATTAAATTACTGAGAATGTGTTTGAACAAACCATTTTCTCATATATCTATCTGAAAATGACTTTTAGTTTCCTATGGATGCACTTACAGACATTTATCCCTTTGAATTATTATTTTAAAAAACCACACACATACAGCACAACCAGTTTAAAAACAAAACAAAACGCTATAATACCTCTATGAAAATACCTTAAAAACCTGGTTCTTCATGGCTGAAAATAAAAAAAAAAAGACAAGCTTTTTGGAGTGGTTGTGTGTGTGTGACTTATCAGATAACAAGCAGTGTAATTCCTACAACACCCATTCATAAAATAGTGGGTCTGAATAGGGTTGCCCTATTATGCATATCAAAAATTTAATGACACAATCTGTAATGGGACAGAAAACCAGAAGATGACTGGTGATCACTTGACAGGACAGTCAAGCCAGGCTTGCTAAAGAATCAAAGCACTCTGAGGGAGAAAGAGGAGACAGCATATATCAGGTCAAGCTATCACTACCACTTGACCATTGTCTCTCTCAGATCCTGACAAAGACAGCTCAGGACCCTAAAAGCATTTGGAATAGCAAAACTTACAGCCCAGTGTGTCAGATATTTCAACATCATAAATTGATATGATTTTTATCATGATATTAAGGAAGGGGCATTTGTATCTCTTTTGTTGCTGCTCCCTAAGAACCTTGGGACTCCTCCATCTACCTTGCAGTTGAAACTTCCATTTGTTTTGTCTCTCACATTAGAATGTGAGGCCCTTGAGAGCAGGGGCTGTCTTAATTTCCTATTTGTATACCAAATACTTAACACATATTAAGTACTTAATACTTCATTCATTCATTTGTTTAAGATTATTTAAAAAAAAAAATCTTACCTAGAAAAGATTCCACATCAGGGACTTCTCCTAGACCTTCCAGCAACTCATTCAGTGGGTCATCTTTTTCAGAAGCAATTGCATCTTGGTGTTCTAATAGCAGCTTAATATTAAAAAAAAAAGACATAACGACAAAAGTAATGAATTAACTCTTAACCTGCCACCCAATATTTAGTCCCTCCTCTCCTAGTTTTTTTGGACAGACTACTTCTATTAAATGTACCTGAGAACTTGAGTGTGGAATTGGCATTCAAAGGATGGGAGTAGAAAGGAAGAGACTTATTTTTCCTTTCTCTTAGTTCACAGGGAAGCAGCAAAAGAAGTAGCAGGATACAGGATTGCATAGCATTGCTATGAGACTTATTTCAGTATTTCACCTCACAAAGTTTCCTGATCTAGTTTTGCTACCAACCTTGCAGAACAGTTGTTTCATTTTTTTTTTAAACTTTATGGATCTAGATAACATGTGATTGAGTGATGTTTTTCTCCATAAGGAAGAGGGTCTAAAACCAGTAGAAACAAGGGACCTAAGCAAAGGTCTTCTGGTGCTCTGCATACAAGAGTTACATAACATGGGTGAATTGAATGAGGGGTATGATATGGAGCTACCAAGAAACTCAGATATTGGGAAGGGACCCATGACCAATTCCTGTTTGCAATGTAGCTTTAGTTTTTGCTAGTGATTATGAATTGATTAGACATGAATACTTCTTCTACAACAGTTCCCTGTTGCATTTTGAGAGGAATTATTTGCCTTTAGGATGCATGTAAATGAGCATGCAGTAAGGATTTTATTTATCCCTGCTGTGCTAAAGACGCAGTGGCTTATGCAGTGCTTGGCATATAGCAGATGCTTAATAATGCTTCTGATTGATGAATCCTATCCCCTAAAGTAGAAAATAGATAGCTGGCTAATAAGAAAATTTCTCAGACTACAGAATTTTTAGAATTTTTATCCTATAAAGAAGTAACTAGGAGGGCTGAGCCAAGATGGCGGAGTAGAAACAGCATTTCCAATGTGCTCTGCCCCACACAAATTTCAAATAATGTGAAAGGGGATTCCAAACAACTTCTGGAGTCCCAGCACCCACAGAATGGCACAGAGAAGTTAACCTCCTGCTGAGGACAGCTCAGCAGCCCTGCAGGGAGCGGCCAGTGCAGTGCTCTGAGAGAAGGCAGCACAGCGCGATGGGAACCAACAGCGCAGTGCGCAGAGCTGAGCCCAGGTCTGCGGTTTTAGCCCCAGGGCGGCCAGACCCTCAGCCAGCTGGAGGGACCCCAGAACACCAGCAACTGTGGCGATTCCAGAATTATCAGCACAGATATGCCTAGGACAAAGTGAGAGGTTAGTGCCCTATGGACTTTGGGACCAGTATTTGGGGAACCCGTGGCTTCCTCCCCTGGGGGAAAAAAGCTGCTGAAGAAATGCAGCACAGAAGCCATTTTGCAGCGTCAGTAGTGGCTCTAGCTCCTGGTCTGCAAACTGTAGGGAGATCCAGCAATCAGTCTGGGGGTTAGCTCTTGCTTTAAACTGCCTGGATCTGGATTGTGGTCTGGGGGGAAAGTTTGGGGTGGGTATCCAATTTTCCAGAGTGGGTGGAGGCTTTACAGAGGCCACCCAACTGGCAGAAGTTGTGAAGACCCCACATTTGGGCGGAAACTCCCCTGTCTGCTGGCAGAGTCCTACTGTGGCAACAAGCCCCAAAAATCAAGTAATTAAGTGGCAACATGCCTAGGCAAATGAAACAAAATAAATAGAAAACTTCAATATTGGACTCCTATTTTAGGGGCAAAGAGGCTCAAAGCATGGAGGAGGACTGTGGGGTCAGAAGTCCTGCACCAAAAGCCCCAAATGAAAATACAAGCTGGCTACAGGCCATAGAGGACCTTAAGAAGCAGATAAGAGGAAGTAGGGGAAAATTTGGGAAGAGAAATGAAAAAGATGCAAGAAAAATATGAAATGACAGTCAACAGCCTGACTGGAGAAAAAAACACCTTAAAAAATAGACTAACTCAAATGGCAAAAGAGGCTCAGAAAGGCAATGAGGAGAAGAATGCCTTAAAAAGTCGAATTTGCCAGATGGAAAAAGAATCTCAAAAGCTCACTGAGGAGATTCATTCCTTCAGAGTTAGACTGGAGCAAATGGAAGCTAGTGACTTTATGAGAAATCAAGATACTATTAAACAGATCCAAACAAATGAAAGAATAGAAGGCAATGTGAAATATCTCATGGGAAAAACCACTGACCTGGAAAATAGATCCAGGAGAGATAATTTAAAAATTATTGGACTACCTGAAAGTCATGATCAAAGAAAGAACCTAGAAATCATCCTTCAAAAAATTCTCAAGGAAAATTGCCCTGATGTTTTAGACCCAGTGGAGGAAATAGAGGTTGAAAGAATCCACCAATTGCCTCCTGAAAAGGATCCCCAAAAGAAAACTCCTAGGAATATTATAGCCAGGCTCCAGAACTCCCAGATCAAGGAGAAAATACTACAAGCAGCCAGGAAGAAACAATTTCAATATTGTGGAAACACAATCAGAATAGCCCAGGACCTGGCAGCTTCTACACTGAGGGATAGAAGGGCATGGAATATGATATTCCAGAGGGCAAAAGAGCTGGGAATGAACCCAAGGGTCACCTACCCAGCAAAACTGAGTATCTTGTTTCAGGGGAAAATATGGTCATTCAGTGGAATAGAGGACTTTCAAGCATTCTTGATGAAAAAACCAGAGTTGAATAGAAAATTTGACATTCAGACACAAGAAGCAAGAGATGCTTGAGAAGGTAATCAAGGAAAAGAAATCAAAAGGAACTTATCAAAGTTGGACTATTTACATTCCTACATGGAAAAACAATAACTGTGTTTGATGAAACCTCTCTCATTATGAAAATAATTGAAGAAGGGTACATGGCATATGTTCACAGGTATACATGGATAGAGGGCACAGGTTGAATTTGATGGGAAGGGATGATTCTCTTTTTTTCTTTTTTTTTTTGGAGGGCAATTGGGGTTGGGTGACTTGCCCGGGGTCACGTGGCTGGGTTTTTGTTTGTGTGTTGGGTGTCTGGGGCCAGATCCGAGCTCGGGTCCTTCTGGCTCTGGGGCTGGCTCTCTGCTCGCTGTGCCACCTAGCAGCCCCAAGGAAGGGATGATTCTTAAGGGGTGAAGTCAAGAGGTGAGAGAGGAAAGTGGCAAGAGGAGATGGAGAGAGACAGGGTAGGGTAAACTATCTCATGTAGAAGAGGCAAGGGGAAGTAGTTGCAGGGGAGAGGAAGAACAGGAAGGCAAAAAGGCAAAAGCATATTCTCAATGAAGTTGGCTCAAGGAGAGAGTCACATACATACTAAATGGAATATCTTACCCTCACTCACTCTCCTGAGTAGGGGAAAGGAGGATGAGAGGGGGGATGATGGAGGGGAGGGCATTCTGGGGGGAGGGGAGATTGGAAATACCCACTATCAAAGAGGGACAGGATCAAAGTAGGGAATGGACCAGGTGGGAGGTGAGACGGGTGAGAGGGAAATATAAGCAGTCTTTTACAATATATCTACTATGGTAATGTTTTGCATAGCTATACATGTACAACACATACTGAATTGCTTATCTTCTCAGAGGGAGTGGGTGACAAGGGAGGAAGGGAATGGATCTGAAAATCGAAGTTTTAAAATTAAATGTTTCATAAGATGTCCAGGCATTGGGGCCCAGAGATTCACCTTGCCCTAATGGCAAAGTCGAAGGGGGTATGGGAGAAGATATGGGAGAGAGCAGATTGGATGAGGGGATATCTAGTGGGACTGCTATTCTGGGGTGGTGGGTAGGGAAAAAATGGGGGGAAAATGTAACTCATAATCTGGTGGAAATGAATGATGTAAACCAGAAGTTAATAAAGCATTTGTTTAATTTAAAAAATAAATAAATAAATGTGAACTAATGAGAAAAAAAAGAACTATAGAGTATTAGAATAATAGAGTAAAAGAATATAGATATAGCTATAGTATTAATATCCTATAGTCTGAAAAAATAGGGCAAAAAGTATTTGAAAAGTCTCTTTGGGGGGGGGATCCTATTCTAAAGATACACTAGCTTGTCAAAGGCCAAAGGGTACCACAAACTCAGGCATTAAATCGTGATACAAGAATGTCTCTATTTGTGTGCTTTCTTATTGAGGCCATTTGCACAATAGCATTTTTTCCAAACCATCTTTCCTTTTCAATTTCTGCTTCTAGCTTACCACCCAACTGAATCCAAGTCAGTCCCTAAATATGCTTCACATGATTTTGCTTCTATACCAAATTCCTATTAAGAAGTAATAGGAATAATACTCCACAGAGAAATAAGTTACTGTTTTTTTCCCAATTCATATATATATATATATATATATATATATGAAATATACACATGCATACATATGCTTGACACACACACATATGTATGTGTATATAAAATCCCTCTAAAATTAAGGATTAAAAATTGATTGGACGTGGATATTTTTTCCTTTTTTGGTGGTGGTGGGGGAGAAATTGGGGTTAAGTGACTTGCCCAAGGTCACACAGCTAGTTTTTGTATTGAGTGGCCGGATTTGAACTCAGGTTCTCCTGACTGCAGGGCCAGTGCTCTTTTCACTCTGCCACTTAGCTGCCCCTTAGATATTTTTTCTAAAACAACGCCTGGATATGTTTTTGGAGGAAGGAATTACTTGCCTTTAGAATGGATGTAAACATGCATATCATGAGGATTTTATGTTCTATCCCCACTCTGCTGAAGAGTCATGCTTAATAATGTATGTACTGCACAACTGTATAAGAGGTACAATTTCTCAGATTCTGAAAGGATATCCCTTTTTTTTTTGGAAGGCAATTGGGTTAAGTAACTTGCCCAAGGTCACACGGCTAGGTTTTTTTTGTTTGTGTGTGCGTTAAGTGTCTGAGGCCTGATCTGAACTCAGGTCCTTCTGACTCCAGGGCCGATGCTCTACTCACTGCGCCACCTAGCCGCCCCTGAGGGTATCCCTTTTCTTTGGAGAATAACCAAATCTCAATAATTGCAGAACCTCAATGTAATGGCAAGCAAAGTAGTACCTTGCAGCTTGTTTCAACTATTCAAGTGCCTTTTAGCCTCACCTCTGATTGCATAAAGTCTTTGTTGGAAACAGTGTTACCTTTAATAGACTAAGGTCATCACATGGAGCCCATGGTGGTAGGAGCTTGCCAAAAGCTGAACAGAAAGGGTAGAATAGGAAGGAACAGAGCAGAGAAAAGCTTGAGCACAAGCTGAAACCAAGCAGAACTGAGAGGGAGAATGTTTGTGATTTTGGTACTCTGTCTATCTCTTCTGTCTATGTTGATGTTACTTTGTCAGAACAAGCATTCTGTTTGTTGGAAGAGGACTTTACTGCTGTTACAGAAGTTCTGGGCCTTTACTGTTGATTTGTGTTTGATTTCTCAGACAGAAGCTTTGTCTGTTGGTTTCTGTTACTTTGTCAGATAGAAAGCGAATTGAAATGATAGTGTAGGCAATGTGAGTAAATATTGTTACAGTTCTGTTAAGCTTAATGTATGTAAATATTTTTCTTTTTTTAATTTTTAAAACTTTTAAATAAAATAAAAACAATAACTTTTGACACACACAAACCCCTCCCCCCCGTAAATATTTTTCTAGCTCCATTAAGCTTTGTCTTCCTAAAAATAGACACTTCAAAGAGCTGTCCCTTTTAAACTGAGGTAGGAAACAGGAGTGGAGAGCTACCTATGAAGAGCTGGCTATTTGTGAGTCCAGGCAAGAGCTGGGAGTGGCCAACCCATGGAAGAGGAGCCTGGAAGAGCCTCCAATTAAGATGAAAGAGAACTTTACTTGGGTACTCAGTGCTGACTGATGATAATGTAACTTACTGTGATGTAGGGGTGAATGGTATTTGTACTTTCTGCTACCCCTTAAGGATGATTGGCTTAAAGATGATTGGAAGTCAGTCTCAAGTCAATATGAAAGAAAACTTTACTTGGGTATTCTATAATGATTGAGGACATTGTGACAATGAATGATATGTTCTGTTTAAGACTATGTGGCTACCTTAGTAATGAGTTGCTATGTTGTTGTGAATGTTGTGTTTTAGTTTCTTGAATGTTTTGCTTTAGTTTATTTCTGAAGAGAGTTCACTATTTGTTGATGATGATGTTTATAATATATGAAGCTGACAGATATAGCCCAGAAGTTATATGTATAAGTCAAAGGTACTTCCCTAGACAAAGAGAAGATCCCCTGTAGGCTGTTGGTAATAGGGTTAGGATGTTGTCTCTATACTCCCCACCAAATGGAGGAAAGTTCTTATCTGCCAGTGAGACAATGACCAAGTCTAGAGGGGATTTCCTAGGAGAGGTCAGGGTGGGTTAAAAGGTAGAATTGGTTCCTTATAGTGGGGAGGATAAAGGGTATAGCAATAAAGAAAGGAGAGAGTTTCTCCATGAAGTTACATATTGAAATTTGACCTCTTAACTAAGCAGTTTAAAAAAATTAGCCAACTACACTTAATTATTTATGAAATGAAATGTTACAAAGGAACAAAAGTAGGAAGGCTTATGGTCAAGAAATTTGGGGAATAAAAATAAAATGACGTGGGCTTATATATGCATAAACACAAAACTTCTGTTTAAATAACCATCCTTCCTCTAATAACCACTCCCCCCCCAAAAAAAACAAACCCTAAAAATTAAGGACAGCTGAAAAAAATACACTGATGGCCCTGGTCATTTTTCATGGCAAGCAGCTTGATTACTACTTACGGAATGAGTGTTGATGATCTCTTCTATTGATATATATATGATGGGTTTGCTGACTGTGACCATGTCTGTATATTCATCAATATTAAACTTGTCTTCAGGCTCAGGGACATTACATGCTTCCTGGAAAAAGTTTCTAAACAAAGAAGAAAAAACAGGTAAAGATAATACAAAAATTAACTAGGTGAACAGTTTCATCAAAATAATGTTCAGTGAATGTACCCTTTGGACAAGACAGGAAATCTTCCCTAATCTCCCTCTTGGAGGATTCTCTATCAGAGCCTCTTATCTCAGGATATGCCAGTGTCCCTCTGCAACTTATTCACATTTGCTGACATTACAGTATCATCTATAATATAGACATCTCTATACCTCTGAGGCTCATTTGGTGGGTGAAATAGAGTAGTGGGAATTCCTCTGTTGATTCCTGTCCTCCAAAAAAGAACAAAGAATGGTAGAGGATTTTTTGAGGAGGCCAAAGGATTTCAGGGCCTATTTGATAAAGAACTTATGTGCTCAAATGAAAGATAGGATAGGAAAACTGAGACATAGGTTTAAATTTTTTTTAAACATTCCCAGATATTTAAGTCATATGACTAAAGGAATCTGTTACAGAAAAGTTGCAAAATGCTTGTTGTACAAAACAAGTATATTATCATCTGAAATAAAAAAGTTAAAAATAATACAATAAAAAGCAATTTGATGAGCAACAGTTATGTTTCATAATTAAGACCTTGGGTAAAATAAATACCTTCTGTCCTAAAATTTTAGTTGAACAAGTAAGTAGGAACCAGTGTATGATGAAATTGCTATTGCTAACAATATGCATCACAACTGTATTATAATATAATACATAAAATTGGCCATCACTCTAGTACTTCTTTGCTTACCAAAAAGTTTACTGTTTTAATTCAAAAGGAAACATGGGGATTAAGTAGTACCATATATGCAAAATACAGATTATCACAGAAATCACAGTATCTGGAAAAGAGACTCTATTCCAGGGGTGGGGAACCTGTGGCCCTCTAGGTCCTCAAGTGCAGTCCTTTGACTGAATCCAAATTTCACAGAACAAATCCCCTTAAATAAACGGATTTGCTCTATAAAGCTTGGATTCAGTCAAAAAGGCTGCACCCAAGGACTGAGAAAGTCACATGTGCCCTCAAGGCTGCAGGTTACCCATCCCCGCTAGGCTAACAAAAGAGATGCATACTGTACTATATACCAATCCATTTTTCAAATATTTGGCTCAATCCTTAGTGCTCCTCTGCCCCTAGCAGACCTAGGTTCAAATTTTTCCTATGACACCTACTAGCTTGTGTGACCATGGACAAGTTACTTGACCTTTGTGAATTCTGGGTAATTATCTAAGGTAAAATGATACATAGGTAAGTATAAATAAGAAGGCCATGAAAGTTGTGTCAAGAAATTCGAGAGACTGCTTTTATCTGGGGATATCAGGGAAGTCTTCATGAAGAAGATGGTACCCTGGGTTGGGCTTGAATTAAGGAAAGAATGGTGTTGGCAAAGACAGGGAGACAGGAGGAAACAGGGTGTGGAGTGTAGTCTAGTTTGGCTAGAAAATTTCTAGATAAGGCTAAAATAGAAGAAAGGAAACAAGGATTCATTAAGTACCTACTATGTATTATGCACTATGTTAAGTGCTTTACAAATATTATCTCATTTGATCCTCACAACAATCATGGGAGGTTGGTGCTATTAATATTCCCATTAAACAGTTAAGGGAGTTGAGGCAGACATAGATTAGGTGACTTGTCCAGGATCACCCAACTAGTAGCTGTCAGAGGACATATTTAGACTCAGTTTTTCCTGACTCTAGTCCTAGTATTCTAGTCACTTGACACCTAGTTAGTTGCCTGTAGAATGAGAATGATAGGTTAGAACTAAATTGGGAAAGATCCTGAATACCAGAATAAAGGATTTATATATTTATTTACAACAGAATTTACAATTTACAATGTATTTACAATAGAGAGGCCTTTGAAAACAAAAGTGACACAATCACTCTTGGGAAGATAATTTATACAGTGGTACAAAAGATGGATTTAAAGGTGGATGAATTGGAGGAAAGAAGACCTTTTATAGCAGTCTAGCCAAGAGTTTATGATGACTTAAACCAGAGAGGTTTCAATGGAAAGGAGAGGATAGATTGGAGAGAATGAGCTCAGCTATTAAGTGTCCCTGCCTCAGGTCTTTCTCCACTCAACTATCAAGGTGATCTTTCTCAAGTGCAGTGCTGACCATGTTTCCTCTTGCTCATTGAGTTCTAGTCACTCCTGATCATCTTCAGGATCAAAGATAAAGTCCTGTTTACTACTTAATGCTCTTCATAAAACCTGGCCCTTCCTACTTTTTCAGTTCTCCCTATACTTTACTTTCTTCCACTCACTCCAAATCCAGGTATAGTAGTTTACTGCAGTTGCTTGAGCATTGTACTCTGTGTCTCATCTATATGCTCCACATACCCAGAACGCTCTCTTTTCTGACCATTGCCTCTTAGTCTTGCTGGTCTCCTCTGAGATTCTGATCAAACCCCAACTTCTGTAGGAGTCTCTCCAGTCTCTCCAGCTTCTGTTATCTTCCCCTCTGAAATTACTTTCCATTTATATCATATGACTCTTGTACATAACTAGTTTTATTGATATGTTGTTTTCTCCATTACAATGAAGCTCCTTGAGGGCAGTGGCTGGTTTTATTTTTCTTTGTATCCTCAGAATTTAACAGTTTCCAGCACATATTAAGCTTGACAGATTAATCTGAGGTTCTAATAGGATATACATGTGAAGATATCTAGTTAGCTATTGGTTATCTGGGACTGGAGCTCTGGGGAGAACTTGGGAACAGAACTGTAGACTTGAGAAGTGATAACCAAAGCCATGGGAATGGATTAGATCACACAAAGAAGAAAATAGTACCAAGGACAGAGTTTCCATGAGGAGTATAAGGAACCAACAAGGGAGACAAAAAAGGAAGTGATGTAGATGAGAGAACTATGAAAACAGTCTTGAAAAGAAGCATCAAGGAACAGGCATCAAATGCAAAAGAGGTCAAGGACAGAATAAAAAGCTATGGCATTAGTGATAAGGGTTATTTGTAACCTTGGAAGGAAGAATAAAGCCAGGATGACTGAAAAGAATGGGTAGTGAGCAACTAGGGGTAGTGGACATAACCATTCTTATTGTTAGCCATAGATAGGTAAGATGGTACTCAAGGAGAATGGGAACCACGTTTTAAAAGGCAACATGATATTGGTAGAAAGTATATTGCACTTCAGGCCTGAGGATTTAGGGATGAATTCCATCTCTGCTGCTTAATTGACAAATGAACGTTGGCAATTCAAATTAAATTCTGGGAGCATCAATTTCTTCATCTCTAAATTGGGGATAATATTTGCATTATCTTATAATTTTGTTGCAAAAATCAAATGACAAAGTATATTACATCTGCCTTTCTATCCATCCAATTAAGGAAGATATAATTATTGCTATTAGGATGGCTTCAATTCTATTCTCTGATTTCCAAGTAGGTTCAAACTGATTTGAAATATTATCATCTAGTTCTTTTCTCGATCTTCCTCTTTTTCCAAACTGGCAGATGGATAGAGAAAGAATCCCAAACCATTACATACAGTTTATTTTTTCCTCCATGTTAATTTTTGGTCATACAAAATGGTCTTGCTCTCCCCACATACCCAAAGAAAAGTTTTCTTCCCAAGCCAATGGCTTTCCATACCTGAACTTCTCATATGTCTCTGATAAGTAACTGTTCATGGATGAAAGATGGTCATTTTCACCTTCAAACATCTTATTTGAGGCTGCATGCTGTAGGACTTTGGCCACTGACCCCAAGTTTCTCCTTTGGTCAGGGTGTATCTGACCTCCTGCTGTCATGTCAATGATATCAAAGCCATCCGGAGCAACAATTGCTGGGTTCATATACCTATAATATAGGAGGTTTCCTACAATCTACAGAGATGGAAGAAAAACAGAACACTTTTAAGGAGAGAAAGATCAGCTTTAGTTTTTCTGTGATCAAAAAGCAATTATAATATTTGCTTACAATTTCTCAAAAAAGTAGAACACCTCTCTAAATTCTTAAAGGCCCTGTTTTGAAGATTTGGATCTCAGATCTTAAGTGGGGAGAGAGCACTCGACTTGGGGTGAGGACCTGGATCTTGGTAAAGTTAAGTTAAGGATGGTAGGATAATGATCAGCTGATAGGCTTCTTGGACTTTCCAGGAGATTTCATTACTGTGGGTTGACTCCTGGCCAAGAAAACCCCTCCAACAATAGAAAAAAGCATCTTTTCTGCGTCTTTTCTGTTTAAAGAGGTGCCTGGGGCACTCATGGTCTAATTATGTTGTCCATGATCACACAGTCAGTATGCATCAGGAGAGACTTGATGTCAGCATTTCATGACTCCAAGAACAGGCCCCCATTCACTGCACCATGCTGTCTCTATTAGATTATAGTTTATAGAGATAAATTCTTTTGTTGCTTTCTCAAAAGAAACCCACAACAATATTGAATAAGATATAAATAAATCAGTTATATTAGTAAAACTAAGAATAAAAAAAAGTTATGAGAAACAGAATATTCTAAGCACTTGTTAACAGAAACACATGTATTGTAAATACACACAAACATATAAGTATCTCTCTCTCTCTCTCTATATATATATATAGATATGTGTGTGTGTGTGTGTGTGTGTGTGTGTGTGTGTGTGTGTGTGGATGTGTATACATACACACATATTTTTTTAATAGATTCATCTTATCACCTTTGGCCTATGTCCCCAAAACAAGCTACAGTGAGACAACTATAAAATAAAAAATCTACCTTTAATAGCTCATCTTCTGTTGCATCAGGGAATTTCTTATGGAGGGAATTCTTTAGAACTTTGGCTATATATCTCATTCCATAGCTACATAAAAAAGATGACAAAAGAAAAATAAAACTGAGTAAGGTAAAACTACAGAAATTGTTCTAGTTAAACAAAATAAAGGCATCTTTCTAAAACAGACTAAATGTGAAATGAGACGGTATGGAACCAGCCACCTGCCAACTAAATAGTAATTTTAGGGTTTTCCTTGAGCCAGGAAACAGAGAAAGTGCTCCCTCTATCGGAAGGGAAAGTGCTATTCATAAAAGTAAATTAAACATAGCATTGGAATTCTCTTAAAATACTGAGTATAAGTAAAATAAGTAAAAGCAATTTTTACTACAGGATTTTGGAGAAAATTTTAGGGGACTTTCTAGTGAATATTAAATGAAAATTCCTACATTTATAACTTGTCACTTACGGTATTAGATCGAGGGAAGAAAATATTGAGTCCAAGACTTTATCGGTTACTCTTCGCAGGTTTTGAACAGAAACCTCTAATTTACTTTTTACTTCAGTGTGTGCTAAGGCTTGTTCTGTTGTGACATCATATGGCAGCTTGCTGAAAACATTAAAGAAGTTTTAAATGGATAATAGTGGCTCACTCTCTTCAACCCAAATCTCACAACTACAAAGTCATTCTTCAATTGATGTAATAGCAATACTTGAAAAGTTCATTACAAAGCAAAGTTTTGCCCACCATGAATTCTATTTTCTCCACCAATGCTAATGAAAAAGGCGGGGTTGCAGAAGGCTGGGCTAGGAGAGGAGAACTAGGGGCAGGAGGGAATGCTGCTCAGGTTGCTTGACCAACCTACCAAGCTTGGCTTTGGTGGCAGAAATAGAAGAACTAGTGTTTTCCTACGGATGTTATGGCAAACAGTCCTTATGGAAACATACAGATTTTACCATTATACAATGAATCTATACTAGGAAACAAGCATAACCTATATTTCAGGTAATGAATCTGAGTTTTTAGTTGACAAATTCAGACCCATTTTCTGATTTTCCAACTATGAGGAATAATGATAAAATTATAGATAATACAGGATTCTTACACAGAGAAAGTAGTGCTAGAATGAGTTAAGATCCATAACCCAATTTTTTTTTTAACTCAGCCAGAAGTAAATTGATGTTACTCATTAAAGTACTATGTCAGTGATTTACAAAGCCATCTATATTTAAGTTGGGAAAAAGTGAACCACAACTTAGTATTTCTCATTGTAAACCATTTGTAAGGAAAGAAGTGTATTATAGATAATTTGGGCTCTGATACTCAATTTTAATAGAGTGGAAGTATAAAATTGATTGTCAAAATGCTCTAGTCAAAGAAAAATAGTCAGATTTCAATTATGTGAGGGGTGGGATGATGAGGAAGGTGGGGAGGGAGAAGAAAAAGAAAAAGAGAGAGAGCTGAAAAGAGACAGATAGAAGGAAGATATAGGGAGGGAGGAAAAGGAGAGAGAGAGAGAGAAAGAGAAAAGGGACTGGGGAGAGAAAAAAGATAAGGGAAGGGAAGAGACAGGTAGTGAAAGAAGGAGAAAAGAGAAAGAGAAGAAAGAGTTCAAATTTGGTCTCAGACACATAATACTTACTAGCCATGTGACCTTGGGCAAGCTACTTAACCCCAATTGCCCTGCCCCCCCCCAAAAAAAAGCAAAAAGAAGAAAAGAAAAGAAAAAGAAAAAAAAGTGAGATGTGCAGTTTCACTGGATGCAGATATTTAGTCCACACCAAGGCACCATTCCATGATTTAGAAGATGGCTTTCATGAGATGCTGGGATAAAGCAGAAATAATAACAACACAACACCTCACACACACAACATGGTGACCAGCCAGATGGGGGGATGCACCTCTCTGAGATTAGCCAGACTGGTTCTTAGAAGCCAATCCATTGCCAGAAATGCACTGAAAATCCTTCCAGCTTGGCAGGACCTAGCTCTGCTGCCTTTGAGAGCCCAGGGTCTCCACCTTGCTTTGGTGAAGCATCAATGAGGATTTTACTGAAGGAAAGCTATTATATATTACAGTTATAATTCAGTTCTTTGGGAGGGGGGAGGTGATAGGAGCAATTTAGGAAGCCTTCTTACCTGGCCTCTCCAGTTTGCATCTCTAATTGGTTAACCCAAGCCTTGTACACATCCACTGGACTTGTGTTGATGACAAGGGATTTATCATCAATGATCTCTTTCACCACTGGGGCAAGTAGCTGGCGTAGATTGTTTTGTCCTCGGGCTCCTCTGTTGAAGCTGACAACCATCTTAATGACAGTGGGGTTTCCAGTCACTATTTCCTGTACCTGATCCACTTTGGATCTATTAAGAACCAAAACAATAAGAATCAAAAACAGTTTGCTCCTATGGCCCCAGAATCCATTTCTCTACAACATAAAATCATTTCTGGTCATTTTTTCCCCACAAAAAATCATGGTTTAAATAGGCATCATTTGCTCTGGTCCCATGTCTCTCACATGGAGGGGGCTAATGGCATTAGAGTATTTTTTTCATTGTTCTTCATTTCATTGGGTACTGCTTCCTTCCTTGAAGCTTTCATTTCCAGACTTCTCAAAGAAAGTGTCTAAACCCACATCCTACACTTTAAAACCACCCATCCTTTTTAACTTAAGGAAATCTTGCTTCTATTTCTGATCCAAAAACGGCCTCCTGAAGGTCAGTGACCTCTCATTGATCAGATACAACAGCCTTTAGTTTTCTTTTTCCTTGAGTTCCTTCTAACATCTGACATTGATGAACATACTCCTTTTCTCTTTCCAGAAGCCTGGTTTCCCTTCCACATTTGTGACTGTTCCTATGTTAACTTTCCCTGCTGTGTCTTGAACCCCTTAATGTCCTCAATCATCTTCTCTCCCTCCTTTTGGATGGTGTCATCTATTTCTATGACTTCAATCAACAAGCATTTGTGAACTGCTTACAATGTGCCAGGCACTGTTCTCCCTCTCATCCCCTTTCTCCTTTGCTTCCTCCTCCTCTGTCAGATATGTGCAGTAGAAACAGTGTAGGTTTAGAAATCTGAAGACTTAGGTTCAAATCCTGACTTTTGGGATTTAGGATCTGTGTGACTACACAAGTTCCTTAAGATTGACAAGGTTCAGTTCACTCACCTGCAAAATGAAGGGAATGGACTATCAGACTGTAACAGTAAGGGAATTTGAAGATCTTCCCTACCCCTTAATAGGCTGAGGGAATTTGACGATCTTCTCTGCCCCTTAATGGGCCTCAGTTAGAGCCCAACAAGAGAAACTTGCTAAGGGGAGGCTTGTTTTTCAGGAAAGCCCATCTTTTGTTATTTTGCAATTAGGCAGTGGGTCACAAAGGTTGTGATATCTGCTGACCCTGGAGAAGGCTATATATGCTCCCTGAGGTGAGGTTTTGCTTTGGGACTCACATATAAAAAGAGTTGTGTGATGTGGCCAGATGAGACTCTGGGCAGCCATTGAGCCCCAAGGTTTTAACAACCCAAATGTTGGTGCTTCTCTTTCTGGTGACTAACTAGATATAGATGTAATGGTTAGACAGCTGGAAGCCCTGTCTGTTGGTCCATTGAATTGTGTTATTTTCTCTGTATTTTTTTGTCTGCTTTCTGTTTGTACTTTTTCTGAATTTCAGGATGCTGACTTTCCCCCCTGAACTAAGTAAATGATATGTTTGATTAAACTAAGATTGCTAACCCTTTCTGAGTTGCTTTCCTTTAGAAAAGCAGACCAAAGAACCTGTGCTAGCAGCCATCCTGGATATGCTAGGGTGCTTGTTGTTACAAGAACCTATGAAGTTTCTGAGAGCTTTAAATCTATGATTCTATGGTCCACCCTCCCCATCAAATGGGCCCAAGAGCTTTGAGTTGTGCTTGATTACTTTATCTAAAACCCAGTGTTATCTTCAAGAAGAAGAAGGAACCATCTTTAATTCTTTCTTCTCAAACCCTGTATACAATTGGTCATTAATCCCTGTTGATGCTTCCTTTTTAACCTCTTACATTCACCTATTTCTTTCCATTCCCATTGTTGTTTTTCAGTTCTTTCAGTCATGTCTGATTCTTTGATACCATTTGGGGTTTACTTGGCAAAGATACTGGAGTGCTTTATCATTACCTTCTCCAGTTCTTTACAGATGAGGCAACTGGGGCAAACAGGGTGAAGTGACCTGCCAGGGTCACATAGCTAGTAAGTGTCTGGGGCTGGATTTGAACTTGGGTCTTAATGACTTCAGGTCCAGTATTTTACCCATTGCCCCAAGTCTGAAAACACCTACCTCTAATTGGTATTTATATAAACCAGTGATAATGAATTTTGAGGTAAATCATGTCATTTGAGGAAAGGCCACAATACAAAGACATAGTATTTGTCAGCCTGGTGTACATTATTTAGCTTACATACTCACTTTATTTCCTCCTCCAGGGCAGTTTTAAAAAGCTTGAGAAGCAGATACTCTTCTCGCTGATTGGAAGCATAATTGTATAGTGTGAAGATTACAGTGTCCATGAACTTGGTTGACTTATTCTGGGGCATCTGGAAAATCAGCTTAGCCAGATATGTAGGATTGGTCTAAAGAGGAGAATGAGGGAAACAGCAAAGAAGAGAAAACCCCACATTTCAGGTAAATCTATATTAGTTAAATAGGTAACAGTTTCCTACTTCCTACTATAAGAAAACTAAATGTAAAGTAAACGTTAATGGAAATACTATGTGGGAAGAAATTTACTGATCTCCCCACCTGCTCACCCCCCCACTAATCTTCCTTTTGAGAAGGTCAAGTTTTCTGCTTTTATTAACAGAAAAACGACCATCTGATCTAATAAGGACCATTCTAGCTACAAGACCCTGTAACTCTAATGGGCATTAAAATGATCTTTGCTTTAGGGTTCTATGAATAAAAGTTGTGGTTTCTAAGAAGTATTCAAAGGAAACCAAATACTTGATAACAAACAAACAAACAAACAAACAAACAAATAAATGTATGTTCCCCAAAGTCTCTATAACCTATGACCCATAACTGTTTTCAGGCAGATATTTTAGTGTTTTTCCACAGACATTGTTAGCTGGTTAAAATTTGACACAATAAAATAAAACTGGCCATCACTACTAAGACATTTGGGAACTGATTTCTCAATATTTAATACTCTGCCTTAATTATACCATTTCAATAGAAAGCAAGCAAATAGCATTCCCTATAGAATGATGGCATGCCTTTTTCTAAATAGTGGCAAAATTTAAGATTTCTAGACTAGTCAACATGGAAGGTTTGCAAAACTTACATTATGTTAGTTATTGTGTTCTGATAAGAGTTCTGCCCATTGGTTGATATAAGATTCTAAAGGAAAATAGCTATGAATTTTTCAATAATATTTATTGATTACTGATCCTGGGCTAAATATTTCAAGAAGGACAACCTCCATGCACAACCCCCTCCCCTGCTCCCTTGGAGAAAAATAAATCATTTCAAAGAAAGTAGAAGTGGATACAACAGAATAGCCATAAAAACTAGAACTAAAGTAAACTTTTAAGCTGCAATTTTTTTGCAAGGCCAGAAGTTATTGGAAGCATTGTACAGGCCTCTGTTGCTCCTGGCTTAATACCTGCATAAATCTAAGGCAGGCCATCTTATTATTATTATCATATTTTTATGTATCACAGACACTGTTGGCAGTCTAGTAGAAGTTACAGAAACTTTTCTGAGAAGGTTTTTATATGTATAAAATAAAACTCAAATGATTTTTTCAAAGGAAAACAATTATATTGAAATAGCAAAATATTTTTTTTTAAAGTTTATGAACCCCAATGTAAGAACTTTAATAGGGAAACAAAGTGTACATATCTACATATAATATAATCATATATAAGCACATATATACACATATTTATGTATTTATATATGTATAGTACAGTATATATAGTACACATATAGTAGAGTATATATCTATACATATTTATATACATATCTGTATACATATGCATAAAGAAACTACACATATATAATCACGTATATATAGAATGTACCTATACTATATATGTATTAAATAGTATATATAGCATATATGTATAATATTATATAATATGTGTATATATGTATAATATTTAGTGTATATATATCAATCATGTCTATATAGCAGTATATGATATACATATAGTATATATGTATAATGCTATATCATGTATATATAGCATAGATCTACTGTGTGTGTATATATATATATATATATCATATGCATATACTCTTATGTAGTGTGTATGTATGGCATAAATGTATAGTGTTATATGGCATATATAGTATTATATAATGTAATATAGCATATGTGTATGGTATTATATAGTGTGTATGTGTGTATGTATGTTTGTGTGTGTATGTATGTATGTATGTGTGTGTGTGTGTGTGTATATATGTAAGGTATTTAGTGTATACACTACCCAGAAGTGGCATCATCTTGGGAGAGAAAGGTATGGGAAGCCACGTTCTCCAAGAGAGTTATTTCTACTGTAAATACATTCTCCTTTCCCATGGTGCCCCCTTAGGGAAGAAGACAGTTTCTAGGAATAGGGGGCACTAAGAATGCAAGGACAGGGGAAGGGGAATAATAGAGCCAGACATAAACTAATATAGACTTTATGAAAGAGACTAATTCTGGTAAGGGCAGGGGGTAAGGCTAGGCTGCATGACTTCATACCCTGGATGATTCCTGCTTCTGTCCGAAATTACTTCCTCTTGAATGAATATTTCTAATAGTCAGGTACAGAAGAAAAAAGGGGAGGGGAATGAAGTAAGATTTATAAAGGCAAAAACACAGAAGCTAATGAGAAGAGGGAGTTTAAATCTAGCACTCAGGAACCTTTATTTACTTATTATTTTATTTAATATTTAATTTAATTTTTAAAATTAAAATTAAAAATTTAATATTTAAATAAATATTATATTTATTTAACTCAAGAATATATTGAAGACTATGGAGGAACTCCCAGGTGAAGAAACACCTTTGCCTCATGTGAGACATATACAAAAAGTGAGGTTGAACTAGACGACCTCTCGGGACCCTTCTAGCCCTAAATCTGTGATCTCAGGAACTTTGTGGTCTATTTGATATCTACTATTACTACTGGAAAAAATTTTTATTAGCATTTTTTCTTTTTTTTCTTTTTTTTTTTTTTTTGCATTTTTTGGAGGGCAATTGGGGTTAAGTAACTTGCCCAAGGTTACACGGCTAGGTTTTTGTTTGTGTGGGTTAAGTGTCTGAGGCCAGATCCGAACTCAGGTCCTTCTGACTCCAGGGCCAGCACTCTACTCATTGCACCACCTAGCCGCCCCCAGCATATTTTCTATGGTATAGTGGGGAAAGCACTTAGAGTTCAAGCCAGTGGACCTGGGTTAGAATCTTGGCTTTGTTACCACCTCTGTGACGTTGGGAAAGATATTTCTTTTCCTTAAGCCTCACTGTTCCCACTGATAAGCTGAGGTTGCTGGACCTCTAGATAACTTCTAAGGTCCTTTCCTGCCCTAAGTCATATATAGAGCATCACTGCATAATGATAGTGTGGTTTACTAACAAAGATTAAGGGTCAGTTTCCTAAAAGGAAGTGACTCAAGTTGCAAAGGGCACCTCAGAGAGGGAGGAAATGCAGTACAATGGGTAGTGCATGGGGCTGGAAACAGAGACACAGCTTTTAGTTCTAACTCACTTACTTTCTTTGGACTTCAGTTTCCTCATCAGTGCAATGTGCAATAACAGCACCTACCTCACAGAGTTGTCTTAAGGCACACACACACACACACACACACACACACACACACACACACGCACGCATGCATGTGTATATACATATTTTCACATACATATACACATATATATATATTACTTTGTAAACCTCAAAGTGTTAGATTTTATTATTATAACTGTAAGTAGCATTCCTTTAGTCATAATGGATTTGCATTAATATCATATTTGCTCACGTAATTTTGTTTGAAACCAACAGCATGCATTTTTTGAGATAGAAGCACTGATTGGGGTGAAAATGGGGAAAAAAATATGGAACCAAAGCCTAGCTACACCAATTAGAACTCCAAGTCCTCACCAACTTTCCAGAAAGCATAGAAAACTGAAAAGTCATTGAAAGTTCTATCCTGGAAATAAAAAAAATGAAAGTTTCTTGTGCCCACCAAGGCACCAATTTTCTTTAGTAGGATAGGATAAAACAGAGAGTGCCCTCGACTATTAATCACAGAACATGAGGACTCTCTTAGGTTAGATTCAGGCTGCTATCTGTGTGTCACTTTCTCTCTTGTCCCCTTGCCCCATACTTTCCTTCCCACCATGGATGGTAGCCCATATTTTCTAGGGTTGGTGTGAATGATTATCCAATCAAATTATAGTTTGGTCCCCATACTGCTTAACTACTTTTCTCCTTCAGTTATCAGCCTCTTAAAAAAAAAAAGATACACACACACACACACACACACACACACACACACAACAAGCAGTCACTTTTATTTTTCCTTGACTCAAAAGTATTTACTCATGTTATAGATTTGTGAGTTTCTTAAATAAATGGAGAATAAAGTCACTTATATGCGTATAAGTTACAGAAAAGGGAGCAAGGTGGTTTGGTCAGACAAAAGCCACTCTAACCTGCAGAATGTAGAACAACTGCTGGTAGGCTTCCAGTTTCTTCCTCTTCTCCTTACTCAGACTTTTAATTCCTTGCTTTTCATTGCCACTCAGCAGCAACAGTTCTTGGCGTTTCTTCTTATTCATCTTCTTCCGATGTGAAATAACATCCTGTAGGGAAATTTTTTAAAGTTAACATTCTTTGTTCTTCATTATGATGATCTCCTCATATCTGGGGACACTCCTCCAACAGACACACAGGACATGAGGCTGATATTTCCCCATGAAGAAACCGAGAATGCCCATCAATTGGGGTATGGCTAAACAAGATGTGGTATATGAATGTAATGGAATATTATTGTGCTATAAGAAACGAGGAGGAGACAGATTTCATATTTACCTGGAGAGGCTTAAACAAACTGATGCTGAGTGAGAAGAGTAGAATCAAAAGAAATTTGTATACAATCACAGACATACCATATCTGTGATGACCAACTATGACAGACTGGACTCTTTTCAGCAATGCAGTGATATAAGTCAATCCCGAAAGACTCATGAAAGAGAGAAATGCGACATCCAGAGATATAACTAGAAAGAACCGAGCTTGAATCCTGATGGAAGCAAACTAATTGATCTTTGTCTTTTCATTGTTTGGTTTTATTTCTTCTTTAGCATCTTTCATCCCACCTAGTACAATACGCCTTTGTAATTGGACTAATGTCTAATATGAATGTATTTGCAGATCCTATACTGGACTATATGCTGTTGTGGGGAGTGGGGGGAGAGAGGTAAAGGAAATTTGAAAATCAAGTAACTATGGAATTGAATCTTGTTACCTGAAACTAAACTAATAAATTAATTAAAAAAAAAAAGAAACCAAGAAAAAAAAAGTTAAATGTACTAGGAGAAATCTCCACATTCAAAATATTTTCTAATGAACAATAGGTTCATAGCTGTACAACTGGAAGGGACCTCAGTGGCCATCTAATCCAACCCACTCATCCTAGAGATGAGAAGACCTAAGGAGGTTGAGTTTCTTACTGAAAGATCACAGAGGTAATAAGTGTCAGAAGCAGGATCTGAACACAGGTCCTCTAACTCTAGAAACAATGCTGTTTTTGCACTGTTCCAGGGAGAAATAAAGTTGCTTCAATTGAATTTTCATTTAATTTTATGAGTATGCCCATTCTTGATTCTACAATTGTTCTAATTAATCTAAGCCTCAACTCCTACTATATCTTAGAAAATACAGTCAACTTGACTTTGAAAAACCATAGATAGCCAACAAGTCATTACAAGTTATGCAGTGACTTTTCTCTGAGATCATCTGGAGGGCAAGAAGAATCATGAATGCTATTGCCTTTAAATCAAGTCTTCCCATCTAAGACTTGATCATTATTCTAAGAATGAACAAGAAAATCATTCCCCTTTTCACCTCAAACATTGGATGTCCAGTGTGAGCAAGAACTCATTTTTGGGTCTTTATTAGGAGATGTTCCACTTTGTACCCTTAAATCCTGGACATAAAACAAAAAATGAATTCCTGTGTCACAGTACTTTTTTTTTTTTCAGATTCTTAAGGAGAGAAATGAATGATTAAAGGAGACAAGGAAGGATCTTTACACATTGGCTCTGTCCTTCCAGTTTAACTAATTTCCTCATTCTCAGTCATATGTATATGGTAAAGGCAGAAAGTTGAATTGTATTTTTACTTGTGGGAGGTAGGGTGGATGAAGCATTGCCAGCAAGGGCCCAAAGATAAGAAATATGTTCTCCTTCTTCCTCTTTTTCTATGACCTCATTACCACTTTCTAACTGTTGGAGTTATTCTGAGTGACAGCCTGTGGCTCCACAGTCCATCACACTCATAGTTACCACTGGCTGCTTTGCTTATCAACCTTGTGAATTCCATTCTTCTTCCTTTCCTGTAGCCCAGAGACTTTTTCTGCTTTCAACTACTAAACCTAGGTCGAGGTTCTTTTTCTGTTTTCCTTTCTACTTAAGATAAACAGTTCTAATTCAGCTCTATTTTCACAATCAGGCAATATCTGCTCAAGATCTCATTCTCTTACAAACATCTGAATTCTTATTACTGTGTACGTGTTGAATGTGTTTAGATGAAGCACCATCAGTCTGCTCTAATTTGTATTAATCTATGTAACAGAGAAGAAAGCTAAGCAACTAAGTGACAAAGTAGCTACTTTTCTGGACTTGGAATCAGGAAGACCTGAGTTTGAATCATGTCTCAAATATTTACTAGGTTTCCTCATCTGTAAAATGGCACTTACCTCACAAAGCTATTGTGAGAAACAAATGAGATGAGGTATGTAAAGTGCTTTGCAAACTTTCAAATGCCATATAAAATGTTAGCTATTACTATAATTGTTCATTAGTTTTATTGTTGTTGTTATTTGTCCTTTGTTTTCAAAGAGGACCAATGACATCACAGGGTGAATTTAAGTGAGACAGAGTTGCAGGAAGTCATATGATTCTTCAGTCACACTTTGGTATATCTGTGAGGATAGGGGCTTTCCTATTTTTCATCTCCATCTCCTCAGTGACTTGGGATATTCTGCATAGCACAATACCCTACACAAAATAAGCATGTAATAAATCTTTGCTCTACTTGCTGACTTGCAGAATTTATGATTTTAAAATAATTAGTGAGTCTTACAGCTGCTTCATAAGAGAATTATTCTTATTTTAAAATAGAAAATATTCTAAGTCTATAGCTATTATATAGACTCAAAATGCACACATAATACTGGCTTGCAGGTATATAAAATATCATTCTTTAAATATGCAAAACTAAGTTCATAATACCCAGAGACTAAGTGATAAATCTCTCAGTAAGTACCCCCAGAGCTGAAGTACCTCCATGAAATAGTTCATATATCTAGAAATTACTACAAGGATTCTACAAAAGGTGATGCTGTAATGGATGAGATTTCTAGCTTTTGTCTTTCATGAAGTACCATCAGTCTATTCTCAAGAAAGTCTTAAAACTCCCAAACTTTTCTAAAGATCAGACAATCTGCTATGACTATTTCTAGGAGGTGGCAAGTATTTAAACTATTTACAATTTTCAAACAAAGCCTCTTCTAGATGTAAAACATTTCCTGTTTATATATCGATGAAGACATGATAAACTTCTTCTTGGGGGGGGAGGGGTGGGGGGGTAGTGGTATAAAAGTAACAAGAGCTACCCTTCAGAAGTTCTCATTTGACTAAAATGATGGTAAATTTTAAAATCACACAACACTGTTCAGCAGTTTACAAAATTATATAAATTGTATTCTAACAAGCAGGCATTTTTATATATGGGATATTCAATTGTAGGCCACACCTCCCCCTCTGTAGCTCTCTCTTCCTTTCAGACCTGTAATTTTATTTTGTAGGGAACCCAGAGGGTAAAGACTCCCTTAACTAAAGCAGCCCAACAATTGTGCTGTAATTTATAGTTGTCTGTGGGCACCCAGAGGCGGTATAACTTTCCCAGAGGCACCATGTAATTGTGGTTGGACCTGAACCCAGAACTTCTTAATCCCAAGGCTGCCACCCAATCTACCATACCTTTGAGGTTTACATTCATTCCTGTGCTTTCCTAATCCCTCCCCTTCCTTCCAGCACTGGTGCAGTTATTAGAACTGAATTTAATTCAATCAGATAAGCATTAAACACCTACTATGTGCAAAGGCGCTGTAATGGAAATGCAGATTTAAAAGATCTTCCCTGCCCCTAGGCCCTTTGATTGGCTTTAAGAGACTCTGAAAACCTTCCTTGATTTGAAAATATGCTCTGCCTCCTAATAGGCTGAATGTGGTCACATGGAGCCTGTGGTGGGAGGCTTGGTTTTCAGGAATGACTACACCTTGATGCTGTGTGATTGGGCAGTGGATCAAAAGGGTGGTTACATTCTTTGAGCCAGGAGAAGGCTATATAAACTCTGATGAGGGGCTTTGCTTTGGGGCTCACTTTGAGAAGTGTTGTGTGACTTGACCAGGTGAGACTCTGGGAAGCCGTTGTTGAGAGCCCCCCGGCTTTGAAAACCCAGATGTTGATGCTTCCCACTCTGGTAACTGTGATTTGGTATTGATGTATGTAATGTTGGGACAGTTTGGAAGCCTGTCTGTTTGATTTGTAAGTTCTGTAACTCTGAAGTTTGGGGTGCTGACCTTTTCCCCTGAACTAGGTAATGTATGTTTGTTTGATTAAAGTAAGCTTGTTAACCCATTTTGAGTTGCTTTCCTTTACAAAAGCAGATCTAAGAACCTGTGTTGGCAGTCACCCTGGGGATATTGGGGTGCTTGCCGCTACAGGCGCACACACACACACACACAGACACACACACACAGACACATATATAGCTGTGGCTGTAGTTGCTGTTGGTTTTAGGCACTAGATACAAAGAAAAAAAATGCAGTACAATCTATGAGCATAAGGGAGAAGGAAGAAAGAGGTGACTGAATGTAGACAATTCATTGCTTGATAGTTTTGTAGGGCAATAGGGAAGGAGATGCTCTCCTGTAATAGCTACAGCTAGCTTCTGAATTCCTTAGTATTTTCATATTTTTGTTCTCTATGATTAAAACTTTCTTTAGCAGAGTGTTCTACCCTATAAGGCACTGAAGTGTCTAGCTACTGGGAAGAGGGCAGGAAATAAAGGGCGGGAAGAAATGGGCTTACATCTGTCTTGTTCTGATGTTTTGCCTCAAAACAAAACAAACAAAAAGTCAGTTCCTGAAACAGTACTCCAGAACCAAATGGCTTGGTATCAGGGGACTTTGTCTCATCTGGTGAAAACAGAATTTAAAAGGCTATAATGTAAACTCAAGGAAGGATGAAAAGGAGAAAATAACTTTCTTATTTAACTAGAGTTTCACTTCACCTTTGTCTATGATTTTTTTAAATGAAATTGACTCCCGAGGGCCTAATTGGTTGTTATTTAGATACTCCACACAGCTAGGTGATGCAGTAAATAGAGCACTGGTCTGGAGGACCTGAGTTCAAATCTGGCCTCAGAAACTTGATACACTTACTAGGCATGTGACCTTGGGCAAGTCACTTAACCCCACTTGCCTTGCCTTCCTCCCTCCAAAAAAAAAAAAAAAGAAGATACTACAAAATATGGCTTCTCCCTACTCATTTAACCATGTCACCTCCTCTTGGAAGTAGGATTTCCCCAGTTCTGAGTGCTTCCTCTCTTCCCCTTTACCTTTTATTAGGCAATTTCCTTTTGCTTTTTCTAATCTACCATTACCTCCTCCCTTTATGGTTACAATGTCAGTTTTAAGGCAGGGACTATTTTTTACTCCGATGTCAACAGTACCTATTATGAGACCTTGCAAACAATAGGTACTTAATAAATACTTGCTCAAGTGAATTAGAGGTTAGTAGTGTCCAGCCATTGGCCATCGGTTGCTCCTTCTCACCAACTCCTTTGCTTCCAGAGCTGTATACTGGACTCCCATTCTATAACTCCCCCTCTACTTCAGGACTCCTTTGGGGAAAGTCTGGTGTGAAATATAGACCCAAGCTATCCCAAAAACTTTAGTGCCATTTTAAGCTTCAATAGGGAAATCAAGGGCAGCTAGGTGGTGCAGTGGATAGAGTACAGGATCTGGAGTCTGGAAGACCTGAGTTCAAATCTGGCCTCAGATACTTACTAGCTGTGTGTGACCCTGGGCAAGTCACTTAATGTCTGCCTCAGTTTCCTCAGCTATAAAATGAGCTGAAAAAAATGTAATGGCAAAGCTATTTCAGTATCTTTTCTGAGAAAACCCCAAATGGGTCATAAAAAGAAATGACTGAACAACAAGAAAGGAAATCAGGCTTCAATTTTCAATTGAAGCCATTAAGCTTTAATTTAAGAGCTTAAAACTCCACTAAGACTTTTGGAACATACTGTATAACTAGGCTTTTGGTGGTTTTTTTCCTAAGCCAGAACCCAGAACAAAAGGTCATTTTTGCCAGACTGCCACAGCTTCGTGAGCTTTTTCAGGGGGTTCATATGAGGCATTGTTAGCCACCCCTCCTAGAAGCCCATGAGTGGGAGCTCAAAGAGAACTCAGACATCTATTTCAAGCTCCTCCTTGAACAGAAGAGGAAACTGAGAAGACAGGCATCACATGATGTACCAAACTTCAGGAAAGGAGGAATAAGAATTTATATAGGGCCCACATACTATGTAACAGGGACTGTGCTACAGACATTTTATGAATATCATCTCATTAGATCCTCACAACAATCCTGTGAGGTAGATGCAATCATCACCATTTTACAGTCGAGGAAACTGAGGCAGACAGCGGTTAAGTGACTTGTCCAAGATCACATGAATGTTTTAATCTATATTGGAATTTATGTAGGACTCCAGGCCCAGCACTCACTTCACTGCACCACCAGCTGCCTCAAGGTCTAGGATTGAAATGTAGGTGCCTTGATTCCAAATCCAGAATTTTTCCCTTATATCATACAGATGCTTTTATGGTTTTGATACATGTACTATGTACACACACACACACACACACACACACAGATAGATAGGCAGATAAATAGTTACATGATAGAATCTGTGGCCTGTTGAGTCTCCATTTTTGGTGGTTAAGATATATTTTAAGTACAGTACTTAGCAATTTTCTAAAATAGTTGAATTTATTTTCTTGTCTAGGCTGGAAGTGGAGTAGCCACCCCCAGAATGAATCCCACTGCTGATGAGTACAAAAGTTTTGAACGACTCCATTTCCCCACTGGGCCGTCTCACCCTTCTTTAGGTAGTTTGGTGGTTCCTCTGCTCCCAGCAGCTTACCATATTGGTGTTGGAATGATTGAGGACAGTGAAAGGCTTTAGTTCTACTGCAGCTCAAAACTCCAGAGCTCAAGTAATCCACGAGCCTCAGCTTCCCCCAAAAGTAGAGATTATGGCAACCATGTGCCACAATTTCCAGTATTCCAATATATTTTAATGCAGTTTTGGGAAAAAGTATGATAGAATTCTCCTAGAAAATGGAACTTGCTTAGAAAATCTAGAGTATACGGAATGTAAGAGGAACACGGTCTGGATCATTAAAATAATATTTCCCAAAGTAACTATCATAAATTATACACAGGGATGAAATTGAGATATTCCATTTATTATACAAAAATTGATAAATGAATCTTGAACAATTCACTCCGAGTTCTATATATACCATTACTAGACAAGAGTTGGGGAAAATTCTACTAACCTGCAGAGTGATCCTGTTTTTTACAAGCAGTCCAATCTTTATGTCCATCAAGTTCAGGTCTTTTTCCAGCTGTTGATTAGCCCTGATTTTCATAACTACTTGTTCCCTTAATCTTGTCCTTTCCAATTCTTCCTGTAAGTCTAAATCACTTTGGTCCAACAGATACAAGAACTTGCACAAAATATGCAAAGGAGGATTTTTATCCTTCACTGTAGGGAAAGGAGAATACATACATAGTTTGAATTTGGTTGCATGGTCCCAATGCCTACAGGTGGAGAAAATTAGATCTTGGTTGTTAGGACCTTAGATCCTTAGAACACATGTTAAGCAAAGTACTGATGCTTATGTTTGACCTTTTCTACTTTTAAATCTGGAGAAGAGAAACATAAAATGTACCCTCAAAACAAATACTAATGAACATATGATCAAACTGTATGGGACAAACCTCAAATAAAATCTAAAAATTTAAACTAGTGACTTTTAAAAAATTAAACACATGTCAAACTCCACTTACTGTACCTAAATGTACATATGCATATGTATTCCTAACAAAGAATTAACAATGTACATACTTTTATGTTTACATAATTGTTGTTATTGATTTTTTTATATGTGAGAATAAATTAATGTTGTTCTTATTCTACTTATGTCGCTTACTTCATAAAGGTCTTTTTGTATTTCTTTGTAATCCTACTAACATAGTTTGATTACATGTTGTAAACTTAATTACATTAAGTTCCTAGTAATAAAAATGAATACTCCCGGCCATTCAGCTCAACATTATTTTCTATCTACATAATGCTCATTTTTCTTAGGATTATAGCCTTAGGAGCAAGGAGAGAACCTGAGAGATTTTAATCTAACTCCCCTTTTCATTTTATTGGTAAGTAAACCTAGGTACAGAAATGGAAGTGACTCACCCAGAGTCTTATGTATTGTTCTCCACTCTGCCCATCCATATACTACACAACAGCTCACACATGAGACTTTCCAGGTCGGCCAGATGGTTAAGAGATAAAATTCATGGAGAGGTGGACAATGACTAAGCTCACACATGCATCTTTTAGAATATCCCTGATTCTTTCAACTCAAACTGAATATATAGAAAAAGCATAAATCCTCTTTAGAAAAATGTAATCTATTTTCCCCTTATCAAAAAATTAAATAAAATAAAGGAGTAACAGCAGTTTATTTTTCACATGAGCATGAGTGATGACAAGTCAGTTCTGAGATAAGTGCCAAACCCTACTCTTGAAACAGTGGACTGAAAAGGAATTATAGATAATTCCACTTGTTTTGGCTTGTTCCCTAAAGAATTAATTCATGCTGTATTTCCAAAATGATTCTACTTACTCAGAGTTTTATAGTCAACTCTAGCTCTGAATGCTCTTATACAGGACTGAAGTTTCACAATTTTATTAATCTGGAAAAATTGAGAAAAGTCACAATCAAGAAAAAGTCAAATTCTCAGTACTGCAAGTTACCATTAATTTTAACACTACTAAATTTGGAATATATGATATGTGGACCTTGGCTAGCTGAAGTTTTTCTTTCCCTTGTATACAAAATTTCTAATGAAATGAATAGTGTACATGAGATGAAAGGAAAAATGCCCAGATTGCTGAAGAATGGTTTGGAGACTTTAGTATAGTGTTGGCATGTAAACATGGCGCTAATTGTAAATGTATCTATTTATTAAAAAGGTCTGCCTTGCCCAATGCTTACAATCTTCTCAAGGGAAGTATATAAAAAAACAAACAAACACTATTAGGTAATTACTGTAGTTACTAAAGATAATAAAAATCTCATTTCTTTAAATGCATACATATAAATACATAGTAATTTGGTGGTTTCACAAGTAAAACCTGGCTTTCCCTCCAGCGAGTTCAAATTTGAGAGATTTCACACTATGTAAAAAATGTAATGCGCACATAATATATAATCAGAAAAGAAAGGGGAGCAGTTATGTAGCAAGATTAAGGAATACAAGAAAGAAGCCCAATTACTGTTCTGTTCCCCAAGAGAGACCTAGTGGCCCCAAATACAAGGCAAAAACCCCATGAAGGATTTATAGGAGAACATGGACAAGAATTCCATACAGGATAAGGACATATGGATGAGTAGCTGTACCTACAACAATAAGACCTTAGACTCATTGAAGCATTAAAGTCTAGTCATATCTACTATATTATGATAGTGATGAATTTTATCAGTTATCTAGGAGGAAAAAATTTCTCTTACTTGTTCTTTGAAATAAAGCTTTCTTGAATAGTAACGTCTTTTTGCTAATATCATTCTGTACCAGGACTGAATCTAAAAAGAGAAGTAACAGAAAATTCAAGAAAACTTCATGCAGTTTTTCTTAAAATTAATACCACTATCCTATGTGATGATATCAAGAAAAGTATTGCATTTGGAAAACAAGATTTATTTTTCCTTCCACATTTTTCTTTACATTTCTTCTAAGGCATATAAAAGCACTTTATTTATTACTATTTTTTCTCTTTAACTAGTAGGAGATAGGAGGAAGGCATCCTAATTCTAAAGACATTCAAAAAGAGAGAGATTAGGAAATTTCCTAGAGGCCAAGTGATTTCCCTGAGGCTATAATCAGTCAGAGGCTAAATCTGACTAAAAGCCCGCCCTCTATTTTAAGTGGAATTTCTTCTTCTTTTTTTTTTTTTAAGCAATTGGGGTTAAGTAACTTGCTCTAGGTCACGGAAGCCAGTCATTATTTATGTGTGGGTGCTCATTTTCTGAGGCTGGGACCAATCCGGGTCTTATGGACTCCAAGGCCAGGGCTCTTACTCACTGCGCCACCTAGCCACCCTGAATTTGTTCTTCTTAAGCCTACTTTCAGCCCTTCCTACAAGCTTCACAAGGGAATACCAACCTCCCAATTTTAGCCAATAATTTTCTGAGAGGATATATGTGCTCTCTTTGACTATACAAACGTATTGAATGTCTATACTTGCAACAAACTCCAATCAGTCCATTGCCTCTTCCTTCAAAAATGGTACCTTTGCAGGCTAACCTCACCTTGTAATTTCAAAGAAATCAAAGCATTCTATTTTTTTTACCCCATTCATCTTTCTCACTTGCCCAATAGAGAATTTCTGTTGTACACCTGTTAGTTACATGTATGTTCTATTTTAGCTTTCTGTTCCTCTGGAATTAGAGTGTTCTGCATGGAATGGGTAGTTGGAGAAACTTTTACAACATCATATTGGAATGTGAAGAAGAAACTCATATAAATATGCTTTTCCTTAGTTGTTGAGTGATCATTTCTGAGTGTTTGGAATTAAAACTAAAATAAACAATCACTTAGTCAACAAGCTTTTATTAAGTGCTTATGATATGCCAGGCACTATATAAAAGTATAGAGAATTAAAAAACAAAAACAGTTCCTACCCTCAAGGAGTGGTAATTCTAATAGGAGAGATAACATGTATTAAAATAGGTACATACAAGATATATACAAAGTAGATGGAAAGTAATCTTAGAGTAGAAAGCAGCAACAGCTGGCTGGGGAGGTGAGAGTTGATAGTAATGGTAGTTGGAAAAGACTTCCTGTAGTATTTGAGTCTTATCTTGAAGTCAGGGATTTTAGGAGGAAGAGGTTAAAAGGAAGAACATTCCAGGGAAGCAGAGAGCAGGAAGAATGAAGAGCAAAAAGAAGCCTTTAAATTTGACAGTTAAGACGAGATGATGGTAACTTTGGAGAGAGAAGTTTCAGCTGAATGATGAGGTCAGAAGTCAGATTGCAGAGGGTTAGAAAAGACTAAAAGTAGAGAAAGAGAAGCACTTAGTAGGCTTTTTCAAGGAGGTTAGCTGAGAAGAGGAAGAAAGACCCAAGAAGATGGCTGGCAGTGATGATAGGATCTAGTGATAATTTTGTCAAGATGAGTGGAGAAAAATGTGTAGGTAGCAGGGAAAGAGCCAACAGGATAGGGAGAGATAGAAGATTAGGTAAAGAAAAAAAGGTTGATGGTGGGGGCAATCTGTTGGAGGACCTTGGGAGAGGATAGCAGGGTGGACCTTGGCAAGGAGAAGGTCCATGTATTGATCAGAGAATGAAGAATGGAGGAGAAAGTGAAGGATGATATCAGAGAGAAGTGAAATGAGAATGGGGGGAAATGAAGCTCTTGGCAAATGACCTGATTTTTGCAGGGAAGGTGAAGTATGAGTTAATGTTCTCATCTAATTGGTTTGGGGTTATGGTGGAAGGCTTGAGAGAAGAGAAGGCTTAAAATATATGGTGTGGTGAGTGGACTAGAGAATCATTTAGAGACTGTAAAAGGATTGACCTGCTATACTTAGGAATCAGATGAAACATAAAATATGAAAGAATCTTTACCTTAATAATAAAAGGAACATTAGCAGCAAACAGTTTCTTCCTCTCGTTAAAATTTTTCCAATCTCTATAGCCCCTCCAAGCAGCCTATATAAAAAAAGAAAGAAAAGACAAGTTATAGTTTTTATTTACTTGTAGTGAAGAAAACAAAAATGAGCAAATTCTTTTAAGAGGTACTGTGGGAAAAATTTTAAATGTAGTGTCAATGTGTCATTCTTTCACCCTATGATTTCAGGCAAACATCCATGACCTCGATACCCTGGGCAAGGTTTCTAGTAATGGACTTTGGTGTATAGGAAGGGGCTAAAACTAACTGGATTGAAAAAAAAATTCCCCCATTATATATGAAAATAATTGTTTAACATTTGTTTCTTAAATATTGAGTTCCAAATTCTGTCCCTCCCTTCCTTCTTCTCCCTCTCCCTGAGATAGTAAGCAATGAGATAAAGCTAACACATGTGCAATCATGTAAAACATTTCCATATTAGTCATTTTGTACAAGAATACTCAAAAAAAAGAATGAAAGTGAAAAGAGCATGCTGCAGTCTGTATTTAGAAGTATCAGGTCTTTCTCTGGATGTGGGTAGTACTTTGGGATTGTCTTGAATCATTGAGAATAGCTAAGACATTCACAGTTCTTCATCAAAACAATATTGCTGTTACTGTGTACAACATTCTGATGATTCTGCTTACTTTGTTTTGCATCAGTGTAATGGTAATGGGAATTTGAACATCTTCCCTGCCCCTTAATAAGCCTAAGGAAATCTGAAGAAACTTCCGGGCTTTGAAAGTATACTCTGCCCCCTGATAGGCTGAGACCTAACCTGCTTTGAAAATTTATTCTGCCCCCTAATAGGTTGAATGTAACCATATGGAGCCTGTGGGGGGAGGAGTTTGCTGAAGGGTGGAGCAGAGCCCACAGGAAGCTAGGAGTTAGAGATAGACTAGATGGTTGGGAGTCAGTCAGGCTTATGAGAAAATATTGGTCTTTTGTTGGTTTGTGGGAAGGCTAAAGGATGCTGTGACTCTCTGTGCTGTTGTGGATTATTAACTTCTTTGCTACTATGATGCAATTGGCTTACTGGTTTGGGGATTTGGTTTTCTGGTGTCAGAATAAATGTTTTGGTTCTGCCCTCCATATGGAGAGTCTTTTGTATATTGTGATTGAGCATCATGCAGGTATATTTATAGTGATTGTGGGCACTGTGAATATTGCATTGGTGCTAAAATCAGGTCATGTAAGTCTTTCCAAGTTTTCTGGAAACAATTTAGCTTGTCTTTCTTATAGCACAATAATATCCCATCAAAATCATATACCACAGCTTGTTTAGCCATTCCCTAAGTGATGGGCATCCCTTTGATTTCCAATTCTTAGTCACCACAAAAAGAGCTGATATAAATATTTTTGTATAAATAAGTCCTCCAACACCCCTACTTTTTTGGATGTCTTTAGGATACAGATGTAGCAGTGGTATTGCTAGATCAAAGGGTATGCACATTTTTATAGCCCTCTGGCCATAGTTGCAAATTGCCCTCCAGCATGGATGGACTAGTTCATAAATCCACCTAGTGTCCCACTTTTTCCAAAAATGTTGTTTCCCAAAAAACTTGTTTCCAAAAATGTCCCAGTTTTCCCATATACCCTTCAACATCTATCATTTTCCTTTTTTTTTGTCACATTAGCCGGTTTGGTAGGCGTGAGGTAGTACCACAGAGTTCTTTTAACTTGCATTTCTCTAATCAATAATGATTTAGAGTATTTTCTCATATGACTACAGATAAGTTTTGATTTCTGTGTCTGAAAACTGCCTATTGCTATCCTTTGATCACTTGTTGGGGAATGAACTTTTTTATAAATTTGACTCAGCTCTATATATATTTGAGAAATGAGGCCTTTATCAGAGATACTTGCTGCAAAATTTTCTCCCAGTTTTCTTCTTTCCTTTTAATTTTGATGTCATTGGGGTTTTTTGTGTGTGCAAAAACTTTTTAATTTTACATAATCAAAATTATCTATTTTATATTTTATAATGCTTTCTATATTTTCTTTGGTACTTCCTTTGTCCATATATCTGACAAATAAACTATTCCATGCCCTCCTAATTTGCTTGTGGTATCACCCTTTATATGTACATCGCGGACCCATTTTGACCTTATCTTGTTATACAGTGTGAGATCTTTGTCTTTACCTAGTTTCTGCCATACTGTATTCCAGTTTTCCCAACTAAAGCTAACTAATAAATTGGCCTACTTTAAAGATTGGTTGATTCATTATGACCCAAATGGAAAAAGAAAATATGCTATTAAAATGTCACCTTCTAACTTGGAGCACAGAAAATTAGGAAAAACTCAGTAGTTAGTGTATTCTATTCATAGTTTATCAGTTCTCCATATCCTTTTATGAATGCTTATAACTAGAATATATCAATATAAGGACACTTTATATATGTGCTCCAACAATTACCACATACCTTCAAAAAAAAAAATCTTGATTCATGGGGCCTATACTGTATAGTCAATGAACTACTGAATTAGGAGTGGGATTCATTTCCTGACTCTGGGTTCCACATGTCTAATAGAGATCTCGCTATTTTACCTTCTGGATCTGTTAGAACCAAAGATTGGAAGTATGATCAACATTTCCCCCCCTTGGTAATAAAATATCCTGATTATAAGATCACAGAAAAATATATCAGAATTTCAAATAAAAGAAGCTGAAGATTTAAAGAAGAGAAATTACAAAGACCTCTAAAACTTGTCATGGCAAATGTAACGATTAGGAAAATAGGTATGCAAAGGTCATGTCCACTAAATTTGCTTATAATCCATATTCAATATATCATAAAATGCCTTGTACCCCACTTTCTCACCAAGATTGTATAAAATAAGACATGTTGAAAATTTCTTTTAACCCTTAATCATTAAATAAAGATGTATTAATTTTATAGTAATTTTAAATGGAGAAAGGAGTGGAAGCTTGAGTCTCATGTCTAGCAAATTCCTAGAATGGATAAAAAGAGTCATCACAAAATGAGAGCATGGATTCACTTGGAACAAGTGATTATCTTTAATATGGTCCCTCTTTCTTCACCTGTTGAAATATTTTTTACATCCTTTAAAGTCTGTACAAAGAACATAGTGGCTCTAGAGTCTAGAAGACCTGGTTTATTTAAAATTGTGACTGACACAACTAGCTGAGTGACCCTGGGTGAGTCACTTAAATCTTGAGAAATAAGTCAGGCAAAATGACTCAAACTTCTTTACCAACTTTTAGGTTGGCTACAATCTGTGCTGATGGAGTTCCCACATTGGGAATTCCCAATCCTGATGAATTTTCCCATTCATCACGTATTCTGATTAAAACCTAATTCAAATGTCATCTTCTCCATGAAATTTTTTCCATGATCCCACTGTAATCTACAAATATCCCCCTTGAACTTCACAATCTACCTTGCATCCCTATAATGCATTTAGGTAATACAGTGCATTACAAGTTTGTGATTTTTTTTTCTCTTTCTGAATTCTAGGAGGGCAGGTGCTATATCTTATCTAAACTTTCTATCTCCCTCACTACCTAGCACAATACTTTGTCTACCATAAGTATTTGATAAATGGTTATTGAATGGATGAATGAATGTCATGCCAAATTTAACCCGTCTTTAAAAACAAACAAACAAACAACTGAGGGGGCGGCTAGGTGGTGCAGTGAATAGAGCACCAGCCCTGGAGTCAGGAGGACCAGAGTTCAAATCCGACCTCAGACACTCAACAACAACAAAAAAAACTAGCTGTGTGACCTTGGGCAAGTCAGTTAACCCCAATTGCCCCTCCAAAAAGCAAAAAAAAAAAAAAACAAAAACAAAAACTGAAATATCAAATTGGTAGTACATGAAAATGCCAGATCAGGAAATTTGATCACTTATCTTGGTTGCAACAAAGCATCTGATAATTTCATAACTGGACAAAGAAATGAGAATCAAGTTATATTTGAATTGAATGACTTTATAGATAGTTGAATAACCATACTCTAAAATGTTGATGGATTTCTTCATCTGAAGAGAGACCTTTAATTACATACTACAAAACTTCTCTTTGAATCTGTCCAGTTTAACATTTTTATCACTGGCTTTTAAATACAAAGGTGGGATCATAGATTCAGAACCAGAAAGGACTTCAGAGACCATAAAAAAAACAAAACAAAACCCAACAACCTTCTCATATTCACAAAGTAGGAAAATGAAGCCCAAGCATGTGGAACTGTTCCAAGATCACAAAGCAACAAGCATCTGAAGAGGAAATGTCAATGTCTTTTATTCAATAGAATGACTTGGATTAAGGTGTTAAAAATGTGCTTATAGAATTTTGCCAGTGATAAAATAAAAAGTTTAAAAAATACTTCTCCAGCTGCCTGTCATTCATTTCTTACTCAGAAATGAAATAACTTTGAAAGTTTAAGATCCATTTCCAAGTAGATAAATAGCCCCAAAATGTAAAAAGCAAAGTTCTTAAAAGAAGAAATACATTACTGACACACAAGTGTTTAAACTTTCGGTAATCAAGAGGAAATGCTTAGTTTTAATTAAATTCAATCTTGGTAAGACTACGAAGAAAGAGACACACTGAAACAACTTTTAGGTTGCCAATAGCCTGCCAATAACTTAAATTCAATACGTCCCAAATTAAAGTCATCACTTTGCAGGGGGAAGTTTTTAATTTCTTCCTGACCTCCCTGTTTCTGCTATTGGCATCACCACCTCTTCTGAACAAACTAGTCCCTTTCCCCCCATATATAGGCGCCAAATTCTCCTCCTCCATAGAATAAAATAAAAGAAACACATTCCTTTAGTCTGACTATAAAGAATTCAAGATTCATCAATAGATTCATTAGAATGTGCGCCCTGGGAGGACATGGATAGTTTTTTTTTTCAGCTTATTATTATCCCCAGCATTTAGCACAGTGCCTGGTATATGGTAAGTACTTAATGAATGCTTGTGGATTAATTGACTGAAGAGAAAGGAGCTAGCCATCTGCCTGATTGTCTACCAGACTATTAGAGAGTTTTCTAATCAGATATCAAATTAACATGATGTGCTATTCTGAAGCAGAAATAAGAAATAAAACCACTAGCACTCTTGATATTCTCATCACTCAAATCACTGAATCTCCCAAAGAATATGTAACCATGGGCTTTGGCTTAAAAATAAACAGGAATAAAATATGGAAAAAGCATTATCAGAGTCCTGAAATAGCAACAGTGGGAATACATAGTGAATTACTGAAACTACTGAATAAAAATAAATTAATAGGAGCAGGTTAAAGGAAGTGCTGAAGTTGTGCTCCCAAGTGATTCAAGGAAGGAATTTTATTTTGAGTCTTCCCTTTTGTCTTCCTACAGAAAGAAAGCAGCCACAATCCTACAAAGGGATGGAAGTAGGGTTAAGGTAAGAATCATTTCTTAATATTGTTGGGGAAACATCATTTCTCATTTATCAGATTGTAAAAGATGACAAAAAAGAAAAGTGATAGTTGTTGGCATAGTTTAGCTGTTGGTAGAATTTTTAATTGATATGAGGCAACTTGGAAAGCAATTTGAAATTATGCCCCAAACACCACTAAATTGTTGATATCCTTTGATGTAGCAAATATTACAACTATGCCTATACCTCAAAGACATCAGAGAAAGAGGAAAAGGACCCATATGTACAAAAGAATTTGTAACAGCACTTTTTTTTGAAGAAATGGAAATAAAGGAAAGATCTATTATTTAATTAATAAACATTTATTTAGCCATTACTACGTACAAGACACCGTGCTAAGTGCTATTATGTAATGGTTAAACAACTAATGATGTATGAATGTGATTGAATACTTTTGCACTTTAAGAAATCAATAAGAAATTATAAAAATTCCTGAGAAGGCTAACTGATGCAAAGTGAAGTGAGCAGATTCACAATATAAATTGTTAATAATAACAGTTTAAAGAGGAATACTTTTGGAAGACTTAAGATACGATGATCAACTAGATTCCAGAGAGGAAATGGACTCAATATACAAAAGGACTTATTTATTTTAGACATGGTTAATAAGTAAATAATATGCTTTTCTGGATGATGCATATTTGCTATTCTGATCTTGAATTCTAGACATCTAAAATGATGTCCAGATCATTCTAGAATTCCTTTCTGGGCCTACGGGCTCTTCACCTTGGAAAATCCAACTATTCCTTCCCCAGAGCATTCTCACCCTGAAATATCCACCAAACACACCTTGGTCTTCAACTGTCAAGTTTCTCCTATAGCCTCCATGTTGTGGAGAGGCGCAGGCCAGCCAAACTTCATTCCCCTTTTGTGCTTAACTGTGCAGATTTCCCACTAAGTTTCATGCCCAGTTCATCCATTTTTTCAACCATGCCCTTCCCCAATCCCCTTTTTAGCATCAGATTGTGTGCTGCCTTTCCTTTTTTTTTTAGAGTCTAAGTATCTCCATAGACTTTCATTTCACTTGTATTTGCATCCCCATTAACTTAGAAAAGCATCTGATACAAAGTAAAGTGCGTATTCAATGCTTGTTTTCTCCTTTCCTTAGATTGTGCTTTTCACAGTTTGACAAGGGGGTTGGGTGGTCTGGGTAAGGGACATGGAACGCCCTTTCCTCAAAAAAAAAAAAAAAAAAAAAAGAAGAAAAAGAGGACTATTGAAATATTTTTAAAATACACAGAAAACAGAAGGTGGTTCAAGCATCTTTGAAAGCAAAAACAAATTTATTGTATACTTTTTAAAAGGGTAGTATGTAATAAATTATTGCAGTTCCATATATAATCATCCTTTTTCTACTCTATTACGGAAATATTATACCTCAGAGAAATGGTTAATTCTCTTATATTAAATAAGTGATTTCTAGGGAGATCCAGTTTTTTCCTTTTACCTATTTCCTCATTCATTTGTGACTGCACAGACCTGCCTCACTTAAATCCAATTCACTTGCAAGTCATGATATCACCTTCCTGAAGTGATGATCCTCTTCAAGAATGAAGGAAAAACAACAACCCACTGGTAGGTGTAGCTGTCCCACTGGTCAGTTTCAGTTCAGCTACACAGGTGCTTGCTTGCTTGCTTCCTTCAGGCCTACCTTCTTCTTCTCTCTTTTCCCTCTTTACACCCAGGGAATCATACCCTTATATGTAGGTAATCTGCCCAAAGAAATGCAAATTTCGATTGTAGAAATCTCACAAGATACCTAGAGGTTTTCAGGATAGATTTCTTTTTTAAGGATCCTGCCTTAAAATCACTCTGACTCTGGACCCCAGGCCAACAGTAGGTCTGAGCACAAACCTACCTGGGTCATTATTTGGGTTCTGATGGCTCAGAGCAAATGTAACTAGCAATTGTTTCACCTTTGGCCAGAAACACTCATGGTCTTCTCCTGCCAGACAGATTTCTTTTTTTGGCTAGGTAAAAGAGTCCATTCTTTCCTTATCTAGCCTTAATCACTGAATGGGTGTGGCCTTGGACAAACTGAGACCTGGGACAGTAACCAGAGTCATCTCCAGTCATCTAGATCTATATCTCCCCACTGGACCCAGACAGCTCTGGGAGGAGAAAGTGAGGCCAGTGAGTTTGCAGGGCCCTCCCTCACTTAAATCCAATTCATTTGCAAGTCAAGATATCACCTTCCTGTGATGTCATGGTTCCTTTTCAGAACATAAGGATGAATGTCATTTCCTCTATCTAAAGTCCAGTCATTTTTTTAAATTAAATTTTATGTCTGATTTTAGTTTATACATCATTCATTTCCACAAGGTTTTGAGTTACAAATTTTCTCCCTATCTTTCCCCTACCCACCACCCCAAAACAGTTATCCTACTGTAACCTCTTCTCCCAATCTGCTCTCTCCTATATCCTCCCCCATCCCCCTCCAACTTTCCAGTAGGGCAAGATGGATCTCAATACCCCAGTGCCTATATATCTTATTTCCTAGTTGCATGTAAAAAAAAAAGATTATATATACACACACATATATAATACACATGCACATGCACACACACATACACACACGTATTTTTTTTTAAACATTTGATTTTAAAACTTTGAATTACAGATTAATTCCCTTCCTCCCTTGTCACCCACCCTTACCCCACTGAGATCTTCTTGTCTAGGTAGAATTCTTGCCCCACCCAACTAGAAAAACCTCTTGAAGAAAATTCTAATCTGGGTGAACCCAAGCCCATTTTTTTCTAGCCAGATGCCCCCTATTCCCTTTCATTAGAATACCTCTAATTATAATTATACCTCTTATAATAATATTCATTCTTCTAATTAATTGTTTATGAGAGTTTATTGCTTCCTGTCCTGAACACCTACTCTTCCAAGGGCATATAAGCATCAAGAGGCTGACATGATCAGTCTTTGGTTTAGGAGAGATAGTCAATGACCCTTCTATTAATTATCCACGAGCAATAACTAATAAAATGATTTATTACCCAGAAGCTATGTCTCTTGAACTTTTTATACGTTACACAATTTTTTAGTTTCCATCACATTCAGAATAAAAAAATAAAGATGTTGAAAATTATCATGGAAAAAAACAACTGTGATATCATATTGGGCAATGAAAGAAATTCAAAAGCTTAAAAAAAGCATGTACTCACCTATGTAAGCATGTACTCACATGTAGGTGCAAGAATACAAACATATGAACCTCAATACATACAATTAACATGATCACCTTTATTATCTACTCTTACAATGATGAGGTATAGGCTATGGGAACCCTCTTTGAGGTCTCCTTGGATCTTCCCTCTTGATGATGTGCCTGAGGCATAAGCCTTTCATTATCACTAGATCCAAATCTCTGTTACTAGCCCAGCCCTCCATTGTGCAGCTACTCCCCCTATGATCCTCCCAAAATATCTATACCCAAATCTTAAACTAGCCTAGCTCTCCACTGTCTATCATCTCCAGGTATCTTCCAACTACTTCCCACCCTTAATCTCTTATTACTGGAGTCTGACCTCATTTGACTCCTTCTGAAGACCCTTCCCAAACTCCTCCTCTAGACTATCCCTAGAGCCCTCCCACAATCTTTCTGTATATAAGCTCCATCTTGCCTCCATGAGGGAGCCAGGGATTATACAGCACTGACTCACTCAGTGTAAGATTATTCTGGTCTGCTTGTCCAATACACGCATTACAGATACTTAGGCTTCTTAAGAGTCTATCCATTATGGTAAACCTTTAATAAACTTTGCTTTACTTTGGCTGAGAGAAGACTTGAGTAGAATTCATTCAACAGGACTGGAGTGTGGGTATTTTGGGGTCTCGCGTACCCCTAAACCATAAACCACCACATTTTATGGTTCTCTGACTTCAATAAAATACACGATATACAATGGCAGTATCAAACCATAACCTCGGTCATTCAAACAAAATGAGAGTGTACTAAGTGTGAAGTCATAGTTCAGAAAGACCAAGTATTTCTAAAGCCAGCAACAGAGGGGCTGGGGCTGAAAGGTATTCAAAAGGTTAGGTTTTTGTTCCTATTTTTTTTTTTCAATTATACTCAATATCCATAAGCAAACACAAATATTAAAATACACAATCTAGGACTATGGGGGGAAAAACAATCTTTTTTGTTCATTTCTTCACTCTGCATTATATAATATCATTCTATATTTTTATATATTCTTCATATTTGTCATTTTATGGCGTAGTACTATGCCATTATATTCATATGTCAAAATTTGTTCAGCCATGCCCTAATCAGAAAGATAACAATTTGTTTCTATTTGTTTTCTATTTTTGTGAATACTTTTGTATGGCTAGTCTAGGTAGTTCTGGTAGTAGACTCATTACATCAAAGGGAAAGAAGAGTTATATAGAACTTATTGTAAAATTTCTACTGCTTTCAGAAAAGGTTGTATAAATTCACATCTCTGAAAACTTTGTAATAACTTGTCTTTTCCTTCAAGTTATGGTAGTACTGATTTTTTTTCAGCTGAATATAAAATAATATCTGAATTGTTTTAATTTGCATTTCTCTTAACAGAAATTTTGAATACATTTGTCAGGTAGTTATTGATAAAGTTGTTTCTCTTCCATAGAAATATTCAACTTATATCTTTTGACTATTTATGAATCTTATTAAGTATATGTAATCCTTATCAACCTTAGATGGAAGACAACATTTCCCCAATTTATTTCCTTGAATTTGGGGGTTGGTATTGGCTTTTGTTTTACAAACACTCTAATTTTTATTTTAAAGAAGCAATACACACACACACACATATACACATATATGTATATATGTAGTGTGTATATAAACATACATAAACACACACATACATACATATACACACATATTATATTTTTCCCCTCCTACAATTCTACCTGTGACATCTACTATCTCCCAACTATATGTAAAATAGTATTAATAATAGTATTTATATATATTTAAAACATTTGATTTTAAAACATTGAATTCCAGATTCATTTCCTTCCTCCCCTGTCACCCACTCCTGCTAGGAAGATAAGCAATTCAGTATATGTTGTACATGTGTAGCTATGCAAAACATTACCATAGTAGATATATTGTAAAAGACTGACTATATTTCCCTCCCTCCTATCCCACCTCCCACCTGGTCCACTCCCCACTGTGATACTGTCCTTTTCCAACTTCACTCCCACCCAGCCTGCCCTCCCTTCCATCATCTCTGCCCCTCTCCCCGCGCCCCACTCTCCTGTAGGGTGAGATATCCCATTTAGTATGTATGTTATTCTCTCCCTGAGCAAATTCAATGAGAATAAGGTTTTGCCTTTTTGCCTTCCTGTTCTTTCCCTCCCCTGCAACCACTACCCCTTGCCTCTTCTACATGAGATAGTTTACCCACCCTCCCAACACACACACATCTACTTGCCACATTCCTCTATCACCTCTTAACTTCACCCCTTAAGTATCATCCCTTCCCATCAAATTCGACTTGTGGTCTCTATCCATGTATACCTGTAAACATATATACACACATTCACATATGTATTTATATGCCCATATACCCTTCTTCAGCTATTTTCATGCTGAGAAAGGTTTCATCAGTTACAGTTATTATTTTTCCATGTAGGAATGTAAATAGTTCAACTTTGATAAGTTCCTTTTGATTTCTTTTCCCTGTTTACCTTCTCAAGCATCTTTGGCTTCTTGTGTTTGAATGTAAAATTTTCTATTCAAATTTTCTATTCAACTTTTTTTCCTCAAGAATGCTTGAAGGTCCTCTATTCCACTGAATGACCATATTTTCCCCTGAAACAAGATACTCAGTTTTGCTGGGTAGGTGATTCTTGGTTTTAATCCCAGGTCATTTGCCCTGTGGAATATCATATTCCATGCCCTTCCATCTCTCAGTGTAGAAGCTGCCAGGTCCTGTGCTATTCTGACTGTGTTTCCACAATATTGAAATTGTTTCTTCCTGGCTGCTTGTAATAGTCTCTCCTTGATCTGGGAATTCTGGAACCTGGCTACAATATTCCTAGGAGTTTTCTTTTTGGGATCTTTTTCAGGAGGTGATCTGTGGATTCTTTCAACCTCTATTTTGCCCTCTGGTTCTAAAACATCAGGGCAATTTTCCTTGAGAATTTCTTGAAGGATGATTTCTAGGTTCTTTCTTTGATCACGACTTTCAGGTAGTCCAATAATTTTTAAATTATCTCTCCTGGATCTATTTTCTAGGTCAGTGGTTTTTCCCATGAGATATTTCACATTGCCTTCTATTCTTTCATTTGTTTGGATCTGCTTTATAGCATCTTGATTTCTCATAAAGTCACTAGCCTCCATTTGCTGCAGTCTAATTCAGAAGGAATGATTCTCCTCAGTGAGCTTTTGAGATTCATTTTTTTTTCAGAGTTTCTTGCTGTTTATTGTGCAGTCAGAATTTGAATTTAGCACCCTCGAGCATTTAATTGGTTGATCAGTGCCAAAGCCACGTTGTCTATGTACCATACTCATGTAACTCAAAATTTCAAAGACACTAATGCCTAGAGCAGTTCTTAAGCAGATCTCTGGCCTAGTTTCACTTACTCAAAACTTTATCCAGAAGTCTAGCTCTCTAGGCTTTCCAATATGTTCTTTTAAAAAAAAAGCAGCACAATTTCTCCCTAGCATATTAAACACATCACTTGCATCACATTTGCATCTAAAGATTACCATGCCTGACTTGTTCTCCCTACATTGGGTCAAAGTACCTCTCACTTTGCACAATTAAATCCTGATTTAAAATATTTTAAACTTTATGAAGTCACTGTCTGTAATCTATAGAGAACTGGTCTTTCCCCATGGGACCTTTAGTCATGGCAAAGATCACTTGATTCTTGGTCAGGAATCAAAATTAGCCAAATGTTTGCTTTTCACTTTTGTGCCCTCTGGTTGTCCTGGAAAATAGATAAAATATAGACTGATTTCATGCAATTTGGGCTCATAAACTGCAGGTTTGAATAGATACAGACCTAAAGAGTATGAGGATCCTTGGTGGAGCTTATAGAGGGCTATGTGAAAGAAAGACCTGGACTATACTTATAACCAAAACCTTCAATATCTGGGAAATATTTTCTTTTTTCTTTTCTTTTCTTTTTATATTTGAAACATTTAATTTTAAGACTTCAAATTTCAGATCCACTCCCTTCCTCCCTTGTCACCCACTCCCTCTGGGAAGATAAGCAATTCAGTATGTGTTGTACATGTATAGCTATGCAAAACATTACCACAGTAGATATATTTAAAAGACTGCTTATATTTCCCTCCCATCCATCCCACTCCCCAACTGGTCCAATCCCTACTTTGATCCTGTCCCTATTTGAAAGTGGGTACTTCCAACCTCCCCTCCCCCTAGAATGCCCTCCCCTCCATCATCCCCCCTCTTATCCCCCTTCCCCCTACTCCCTTGCAGGATGTGATATCCCATTTAGTATGTATGTGATTCTCTCCCTGAGCCAAATTCAATGAGAATAGGGTTTTGCCCTTTTGCCTTCCTGTTCTTCCCCTCCCCTGCAACTATTTCCCCTTGCCTCTTCTACATGAGATAGTTTACCCTACCCTGTCTCTCCCCATCTCCTCTTGCCACTTTCCTCTCTCACCTGATAACTTCACCCCTTAAGTATCATCCCTTCCCAACAAATTCAACCTGTGCCCTCTATCCATGTATACCTGTGAACATATGCCATGTACCCTTCTTCAATTATTTTCATAATGAGAGAGGTTTCATCAAACACAGTTATTGTTTTTCCATGTAGGAATGTAAATAGTCCAACTTTGATAAGTTCCTTTTGATTTCTTTTCCTTGATTACCTTCTCAAGCATCTCTTGCTTCTTGTGTCTGAATGTCAATTTTTCTATTCAATTCTGGTTTTTTCATCAAGAATGATTGAAAGTCCTCTATTCCACTGAATGACCATATTTTCCCCTGAAACAAGATACTCAGTTTTGCTGGGTAGGTGACCCTTGGGTTCATTCCCAGCTCTTTTGCCCTCTGGAATATCATATTCCATGCCCTTCAATCCCTCAGTGTAGAAGCTGCCAGGTCCTGGGCTATTCTGATTGTGTTTCCACAATATTGAAATTGTTTCTTCCTGGCTGCTTGGAGTATTTTCTCCTTGATCTGGGGATTCTGGAACCTGGCTATAATATTCCTGGGAGTTTTCTTTTGGGGATCTTTTTCAGGAGGCGATCTGTGGATTCTTTCAACCTCTATTTCCCCCTCTGGGTCTAAAACATCAGGGCAATTTTCCTTGAGAATTTCTTGAAGGGTGATTTCTAGGTTCTTTCTTTGATCATGGTTTTCAGGTAGTCCAATAATTTTTAAATTATCTCTCCTGGATCTATTTTCCAGGTCAGTGGTTTTTCCCATGAGATATTTCACATTGCCTTCTATTCTTTCATTTGTTTGGATCTGTTTAACAGCATCTTGATTTCTCATAAAGTCACTAGCTTCCATTTGCTCCAGTCTAATTCTTAAGGAATGATTCTCCTCAGTAAGCTTTTGAGATTCTTTTTCCATCTGGCAAATTCAGCTTTTTAAGGCATTCCTCACCTCATTGCCTTTTTGAGCCTCTTTTGCCATTTGAGTTAGTCTATTTTTAGGGTGTTATTTTCCTCAGTCAGGCTGTTGACTCTCATTTCATACTTTTCTTGCATCTTTCTCATTTCTCTTCCCAATTTTTCCACCACTTCTCTTATCTGCTTCTTAAGGTCCTCTATGTCCTATAGCCAGCTTGTATTTTCATTTGGGGCTTTTGGTGCAGGATTTCTGACCTCACAGTCCTCCTGTTCCATGCTTCGATCCACTGCCCCCAAAATAGGAGTCTAATGTTGAATTTTTCTGTTTATTTTGTTTCCTTGGCCTAGGCATATTGCCACTCAATTACTTGACTTTTGGGCTTGTTGCCACAGGAGGAGTATGCCAAGAGCCAGGGCAGCTTCCGTCCCAAACACTGGGGTTTTGTCAACTGCAAGAGGTATTAGTTGGGTGGCCTCTGTGAAGCCTCCACACACTCTGGCAAGCTGGTCACACACCCCAAGACCTCTACCCCAGACCGCAATCCAGATCCAAGAAGGGTAAATCAAGAGGGATTACCCCCCAGACTGATTGCTGGATCTCCCTACAGTTTGCAGGCCAGGAGCTGAAGCCGCAAGGTGGCGCAAGTTGCACCGGCTCCTCAACAGCTTCTTGCCCCCAGGGGAAAGAGGCCACACACTCCCCCAACCAGTCCCAAAGTTCATAGGGCACTGACCTCTCACTTTGTCCTAGGCATCTATGTGTTGATAATTCTGGAGACTCCACAGATGCTGGTATTCTGGGGTCCCTCCAGCCGGTTGCTGGTCCAGCTGCCCTGGGGCTAAAATCCCCCACTCATGTGGTCCTGGGCTCTGCTCCCAGAGTGCTCTGCTGGCCGCTCCCTGCTGGGCTGCCAGGCTCTCCTCAGCAGGAGGTTAGCTTCTCTGTGTCATTTGGTGGGTTCTGGAGCTCCACAGGTCGTTCAGATCCCCCTTTTATGTAATTGTGCAGTGGAGCGGGCCTGAGCTCCGTGGAAGTGCTGTTTCTACTGCGCCATCTTGACTACCCCTGCCAGTGTTTTTTTTTTTTTAATCTTAAATTTGTTGAACTTCACTTGACTATGTGTATCTGCTTCTATTTCATATTTATCTACTTTGTTCCATTGATCTGTTTTCCTAGTTTTTAATAGCAACAAAGAATTAAACTAAAGAAGATTTTATAATATGAATTATAATAATTTTATAATTTGAATCTCTTAGTATAATTAGGGATCTTCATAATTTTCTTTGATATTCAATCAGTTTTTTCTCTAACAAGAATGTAATTTTGTTTAAATCTGTGAGGTATTCAATTAAATATTTTGAAGGGTATTGCACTAAATTTATGGACTAAATTGTATAGCACTGACAGCTTCATTAGACAGGATTGATGCAGCCACAGCAGTCAAACTTTTCACCAATTATATTATTCTTCCTTTCTTTTTTTTTTAAAGAGTTATTTATGTCTTTCGATCTCCTCTGTGTCATCATAGGGCAATGTCCAAATATTTGATACATTCTGAACAGAGACACAGCTAACCAATCTCACTATGTAATTTGTTGTTCCCAAAGGAAAAGATACTTAATAGTTGTAATAGTAATGAAATTTGAGCTGACGGAGACTGAAGAAACATCACTGTGGTTCCAGTACTTTATACAAATGTTGTTGCGTCTTTGTTAATGTCTATGAATGCTATTGTGTCTTTGTTAAGCTTTGTCTTCCCAGGAACAGAGACTATGAGAGATTTGAGGTGGACTGGAAACTGTGAGCCTCAATATGGTTTGAGAGGTGGACAAGGAACTGGGAGCTGTCTGCCTTTGAACTCAGTTGACAGTTGGTAAGATTCATGCAGGAGCTGGGACCATGGAAGAGGAGCCATGGAAACTGAAAGTCTGCCTCAAGTCAAGATGATAAGAACTCTCTGTGGGTACTGAGTAGTGGCTTTTGTACTTTCTATTACCCCTTAAAAGGGTACTGAGTAGTGACTGATGAAATTGTAACTTAATTGCACCCCATGGGTGGCTGACTTTGACTTTTGTACTTTGTGTCCCTTAAGGAGGCAAAGAAGATTGAATGATTGAGTCACTAAATGATTGGGTTACTAGATGATTGTACTTTGTTTAAAACTATGTGACCATTTTGGTGAAAACTATGTGGCCATTTTAGTGATAAGTTGTTGAGTTGTGACATGGTGAATGATGTATTTTGATGTTCTGTGAATGTTTTGCTCTGATTTGTTATTGAATAAATAGAGAGTTCACTATACTGTGTAATCAGAACCTTGACAAGGTGTTCACAGCAGCAGTCCTCTGGAAGCTGCTTATGCTTGGCTTTACAGTAAGTTAATAAAAAGAAGCAGAAGTGTGCTCTCAGTGCCACATAAGGGAATGCAGAAAACAAAGGCTGACTTCCAGCTGGCATCAGCTTTTAGGTAAGAAGGATTACATTTAAATAGAGCATTTCTTTACTGCTAACATTCCAAGATATAAATGAAGGATGTGTGAGTCCCATAGCAAAGGGATGGACAATCCGAATTATATTTTCATACTTTAGTGATGTGGATTTCAACAATTTACTTAAATCAGAACACAGCTAAGCTAGGGGAAAACATGATCCTTTGGATAGGCAAGAAGAAGTCAGGGTAAGGATAGGAATGAAAACCTGGGACCCATTTCTAATTCCAGTAAAGAGTTCTGGATTATTGAATACTAGAATGAGAACTAAAGGGCACTAGAGATGTTGGTCTAACTGCCTACCCCTCCTCCCACCATTTTCACAGATCATAAGAGGGCCAGAGGTTAAATAACTTGCCCATGGTTCTATAGGTTAATAAGTAGTAGAGTCAGAATTGGAACCCAAGTCTTCTGACTCCAAAAATAACATTGTATCATTACACCGTACCAGGCTGCAAACCTTATGAAGGGGGAAGGAACACCTTGAAGCTTTTATCCTAAAATGAAAGCTGGTAATTCTACCTGACCTATTTTCCCCCTCTAATCAGAGGTCAGAGAATATACTGCTTACCCACTGGCAAATTAGATGTCCCAAACACAAGTGGACATTAGGAGATACCTATATTGGCTGATGGTTAGGGGAAATCCTAATACATAAACCTCCCCCATCCCCAAAATAATCCTGTTTTTTCCTCAATATTAATTTTTAAACATTATCATTTTGTGTAGAAAATCTGATCACCACAAGGAACATGTCTTTTGAAACTGATAACAAAATTTTGCAATTAGCTCACATACCTGTATTTTGATGACAGCAGCCTCATTTTCCTTTAGGAAAGCTTTTCTGTTTTCAAATTCTTTTTTAACACGCTTCATTAAAGGTGTCAAATTACCATCATCTACCATATTTGCACCGGAAGACCACATTTCCTCCAAAAGGAAGCCTTCTGTAGCTTTATCAATGAGATCCTAGTGAGACATTTTTATATGGTTATACTTAATAAAAGTTTAAGCAAAATGAAATATTTCATGATTTCTATCTCAATTATTATTGATTCTTCATTGGTTATCAAGAGCAATACAGAGTCTCCTCTGACCCTCTCCCCTGACCTGTTCAGAAATGAAAAGACAGGCACTTTTCTGAACTGGCCTAAATGGAATATTTCTCCAAGGTAGGGTCATTGCAGCAACTTGCTAGCAATATGATTTGGGGTTTCTCTGATTATTATAATTTCCTATGCTCTGTTTTATTCTTGAGCTTAACATTTTACTTTTTCACATTTTTACTTCCATATTATTTTCTCTCTATTACTTTCACCTTAGCCATCTTTCATATAGCAACATTTTGGTTATTCACTGGTCAATGATACCTGGTAAAATGTCCTCCCTGAAAGTTCTTTTTTTCTATCCCATTGTAGCTATTGCTCAGAGTCAGTAAAAAGAAGGGAGGATAACTGTTACCAACCTCTTGACAGAGAGTCAATGGTCTCAAGGTGCAGGACTACACACTTTTGGATATGGCCACTGTGTATGAATTCATTTTGCTTGATTATGTTTATGTTATGAGGGTAATATTCCTGAGTTTTTAGTTAGGTTGGGTTAAGGGAAGAGAACAAAAGTAGTAGGTTTGCATTAATGATTCCCCTACCACAAAAGAAGACAATCGAAAAAAAATTTTTTTAATGTGCAGAAGATAACAGAAGTAAGTTCAGAAGAAAGCACACACTAGCAGGGCAGTTTTGAAAATGATTTGGAATTTATTATATGCTTTTTTCAAGACCATATGAAATATCCCCCCCAATGTAGTCTGTATTTAATCCAAGGGGTAAGAGAAAGTAATTAAAGTTTACTGAAGAGAGGAAATGACACAGATAGACTTCTGCTTTAGGAATGTCACCTTGGCAGCTGTCTGGAGGATGGACTGGAGAAAGGAGGAAATCTGAGTTATTGATGGGGGCATAATATAAGGTGGTATCCATGGGAGTGAATGGATGTGAAAGATGTTGTGAAGGGAAAGACTTCATAATTTATTGGCTTTCATTGATGTAGGACAGTGAAAAGGCAAAGATGCTTACAAGGCTGGGAGGTTTAAAAGAAAATAGGAAATTCTCTTTTAGACAAGTTGATTCTAAATGCTTATGGGATATTCCATTTGAAAGTCCAAGAGATAGCTGAAGATGTGCAATTTGAGCTCAGAAAGAGAATACTGATAGATAGGTCGATATATACATACATACACACACACATACATACATATACACACGTACATAGAAGAAATGAAGGAGGGAGCTATCTGGGAGGTTTTTGCTTAGAAATGATAATTAAAACAAGGGGAGCTAATGAGGTTACCAAGTTAGAGGGCGTAGTTATAGAAGATACAGAGCCTGGGGGAGTATATTGAAAGTTTAGGAGAACAATATGAATGACAATCTATCAAAGGAAACTAAAAATGGATAAATATGAAGGTGGAGCAGTACCATGAAAATCCAAAGAAGAAAGAACATAAAGGTAGTTAACATGTACAAGTAGTGGTGGTGTTGTTCAACAGTAGCATTTGACACCATTAGGATTTCAAGACAACCTAACAGAGGCAAATGCTGCAGAAAGAAGAATGAGGATTGGGTAAAGGACATCAGACCAGGAAATTAGGCAATCACTGGGAACTTTGGAGAGTATGATTATAAGCCATATTTCAAATAGTTGAGAAGGGAAGATAAACTGGAGAGCAGAATATAAACAGTTTAGAAGAGATCACTTCCAGATGGGTTAGGGGAGGGGACAGAAAAGGAGGGCAAGGGAATTATTACCAAGGAAGGATTCATGGAGGAAGAAGTATTTGTCTTAGGCCTTGAAAGGCTGTCCTGTCTACTGAGACATAGGTAAATATTTATCAGTTTGTTAAAAGCAGGTGGCACATACTTATAATCTGACCAGGAAGGATGAAGTTGAAAGATCTTTTGAACCACAGGAGACTAAGCCTATTGAGTATCCACACTAAATCAAACATTATCTCGGAGTGGGGGCCCCGTAGGGTGCCTAAAGATGGGTGAATGAGCAAAGATTGGAAGCAGGGCAGATACAAGCTCCAGTATTTATTGGAATGGGGTAGGGCCTGTGAGTAGCTCCTGTATTTCCAGTCTAGGTGAAATAGGAAAACTACGTTTTAAAACACATACTCCACACACCCAACAGATTGTCACAGAAGAGGAATACAAACTGGATAAATGAGTCTGATGATAAATGAGAGGTCAAGCTTGGGCAGAAAGGTGACATAAATCTGTGTGTTCACTTCTCAAAGAATAATCTTTCTCCATACCTCCTCAAATAAATCAGCTATTGGTAGCTCCTCCTACCTCAAAAACACCGTTCCTCTTCAAAAGACAAAAATAAACAGAAGGACTTTATTGACTTCTCTGTTAAGTCCCTTTACAGATTGAAACAAATCCAGTACCATACCTTAATTTCATGCTGTGACAGCCAAGATATTTTCTCTCCATAATTTTCAGGACAAATCCAGGTACCCACTCCTGTGTCTGTGTTGTAATAGTAGTTATAAATATCACGCAATGTGAGTTTGATCCATGAGCCTTCTGTAGTCACTAAATGCAAAAATAAGATACATTACATTGAAGACGAAGACAGAAGACTTTAGTGACAGTATAATCTTCTTTTCAATATGTGAAACATCAAGAACTTTATTAACAAGAAGCACTGAGATGGTCTAGTCATAGTTGCTAGAAATGGACTCCTGAAGTGAAAGGAAGCATCAGTGCAGACCAAGGGGTCACTTAAACTGTTTTTTTTGTGTGTGTGTTTGTTTGTTTGTGTGTGTGTGTGTGTGTGTGTGTGTGTGTGTGTGAGCTTCTTTAGCATTAAAATGAAACCTAAAATATGCGCTGTGATCTGTTACATATATTCATAACTGAAGGAAACGTTAAATTCCAGTTAGAGGGGAGTAAATATAAAGATGTATTTTTTTCACTTACAAGTGCATGAACTCTCTGAAATAAAGCTTCCACACTTCTAAGAGATAAGAGCTTCTATGTGAGATACTCAAAGGCCAAGTGGTACATACAACCTGGTTTGGTAGGTGCAAAGTGGGAGATAGAAAGAAAGAAGCATGCAGGAGGGGAGAGAAAAGGATAAACGATTTTCCATCCTGAAACCTACATTTTTGGCAGATGAGGATAGGATTCAGTCCAGGCTGGAGGTAGGGAAATTGCATAAAGAGAGCAGAAGAAAACTGACCGTATGTCCTCAACTCTACATAGGCTAACATTCTGGTAGAATGAATTTTCTTGTTTGATTCCTTGTCTTTCCAGAAGAGCTCATGATATACTCTTGGAAGTGAGGGGATTTTTGTCTTTATTTTTCTCTTTCTATTCACACCATCCATTGCAGTGCCTGGCATGAAGCAAAAGCTTAAAAAAGCCTTGTGGAACAAACAAAGAGCTCTTTCTTACTCTCTGATCCTGATAGACACTGAAAAATGCTATCAGTATATTCTGATTATTGCCATGAGAGTGAATACTGATTCCATAAGAGACTATTTCTAAGTACAAAATAGCATGTGCAAATTAAAAGGCAGCTAAGTGAAAAGGATAAAGTGCTGACACTGGGCAAATCACTTACCTCTGTCTGCCTCAGTTTCTTCAACTAGGAAAAATGGATAACAATATCACCAACCTCCCAGGATTGTTGTGAGGCTCAAATAATCCAATGTTTGTAAAGTGCTTAGCACAATGTCTGGCACATAACAAGTGCCAGATAATTAATAATAATAATAATAATAATTAATAATGATAAATAATAATTATTATTGAGAAGTCATAAGGTACGCTTGAAATTCACATAGGCTTTAATTCAACAGGTTAAATGAAAAGGTAATCAAAACGGTTTTTAAATTATCTGTTCAAAATTGTTTAAATATTTATTTCTTGATACTCTCAGAAAGGAGACTTAAGTAGTATGGAAATCCATTAATTGGGATGAGAAGGCAGGCCAGACCTTTGCATGCTTCAGCAAAGCCTAGGGCAAACAGGTATCCTCCAGTAACCAAACCTCCATGTGATTTAACACAAACCACGGCAAAGATACATCCTCCAGTGGCCAGACTGCCAGCCTCAGCATATGCCAAACACCATCACTAGGACCCCATCTCAGCACCAGGTAAGCTGCCAGGCCTCTGTGGCCTCCAACAGCACCAGTCAACCACCACTCCAATCCCACAACACCACACATGAAGATCCCCTGTGGGCTTCAGAGAAACATTAGCACAACACCAGGTAAACAGCCAGGGCCTGCAACCACTAGCACAAGAAGGTGTTCAAATCCAGTCTCAGGCACTCAACACTTGCTAGCCATGTGACCTTGGGCAAGTCACTTAACCCCAATTGCCCTGCCCTACCCCCTCCAAAAAACTTAAAAAAAAAAAGTACAATTGGTCGAATAGAAAAGAAAGTACAAAAGCTAATTGAGGAAAACAGCTCCTTAACAGTTAACAGTTAAAAGTGGGCAAGTGGAAGCTAATGAATCAACAGGATATCAAGAATCAATTAAAAAAAAAATCAAAAGGATGAAAGAAACAGAAGAAAATATAAAATACCTCATGGGAAAAGCAACTGACCTAGAAAATAGATCCAGGGGAGACACTATCAAAATCACTAGACTACCTGAAAGCCATAATCAAAGGGAGGATCTGGACAACATCTTTCAAGAAAATATCAAGGAAAACTGCCCTGATGTCCTGGAACCAGAGGGCAAAATAGGCATTGAAAGAATCCACCCATCACCGTAGGAAAGAGATCTCAAAATAAAAACTTCAGGGAACATTATAGCCAAATTTCAGAACTATCAGGTCAAGGAAAAAATACTACAAGTGACCAGAAAGAAGCAATTCAAGTATTAGGGAGTCATAATCTGGACCACACAGGACGTAGTAGCTGCAACATTAATGGATCTGAGGTCATGGAACATGATATCCTGGAAGGCAAAGGAGCTAGGACTACAACCAAGAATCACTTAGCTGGCAAAATTAAGTGTAATACATCAAGGAAAAAAACATTCATTCAATAAAATAGAAGAATTTCAAGTTTTTATAAGGAGGCCAGAACTAAATAAAATATTTGGCTTCCAATATCTAGACCCAAGAGAAGCATGAACAGGTTCAAGGGAGCTAAAATATTTACATCCCCATGGGAAGATAATACTTGTAATTCTAAAAATGGTATCAATAATAGTACAGCTAGAAGAAATATATATAGACAGAGGGTATGGGTATAAGGTGAATTTGAGAGAATGACATAAAAAAATTTAAGAGATGAGACAGAGAGTGGGCGGCTAGGTGGCACAGTGAGTAAAGCGTTGGCCCTGGAGTCAGAAGGACCTGAGTTCAGATCCAACCTCAGACACTTAACACACACACAAACAAAAAAACCTAGCCATGTGACCTTGGGCAAGTTACTTAACCCCAATTGCCCTCCAAAAAGCAAAAAAAAAAAAAAAAAAGAGAGAGAGAGAGAGTTAAGAGATGAGACAGAGGAGTACAATGAGTTCAGAAGGAAGAGAGAGGTAGAATGGGGTAAATTATTTCACATGAAGAGGTGCAAAAGACCTAATACAGTGGAGAAGAAAACATGAGGATGGGTGATGAGCATCATTTGAACCTTACTCTCATGAGTATTGGCTCAAACAGGAAATAATATAGAAATCAATCTTACCCAACAGTGAAGTAGGAGGGAAGATCATCAAATAGAGGGAGGACTGAAAGCAGGGAGGACACATTAGGGGATGTGGTAGACAGAAACAAAATACTGGTGAGGAGGAAAAGGGTGAAAGGAGAGATAACACAGACAGGAAGAAGAATAGAATGAAGGGAAATACACAGGTAGTAAGCATAACTGTAATATGAATGGAATGAACTCTCCCATAAAATGGAAGCAAGTTGCAGAGTGGATAAGAGTGGATCAAAACCAGAATCCTACAATATGTTGTTTATAAGAAACACACTTAAAGTAGAGAAACACACACAGAGCAAAGGAAAATGCTAGAGGAGAATCTACTATGCTTCAGCTGGAGTAAAAAAAAAAAAAGGAAAGGTAGAAATCCTGATCACAGACAAAGTAAAAGCAAAATTAGAGCTAATTAAAAGAGATAAGGAAGGAAACCACATCCTGTTAAAAGATACCATAGATGATGAAGCAATATCAGTATTAAACATATATGTACCAATTGAGTACATTTATATTCTTAAAGGAGAAATCAAGTGAGTTACAGGAAGACACATACAACAAAACTATATTAGTGGGGCACTTCAATTGTCCCTTCTCAGAACTCAAAAAGTTCATTCAAAAGATAAACAAGAAAGAAATGGAGGAAGTAAATAGAATATTAGAAAAGTTAGATATGACAAACCTTTGAAGAAAACTGAATGAGAACAGAAAGGAATATACATTTTCTCAGCAGGCCATAACACCTACACAAAAATTAATCATGTAATAGGGCATAAAAAACCTCAAAATCAAATGTAAAAAGGCAGAAATAGTAAATGTATTTTTTTGGATCATTATGCAATAAAAATTACATTCAGCAAAGGGCAGCAGAAATACAGGTTAAAGAATGAGTGGGTCAAAGAACAAATTGTAGAAACAATAATTGCATTAAAGAGAATGACAACAATAAGACAACGTACTAAAATTTATGCAATGCACCTAAAGAAGTATCTATGGGAAATTTTACTTCTCTAAATTTTTATATCAACAAAAGGGCAAAAGAGCTGGGATTGAAGCCAAGGGTCACCTACCCAGCAAAACTGAGTATCTTGTTTCAGGGGAAAACATGGTCATTCAGGGGAATAGAGGACTTTCAAGCATTCTTGAGGAAAAAACCAGAGTTGAATAGAAAACTTGGCATTCAGACACAAGAAGCAAGAGATGCTTGAGAAGGTAAATGGAAAAGAAATCAAAAGGAATTTATCAAAATTGAACTATTTATATTCCTACATGGAAAAACAATAACTGTAAGTGATGAAACCTTTCTCAGTATGGAAATAGTTGAAGAAGGGTATATGGGCATATGAATATATATGTGAATGTGTGTATATATGTTTACAGGTATACATGGATAGAGGGCACAGGTCAAATTTGATGGGAAGGGATGATACTTAAGGGGGGTAAACTACCTCATGTAGAAGAGGCAAGGGGAAGTGGTTGCAGGGGAGGGGAAGAATAGGAAGGCAAAAAGGAAAAACCATATTCTCATTGAATTTGGCTCAGGGAGAGAATTATATACATACTAAATGGGATATCTCACCCTGCAGGAGATTAGGGGGAGGGGGATGAGAGGGGGGAGGATGGAGAGGAGGGCATGCTGGGGCAAAGGGAGGTTGGAGGCACCCATTTTTGAAGAGGGACAGGATCAAAGTAGGGAATGGACCAGGTGGGGGGGGGTGGTGGGATGGGTGGGAGGGAAATATAGCCAGTCTTTTACAATATATCTACTATGGTAGTGTAGCTAGACACGTACAACATATACTGAATTGCTTATCTTCCCAGAGGGAGTGGGTGACAAGGGAGGAAGGGAATGGATCTGAAATTCGAGGTCTTAAAATTAAATCTTTTTTACAGATATCAATACATGTGACAACTACTTTATAGGTTTGTTATGGGTTCATCAAATGAGGCATTGTATGTAATTTGATTTACAAATTGTATCTGAAGCCTATTTGGAAACCAGGTTATTATTATCAGTGTTGAAATCAATCTTGTTACAAGAATAATTCAAAGAACAGATCAGACAAACTACCTTCCTTCTTAAGGAATAGTAGGTTTACCTCCAAATGACTTCTGTCTTTTGGCTTCCCTAAGGATTTGATAGTATTTTTTGGCATGCAGATCGGTGATTTCTCTTGTTTGTGAATAAGTAGAACGTAGCATTTTCAGGAGATTTTCTTTGTCTTCATTCTCCAAATACTGATTAATTTTAAATACTGTAGTAGCCCCTGAATGATCAAAAACAAAAACAAAAAACCATTCCAATTAGTGGATATTTTTTCTTCATAGGAGAGAGTATAAAAGGATATGTAAAGATAAAAATCAACCCCTTAGTAACAGAATGAATTTAGTAAAACCTTCTAGTAACAGAACTAAATTAGTAAAACCTATAGTAACAGACAACGAACTTGATCTTTGGTGATAGAGAACATGCCATACATCCTCTCTACATAATTTCTAGAATACAGAAGTAGGTTACCACTCTAAGTCATCACCCTCTAGTCTAAGTACAAAACTAGATATTGTTAGACTATGAGAAATATTGGATTTTTAATAAAAAAGTTAGCACTCTTTCTCTGGGTTACATTTAGAGACCATCCTACAAAGCAAAACGATGCATTAAAATGGGCTTTGATGAATTCAAAGACCATGCCAACTCCTTTATCAAAATTTGAATGCACTGTAAATAATATCAGAATGGCTACTGAAAATATCATAAGATTCACTATTTACACAATTCAGGGCCTGAGATGTCTCTGTGCCATATAATAAGCATTTCATACATGGACATTGCTATGCATACATTCTAGGTAAATGTTCTAGCAGACATCCTAGGCAGGAATGAATTTGTTCATATGTACAGAAAACTTGGGAACTAATTTTACCCTATGAGACATTTTAGCTCATCTCAGAATTGTGTGTTTCATCATACTGAGGGCACAATATTTTGAAACATTAAACCAAAGGTGAGAATAACAAACAATAGATATAACAGACAGAATAGAATAACAAACAAACAAAATGTCCATTTTATAAGTTAAGGATAAAAGAGCTGGAAAGAGATATATATTATTTATGTAAAATATACAAATAAATCAAAGAGTACTATTTCAACACAAAATAGAATAGAATGTCAAATAACTCACAAAATCTATAACAGTCCATAACCTAGAGGAGTTTGTGATGTAAAATATCAAAACAAAGAAACACAGAGAAGGTCACTCACTCCATAGGGGTGTGCCTAGTAGAAGACAACAAGACAATGGCAAGAACTATGTTTCTAAATACAAAAGGGAAAAAGTCTTCATGGCTTTTTGTTCAAATTGACTCAACATTAAGTTGGATAAAAGAGGAAAAAAAAATATTCTGTTCTCACACAGGGAAAGTATGGTGAAGATGGACTTTTAGGAAGCAAAGAAAGGGGCTAAAGGAGATAGGTCTAGACAAGAAAAAAAAACAAGAGGAAATAGAAAAAAGGAAACAAGAGGAAATAGAAAATGGCAAAGAATTGGGTTCAACATATGTACTGGATCAGATTCAGTACATATGTCCATTCAAACCCAGAGAAAAGTTTTAAAACTTTTTGGGGGGCTTAGAACTTCAATTTCATTATTATGGATAATTCCCAGTATAGAAACTCCCTTTGTTGATAAATTCAAAATATCTTCTGTAACAGATACTGAGGGGTAAAATGACTTGTCTGCTCAACACAACTAGTACTATCAGAGGCAGCTAAATGCTGCCTCTAACTCACATCTAGGGGCGGCTAGGTGACACAGTGAATAGAGCACTGGCCTTGGAGTCAGGAGGATCTAAGTTCAAATCCAACCTCAGACACTTAACATAAAACTAGCTGTGTGACATTGAGCAAGTCACTTAATCCCAATTGCCCTACCTTTCTGCATCCAAAAAGTAAACTCACATTTTCCTGACTTTAAGGCCAGCCCTTGTATTCACAATGTAAAATTTTTTCTCCTAAAATGGGATTTGAAAAATTGTGGTACTGTGATTTCTTATATGTAGTAATGTTTCATTTACCCAGCATTATTGAGGAATAAGTTTTTTTGGATAATATCAATTTTTTTACTTGTTTTTCAAGAAAACTGTTAACCTGTATCTTGTTTCTGCCTGGCTGTTTTGCAATTTTCTGAGAAATTTTTATCAAATAGTGAGTTCCTATCCCCAAAACTTAGATATTTATGCTTAACAAACTGTTTACCAAGATAATGTCTAAATGGATATATGACCTAGACATAAAGGGAGATACCACAAGTAAAATAGAACATGAAAAATATTATCTGTCAGATTTATGAATAGGAGAAGAATTTATGAATGGAGAACATTACAGAATGTAAAATGGATAATATTGATTGCATTAAATTTTAAAAAGATTTTGTTCTATAACTATTTTTTACTATGCATGTATATTTCTATTCCACTGATCCACCATTCTATTCCTTATGGAGTACTAGTTTTGATAATTACTGCCTTACAATACAATTTAGGATCTGATACTGCTAGACACCCCTCCTACTTCCTTTATATTTTTTCATTAATTCCTTTGATATTACTGACCCTTTGATCTTCCAAGTGAATTTTGCTATTATTTTTTCTAGCTCAATAAAACAATTTTTGGTAGCTTAATTGAGATGGCACTGAATAAGTAAATGAGTCCAGGCAGAATCATTATTTTTATTATATTGGCTTGGCCCACCCATGAATGATTAATATTTCTCCAATTATTTCAATCTGACTTTATTTGTATAAAATAAGTAAGTATAATTCTAAATCAAATACAGAAATAAACCTATCGAAAATGGAGAACTTGATTTCACAGTGAAAAGAATCCTAAGCTCAGAAAGAGGGAACTGCGGCTCTATATTATTTGTCTTTAAAAAAATCTGGCTTGTGGCAAAAAGATATGGACCAAAACAATATCCTCTGTCTGATCATTTATAAATGGATTTTTGCTTGGACCACATGACCAAAATCTGTTTTAAATCTTGATACAAAGAATGTTTTTTTTTAAAAAATGACTAAATTCCTTGCTGTTATGAAAAAACAAAAACAACAAACCATCTATGGAGGTCAGATATTGATGTTTTAGCTTTAAAAAATTATACTCTAAACAACATAATCCATGAATATGGTTTGAAAACAATGCAAAACTTATACAAAAATATATCTTTCAACAGAAAATTTATTAATCTATTCAATCAAAAGTAAGTTTATGGTATTTGTGATAATCCAGATATAATTCCTCCCCTTTTAACAAAGAAAAAGAGTTAAGCAGAACCAGCCCAAAGTAGTGTTCAGACTGTATTTGAAGTATTCCACACCATGGGTTTCCTTAACAGTATAAGGAATGAGAGGGCTCATTATTAAGCAGAAGTTGAAATAAAAGAACAAAACATTTTAAAGCAAGATTACTCTGAAAATTAAATCTTGCCCATTTTAGGTTTTTTTCATGCCTTCACTGTGAGTTGCTTTACACTTTCTAAGGGGTTCAGAAATGTATGAGATATTCATTTTCTACATGTATCATAAAATTTCCCTTATGTTCCTATCTCATGCACTGAATGCTTTGTTTCTGTTTTTGTCTAGGTCTGCAGGAAAGGAAGACATTGATATTTCCACCCAAGGGTGGAAAAGTTCATTTTGAAGAAATATACATATTTGTTCCTGTCTAAGAAAATAAGAAACAGATGCAAACTTTGGATGTTTGATATTTTTTAAAGTTCCTCTAAAGTTTAAAAACACATCTGGGATGCAATTTGATAAAATAGAATGGATCTTTAATTATGCCCTCCAAAGATGAATTAATGGAATGTTAAGAGGGCTTATTTTTACTTATACAAGTGAAATGACAGGGTGTTTTTTCCTCCTTATATCATCATGCAATTTCTCTGATAAGACAATTGAAAACAATTGTTTTCTCTTCTTTTTGTCATGGAAGATAGTGGGAAGGAGGAAGATTTACAAGGCAGAAATGTAATAATTGCAAAAAAGAAAATTTCTAGAACTGGATATAGAAAGATGGAAGGATGAATAGGTAAAAGGAAGGAAGAAGGGAGAAAGGGAAGAAAAAAGAGAGGGATGGAGGCAAAGAGGGGGAGGAAGGAGAGAAAAGAAGAAGACTGGGAGATTAGTTTCAAATAGAAACAAAACCAATCAGTCTTCTGAAGTTTTCTGGAGGCAGTAATGAGTTATTTAAAGTAATATAACAAAATTGTGGCTAGAAATGAGTTGAAATCTGTTTCAGACAGATGGAGAACATAAATAATAGAAGGCACACATAAGAATAAGGCAGTCTGTATCAAACCAAATAGAGGGCTCCTTACCGCTGCTTACTTTGACCACGTCCAGGTTGGCATAATCTATTCCTGCCTGTATTTCTTCCCCCAAAAGAATTAGAGAATTACCAGTCTGGAACAAAAGAATTAATAGAAAGAAAAGACAAATGAGTAATGTTAGAGAGAATGAGTAACTGCTTTCTCAGCAGTCAAGTAATTTATTGAACTATTTCTACTTTACCATCTTCTGGGTTACCAGATGCCTATTATAAGAGAGTAGCTATGCCATACAACTTTATGGCAAAGTTGATGACTGATTAGATGGTGCAATATAAAGGACAACTTTACAAAGTGGCATTTATATAGTATTGTAGGTAGCCTAAAATCATTTTTAAAAACCATGCATCTCAAGGGAAGCCAGTTAAACCAGTTAAATGACTTGCCTACACTCACATGCTTCTCAAGGGGAGCCAGTTAAACCCTTCATTTTCTAGAAGCACACCAAACCACTAATGGACCTCAAATTTGAAGTGAATACCAGTACATGAAGATGGATTTACAGAGGAGTGAAATGACCAACAAAATGGAAGACTTTCTCTAATCCTCCTGACCTCCCCAAAATAGGAATTTTTTGAAACAAAATAATTTCAGCTCTCACTACGGTTTGACACCAAGAACTTTAATGAGATAAACCACCCGTAAACTAACAGCAGAGTAGGTTAATCACTCATGTCTAACACAGGACTCATTCAGCACTCCCATCTCCTCTATCCCCCAACCCCAACGCCATCTTGTTCTTGGGCAAGCTACTTCAGGAGCATAGTAAAATGGAGAGACACTGGGAAGAGAGGACATGGGCTCTGATTCAGATTCTGTCATTTTCTAAGTTATACTGGACAAGTTTACCTAGCCCAGGGCTGGGGAACCTGTGGCCTCCAGGCCAGATGTGGCTTTCTAAGTCTTCCTGCCTCCCATCTCACCTTGTTGTCATCATTCAGTCATATCCAGCCCTTTGTGATCCCATTTGGGGTTTGGCAAAAATACTGGAGAGGTTTGCCATTTCCTTCTCCAGCTCATCTTACAGTTGAAGAAACTGAGGCAAAAAGGGTTAAGGGACTTGCCTACAGTCACATACCTAGTAAGTGTCTGAGACTAGATTTGAACTCATATCTTCCTGACTGTAAGTCCCACTGAGCTTCCTAACTGCTTCACATCTTTCTTTACTCAAAACAACCATACTTCAAAAAAACAAACAAAACAAAACAAAAAAACAGATGCCATCTCTATTTGTCTAAAAATCTCTATTTTCCCTTGCTGACCAAGGCTGGAAAAATGACTCATTGTAAAATAATTTCCTTGGGATTGTTGTTTGTCCTTCATTCTTAAAGAGGACCATAACATCATGGAGGTGATGCCATGACACACAATGAATTAAATTTAAGTGAGTGAGGGCTGTGCAAAGTCCCCAGCCTTATTCCCTCCTCTGGAACCATCTGGGTCCAGTGGCCAGATACACATCAGGACGACTGGAGATGGCCCTCCTTGGGATACATTTCCAACAGTAGAATTATTAACTGTCAAAAACAAGGCTACCTTGCTATGTTTAATGCAATCATGAAGAGAGTTGGGAACTCACTAATCTGTAGAAAGCACATTATTAGAATGAACTTAAACAATGGAAGAAAATGAAAACAAAGAAAGGAAAACAATGATGCTCTAATGTGTAAGGCTTTAGTCACATAAACTGAACTAATGGGACCATTTCTATTAAGCCAAAATCTGTGGTTTTCAAGAGAAATTCATTTTAAGCATTACTTGAAAGAGTAGCAGCTAGGTGGCACAGTGAATAGGGCACCAGCCCTGGAGTTGGGAAGACCTATCCAGTCTCAGACACTTACTAGTTATATGACCCTGGGCAAGTCACTTAACTCCTATTGTCTCCAAAAAAAGGGGAAAATAAAGAAAAAGAAGAGAAGAGTAGCAAAGTATGTCAAAGGAATCTGCAGTCAACTATAAAATCTATGCCATTTCCTTCTCTAGCTCATCTTCCAGATGAAGAAACTGAGGCAAAAAGGGTTAAGTGAAATTGTTTCTTGGGGAAGCTAGGTGGCACAGTGAATAGAGCAATAGCCCTAGGTCAGGAGGACCTGAGTTCAAATATAGCCTCAGACACTTAACACACAAAACACTAGCCATGTGACCTTGGGCAAGTCACTTAAGCCCAATTGCCCTGCAAAAAAAAAGAAGAAACTATGTTTTTATCATTACCCTTGCATTATAAATGACTATGTGATTGTAACATGGTATTTGATGTTTAATTTTCATCAATTAATTTTTATGTGTTTATAGGGTATGGAGGATTAGAATGGAAAGTGATATTTAGTCGACCAGGTCTATTCACACAAGTATTAAATTCATGTGAAATTGAAGACATGGAGCACATCCAAAGTGGTCAACCAACCACAGATTGCTTTGAAGACTCATTCATAACATGAATAATTTATTTACATTATGTACATAAGACTCTAAGAATTAGGACACGGTATGGTTTGGGAAGATAGAAGGGAAGAAGGGAAAAACTAAGCAAAAGTATTAGAAATTGGAAAATGGAAGAAACACTGGGTTAGGATTTAGAAATCCTGGGTTTGAGTCTTGGTTATGATACTTAACAGCTATGTGACCTTAGGCAAGTCCCAGAAGCCCTGTAAAGCAGTCTCCTCCCCTATAATGAAATAAGGAATACTTCCTCACAGAGTTATTGCAAAGATCCTATGAAATAACAGAGGTTAAAGAATTGGATCAACTAAAACTTTAGGAAAATGTTGAATAGTTTCTAGTGCTGAGCTTGATGATACTAAGGAGAAAAAAAGCAAGCTTATGCAGAGTTCCTAAATGAAACTTATAAATAAAGCCCGATTATTACAAAGGAATTCTAAAATATAGTTATGTTGACTTTTATTAAACAAACAGTACTGAAATTATGGGACTAAATAAAACTAAGTGGCTAGCCCTCACTTGTTTTTAGTTTGCTTCTATCATCAGTAAGTACATTTGGTCATAAATACTTTTATTGCTTATAAATATAATTATTAATTCCCATTTTAATCATGAAAAGGGTGGGTGAGGGTAGAAATCACACTTACCAATAATAATTCCTATTAAATGAAGGTTAAGAGTTAAAATGGCTTTTTCTATGAGCAATTTAATATTTTCCTTGTTTGCCAGAGGCTCAGAATGAGTCATGCATATTTACACGTTCAGATTGCTACACCCTCTTTGCTGTGGAAAGCTAAGGAGAACTTCCCAGCCATTTGTAGTGGCATGCTTACAGAAAGAAGGCTCATAACATTTTTTTCTCTGTTCTTAAATTATGAAATCAAGGAAACATTTTCACCTTCCCTAAGAAGCAGAAGTATTCTATGAAGGAACTCCAGTGATCAAAATGAAAACTCTCCTTTGGGCAACGATTCAACTGCTTTTCTTATCATCATCAACCCTCAGTCAAAGTGGTAAGTCTCTTTTCCTTAAATTGTGAGTTAACTTTCACGAGAAATTATGGATTAACAGGTTTTCCTGTATGATAAAGGTTATAAGGTCTCAGTAAAAAGGCACATTTCAATCTTTTATTATTAGATGGTCAATCAACAAAAATACAGTTCTTTTGTGATTCTCTCTCATACAAAAATGTCCCTGAAAGATTTAAAATGGTCATATGTTATATGACTATCGTAAATATTTATATGTTGTTAGTACTGAGACATGAAAGAAATCTGGTGAATAAAATTAAATCAACTATACTTTCTTCATAAGGCACTTTTGGGTAACTGAGAACTGGTGCTGAAAAATCCCCAAATTGCTTATAGTATCCAGCATATGTTGGGGGTGCAGGAGGGGTTTAAACAAGGAATTATGGTAACCAGATATTAGGTCAATACTTAGTTTCTATGGCATATCCTTAGTTAATCAACCTGGCTATTAAAAATTGTCCTTTTATAATGTACTTTCAGTAAGAAAACTGGTAAAAGGATTTAAAAAAAAAATGTATGTACCGTGAAATGACAATTATTTTTTCTGTACTGCCTGGATATTAGGATATGAGCAGAAGACCAATGTTTAATGTCATGGTTTCCTTCAAAACTAACACATTAATAAACATTTGTACCCAGTGACTCCCGAGCCACAAGGCAGATAAGACATTGTGAATTAATTCATTTTCAAAGGAGTGTTTCTCAAACGGGAAGTTGGAATCCCCAAAGCAGTCACATATATCCTACTGAAGGATCAGGAACATTTATTTCTTCAAACAAGGCCTCTTTTTAAGAATAGTTTAAGCTGAAATGCTGAATAGGATGATTAAGTTACAAAAAGTTCAAATAGCTATTTATTCTAAGAAGAAAAATAATAGTTTACATTTTTAAAAAATTTAAAAGGTGGATGAAGTTTTTTTTTTTAAAGGAGTGAGGAACAAAATGAAAAAAAGTTAGATAATGACTATATTTATCATTGAAGCCTAACAATGAAATAATTGATATCATATCCCTCTTTGAATTGGTTTCATGATCCTTTTTCTGGGATCTTTTATCAAATGAAAACTTCTGAAACATTATATCAATTTTCATGCTTTGAAAGAAGATGAATCTTTTAAAAAAAGGTATCAAATATTGAAATGTGCATATTTTACAAATCTACTTATAAAAAAGAAAAATATTAGAATGATCTATACTGAACCAAACTAAACTGGATAATTTTAGGAAAATCTTTCAGAAGGAGTGAGCCAGCCTGTTTATGAACACCATTACTGTTTGTCATGGCAAGCTTTTGGGAAAGTCATCATTATGTAAGAATAAGAACTGTTTTTAAATTGTGACACGTACTTTAAAAAAAAAATTCCCTTATCAAGGACAATGTTCTGGGATGTATTTTGCTATAAAATATGGCTCTAAACATTTTGCTCTGTCAACTTATTTTTAAAGAAAGACTTTGTCAAAATCTAATGACCTTTTTTCAATGTAGGTCCTGTCCAGTAATCATGAGTATCCCGTAAGAGTCTGTCCTGGGCATCTTCTTCTCTGTAATATTTAACTTTCATGGATTTAATTATTATCTCTCTACAAATGATTCTCCAATCTACTTATCGAGCTCTAAACTCCTTACTGACCTCCAGTATCCCATCTCCAAATGTTTTGGATATTTCAAACTGAATGTCATACAGATGTCTTAACATCAACATATCTAGCTGTGTATATATATATATATATAAATGTTTGTGTGTGTATGCACGGAGAGAATGTATTACATACACACACATGCATGCATGAGCACACACACACACACACACACACACACAGAGAAAAGTTGGACATAACCTCTAACAGGAGCTAAAAACTATATATGAAAAATATACACTCATTTCCGTTACCATATGAGTACAGTGTTTTGGAAGAAATATAAAATCTAACCTTGCACCAAACTCAAGGCAACAAGCATTTGCTAAACACCTACCACATGCTGCTAAGAGCTGGGGATAAAAAAAAAAAGAAAAAAATTAGAAGCTCACAGTCAAGTGAGGAACCACAATGCAAACAGCCACATACAAATATGACAGAGAAAGGATGCATTGGACCTTATCATTGAGGGAGTCGTGTATATCCTGGAAGACATATAAGCCTTCTGACATACATATATACATGCATACACACACATATCATATGTGTGAAATACACACACACACACACACACACACACACACACACACACACCTCCTTACTTGCCTGATTTCCTTCTAGTCTCAGTTAAAATCCCACATTCTGCAAAAAGATATACCCCATCACCCTTAATGCTAGTGACTAGCATAAAGGAATCCAGAAGTCACATGATTCGTATTAACAAGCCGAACAATTGCTTTTCTTTACTAAGATTTTGTTAGAAATCTTTATCCTGGGAGAATGCTAATCTTCAGGTGGCATGTGAGAATGGAGAAGAATAAATAGCTAATAAAGATTAACGGGTGAAAAAGCAAAATACTAATAAGTTTACCAGTTCCTCTTGTATAGAGCTGTATTTTGTATGGTACCTCGTTTGTGCAGCAATTGTGGTTATACAGGGGCAACTGGGTGACACAGACAAGTCTTGGGCTTGAAGTCAGGAAGACCTGAGTTCAAATTTGGACTCTGACACTTACTAGCTGTGTGACCCTGGGCAAGTCACTTAACTTCTTCCTCAGTTTCCTTATCTGTAAAATGAGCTGGAGAAGTAAATGGCAAAACACTCCAGTATCTCTGTCAAGAAAACCCCAAATAGGGGCGGCTAGGTGGCTCAGCGAATAGAGCACCAGCCCTGGAGTCATGAGGACCTGAGTTCCAATCTGGCATCAGACACTTAACACTTCCTAGCTGTGTGACCTTTGGCAAGTCACTTAACCCCAGTTGCCCTGCCCTCCCTCCTCCAAAAAAAGCAAAAAAGACATGTATTAAAATTAAAAAATAAAAGAAAGAAAACGCCAAATAAGGTTACAAAGAGTACGACTAAACAACAGCATCTTCAGCTGGAAAATGGGGCTAATAATAGCACCAACCTTATGAGAATCAAGTGATAAATATCTGTAAAGAGCTTATCTCAGTGCCTGGCACACAGTAGATAATATATAAATGTTAATTGTTGCTGCTATTATATATAATGAACAAGAATTTGCTAAATTAAAACCAGATAGTTATGATATATAGTTCACATAAAATGCAGGAAAGATATACTTTCTTTTGCATTTTTGGCAACCAACCCTTTCCTTAGAAGGTCCAGAAGAGGACATTGAATATCATAGAATGACTGAATTTCAGACCTCCCTTTTACAAGCCATCCTCTGTACCAGGGGTTCGTAAGCCTTTTTGTGTATCCCTAAGTCATGGGCCCCCTTCTCAGAATGATGCTTTTACATGCATTAAAAAGACAAACAGGGGTGGCTAGGTGGCACAATGAATAGAGCACCGGCCCTAGAATCAGGAGGACCTGAGTTCAAATCCAGCCTCAGACACTTAACATAAAAACTAGCTGTGTGACGTTGGGCAAGTCACTTAACTCTAATTGCCCTGCCTTTTCCAGTCCAAAAAGAAAAAAAAAAGACAAACATAGGATTACAAAGGAAACTACAATAAAATAAAAACATAATTCCTATTCTCTTCTAAGTTCACAGACTCTTTGAAATCTGTCTCCACATTAAGAACTCCTGCTCTACACAGTTTCCAATGTGATATTCTTAAAGCAAAAGTCAGCCTACATAAATGCCGTTTGGGAATTTACAGCCCTTCACACTCTTAGCCCTGGGCCTGCAATAAGGAAGACTTGAGTTCAAATCTGGCCTCGATATTAGCAATGTGATCCCAAGTGAGTTGCTTAACCTTGCTTCTGGCTACCTCTGTTTTCTCATCTGTAAAATAGGAATAACAATAATTAATAATAACAACACCTGACCCCAGGGTTGCTTTGAGGATCAAATGAGGCATTTGCAAAGTACTTAGCGGAGTGCCCAGCATCCCCTCCCATTCCATTTTCCAGACCTATGATGCATTATTCTACTTTGTGCATCCGAGATTTCAGACAAACTGTACTCCATTTCCCTGCACCTTCCTTCTTGTCATGACAGCTTTCTTTCACACCCTGCTTCTTCAACATCATCTCTTAGTATCCCTAGAAGCCTTCAACATTCCCCTACAGTATAATTTTCTTAAGAGGCCTTTCCTGATTGCTCTGGTTGCTAGTAGAGGTATATGGGGTGTTCAGGGAGAACTCTGGTATTGGGATTGCTGAGTCTTTCTCCAGGCTGTCCATCCACCTTTGGTGCCCACCTGACACTTAACTCTTACCTGTGGCTTCAAGAAGCCGTATGCACAAGGACCACACTCCAGTGAACCATCTCTGTAGACATGCTAAAGCAGGTTGAGGATAATTGAAAGTCATCAAACATGTCAGTTAATGAGGGGGCATCTACCCCAAGTATGTGAAGACTTCCCTTGGGGGAATGGGCAGAAGAGAACAATTTGTTCCAATGGCCATGAAGGTGGCTGGAGGAGACTCTATGGAGAGCTAAGAGTTTGGTCAGACATCCAAAATACCAAGGTTACCCACTGCATCCCAGGCCATCATCAGTCATCCTGACTTTTGGCTTGCCACTGGACTTCAATGACTGGAAGAGTGAGCTGTAACTCTGCCTCAATTAAATCCAATTCACATCCAAGTCAAGACATCACCCTATGATGTCATTGGTCCTCTTCAAAAAACAAAGGACAAACAACGGTTGCTCGTAATCCACCCTCAAAATTACTTTTTAGTCACTCAGTAAGTTGAACAACCTGTCTGGTACTGTGCTAAGTCCAAGGGATACCAAAAAAGGCAAAAAAATATAGTCCCAGCTCTCCAGGAGCTCACAGTCTAAGGGAGCAGACAACCTGCAAACAATCTATGAACAAACAGTATACATACACGTAGGGTAAATTGGAAGCAATCTCAGAAGGAAGGCATTAAGACTGATGAGGATTGGAAAAGGAATCTTGCAGAAGGCAGGACTTTAGCTGAGACTTGAATAAAGCAAAGAGGAGGAGGAAGTTCTAGGCAGGGTTGACAGAGAAAAAGTCTAAACTCAGGAGACAGATCATTGTGTATGAGGAACTGCAAGCAGGCTGAATACATTCTGTATTTACTCATATGTGGGTATTTTGCTCAAAGAGAATAGAAACTCCCTTAGAGCAGGGACTGAACAACTTTTGCAGCTGTCTGCAACTCCAGCACCCAGCACAGTGCCTGGAACACAGTGGGTACTTAATAAATGTTTGTTGATTCATTGCTCCCAATAGAACTATAAACCCTGTGAGAGAAGAGACTCTTTTGGGTCTGTCTCTATGCCCAATGCCAAATACAGTAATTTAAATATTAATAATGTTCAAAAATGTTTGTTCACTGAATCATGCTAAAAAGAAAAAGATGTTGGAGGTGATGTAGTTCAACTCCTGTTAACTCTAAGATCATAGATTTAGACAAGGAAAGGGAACTCCAAGGAGATCAGGGGGATTTATCATTAGTACCAGAACCAAAATTGACCAATCCCATCATCTTCTCTACCATGGACTATTTCTAAACAGCCAAAACATGATGTAACTTCAAGGAATAGTATTTTTTTATTTTAATTCATTTTGTTTCAACAAGAATCACTTTCAGGACTCTCCAAAATATCCTCTTATAAAAAAATGTTTAAGCAAAACCATCTAATAAAATGACTGCAACTGATAGAGAATATATCAAGCACAAACCACAACCTCTATTTGGAGGAATTATGTTCCAACATCATCTCTCCTGAACCAAGATTGATCATTTCATTTGATCTGTTACTCATAAGCTTAGTAATAAACAAACAAACAAACAACAACAAAAAAAACCTCCTCACCACTAACACCCCAAAGAGACATACAAATAAGCAGTCACAGCCTGAGAGGGAGGAGGAAGAGCACATATGGAATAGAGGCTTTCTCATATCTCCCTTATAGGAGCCAAATTTTGACCAGTAAGTTAGTCATTCAGTCTTATTTACCCTTAACAGGAATTCATAATTGTACTCCAAAACAGGCAAGAAAATTCTTTAATAGATAAGGCTCACTATGCTTGCCAATGTTTAAATCCTTAAGTATTTAACTTTCTACCATAAAAAAATCCTTTAACTATTTCAGAGATCTAGTAAAAAAAAAATTATACAGGTTGCACTAATTGGGTAACAAAAGAGAAAATTTTCATACCAAAATGTTTCTTCTGCATTGCTAAACTAAAGGAAAGATGTCAAAGATGTTCATTCTAAATATATTCTTCCACCACTCCAATGGCATTCGTAGGTCCAGTCCTTTACTCTTCCTTGTACTCAGGTTGACTATTTCCAACTCCATATATACTCATCTAGATACTCAGGTGGCATTATGAACTCTTCAGGGTGGGTACTTCCTCTAGGATAAGATCCCAGTCTAGGTGATTTGTGTCAATGTCCTTCACAAAACCTCTATGGATCATGTGCCAATGTTGTGTAAGCTTTCTCTCAGCTCTCTTAATTATCACAATGATACTCGTATATACATTTATATAGTGCTTGGAGATTTGCCAAGTACTTTATACATGCATGTCTCTTTTGATCCTCACAACAACCATGGGAGGTGGGTGTTATTATAGTCTCATTTTATAAAGAAACTTAACCTGCAAAAAATCGAACTATTTTCAGAGAGTCATACAGTTAGTGCCTGAAGTGGTATTACAACCTAGGTATCCTTGAGTCTCTCCATCATAGGAGTACTGTCAAACTGAAATAGGACTCGATCCCTGCAGAGATTAACTAGAGAACTACAAATGAACATTATCTATACTGGATTTTATTTTCATTTATTTTGTTGAACATTTCTCAGCTAGGACAGGTCACAAGTTTGACACCTCTGCATTACAGAATACTGTCTCTTTTGTTGTCCATTGTTTGGATGTTTCCTTATCAATAATTAACCAACCTACCTCCTTTTCTGATCATATGTGTAGTCATATATAATTAGGTATTTCTTACACCAATTATTGTGATCAAGACCACTAAGATATATGTAACTATGTGTATTATATGTGTGTATACATACATGTATGTATGTATATTGCACCACAACCTGCTAACATTTGTCATATGTTAGTGCTGTTGGTTTTTGTCATTTACAATTCTGATTCTTCTGAGACTGAGATTCTCTATGACTTACAACCACATCACATCATTTTTAGTCATATACAACTCTTTGTGACCCAATTTGGGGTTTTCTTGGCAAAGATACTGGAGTGATTTGCCATTTCCTTCTCTAGCTCATTTTATAGATAAGACAACTGAGGCAAAAAGTTAAGTGGCTTGCCCAAGGTCACATCTGAGGCCAGATTTTAACTCAGGAAAATGAGTCTTCCTGACTCTAGGTCTGGCACTCTATACATTGTGTTGCCAAGCTGTCCCATCACATTAAAAGGAAAATGTTAAGAGATGGGCTTTTGTAACAAGGGGTACAGGACCACTGAAAATGCCTAGGCATTTACCAGATACAATCTGGCCCTATCTTCTCCTATGCAGTTCTGGACCCAACTCACCATCCATCTTCAATCCTTATTCTTTTTATGTATTTTTATACATACTCACTTAAAATCAAGGCCTTGACCATCTGTCTCTCCATCTAAACAATATACATTTGACATCACCCTTTCTTTTCTCCTGTAAGAATGGCCATTGTATTCTGGGATTTGATGCCATTCATTACAAAAAGGATTATTAAAAAAAACAAAAAACCTTTCCATTTATGGGGAATTCTTCATGTAATGAAGCAGTACTCTGGGGACCATATGCCTCTGTTTTACGTATTACTAATATTGACACTCATTGAGTTGTTGAACAAAGCCATTTTCATGTTTGTTTTTGTCATAGAATCTTGCATTATTTTAACATGCATACATATGTAAGAAATAAACAGCAAGAAACCTTGTTTGAAGACATCCTTTAAAAGTTGCCCTTCCTCTCATGACATAAAATGCTTTAAAAAATTTTTAGACAGGGACGGCTAGGTGGTGCAGTGAGTAAGAGCGCCAGCCCCAGAGTCAGGAGGACCTGGCATCGGTTCTGACCTCAGAAAATTAGCACACACACATAAATAACTAGCCATGCTTGAGCAAGTTACTAAACCCCAATTGCTTAAAAAAAATTTTTTTTAGACAAAGTGGAATTCTCTCTCTTCATTCAGGTAATGATGTGACTAAAATAATATGACAGTCTGCTCTATAGGAAAAAGGAAGTCTACAAAACCCTGCCTGTCTCCTTGTCTTTTTAACATCAAGAATATCCTTCTCATATGCATATAAAGGATTTTATAAAGATGAGAGAATAGACTCATCAGTTGGTATTTGCTGATATTCCCACCCTTATGGATTTTCTCCTCCTTTGAGACACTTTGAAAATCAGTCCCTGAGTATATTTAAAGTCATGTTGCCTCTTCCAATAATATCTATGTAGTGGAAAATATGTTTGGCTAAGTATCACTAATCTCAGTTTTATAGTTCTTTGTTATTCCTAGTCTTGCACAATATCTATTAAGAAGTTAGGAGTCCATAGAGAATGAACTCCACTATCATACTCATCAGAAACAAATTATGGAAACACCAGTAGGTTTATTCCATTTCAATTAGTCTGTTCTTTTGCTTCCATCTAAAAGTGCTCTAGGAATAGGTGTAAGTGATTCTCAAAGTCTCTGCATGGTCATGCTCTCCTTTATGCTTTTTTTACCATTTCTGGGAACCCCTATACTTCTTCCCAGTGTTTTAAAAATGAGTTTATACTCAAAATTGGTAGCTTAAAACTTGAGGTCTATGAACTTGTTTCTTAAAATATTTCTATAACTTTATTTGTATGTAATTGGCTTCTTTAGTCATCTTTATTTTATTCACTGGTAAGCACTATCCTGAGAAAGACCATCACCAGACCGACAGGGGTCTATGACTCGAAAAGGTTAAGAACTCTTGCTCTAAACCATATGGTCCTTGCCTGCCATGTCTGTCTACTTGGCAAGGAGTTCAAATGTCTATTGACTGACACATCATCTGGTTTGTTTCAACCTAACTACTGTAGCTAATGAGTTGCTTTGGCTACATTTAAAAAGAAATGGTAAAAGTAAAACATAGCTTTTATTTTTGTCTATTTCTCATCTTTTGTAGTTCAAACTGTATTCAGGCAGGCTTGGTTCAAGAAGTCACACATTATAACTTCTCTACATCCTCTGTAATCCTAGCTGGTTTCTTTTCATCGTAGTATTGTTCAGTTTACCACAATGGTTTCTGTTCTTGTCTAAAGCACTTAGGATATGGGGCAAAATATAAATTGTTTTTGTTTCTTGCCCTCAAACTATATTTCATAACACAGTTTCTGGAGTGCTGTGACCATCCTTGAAGTATTTGAGGCACTTAGTTTAGAGAACCTTGAAGAATTTTTCTCCTCCTTTTTCATCCTCTTCAATGTATATTGGCATATAAACTAATTTAATCTTCATGATGGACTATTTGCTTATCCTAATTGTGAGCACCAAAATGCAAGACATTCGAATAGCTTATGAAATTGTGCTTCTCAATGCCTTAGAGCAAATAAAGAATGAACTATACCAATTCCACTGTACACACATTGCCAAGGAGAAACTTTGAGCCATCCTTCCATTTACATGCAACATTTTTGGTGGGACATTAATACCAAGAACTCTCATTGGAATATTATTCATTTGTTCAAGTAATATGTCACATCACTAGTTGCTTACAAGATTGCATGTGAAGAGTTCCAATTAATATTGGTAGATGGTCAAAGAATTATAGTATTGCTAGTACCCTCCAATCCTAGTGGCACCAGTCTCCTTTTTGCCCTCTTTCATTTCATACATTCTCATCTCCTGATTAGATTATCTTCTCATTCCTTCTATTTATTTAAATTCATTAATATGTTAAGACACATACAATCTCAACCTCCTCTAAGAAGCTTTCCCCGACCAATCATGCCCACACGAATCTCTCCATCCCCTTATCTTGAATTGCTCTTATGGTTAACATTAGTTTGGCACTTAATTGCTTTAATAATTTGAATTTGTAGATTGTACCTAATTATTAGTTTTCTTTCTCCAACTACCACTTTAAGCTCCTTAAGTATGAGGCATATGGTCTAATATTTCATATGTCTTTTATGTCCTCTACACTGGTGAGCATTATGTCAGATAGATAAAAGGTAGTTAACAAATACTTGCTTATTAACTGAGCTTGAACAAACATGTCTTAAAAACAAAAACATTCACAAAGACTGCACACCTATCACAACTGCACAAACTGACAGGTGATGATGAAAAAAAAAAAGCTTTGTTTGCAAATCCAAAGCTATTACTCTCATAAGAAATGACTTACTAACTTATATATTCTTTTCAATTATAGGTACAGATCACGACCCTGATAATATTGGAGAGCCAACTGTAGGTATCAAGACCTTTCGAGGTGCCCCCCAAAGCCCCTATGAAAAATTCCCTGATTCTGCTATAGAAGGGTGGACTGGAACTACTCCCACTAAAGAGAAGTGTGCTATGGATAAATCAAGTATTGTTAACCTTCATGTAAACAATAACACCATAGGCTACCTGACAAGCTCCCTAAGCACCAAGCTGATACCTGCCATATACATAGTGGTATTCTCAGTGGGTGTGTCAGCCAATACAGCAACCTTGGGGATGCTTTACTTCCAGACCAAGTCCATCTCTATGAACATCTTCTACGTTAACTTGGCAGTGGCAGATCTCCTATTCTGTGCCACACTTCCCTTTAAGATAGCCTATCATCTCCATGGAAATAACTGGCTCTTTGGGGAAGCCATGTGCCGTATGACCACCGCTGTTTTCTATGGCAACATGTATTGTACCACTCTGCTTCTTGCCTGCATCAGCATCAGCCGTTACCTGGCCATAGTTCACCCTTTCACCTACCGTGGGCTCCCGAAGCGCACTTACGCAATGCTGGCTTGTGGCATGGTGTGGGTCACTCTTTTCTTATATATGGTGCCACTCTTCATAACAAGGCAAGTATATTACCTGGACCAACTTGGGATCTACACCTGCCATGACGTACATAACACCTGTGAGATGATGTCACCCTTCCACCTCTACTACTTCATCTCTCTGGCCTTTGTTGGATTTGTAATTCCACTTGCTGTCATTATCTTCTGTTACACGTCCATCATCCGGACGCTTAAGGCCTATGATCAGAAATGGTTCTGGTATATTAAAGTGAGTCTCCTCATCCTAGTGATTTTTGCTATTTGTTTCACACCAAGCAACATATTACTTATTACTCATCATGTGAACTATTACAACAATAACATAGATGACTTATATTTTTCCTATCTCATAGCATTGTGCCTGGGCAGCCTGAACAGCTGCTTAGATCCATTCCTTTACTTTCTAATGTCCAAAATCACAGATCGGTCCAGTGCCTATCTGACAATCGTCAAGACGTCTTAGATACCTGTAAGGAAAGCTGACATTTATGTGTATGTGATACTGAGATATGTGTTTCTGAGAAGTTCTGTCCTATGTTTTCATCTTATGGGATATGAAGATGTAAATATGTGTTAATTGCAGTTTCTGTATTCCACATATACACAAGTCTGGCAAAAGCTAGCATTTTGTTAGACATATGCTTTCAGTATGTACCTGAAGTCCATTAGTGTAATGATGGTATCTGAAGGGAAGTCTACAGCCAACTTTGCACTGAATAATAAAATCTATATGCATGTGAGAAGTAAAAAGATTTACTTAGTTCATGATAAAGTAAGTAACTACCAGTGCTGGGAAGGAGAGATTCATCATTGTAAGAGTATTCTTCTGGTGTTCCTTCTGAAGATGGCAAAAGTTCCTTCCAGTCTGACCTAACTGCACAAAGTGACATTATTTTTTAAAAAGTTGTATTTTTCCAATCTTATACATGGTATTCCGAACAAATGATCTTAGCTTTTTCCATTATGAAAATTAATATGGAGTCCTATATACACAGATTTCAGGTTTTTATAGGAATTTCATTGTGGGAAGAGAAAAATATTACATTTCATACGGCAGTTTAGCTATTAAGGTCCATAAGGTCAGGGCTTGAAAACTGTATCAGGCTCAATAAAAACAACCAGATTCTAATATAGGCTAAATTAGGTATTGGCTTAATTAGCAAATATTCTTTCCTAATTAGGATCACAGACTCTTAGAATAAAAAAACAAAACAAAACAAAACAAAACTTCATAGACAATCTAGTCCAACCCATTCTGAAATTAAAAAAAAAAATCACCTTCAATGGTAATTCCAACAAGTTGTCATTCAAGCTTTGACAAAAAACTTCTGACAAAAAGCAACTTACTAAATTCTACTTTGAGACTGCTGAAATTTTTAGGAAGTTTTTTTTTCCCCTCAGTATATATATTTTTTAAATGGAGACCCTATTTTGGTGAGATAATTCCAAATATTTCCTACAGATATGATATGTAGATGGAAGCTAGGACATAAACAGTAAACCTGGGCATTGGGGGAGATACACTAGAATAAGTAAACATAAAGGGGCTAAGACAAATTTTGCAGCACTAAAGATGTTTGAAAGCAGTAGCAAGCATGTAATATTATATGAAATATGTATTATATAACTATGGATAAACTAAACAACCTTTGACTTGTATATAATTTGTGAACCTGTAAATTATTTTTGACTTTTACCCATGTATTTCATTAGATTTTTGTGAAGGATTTGAATAAAGATATCTATATACACGAGTGATTTACAAAAACGAAAGAAAGGTAAAAGACAGCCCTTATATAAACAAGCAAAAACATATGAACATTATTGGGAGGAAAGCATTTTACAACTAGAGTCCCCGTATACTCTCAACTTCTCAGCTCTGTTATCTTAAAGACCATTTTCCTGAAAATATCATTTACCCTAAAATATCTATTTTAACTCCCCCAAACAAATTCATACATGTAAACCTGTTATTCATTCTTTAGACAAAGCCAGAAAACACAAGTAGAAAGTAAAATTTTAAGAGGGGGTAAATAATTCTGAGTCCTTAGGTATAGATTTCAAATAGAAAATATTAACATAAAATAGGAAAATTTTCATGGGAATGGAATGTAAAAGGTGGCCCTTTGTTTCATTTCCTCTTGAGACAGAGATCCAATGACCAAAGATAAGGACAGAACCAACTTCAAATCTCAGATCAATACACTCAGGAGCAGGATTATGAAAATGCCCCTAAATTTTGCCTTTAACAGTAAGGAAAAGAAAGGAACAAACATTTACTAAGCACCTACTATGTGCCTGTGCTAAGTGCTTTACAAACATTATCTCATTTGAAACTCTAGTACTACAACCCTAGGAAACAGGTTATTATTATTATTCCTATTTTATAACTGAGGAAAATGAGGCAGACCAGTTAAGGAACTTGTCCAAGGATATGCAATTAGTGAGTGTTAAGAGACTGGATTTGAACTGAGGTCAGTCTTCCTGACTCTGACCCAGAATGTGATAGAACCATGTTCTCCATTATGCCACATAGCTGCCTCTATAGAAAAGTTAATGACACCAGCTTTCATTTATATCCATATCAGAAGCAACACAGTATATATGTTTTTGCTTTAGAATTTTGGTAGTTACAACATAAGACTGTTCAGGGTGAGGATTGGTTTGTTTTTTGCCTTTGAGTCTTCAGCACCTATAGGGTACAGGACTTTGTGTATAGAAGGCACTGAAGGGATGCGTACTGAATTTTGTTTTCTTTGGTCTGATGTAATTATAAAAGGGTGATGGGCGGGGGGGGGGGGTGGTGTTTCCATGTCACTACAATACCAGACTTCCTTTATCATGTCACTGGCATATCAAAGTCAAGCAAACCCTGTCAAGTCAGCAGTCTCAATCAATTTAACCAAGAATACAATGAGGAAAAGACCCAGAAGTCATTATGAAAGAGAAAGTGATAGGAGGTAGGGAGCAAAATTTTTTAAGTAAGGGGGAAAAGGGCTTTAATTCAAGAAGAAATTTCACAGAATCAGACAATCATGTGATCCTAGAACTTAAAGGATCTTGTTGTTGTTCCGGCCTTGCTTTATTGACCTCACAACATTGTCCTTGGGGTTTTTTTCTTGGCAAAGATACTAGAGTAGTTTGCATTTCCTTCTCCAATGTGTTCCCATTTTACAGATGAGGAACTTAGGCAAACACTGGTTTAGTGACTTTCCCAGGGTCACACCACTATTTAGTACCCAAGGCCAGATTTGAACCGAGATCTTCCTGACTTCAGGATCTTACAAAACATCTATTCTGATCCTAACATTTTACAGATTTAATTAACTAGGGTTCTCCTAAAGAGGTTGCTGTAACTTTATATGCTTACTCTATTATGTGAGTTTTTCTATACAGCTGCTTAAGGACATAAATAATACAATTTCAGTGGATCACATGCAATAAGTTAAAAACACTGGGTCTACTGGTTTCCTAGATGGGGAGGGGTGAAGTTGGAGATGAACAAAATGATAGAGTGGGTCAGTGACAGACTAAAGACTTATGTCTTCTATTGCTCAAGCCAGGACCCTATTCTCATATTCCTCTTCCCTTAAGGCCTCCAAATGCTACAGTACTCTAAATTAGCCAGACCTGACATTTTTCTCAGAGCCTAACAGAACCAGGCACAACCACACAGCTCTGAAAGTCTGAGATATAGTCTTGAAAATGTTTCGGGCTGGCAGAATTGGGGAAGAGGTAGACCAGAAAAAGAGTGTTATCCCCACCAATGCTATCTGCCCCACCCCCCAAACAAACTCAGGAAGCAGATAAGGAAGCAAGCAGGAAGAGATAAGACAGAGAGAAGCATTCTCTTATTGGTCTCTCTGACTTCTTTCTCTTACTGTGACTGCGGTTTTCCCAAGGTCTTAGACAGGATGCTTCTGTCCCCTTTCTATCCATGGGCAATGGTCCCAGAATACCCTAGATGGAGAAAGTTTCTGCTCTCTGATGAGGCTACCATAACATCCTGCAAAGACAGAAACTTAATATTTTGACTTCTCACTTCCCTGCCTACATCCCAAGAGGAACATAAATGACAAAATTTTTCAAATTTCCATATGTGGCTCAGTGAATCTGCTTTAGTAGAGTTCTTTGGATAATTTCAAAGTCAAGTAAAAGTGCAAGTTGGGACATAATGAACATCTTCCTGCAACCCTGGATCATTCCAGAGCAGATCCTCTATCTAGGGCCTAGGAGGTGTGATATAGGTCAAAACAATACCAACTGTTATTTGATAAGAATGTTCCTCAGGTGCCTTTTGTCAGATTAAAAGACTTCATTGTTTGTTTGCGGTTTTTGGTTTTTTTTTTTTGCACATTCTGAAGAATTCCTTAGGAAAGTATTTTATAAGAGCATAGGATTATGACTAGAAAAAACCCTAGAAATTGTCAAGTCCAACCTCTTAATTCATGACACAAACAGGTTAAGCAATTTGCCCAAAGTCAAATTACCAGTAAGAATGTGAGGCAATATTTGAACTGAGGTTGCCCTGACATCAAGTTCATGCTGCCTCTGAGACCTGGAAGTCTCAGACGGGAATTCTCTGGAAGGGTCCTGCAATACCTGCTTCTAACAGTTCTTGGTATCTCTGGAGTTGGGTTGATCTCAGAGAAGACGCCTTGGGCAGCTATGAGCTAGATAGACCATGTCTTCTCTGATCACCTTGATTCAAGCTCTCATATTCCCCAAGGCTTAACGAGTACGAACCAAGGGCAGTCCATGACCAATAACAACCCGATAGCATAGGTACTAGGGGCTTTGAGCTTCCTTATAGATAAACCACTGACCTAGGATATTGGTACAGGCTCACATGGTCAAAAAAATTCACTAAAACCCTGGGAAACCTTTGAGGCCCTGGGGAAAAAGAAAGGCAACACTCTTGGGATTTGTGCAAGTTTTTCCCCCTGCCTAGAATATCCAGTAAGTCAAAGAACCAAACCTTGACAATCTTTCAATGACTTGCTCAAATCCTCTATATTCCATAAAGGAGAAAGCCTAAACCTGGGGATGTCATTTTTGGGTGTCATATGCCTCCTCTTTCTTTTGGCAATGTGATGAAGCTTACAGGCCATTTTGCAAAATAATGTTTTAAAATAATTGAAGGAAATGTGAAATTTCAGTTAGAGGTTAGTGAAAATAAAGATGCAGGGTTTTTTTTTGTCCCATCCAATTTCATGGAATCTGTAAATCCATGGACTCCTTGGAAGTCCATGGTCCTCAGGTTAAAAGTCCCTGGCCTAAGCCAGTAGCTACTGTCTTTTATCTTGTAATCCATATTACACACATTTTGGCATAGAAAGAGTATGGGGCAAATGTGAAATTGAAAGTGCTTATGACTTATCTACTCACAGCGAATGCCAAGCATCTTAAGAACAGGAATGTTGTTCTACTACTTCCTGACCAATACCTCCCCTTCTTTTCTCCACACCCTGAGCCTAGTAGATTGCTAAGAAAAAGCATGAAGTTATCAGTCAATAACTGTTGATTGGAATTAGTCATGAACCAGCAAGTCTGAACACTGCTGCCTCAGATCTACTGAGGGAGCCCAGGACAAAAGATGAAAATAAAGGACATGGCATATGTTAAGAAAAAGGTTTCCGGCTTTTTCCCAAGGGCAGTGTTGTACTTGTAAGCATCCTGAGACACTGAATTTACCTTCATTTTTTCTGATTTAGCATTAAACAGAACTTCTTGATAATGATAAGCATTGTCTGGGTTCACATTTCTCAATTTGGCAGCAGGTGACAAAAGTGCCTCCAAAGTTTGCTCGGAATTTTTCTCATCAATAGCTTTATTAATGAGCTTAATAGCAACATCTCCTAAAAAAAGAGAAAAGAAGATGGTTCTACTGATAAAATGTTAGTTTCCTTTAAAATCACAATATATTAGATGTTTAAATATTGCAAATTCCATTCCCAAAAGAGGAAAAAATCAAATTACATATCTAGAGGCATGACAATTATTTTAAAATAAATGTTCATTCCTTGAATATTACACAATCAAGGGTTAGAGAACTTAGGCCTTGGAAAGGACCTTCAAAGACTGAGCCAAATCCAACCATTTTACATAGAAGAAAAATGAGACAATAAGGTTAACAGGAGAATCCTGGTTTCCTGATACTGCTGAGTAAACTTTCACTTCATATGACTCAATAAAAACAAACTGGGGGATATATAAAAAGAACTAATGCCTAAGTAACTTTCAGGTGAAAAAGAACCAGTTATAAAACATGTTTGGGAATAGCCTCATACTAGGAATGAAGCTAATTTGCTTTTCAAAAATAGCCCTATAAATGTGGGAAATTATAAATCCATGCTGTAGAGAACTAATGGCTTGTACCAAAGAATAAATTGGTATATTGTGACCTCTTCTGAGATTGCCTTGGATCTCACCTATCTCCATTACAGGACTAACGATTACGGTGAAACAAAAAGCAAACAACGGACATTCCAACAACATGAGAACTTTTTATTTCTTTTTATACCCTATTCTCAGAAAAGCTAGTGTTATGCACATGAATTGAGGGACAGCAAAGTATTCCCAGGTTAAGGCTCATAGCCAACAACTTGGTACTGAGTACTTACTGCTAATTTACGGAATATATTTTTGGAAAAGAAGATGTATCTGCAGTCTCTTTTAAAACAAAAAGTGAAAACCACTTTACAAATACTAAATGCTAAAGAGTCTAATTACTCTTAAATTTGTTTCAAGAGTAGTCCTCAGGATAAGCTTTAAAAAAAAATCAAATAAGACCTTTTCCAACTAGTTGGCCTGCCAATACTTTATACCAGTAATATTTTAAGGAATTTATCAACCCCAAAATAAAGACATTAAAAATTAGCTACAATTTATAAGAGTATGATTAAGTCTCTGTGAATATAAACAACCATATCATCTAAGATGCAATGTGTCTCTCAAAAGCAATGAGAATATATATGAAAGTGCTTCGAAAAGTCTAAAGTACTGTACATATATGTGGGATGAACAGCACTTCACACAATAGAATTGATAACCTGGAAAGCATGGAACACTCCATTCTTCTGTTGAGGGCTTTTAACACTCCAGGAAAAGGGCTATCCTTGATGAATCAAGTCCAATCAAATTTAAGAGTGCATTCCTGATTACTGATCACCTGGGTTATTTCTTTTTTTCATCATGCCAGTTCACTGCTGATTGAAGGTACCTGGTAAGGTTTTCTTTTTGGTGTGTTTCTAAAAACATGAGTTGGTGAGGTCATAGTAAATGACCTCATAGGAGCTGAGAAAAATTACCCAGAAGCCTCCTGGGCACATGCACATCACTGTCTCTCTTTGTGGTCAAAGATAAGATTACCTCTTTAAGCATAAACACTCTGGAAACCTCTGCTTATGGACTATTTATTTTAAGTAATATCTTACATAAATCCTGGTACAAAAATAATTTAGGCAGCTCCATTAAGCTTCACTTAAATGGGACTTATTTGAAAGAGCATATATGTACCACAGTTAACAAATGACCTCTTTTGAAAGAAGTCAAACAGAGAATGGAAAGACAGAAAAGAAAAAATTCACTTGCACATACTACATGCCTGGAGACATCCTTCTAAGGATATGTGAATGGAAAAATAAGCTTTCCTAGAAGGAGGAACATGGATGAATACAGCTGGGGAAATTTTCATTCCAATTTCTTCTCTATTATATCTTCAGCTCATTAATTCTAGATTTACCATCTATCAGTTATTTGGCCAAAATCATACAACTGGGTAGAATGTAATGTTGATAACTAAAGACATTTGATATTCCTGGGCCTCAAATTCCTTAACTGTAAAATGGGATCCCTTCCAGCTCTATCTCAGTGAAGTCTGTGATTATAGACATAAAAAAATCATTTAAGAGAGGCTAGGTGGTACAATGAATAGAGCACTGGCCCTGGAGTCAGGAGGACCTGAGTTCAAATCCAGCCTTAGACACTTAACACTTACTAGCCTTGTGACCTCGGGCAAGTCACTTAACCCCAACTGCCCTGCCTTCCCCCTCCAAAAAGCAAAAAATAAAATAAAGAGCAAGGAAATTTGAGAAGGCTTCCTCAGAAAGGTTGTTCTTTAGCTGGACCTTAAAGATGGTTTGAAGAGGATTGGGCAGTGGAGGGAACAGAATAAACAAAGATACAGGGTCAAGAACATTTAGTACTGGACAAAAGGGGCAATTTGACTGGTGCATGGTCTATGGACTGGGACAATAAGCTAGAACAGTAGGTTAGAAACAAATCATAGAGTACCTTGAAGGCTAAACTAAGGAGTTTCGATTTCATTCTAAAAGTAGAGAGAAATAACTTAATGTGTTTTGGGCAAGTTAGTAAACATGGTCAAAATTGATTTGGAAAAACTAATTTGGCAACAATGTAGAGAATGCATTAGAGAAAGGAAGAGACTAGAGGAAGGGAGAATAGTCAGTATGTTATTGCCAGAGTACAGATTAATATCTAGGATGAAAGAGGAAGGAGAGAAGAGATGAGAGAGACACTGTAGAGATTTTAAAAGTTGGCATCTGATTGGAGAAAATGGTCAACAGTGCTTTGAGGGAAGGTGATTGCTTCCCAAAGATGGGCATTCAGCCTCCAGATTTTGTCTAAATTTCTCTTTGCCCTTACACAACAATGATCCCAGTGCCATATAGGCACTCAATAATGTTTGTTAAATTAGTGGTACATTAGAAAATTAAAGATGACTAATGTTTACATATGAATACAATGGAATGTTACTGTCTTGCATGAAACAAAGAGGATAGTTTCAGAGAAACGTGGGAAAACTTGTATGAACAGACACAATAAAGTGAGAGAATAATTTATACAATGACTTTTGGAAGATGGAACAATGAATGGACTTAGAGGTGCTGAATGAAAAATGTATTTTCAGACATGGCTGACAGATAAATCTGTTTTGCTTGATTGTGCTTATTTGTTACAAGGGAAAGTTTTCATTTCTTTTAGGAAGGTGGGGAAGGGGAAAGAGTTAAAGACTGAAATGTCAAAAATGAGGAAAGAAACAAATGTCAATAAAGTATCTAAAGAACTTATAGAAGAGAAAAGGGGAAGGTTCAGAGGGAAACACAAACAAACAGGATAGCTTAGAAACCAACATACTGAATTTATTAGCAGTTTAAGAAAAGAAACGAACTAGATACAATAGAGATTCGTAGTTTGATAGTCGATTTACTTTTTCTTTCTTTGTATATGAAAAGTTCTTGTGTGTCAAGTTGAGAGCAAAAAAAAAAAAAAGTTATCAAAAAGCCTTTCACAGGCCTGAGGGGGAAAATGGGTGGTGGTACCATGAACAGAAAGAAAGAAAGCATCAAAAAAAAAAAAATTGTGTTGTTTTTCACACTATTGGTAGAGGTGTGTGTGTGTGTGTGTGTGTGTGTGTGTGTGTGTGTGTGTGTGTGTTTAGAGGGATAAGGGAAAATGATAAATTTGATTTTCTTTTTTCTTTCTTCTACTTCAAAAGTTTTAATGACTTTTCCCACTGTCCATATTGGGAGGGGCCATACCAAAGCCTAATATTCTTTCCTGGAGGATTGTCCATTCTGGTAATTCTATTTCCTCTGGGTTACTGGACAACTGCTTACTGAGCTGGCAACCATGATCAGCACCACAGTTCAGTGCATGGGATAGAGTAGAAAGAAGGCTGCTCCAGGGCCTGCTGTGAGGAAGGTACTGTGATGATGCTTAAAACCATTAAAACGAGGGAATGGAAATGGCACAAAATAGATTGCTGGGTGTCTGGTGGCAACAGCATCATCCATTGTGGAGAGGTCAAGGGTTATATTTGCGGGACAATGAAGCAAGAAAGGAATGATGAGTTTGATTTCCAAAATGCTAAATTTGAGGGGCCAGCAAAATACTTATGTGGTAATATCTATCAGAAAGCTGCAGATAAATATCTGGAGTTTGGGGAGCAGTGTGCATGGAAGGAGCTGGAGGGGAAGGTACAGATAGGTCCAGAGATTGGGCAATTAGATTTTTGAGCAGCTACAGTAGACTAGGTCTAAGAGAATTTTGGGAATTTGAAGGAATGAGAAGGCTAATAAGAATTAAAAACTAACACCAAAATAATTATTTAACATTCCTTCAAAACCCATCAAAAAACAATGTAAATAAACTAAAAGCATGAGGAAAAAGATGCTGCACAACCTCTGTGAATTCAGAGAAATTAAGACAAGTGGCTGCTGACAAATCAAATGAGGTGGTCAAGACAGAGAAGATAACAAAGGGGAGAGAGGCAAATATAAGAAAATAAAGCTTAAAATGTCCCACAAGGGAGCTTAGAGGTTATCTAGTACAAAATCCTCCTTTTATATATTAAGAAATTGAGGTCCAGAGAGGTAAAGTGATTTTTCTTTTTTGTGTGTGGGTTTTGTTTTTTATTTTTTATTTTTTTGGTTTGGGTTTGTTTTGCTTTTTGGAGGGGGGAAGGTAGGCAGCTAGGTGGTGCAGTGAATAGAGCACCTGCCCTGGAGTCAGGAGGACCTGAATTCAAATCTTCAAATCTGGCTTCAGACACTTAACACTTACTAGCAGTATGACCTTGGGCAAGTCACTTTACCAATTGCCCTGCCTTTCTACCGCAAAACCAAAAAAAAAGGGGGGGAGGGGGGAAGGCAGGGCAATCAGGGTTAAGTGACTTGCCCAAGGTCACACAGCTAATAAGTGTTACGTGTCTGAGGCTGGATTTGAACTCAGGTCCTCCTGACTCCAGGGCTGGTGCTCTTCTATTCACTGTGCCACCTAGCTGTCCCAAGTGATTTTTCAAAGTCACAGATGATTTAGTGGCATGGCTGGAATGAGACTAAAATCTCCTGTTTTTCATTTAATTTAATACTGATATAACCTAAAATGATACCAGCAACTTATTCAAGGAAAAGAAAGAAGGATTTATTAAGCACCCACTATATGACAAGCAACATACTAAGTGTTTACAACCTTGGAAGGCAGATACTATTATTTTCCCCACATTACAAATGAGGAAACTGAGGAAGACATGATTTTCCCAGGATTACACATCGAGTAAGTGTCTGAAATAGGAGCTGAACTCAACCCTTCCTAGTTCTGGTTTTAGCACTCTAGATATGATGCTATCAGCTATTTCCTAGTTATTCAAGGAACCAAGTTGTAGGATGCTTCCGTGGCTGAGTAAATATCCAATTCAATATCCCACATCTTTTACATAAATTTCCATTATGGTCAATGATCAAAATGATGACCAGAGCTCTACAGTGAAGAAAAGGTTAAATTACATTCATTACCATGTAGAGATGTCAAACCTAGAAGGCACCTTAAGAAAAAAAATCTATTCCAATTCTCTTGATTTACTAAGGCTAAAAACAACAACAACAACACAACAGAGAACAGAACAGTTACACAAAAAGGAGCTAAAACAAAAAATTAATTAAATAATTGCTTTGAAAACAAACCTTCAATTATTCAGAATACCTACTTCCTCAACCATTCTGGAAAACTGAACTCAGTGCACTTACTTTCATTTTCTTCTTGAATTTCCATATTAACCATATCAATACAATTTTGGATTTCATTCCAGCTCAAATTATCTTGTCCTTGAGATGAGGCTTCTGTTTTAATGGACAAGAGTGTGCTAGCATAGCTGTGGAAGACAAAAATTACCATAATTCTGTCAACTTTAATTTGCCTTTTGAGTTTATTTATTATAAAATTACATACTGAGACTTATATATTATAAAGGAAATTATATAAGTAAGGCAACATGGAATATAGCTGATAGAGGGGCCTGGTCTTCAACATGAATCCATAATGAGCATGTATAAAATGCTAACTTCTGTAGCCACAATACAGTATGGGGGCCAAGGTAACCAAATGAAATAGAACAGTTTCTGATCCCTCAAAACTGGAATGTACATTATAAAAGATAGAATAATTTAAAATCAATTATAGTAAGGAGGGCTGAATCTAGTACTAGTAAAGTATTAGTAAAGGGTCTGGTACTAAAGAGAGCAGCTTCTATGTTATCCTAGGTGTAAGAGGGACCCATTGAAGATTCTTAAGAAGGGTGAAGACATAGTAAGGCATTTATTGTAGAATCAATTTAGCAGTTGTGTGGAGGATGTAATGGTAATTTGCAGGTCTTCCCTGCCGCTTAATATGCTTGAGGGAAATGGAAGATCTTCCCTGCCTCTTAATAGGCCAAATATAATCACATGGAGTCTGTGGTAGGAGGAGTTTGCTGCAAAAGGTGGAGCAGAGCTAAGAGGAAGCTGTGAGTCAGAGCAGTTAGAGCTGGAGAAAGGACCAAGGCAAGCAGACAGCTAGGCTTGTTAGTGTTTGTGGGAAGACTTTAAGAAGGTGCTACTCTCTTCAGTGTTATTGTATATAGATTTCTTTTTTGCTATGATGAATTCAGTTTTCTGGTGTCGGGATTTGGCTTTCTGGTATCTGAATGTTTTGCTTCTGTCTTCTATATGGAGGGTCTGTCATATCTTGCAATTCAGGACTATGCTGGCATATTCAGTCACCATCAGTGCTGTGAATATTGCCTTGGCAATACAGAGAATGACTTGGAGGGAGGACAGACTTGATCCAAGGAGATTTATTGCTGGAGTCTAAGTGAGAGCTGATAAAGGACTGAATATCAATGGACTATGGGTTTAAGAGATATTGGGAACATAGAATGAACAAGGTAATTGAAATTGCACATGCATTAAAGGGTTATCAAAAGACAACAATAATGGCATTTCTAGAAAGCTTTAATAAAGGTTTGAAAAGCTCTTGGTAAATATTATCTTATTTGATCCTCACAACAACCCTGGGAGGTAGGTGCTATGATTTTCCCCATTTTATAGATCAGGAAACTGAAGCAGACAGAGGTAAAGGGATTTGCCCAGGGTCACATAGCCTGTAAGCATCTGAAGCCAATTCTGAACTCAGGCCCGCCTGACTCAAGGTTCAATGCTCGCTATATACTGTACGCCCTCCTAGTTGCCTTATCACACTGAAAACAATTTATATACTTATAAAGCAAGTTTGAAGGAATTTAGGTTCAATTTTTAAGGAAAATTTTTAATTAAAGGTCATGATAACTGCCTTGATTGAGGGTTTAGAGGAGAGGAGGCGAGTGAAGAATAAAGAATGACTACTATGTTAGAAACCTGAGGGACTGAAAGGATGGATAGTGGTGACTTAGAAAAAAGAGCACCAGCCCTGGAGTCAGGAGAACCTGAGTTCAAATCCAGCCGTAAACAACACAGAAAACTAGCGGTGTGACCTTGGGCAAGTCACTTAACCCCAATTCCCCTATCTTCCCCCCTCCACAAAAAACAACAACAAACAGAACAAGGAGATTTTAGAGAAAGGGGTTTGGTGGGGGGGGGGATATGTAAGAAATTTCATTTTGTACATGAATGGAAGTTGCTTGTAGGATATGAAAGTAGAGGTATCAGACATATTTAGTCTCTGATAAATATTAACTTTGTAACCAAGGAGCAAATTCCTTCTTGCAATTTCACAAGGCTTCCAGGCAAAGTGTAAGTTACAGATAGATGACCTACTGATCTCCATCAGGGGAAGTAGTATATATAGACAAATTCCCTGTACTGATGAAATCACAGATCTGAATCAGATTCTCCCGCCCTCCTTCCCTCTTTCTTTTTGTCTGTCTGTCTGTCTCAAATACACACACACACACACACACACACACACACACACACACACACACACACACACACACACACACACACGATTCTCCACTCAACTCTCTGGACTTTTTTTATCCTCTACCCCTCACACCAAAAATGCCTCTACGCTAGAGCTCTCTCCTCTGAGCCAATGAGTTCTTCCCTAGGACCAGCATTTAAGAAAGTTCTCAGACCATTCATACTCACTTCTCTCCAGGTTCTTCTCCTGACTTCCCAGATTTTTTCTACCTTCCCCCTTCTCTAAACCCCGTTTTCAGCTCTGTTTTGCACATTGATACTCCCCCCATTTGAATGTAAGCTCCATCAAGGTAGGAGAAGAAAGTGGCTAGTCTTTGTTTTTTCCTTTGGCTTGTATTTATAGAGCTTCTTCTGGGATCTGGCATGTAGTAAGTACTTAATAAAGGTTCTCTTTCTCTCCCTCCCCTCCTTTTGTCTCCCTCCGCCATCCCAATCTCCCTGTCTTTCTTCTCTGTCTCTTCTCTGTCTTTGCAATTTACAAAGGCACTTTTATATTCAATATCACATGTATCAAGTTCAACTGTACTAACATTAATTTTCTTAAAAATCTAACCAATTACCACTACCAAATTGATTTAGCATATTCATAAACACTTTGACTGCATATACCATCTTATTTGATTCTCACAATAACCTTCCAAGGTAAATAAGGAAGGTGTGATTGTTATTCTCATTTTACCTCTAAAGAAACTTTATATTGAGAAAATTTCAGACCTGCCCTGGGTCACAGCACTAGTGTTAGAGTTTAGTACATGACCTTTGGGGCTTTTACCATGTCACACCACTTCTAAAGGTCATATGGTTAAAGTTTCTGTTCTCTCGTTCCAAAATTCCTTAGCTCTGTTCAAGCATCCTACTCAAAACCACAAATGTTAAACCCATCCAAATCCTTCTCCTGCTATGTACTAGCCATGGCCCCTATGTAACGCTTGGCGTATTGCTTAGTTTCCTGTGTTCTCTAGTGTTTAATTAGCAAGTCCCTTGAGAGTAGGATAACCTTCCACCCTGACTCAAAAACACCCACTATACTGCTAACAGGAACATTCTGACATCAAGTTTTGCTGAATGGTACTGATTAGGGTTTATTAAGAAGGGAAGTCTTTCTATGTGGTGACCTGCCAAAGGTAAGTAAGAGGCAGAAATGGGACCAAATTCCAGATTTTCTGACTCTAAATGCAATATTCTTTCCAGAACAACACACTATGTCCTTAGAATATCTTGAGGGTTATAAGACAAATTCTCAGGTGGCAGTCCTGGCAAAGAAACTATCACTTTCTCTTCTATAACTGTACTATTATTCTATCTCAAATCCTCTATATGAGAACTACACATCAATTGCCTCTTATATGATCAGTAATAACAATTTGCTAAGCAAGGAGAAAGGTGTGATGAGAGAGGGAAATACTTGACAATTGAAAAAAGCAAAATTTAATCTAAAACCTAGAAAAATGACCAGTAGAAGTTCGGGATGCATGGGGGCGGCTAGGTGGCGCAGAGAATAGAGCGCCGGCCCTGGAATCAGAAGGACCTGAGTTCGGAGCCGGCCTCCGACACTTAATCCGCACAAACAAAAACCTAGCCGTGTAACCGTGGGCAAGTTACTTAACCCCAATTGCCCTAAAGGGGCGGCTAGGTGGCGCAGTGAGTAAGAGCGCCGGCCTCGGAGTTTGGATGACCCGAGATCAGATCCGGCCTCAGAAAATGAGCACCCACGCATAAATCAAAAAATGACTAGCCGTGTAACCTTGAGCAAGTTACTTAACCCCAATTGCTTAAAAAAAAAAAAAAAAAAAAAAAAAAAAAAAAGAAGTTCGGGATGCATTACAATTCACTAATATCATTTGTGCCAAATTCTCTTTGGAGAGGAAAGAGTAAAATTCTACACACAGAACATGCTTCTGGTTCCGTCATCAGCATGACAATAATTTCACAGGAATAAATTAATTATCTGACAATAAGAGAAAGCAAAAAAGAACAATATAGGACACAAAGAAATTTCACATTATAAACAAAGATATTAGCTGACAATCTTGTGCATAAGCATAGAATGATGGTTGGAATAGACAGTTTTTCAAATACTAATATATTTAATGTGTTAAAAAATTTTAAGTACTGAAAAGAATCTTTGGGAAAGAATTTACAATCTTCTCTCATCTCCTTTTTCTTCTCTGCTTTCCCTTCCTCACCACCTTTGCCTCCAAGTACCCTTGGCTTCCATAAACATTTGGCTGAAATCCCACCTTTGGCAGGAGGACTTTCCCAGTCCCTCAAGCTGCTAATGCCATCCTTTCTGATCTGGCTTTCCATCTATTTTGAATCTATCTTGTACGTACTCAGCTCTTTGCATGTTGTCTCCCCCACTTAAGTGTGAGTTTCTTGAAAGCAAAAACCATGATCTTGCCCTTCTTTCCATTCCCAGAACTTAGCACACTGCCTGGCACATAGCAAACACCTAGTAAATCCTCTTTTTTTTTTTTTTGGCTGATAAAATCCAGCTACACTGTCTATTTTCAGTTACATGAATAAGATACTTTATCTTTTACGCTTTTTGTCCATTAGCTACTTAAAGTGATTTTAACTCATAAAATGGACACTTTTAAAAGGGACCCAAAGGAAAAGAGGAATCCTTTCATTATCTTCTCACTACCTTTATTAGAAAGAGAGAATATTAAAAAGCTCTGAGATCATTTTTTGCCCTGATAATCTAGGAAAGGGATACATGTTCATTGGTTTCCAATGCCTGGTTGAGAGACAACAGACACCATTTCTACTGAAATGGATAGCTCCTCGTGGGCCAGGTAACTTAGAAATCACCTAGTCCACCTATCATGCTACTGCAAAATCCCTTACACAGATGAGGAAGCCAAGGCAGGGGAATTCAGGGACTCAAGGTTGGGGGGCAAATAACTGACTTGAACTCAGGTCTACTACTTTGGGAGATTACCCTAACTCCCTGTCAGCAGGAAAGCTCTCTTACAAGAATGTTATTATGAAGAATTCCTCCTGTGAGGCCAAAGGGAAGCTGATTCATTAGGATGGCAATTTCAGGATCATGGGATGCTTTGGGTCCCCTTGAGAAATCTGTTTTATGAGGTGAGACAGCTTCTCTTTAGTGAAATGATCACACAATATTTTATATTATACGTACAAGTGGATAGGTCACATCCCTCTCCTAGACTGAAAGGGCCATGAGGGCAGAAGGGATCTCACAGCTCAAATGTTTATCTTCAAAGTTACATAACTGTAGTTCTCTGCACAGAGTTTTGTATATATTATGTTTGTTGAATTGGGAAGGGGGAGGTCATGGTGGGAAGAACAGTAGGGCAGAGGGCTGAATTTGGAGTTAGAAGATCTGAACTAAAATCCTTCCTCTACCAGTAAAAACTATATAACCATAAGCAAGTCAATTAACTTATCTAAGCCTCAGTTTCCTTATCTATAAAAAGAGGTGGTTGGACTAGGTGATGTCTCTCTTTTTTTTTAACCATGCCATCTATAATTTAATTTGCAAAGTTAGCATTTGCACATCAAACCAGATCACTTGATTCCTCAGAGGTCAGAGACAAGGAATGATTTACAGAACCAATTCTTATAAAAGAAAAGAAGAATGAGAAAAATGATAGAACCTTATTTTGAACATAATTCCATGGACAAGGCAGATCACCTGACTAGCTAGCTTCTTCCAGGCTTTCTTAATCCTACCCAGGAATTTTTTGCTTTACAGTGCCTTTTGCAAGCAGCAAGTATTCTGGGAAAAACGAACTTGTGGTCAATGGTTAGCAGTGACTCCTCATCTTCTTTAGGAGATTCTCAACTTAGACTCTAGTTCAAGAAAAAAAGCTTCTCTCCTAAGACTAGGAGAAAAATACTTAACCTCTCCATCTGCCAGAAAAGAGAAACTTAACCTCTGGTCAACTCCTCTTTCTGTTAGAAACGGGAATTTAGTCTTTTAAAAAAGAGTAACTGTATGATTATTTTAGTATGTCCTATTCTAAATTATCTGCTACAAAATGATAAAGTCTTTTGAATCTTATCTATTCACTAAATCTAGAGGTAACCTAGATCTATGTTAGTCTGGCTTAGCTCTTAGGGATAGCTTTTCCTATCATATAATCAAACTAAAAATAAATCCACGTAATCAACATAAACTGATCTACTTTTTCACTATCTAGTTTATAGAATAAAGGGCATAGGCTTTTTATTACAGCTCTAAGATGTACCTAATTAACATACATATGTCCCTAAGCGATTTCTAACAGCTCTTTCATTTCTAGATCCTAGAGATCCTAAATCAGAGGGAAAAAAAAATTAACCAGATTTAAAAACTAAGAGAGCTGAGGCTATATCTCCCTCTGGTGGTCACAAATATAAATGATGAAACACTCAAAGCTTGACTTTTAACTATCCTGGGTTTTGCCTCTGGCTTATTCAGCAGTGTTTCTCAAACTTTTCACTTCAGTTAAGAACATTAATCCAATCTACAACAAAGGCTCTTCTGTCTTTGTTGTCCAGAAGTGAATTCTGGGAGCATCAAATGAAAGGAACAGCAGTTGAATGTTGGAGTCTGATATCTAGGGTCTTCTTCTAGTGTCCCAAGAAAAGGCCAAAATGAAGGCTGATATTTTGATATTATCAGTGTTTGCTATTCTCCTTTTCTAGCATGATATATGACCGGTGTTACTACATTGGTGGTTGGGGGAGAATTAAGGAGGGCGAAAGGTGACCATATCCAACAATGGCATTGAAAGGTCAATTATGTCAGGCTCACAAGGCAGTATAGGGCTCAAAGCCAGGTCTTTCTAACTTCTTTGTCACATCACATGACCTATGCTGATTGATAGAAAACCCAAGGTAACAGCTTTACACTAAATGACATAAAATTGACAATGTTAATGTATGATCTTCCCTTATACCACATGCAGTTAAATTAAAACAAGTCTATCTTTTGGCAAAAGGAAGTATGGACAATCAATATCAGTATTTTTAGCACTTCATGACCAATTGGAATACAGAAGATCAATAAACAAAGTCTTTCGAAGGGGACTTGACAAAAAACAACCACATCCCTGAAATCAGAGGTCCCTAGAAGAAATGATGCCAAAATCTTACCTATGCATTTAAAAAGAACTGAAAGGAATGAAGGGTCTCTTACCGTTCCAAGTATTCTTCATCCAGGTTATTGAAGCCTATTGAAGGATTTCGGAGATGATTCTGTATAGACACAAGATCATTGCTTTCCAATGCCTGGTTGAGTAAAGCAACAGCAGACAACATTTCTACTGCAATGGATAGCTCCTCATGTGCCAGGTAGTTCTGTTAAAAAAAAAAAAAAAACATTTCAATGGTGAGAAGTTTCTAGGTATTAAAACATACACACACACACACACACACACACACACACACACACAACCCCAAAACACCTCATTAAGCACATTTCTGCCAATGGAGCTGTTACCAGAGTTCCAGAAAACAAAATGAATAGTCAAGGAATAACAATATAATCTATAATAACATTAACAGCTGATATTTTTACAAGGTGACTGTGAAGATCATATGGAATAATATTACATGGAGCTAGGGCTTAAGGAAGACCCAGCACTTTAAGGTTTAAAAAGCTTTTGCAGGCAATTGCTTAGGCTTAGGTGACTTTCAAAGTCAATCTGTTAGGTAGATTAACGTTAAGTATTATTATTATTATTATTTTTTGCTTTTTGGAGGGCAATTGGGGTTAAGTAACTTGCCCAAGGTCACACGGCTAGGTTTTTGTTTGTGTGTGTTAAGTGTCTGAGGCCGGATCTGAACTCAGGTCCTTCTGACTCCAGGGCCAGCGCTCTACTCACTTCACCACCTAGCCGCCCCAGTATTATTATTCTTATTTTATGGATGAGGAAACTAAAGTTCACAAAAGTTAAGGGCTCAATCAATGCATCGTGACTACTAAATTTCAGAGCCATGATTAATGTTGGAAGCATGGGTGGAGAAAGGATAGGGAAACAAGAACGGTTTTAGCTACACGGAGATGGAGAAACGACAGATACATCCAACGAATCCCAAGAATCATTGGGAATAAGCTGGCAATACTGAAGGTGCATTTTGCAGTATTCTCCATATGGACCTTCAGAAAATCAATTTCATGCATGACTGGGTCTACCTCAAGAGTCTGGCACTGAATGTGTCCATCAGTATTAGGAGTGGACTAAGGTCATATGGGGACATTTAATCTCTCAACTCAATGCTGGAGGTCCCAGAGTTTATCAGTGCTTAGACACAGACTCAAGATTCTAGAACCAAATGGAAATAGAGATGGCTGATCAGTCAGCTAACTAGTTGATTAGTCTGGGTGGTCTAACAAAAAGCATCATTACATACCTGCTCTCTTCTTTACTTATTCTTTTTTTTTTTAAGATTTTTTTAAATTAGTGCTATTTATTTGTGAAGTGGTTTTTCTTTTTTTCTCTCTTTTTAATTTTTTTTTAATTTACATCATTCATTTCCACATGATTTCGAGTTACAAATTTTCTCCCCATTTTTCCCTACCCACCACCCCAAAGCATCAATCCCACTGAATATCCCCTCCACCAATGTGCTCTCTCCCATCCACCCTCTGACTTTTCCATTAGGGCATGGTGGATCTCTACGCGCCAATGCCTGTATATCTCATTTCCCAGTTAAATGTAAAATAATGATAATGATAATAATAATAAATTTTTTAAACATTTGACTTTAAAACTTCAAATTCCAGATTCATTCCCTTCCTCCCTTGTCACCCACCCTTACTGGGAAGATAAGTGATTCAATATAGCTTGTACATGTGTGGCTATGCAAAACATTTCCATAGTGGATATATTGTAAAAGACTGACAATATTTCCTTTCATCCTATCCCACACCCCCCACTTGTTCTATTCTCTACTTTGATCCTGTCCCTTTTCAAAAGTGGGTGCTTCCAACTTCTCTCCCCGCCCCAGCCTGCCCTCCCTTCCATCATTCCCCCTCTCTTCCCCTTTCCCTCTACTCTCTTTTAGGGTGAGATACCCTCTTAGTGTGTATGTCATTCCCTCCCTAAGCCAAATTCAGTGAGAGTAAGGTTGACTCATTCCCTTTTGCCTTCCTGTTCTTCTCCTCCCTTTGTAACCATGTTCCTTTGCCTCTTCTGTGTGAGATAGTTTGCCCCATTCTGTCTCTTCCTATCTCCTCTCATTATATTCCTCTCTCACCTCTTAATTTCACCTTTTAAGTATCATCCCTTCCCATTAAATTGGTCCTGTGCCCTCTATGTATACCTGTAAACATATATACACACACTCACATACATATTCATATGCCCATATACCTTCCTATATTACCCCTCAGACTGGTAACTTGGTCCCCCTACAATCTGCAGACCAGGAGCTCTGAAGCAGCCACAAGGCAGGTGGCTACAAGGCTGTGGAGCCTCAGCTGCTTCTCACCTCGGGGGCAAAGGCCGGACCACACTCCTGAATTCCCAGGTCCCAAAGTCCACACTGTACTGACCTCTCACTTTGTCCTTAGCATCTATGGGTCGATAATTCTGGAAACCAACATAGCTCCTGGTAACCTGAAGTCCCTCTAGCCAGCAGCTGGTCAGGCCACCCTGAGGCTAAAACCTCGGGCTCATGCAGGGCTGGGCTTGGCTCCCAGGGCTCTGTACTGACTACTTCCTGATGCTCAGTGGAGGTTAGCTTCTCTGTGTCATTTTGTAGGTTCTGTAGCTCCAAAGTTTTTCTATAGTCATTTTTTACATGAATCGGAGGACGTGGAAGCCAGAGCCCCGTGGAAATCCTGTTTCTACTCTGCCATCTTGACTCTACCCCCCTTCTTTACTTATTCTTTAGGATTTCTTTTATAAGGTGATCAGTCTACATAGCATTCAGTCTAGACACTTTACTATTCACCACTTAGCAGTGGAAGTCTTTATGATACTCAGTCATAGCTGCCCACTGCTCAACTACATGGTTCTTTCATGTCTGTTGGCTGGGTAGTGGCTTGCCACAGGAAAATTGAATATCAATCTGTCTTCTCCAGAGTTAGGACTGAACATTGTCACTCAATTCCCAATCATTATATTAAAAAAGATAAGAGAAAATATCTACCTAGACCTAGATCACACCAGACAAGTCCTATACAAACATTTTAAGCAACTTTCTGTTCTTTGAAAGATCTTAGCTGGTAGAAACCGGAATATGTTGGCAATGTCAATAACTGACTTTTAAAACATCTGTGGGGGTTCATGAGGGGAAGGCAAATGATTAGATAAATTCCATTGGACACAACTGTCTAGAAACCCCAAAAGGTTTATGCCCAAAGGCAAAATTCAAAATGGCCAGAGAGGATACAGGACAACAGAACTAGATTAATTATATAATTGTAGTATGACAAGAAATTGCTGTCTCTCTCAGTTTACCCCAGAGGAAGCTGCCAAAAACACTGCAGACTTTGAAGGTTGGCCAACTATCAAGCGGTCCTTTATTACATATGGTGTAATATGTATATCTGACTTGTGATCCATGATAATACAAACTCCACTCTGGGCGAGTTAGTAGGTATTAAATGTTTGTTGAATATACCACCACAACTATTTTTGACTTGTGCTTTGAGATGCTCATTCAAACTATTGGTAGTAAATTAAGCTATGCAATGGGTATAAGAGGATAGATAGGTATTTATTTAAATAAGAAGAAATCAATGGAAGAGCAAAGACAAAAGTAAAGAAATATTTGGGAGAAGAGGAAAAAAGCAAAACCAAAAGATTTTAAAAAAATATTTATAGTCACAGTATCTAGCTCTATGGCTATGTCTGTAAATTATATCCATCATTGGATGTTAAGTTGTTTAAAGAAAGGAATTGTGTTATTTTTTTCACATCTATAGCCACAACCCACAATATAGTGTCTTATACAGGGCAGGATCAAAATGGGTTCTTACTTTACCACTACAGCCACCAGAGAAAAGATGACAGGTACCCACAATCAGTAAGTCTTCAGAAAAACCACTAACTTATAGAAGTGAATGTTGAAAATTAAAAATTAATACATAAATATTAAAAAACAAACAAAAAGAAGAAAAACCACCATCTCACAGATAGAGAAAGTCAGTTATTCAAGTGTCAGGAATGTTAAAAGTAATTGCTATTGTCATTGGGCAACTTTGTCAGCAAAAAGGAGCCACACAGATAATGCATCATTTCTACCATGGAAATTAGGAGACGGTCCCTTATAAAGGCAGTCAACTTTGCTGTAAAAAAAACAACAGCCACCAGTCAGGGGGAAGCACACTGGCAAAATTGATGATCTCAGTTTCTATGGGTATGGTGAATGAGGAGAATATTCCTTCCCCACTTCCTTTTCGTTGTGGGGATGGTTATCAAGTGCGGTCATGTGGTAACAAGGGGTTACACTGCATAGTTCCAGATGGCAAAATTAGAATTAATGGTTAGAAATTATAGAGATGGATTCCAGCCCAAAATATAGAAATATTTCTCACAATTAGATAGGAACAGGAGATAAAAAATGAATCTGTGACATCATTGATATAGGAGCTCCTGGAAAATTGTCCAAAATTTATCATCATAGAAAGGTGCCTAGACCTCAGAGTGGTTAAGTGATTTGTCCAGGATGACAACAACCCTGCAAGGTAAGTGCTGTTATGCAAGGCAAAGAAAGGTTAAGTGGCCTGCCCAGGTTCACACAGCCAGTAAGCGTCTGTAACCAAATTTGAACTCAGGTTTTCATGATTCCAGGCCAGGGCTCTACCTACTGCACTACCTATCAGTTACCTGTCACTAGAGGCTAGACAATTTGTTGGGAAATACTTCTAGTGAATTATTGCTTTGAGTAGAGCCCGCAGATTCTATGAATGGCCTGACTGCCCTGTGGGATTTCATCCCACTCTAAGATTAGAGGAAAAATCAAATAATCCATACTACACCAGTTTCAATACTGTTCTGCTCTTTTAACCAAGAACTCCACCCTTATACAGTCATGTTGGACTCCACGTAGCCAGAGTCCTTCTGGTCTTACCAAAGCATTCTGTTTCTGAAGGTTGAACAGTTCATTCTGATACATAACAGCAGCAAAAGGATGAACAGTAGGGAGCTGGGCCTCTGGTTTCATGAGTGCAGTCAGGGTGTTACTGGGATCACCTTCTCGAATCACAGCATTGATATGTTCAATAGCAATATGCCCTAGAGAAGAAGAATATGATAAGTTGCAGTCAAAATTTAATTTTCTTTAATTTATATTGCTTCCCCCTTATGTCTCTGTGATTTGTGTTAGAGATCATTACCCTTTGGGAAGGGGGTGGAGCTAGCCTAGTCTTTCTGCATAGACCATACCATGTGAGGCCAGAAATGGGAGGCCTCATTAATTTTCAACATGAATCCACATACCACTTAACGCCATATAACCTTTAGCCTAAAATATCTTTTAGATATTTAAAAAAAGTTCTATCTTGAAGTTAATCCATACTGTGCCTAAACTATAAGTGTCAAGGTATCCTGGGCCTTTAGGGCCAATCTCTTACAGGAAACCAAACCTGACTATTCTATCCTTCAATAATCTCAATCCTATAAAACTATACAGAGTACAATCTATAACTGGCAATTTGTCTCTTAATTTTGTATAGTACTATACTGTAATCTAATGTTTCATATGTGTTCACTTTGCCTCCCCAACTAAGCTCTAAGCCATTTGAATGTAGGGAAAAAAATCATGCCTTCCCCCATGATGTCTAAAATATTAGTGGAATTGTTTATTTGCTCATATAGTTTTGACAGTTATGAACAGAGTTATAAACATGTTTTTACTTTTCTTCCTATCTCCAGTGCTTAGCAAAGTATCTGGCACATAGTGTTAATAAAAAGCTTCTTGACAAGTAGACTGACTAGTAATAGATATTTCTCAGAATACTTTCCTCCTATCCTTGTGTTCTACAAAGTGTTTTTTAATATAATTTTTTCCAATTACACGCAAAGACAAATTTTACAAACGCTTTTAAAGAAAGCATTATTTGTAAAAAAAAATTATTATTTTTAAGTAAAAATTTCTATAAGCATAGATACTTTTCACAATTTTTAGATCATTTGCAAACACTTAAAAACAAAGGTTGCTGAAACTAAGCCACATACAATTAAAGTGTCAGTGTCTTCAGATTTACTGCAACAAATGCTGTGAAGACATAGTTATTTTACCTTTTTTTCAAAGAAAAAGGATCTTCAAGACACAGCTATAGTTTCTTTGCCTGTAGACCAGGAATAAAATCTAACAGGCTACAACAAACTAAATTTTAAGGTTTCCAGGGAAGACATTTGGAAACATGGATTTAGCATAGTTTTCAGAGAATGTGGAACAGAATGAACTGTTAACCAAGGGGAAGAGTGATTGCCGACTCATGCCACCAGGGAATAGAGTCAATGACAAAAGTAGGATTCCATCCCTATAAGGCAGATATTTAGGCAGCCCTAATAAAACTTAACAGAGAAACTTTAGACCTTTTCATCACTTGTCCTCTTGCTAACAAGTCCAATTCCAGGCAAGATTACCTCTAACCAATCCCTGACAGATGGAAATTTATTCTCTTTCTAAAGACATCCAAAAGGAGCCTACACACTTCCTCTGTAAACCATTCCAGTGTCTGACATCACTCACTGTCAGGAAATGCTTATGTCTAGTCTGCATCCATCTCATAGCCAAAAGTTAGTCTTTCCTTCAAACAAAGAGTTATGAAAAATGAACACTTCATTAATCTCAGAATGAACATGTCAGGTAAAATTACTTTGGAAGGAAACCAGTGTGCTATCCTTACATTTTTTTGTTACTTCCATACTTTTATACATGGAGTAAGGTTTTCCATTCTTTCTAATCCTTTAGAGGGAGAATCATCTCTTTTTCTAAGTATGATATCAACATTAATGGATCCACATACCTAGTATAGTCGAATGCTATTGAATTACAATATGCATGAAAAGACTAATAATACATGCCCTTCTCCCACAACCAAGACCATTAACTCTGCCTTCTCTTGTCATATCTTGTAGGAAAAGCAGATCATAATTAGAGAACAAAGAGAACACAAGAGCCATGCCACGATGTTATATGAGTGCAGTTCATACCAAGCTGAAGCCTCTGGCAAATAGATTAGTTGAGATGACCATAGAAGCCTGTCAGATCCACAGTCACTACCTGTTTCTGTAAATTTCAGACTCCTTAAATTTATATTTGAAAAATAAAGCTGTCTAATCTCTCTAGGCTGAACAATAGCTACAATGTCAAAATGTTTAAATGAATTATCACTCATTGTCCTTTGTGAGACTTGACTACAATACATTAAAAAAACAAATAGTATTTTTTTCCCCAAAATTCACTTTTGGTCCTGATAAACTATACATTATCAAGTGAGGAGAGATCAAAGGCTTCAGAATGTTTTTTCCCCTAAATCAAAGCCATCAAGTCATGCAACACTGTTTAATAATTTAATGTTCATATGACTATTACTAGCCAAAATCATTCCACTAAGTTATGAATACCTTTTCAATGCAAAAAGGAGGGGAAAAATATATGACCCAACTTGAAGCAAATTAGCAGCCAGGCAATTTAGGCATTGAGAGCATCAGCAAAATGTGGTTATGATGCATTTTCTTTTAAATTTGAAAAGAAAATCTGATTCCTAGAATCAAGATGGTGGCTTTAACTCTTCAAAAAACAATGAAGGCAAAATGCTATTAAAGAATTTACTCACTAAGTTTATTATGAGCCTCAGAGACCTCAATGGCAACATTCTGTACTTCATTTTTGTCTAACATAATGGAATACCTGACTTTCTAACCTATCAGAGAGAGGAACTTCAAATGATGGTTCTTTAAGTGAAAAGTATTTGACTATTGCCACATGGACAACCCATTTTTTGTTGGAATAAAAGAGAAAATAGGAATGTGTCCAAAGTTAGGTGCTGCCTTAGAAAAAAATTAGCATTTTTCCAATGAGACTCTCAAAAGGTTTTATATTCCAACACTATCTTCCTATAAATGTTCTTTTTTCCTTAAAAAAAAATTCAGCAATACAAAATTATACATAAATTTCATTTCTCTTAACAAATATCTGAACTTTTTTGTGGTACCATTAGAATACCATTTTAATAGCAAAGCATTTTAGTTACACTGACACACATGCATTAATCTTGGGCTTTAAAAATAATGAAAAACTGCAATACAAGTCTGCAAAATTCATCCAAAGGTAGTACAAAGGGCACACTGGGATATGCTGAGGCTCCGGGATACATGGGCAATTTAGATTCACTTGAATAGAATCCAAATACAATCCCTTACTGTCTCTACTGGAGCTCAAAGTGAAGTGACTTGTATTAGCAGGGGAAAAATGCAGGCTGAGGCATCCAAGCTAGCATGTGCTTATTTTAATTACCTGAGTTTTCTTTTCTTTAGAGTCACATATCTGTACTAGGTACCATGAGGAATTTAGCTGCAGGACTCCAGAAAGGTTGAGAGCTGTATGATTCAAACCTGCCACCAGTGTGCCTTCATCTTGCCTGTCAACATTCTCATTGACTTGGACTAAAGCTATGTAGGCTGAAATAAAACAGTTCTTATACACTATGACCTTTTTGGAGCGGAGAGACAGGTGCTAAACAAAACAAAAGAACAGCTGTCACTTTCCCATTAGAGCACCATCATATTACCCTGGATGGGCATCTGTATTCTTTCTCTGGCAGAAAACAATTTAAGTCAATAAAAAGATTCAAAATAGAAAAATAAATTAAAAAAAAAAACCCCACAACAAAATTCAAAGCCCTGTGGTAGGTATTCAGAAGTGGGAGTGATGGGATAAAACTTGTGACTAAGAAAGTGAGTTGACTAGGGAGGGACTTTAAAAGGAAGGGGGGAAAAGGGAGTGGGGAACAGACAGGACGGAATCTATGCCCACCCCCCCACAAAAGCTTAATAAAAAATAGCCAGACATCTGCAGTACCATTAATAGCAACAGTAACATTTCATATACTGTTTTTCATTTTAAAAATACAATTGTGCAAGAAAGTTTTCAAGTTTCAGGCCAGAGAAACCTATGACAGCAAATACAATTCACTTCCTTCACAAAATGACATAACTTACTGTTGATTTTATTGATGGTCCCTTGTATTTCTGCTTGTGTCAGCAGTTCTTCATACGCATCTCTTTCTTCTTCAGAAATAAAGCTATTCTGCAAAACAATATCTTCACTGATTCTCAAGGTAAAGCAAATATGTTTTAGGGACCCAGGTATTTAAGGTAACATTTTCTAAATGTATCACTGAATCTCATCATGCCAAATAGATGAATAGTAGATATAGAATCAAAATTTGGTTTTGTTACTGTTCAGTTTTTTAAAAAAAAACCACATTTACATTTGTCGTTCAGTCATTTCAGTCACGTCCTACTCCTCTTCATGAGCCCACCGGTGTCTTCTTGGCAAAGATGCAAGAGTGGTTGGCCATTTCCTCAATTATAACACAACTTGGAGAGAAAGTTCTACTGTGAGTCCCTTGATGATAGGGACTGTTTTCGCCTAGCACATAGTTCTAGCTTGACTGATGATGCAAAAGTAGAACATTTAAGTTCATACTTATTTCATTATCTCAGAGATACAGACTATGCTTATTTGTACAAGATTGAAACTTTTATCATCTAGATGAATGTATGCCAGAGTAAACTAGCTATAGGAAACATGTGGTTGTGAACACTGCTGGTTCCAGGAATACAGAATAAACCCAGGATGAAAGATTTCAGCCCATGTGGTGGGGGTGAGGGAGCATGGAATGAAGGAAAATTAAGATTATTTTCATAGTGCTGCATGATTTTGACACAATATACATAACTTCATATTGAATAACTTTAAGGGAAAATATAGCTAGAATCAATATTTTCTCAATTGACAACATGAGGATTCCACAAAAGAAGAGTTGGGAAATGATTCTAGGTCTTTCAAAGTAAAAGACTATCTAGTCTTTATATTTTAACTCATATCCTTTAGTCCTCTTCTTGTGAATTTCAGTGGAAATATAATCTCCTCAGGCATTTGATGAGTGTGAATTCCATTCCTTCATTTCACCACACACTTTCAAATCCTTCTGTCTGTACCTTGACGTGTTACTGAAAATCAATACTAAGTAATCCCTCAAATATCCCCTCATTAGTGACTTTTTTCAGCTGACGGCTCTACTATATTTCCAACACGTACGAACACAGTTAACTGTGCTTTGAATTTACTCAATATCTAATCAAGTACCTTTAGTCTTGCACTCTCTTCTTTTCTTTTCTTGGCTTCCCAAAGTTCCTTTTGATAATCCTCTGCAAGACTATCATCCACAGAGGTTAAAACCGCATTTGGATTCCTCAGAGTTATAATGGTCTGCTCTGCTATTCCCTTCTCAATGGCTTCATTAATTGCGATGACTGCAGCATGTACTGAACACGGGAGAGGAATAGAAGGCACATATGTGTGTGTATATATACTTATTAACACTTATCAACAAAAGCAAATAACAGAAATGGTTTAATAAGAAAAGTCTACCCTGTTTTACCTTAAATATTGCCTGGATAAAAAGATACAAGAACTATGTTGCTTTCAACGTGTTTTTACTGGCGATATTGCTTCTATGGCTGTTTGCTTTTAGGAACCAAAACTATCAGGATATTTGATGTTTTCCTAGACACTTATGTTTAATCTCATTCCGATCATAAATGTAAAATATATTTAGTGGCAAAATAATAATTTGCTTCCTATATAATCTCAATGATGTAAAGGAGGGCAATTGAGATTCTGCCTAGTTTTTTGATGCTGTTCAGTAGTTTTCAGTCATGTTCAACTCTTCATGACCTCATTTGGAGTTTTCATGGCAAAGATACTGGAGTGGTTTGCCATTTCCTTCTCCAACACATTTTACAGATGAGGAAACTGAGACAAACAGGGTTAAGTGACTTGCCCAGGGTCACACAGCTACTAAATGTCTGAGGCCATATTTGAACTCAGGAATGTGGGTCTTGCTGACTCCAAACATGGCACTCTATCCATTGTGCCACTTCGCTGCCCTCTGATGCAAATAATTTATAATTTACAAAGAAACTGCTTCTTAATTCTAGGATTCTTTTAACTCAGGACAATAATTTATAGTGGTCTTAAAAGTGATGTAGGTAGGCTATTGGAAAGATAAGTCATAGAGCAGTTTTCAAGGCCACTCAAATAGTACTTATTATTTTGGAAGCCGTTTGCTGTTTTGCAGGGAGGCTATCAGATGTTTTGCCACTTCTTCACAACCCTAGAAGTTGTAAAAGTAAGGGAAAGAGAAGACAGTATCTGAACACAACGCATCTCTCCTCAGTTCCTGCACACACTCCCTGACTTCATTAGTTCCTTCACTCTCCTTCAGCGTATACTCTAAGAATTCTATTCCTTGGGCTAAAGATATCCAGGTGCTTCATCAGCAATTATATACAATGAACCTATTGATTACCTCTCTTTTTCTGGATATCAGACCTAAGACCTATATAATTTTTTTTGATGCCCAAATCACATCAATGACCCACATTCCTCTTATAACCAATTAAAACTCCTTTTTCCACAGGAGTTCTGAAACATTTGTGTCTTATAAATTGGTTAGTCTCATGATACCAAGGGACGCCTTCTCAGAAAAAAAAGCTTTTAGGGGTGGCTAGTGAATAGAGTGAATAGAGCACTGACCCTGGAGTCAGGAGAACCTGAGTTCAAATCAGGCCTCAGACATTTAAAACTTACTAGCCATGTGACTTTGGGTAAGTCACTTAACCCCAATAGCCCTGCCTTTTCCCCTCCAAAAAAAAGCTTTTAAAAGCCCTCCCCAAAAGCTTAGAATTAGAAAAGAAAGTAATCATATTGAAATATAGTTATCAAGATATTTTTAAAAAACAAGTTCACAGACCTCAGGTTAAGAAATACTGCTCTAGACATTTCTCTCACACCTTACACTGATACTTAAAAAAAAAAAAAATCTAAGTGCCATGTTTTAGATTTAGCCCTGCTAAATTTCATCTTGATAGATTAAGCTGTTGAGGTCTTTTTGGAGCCTGATTCTGTTACCCAACACATCAACTCTCTCGCCCAAATTCACATCCTAGCAAAATCTGTCCTCACTCATGGCTTCCACTATCTCACCTTTGATCTTATCTTTCAACATCTTAAAAACCTGGCTTTTATCTCCACTACTGAAACTGTTCTCTTCAAGGTCATAAAAGAGCATTTCATTGTTAAATTCAGACTGTTTCTGAGATCTTGTTCATCAACGTCTCTACAGTGTTTATCCCCGTGGACTTATGCCACTTCTGTCATGATTCTATTTGTCTAGTGACTCCTTCTTATTACGGTATCACCAAACACCTTTCTCTTCCTTCCATAAACCCCAATCCTTCTGTCCAGAGCCCTCTCTCTCCTCTGCACTCTATATTCTCTCTCTTGTGACCTATCAGTCACTACTAAGTGTCTCCCATGCACCAGACTATGAGAATGCAAAAAGGAGACAAAGGACAGTCCTTGCCCTCAAAAAGCTTACAATCCAATGGGAAACAAATATGTACAAGTAAGCTATAGAGAAGATAAACAGGAAATAACTGAGAGGGAAGAAACCATAATTAAGAGGGTTGGGAAAGGCTTCTTGTAGAAGATGAAACTTTTGGTGAAACTTGATGGAAGTCAGTAAACAAAGGCAAGGAAATGGGGCAGCTAGGTGGCACAGTGAATAGAGCACTGGCCCTGAAGTCAGGAGGCCCTGAGTTCAAATCTGTCCCTGACACTTAACACTTACTAGGTGTGTGACCTTGGGCAATCCACTTAACCCCAAGTGCCCTGCCCTCCCCCCTCCAAAAAAAAAAAAGACAAAAAAACAAAACAAAACAAAGGCAAGCGAGGAGAAGAGTTGAGGCATGAGGGACAACCAGAGAAAATGCTCAGAGCCAAGAGATGAAGCATCTCCTTCATGGATCAGCAAAGAGTCTAGGGTCATTGCATTGAAGAATATGTGGTAGGGAATAAGATAGAAGAAGATTGAAAAGGTGGTGGTGGGAGAACACCTTTGAAAACTAAACAGAGGATTTTGTATTTGATCCTGGAGGCAAGAGGGAGACACTGGAGTTTATTTAGTTGGAGGGTGACATGGTCAAGCCTGTGCTTTATTAAAATCACTATCACTTTGGTGTCTCTCAGATCTGCTTTTCTAACCATCTTTCTAGACCTCTAATCTTTTTTTTTTGTTGTTGTTGTTGTTTTGTTTTTGGAGGGTGGGAATGAAGGGCAATTAGCATTAAGTGACTTGCCCAAGGTCACACACTAAGTGTTAAGTGTTGGAGGCCAGATTTGAACTCAGGTCCTCCTGACTCCAGGGCCTGTCCTCTATTCACTGCATTACCTAGCTACCCCTAGACCTCTTATCTAATATGTCCAGCTATCATACATCTCAAAATAAATGTCCCATAGATACTGTAAGTTAAAATGTTCAAAATGGAACTCAAAATCTTTTCCCCAAGCCCTGTCCTCTTCCTAGTATCCGTATTACTGTCAAGGGCACTGCTACTTTGCTAGTCACTGAGCTGTCATCTTGAACTCCCTACTTCCTCTCACCCCCCCATATCCAATTCATTATGAAGAACTGTCTGTTCTACGTTCTTAACATCTCTTGTATCCGCTCCCTTCTCTTCTCTGACACTGACACCACAGTGGTACAAGCTCTCATCACTTCATCTCATGTCTGGATTATTGAAACAGCCAACTTGTGGGTCTTCCAGTCTCAGATTTCTCTCCTTTCCAATCCTCTATTCAGCTATCAAAATAATTTTCCTACAAGAAGGTCTGGCTCCAACAGCTTCTTATTCAATAACTTCCAGCAATTCCCTATTAACTCCAGGGTCAAATATAAAAATTTCTGTTTGGCTTTTAAAGTGCTTGATAACCTGCTGTCTTCCTGCTTTTCCAGTTGTATATCTTAATCCTCTACATAATCTGTGATCCAGGAACACTCCTTTCTTAGCTATTCTTTGTATTCAATCTCCTGACTGAGCATTTTTACTGGCTGCTCCATGCCTGGAACAGTCTTCCTTCAAGTTTCAGCTGAAGTCTCACATTCTAAAACAAGTCTTTCCCTGTCCTCCTAGCCTCAGTGCTTTCCCTGAGACTACAGCCAATATATCCTGCATATATCTTATATGCAAAGAGTTGTTTTCCTGTAAACTACTTGAGAGTAGGAATTTTGTTTTGTTTGTTTGTATCCCTAGCCCTCAATGTCTGGCATATAGTAGTCACTTAATAAATGTCAAGTCATTTCAGGGGTGTTGACATTTTAATAAATTATAGTCCAAGCAGCTCATGTTTATGGCCTTTGGGTTAGCAAAACACTCTTCTCACAAGCATCAGGTGAGGTAGGTAATAGAACTAATAGTATTTCACAGATAGGGAAACTGAGGTTCAGAGAAGCCAAACGGATGGTTCATGGGCACATAACTATTATGTGTCATTCATGAGACTTCACTATAGGTCTCCTGACGCCTAGAAAAGTGTTCCTTCCTTTATATAATGCTGACATTAACTCTTGAAGACCCACAGGAATCAATCTTATGTGGCAGAAGTTAAGACACATTTTAATTAAAACAGGAACTGGGGAAATATTTTGGGGACAGGAAAGGCACTTCTAATACTCTTCAAACCATATCATGAGAGTGGCTTCCTGCTGTTAAGGATTGCCCTAGATGCTTAATGCAGGGGTGGGGGGAAAAAAGTCTTATTCACACAAAATAATGCATTTTTTTCAGTTAAACGCACTTATCTTGGTTTTTTTTTTATTTGTGTGTGCATTAAAAACATTACAGGTGACTGGTTTTCTATATGAACTTTTGCCTTTATTTAAATAAAAACCAAATGAGTAAGGATCAAGATGAATCTTAAACCTAGGAAAACTATAGCCTGGTAAGTTTACTTACATGCAGCTTCATCCACTGACAATTCATTGGCCAGAATGCCACCGATTTTGCTAAAAGATGGCATCTGTATTCCATACTTCTCAAGTTCCTTTGTCATGTTACTGATCTCTTCCTCTGTATGAAAAAAAAAGTATAAGGGGGAGAAGGAAATGTAGATCAGAGATTAAGATTTCAAAGTTTTAATTCAAAGCAAGTATAAGCACAGGTAAAAGAAATTTAGAACTATTGCAGTGCAGAAACAAGATGGCGGGCACCCTGGGGAACCATCTATTCTGACTTCTTCCTTTTTATAGGTAAGGAAATTCTTCACATGAGAGAGGAAGGTCCCTAGCTTTTAAAGGTCCCAGAAGCTAAGTTACTGCAGAATGGAAACAAGAATTCAGAGATCCTTCATTCCTAGTCCAGTCACCTTTCTCCAACATGAAGCATCTTAATAAGTGATTTGGGCAGTTTCTATGGGCTTTAAGGATATAGCTCCCAATTGGTTAGTCACAGGGAAGAAACTGAAATGGGGTGGGAGGTGGGGGTGAGTGAGAAACCAGGTAGGAAGAAATATCTATATGGAAATTACTATAGGATATTCTGGATTGTTCTTAAATACTGAAGAAAAAAAAAACGACAAAAAAAAAAAAACCAGAACATAGTATAAATTCCACTGAAGTCCCCTTCTAATGCTTCATAGTAACATGGAGGTAAACCCCAGGTTCTTAAAGACTTTGCCAAAGAATCTGAAACTTTAGCATGTTTTTCTAAGATGAAAATATAAGCCTAATGGCATATCTGTTGTCAAAACCAGAATGGTTGAGTTTGGAGAGGCTCATCACCATGTTAGTTGCAGGGTTATGATTTTTTACTAGTGGAGCATCCAATGACCATGAAATTAGATATCCTTGAAGCAGGGAAGTAATTAAGTAAATAGACTAGTACCTGTAAAGTCTACTTTGCCCAACAAATCCTGGATCTGTGGTGCTATTCCTAGTTTGAAGAGATATAAACTGAAAGATAAAATATCAAATGAATCAGAAATGTTATACCGGTTATACTCTGTAATCACAGAGTTTTTTATCTTAAAGGGGTCTTAGACATCACTTTGTTTCAGATCTTAATTATACATATGAAGGCCAACAATGACCTCCATTCACCCCTGGTTATCTTCCTTCCCAGCTTGTTTCAAAATCCCTTTGGTAAGCCAAGAAAACAATACGCACAATAACTACAAATAATCATCAAAAGATCATTATTTGCTTTGGCATAAATCATGTCATTCTAGTATATAGCAAAAGGGTTCTGAATTACCTTTAAAAATAAAAATCAAACAGTCTAGAAGCACTTACTGAATACTAAGTCTATTATTATTAGTTTGCATTTCTTACACACATATAACTGACAATGATAAGAAACACATAAAACCATTTGGCAGAAAGAATGACCCCAGGATAAATTTTAAAACATGATGAAGATACTAGATGATTCACAAGCCAACCATTACAATACATACTTTAATTTTTTTTAACCCTAATTAATTTTACTTTTAGTTAACCTACTACAATCCATCTGTCCAAAGGAGATTAAGTTTGGCCAACCATTTTCTAGCAATTATTCCTCAGATTGACTAAATGTTTTATTTATACTGTCCTTAGACCAATTTTTATAGCATCCCTACCCCCTTCATTACAAAATTCTTAATTTACTCATTCAAATAAATTAATCTTTGCTTGTGACTATTATATATAAGATCATTCTGACTAGAAACTCAAAGGGATACAGTGAAATACATCATAGAGGAAGCAAGGAATCTGATGAGTTGGAAATATTTTTGAGATTTATTATTTTCAGATGTGGAAAGATGGGACCAATATAGTCAAAATTCTTTTACTTTATAAAATACTTTACTAAAAGATTGCTTAACATCACCACATTATTCATCCAAATCAATAAATTTAAGACCAACTTTTAAAATGTGAAACTAAACAATTGAGGTAAAGTCATACATTAAAATCTGTCGAAATTTTAATAGGGGATGGGGGAAGGAAGAGAATAAGGAATCATATATTACCCACTATGGGCCAGCATTATGCCAAGCAATTTTTAAAAATATTATGTCATTGAGATCCACAACAATCCTATGTATACATCCATACATACACAGGCATAATATACGTATATGTATATGTACACACACACACACACACACACATACACACACACACACATATTTCAGTGCCTATGTAGTCCTTCTTCTCCTTAGTCAAGAATTAGAAATGATGGGAAAACCTCTTAAAGTGGTAATTTAATTTTTTTTTCCTACTTCATGCATTCTGATACACAGTTCAAAGAGAAACACATACACATGTACCTTTGTGCACAGATTTTCTAGAGTACATAGAATTATTCAGTTCACATGCCCCTCTCCCAATCTTTATGCTTCACTCTAAACATGAACTAAGCAAGTTCTACCACACACAAATATTTAAATTTTCCATTCTTACATTCAAGAAGTTACTAGCTATATCTACTTATATGTCTTTAATCTTAGTAAAAATGTACATTATACTAACTTAGTATTCTTGGCTTATAAAACTACAATTACCACAAGGTGGTGCTGACAAGTTGTTTTTAATTGTTCGACATCTAAGCAGTCCTTACTTTTTAAACTCATTCAGAATCAATGAAACATACAGTATATTACCACTAGAAGGGATCAAGAAGGGTAGGGAGATATAATGTTTATTTCTGTATCTTTTCCACACAATGCTGGACTCATGGTAGTTAAATGTTTGTCAAAGAAGGACATTTATTCACATACAATTTCACTGGAGAACTGCTTATTTTAATACATGTCCTCTAACTCCTTTCAGTTTACATTATTTCTTTTAAACTTATGAAAGTTGAAGATTGAACTTGGTAATACATAGGATTTTCACTCTTAAAATTCTTCATTGAGGGGCGGCTAGGTGGCGCAGTGAATAGAGCGCCGGCCCTGGAATCAGAAGGACCTGAGTTCGGAGCCGGCCTCAGACACTTAATCCGCACAAACAAAAACCTAGCCATGTAACCTTGGGCAAGTTACTTAACCCCAATTGCCCTAAAGGGACGGCTAGGTGGCGCAGTGAGTAAGAGCGCCGGCCTCGGAGTTTGGATGACCCGAGATCAGATCAGGCCTCAGAAAATGAGCACCCACGCATAAATAATGACTAGCCGTGTAACCTTGAGCAAGTTACTTAACCCCAATTGCTTTAAAAAAAAAAAAAATTCTTCATTGAACTCTCTGAATTCAAGCAGATTACTCAGAGAGGATAAATGTTTACTAGGAAGTCTTATTTGTTAAATATTCCCAAGCAAAAAAAAAAATCCCCAATAGCTCTCCCTCTCCCCTAAGCATTTTGATTCAAATGAAGCAATTCATTACCTGAAACACTAAGCAAATCCACAGAGTCTTAAAAAAAGACCCATGTCAAGGGGAAAAAAAGAGAATTTCTTAAAAGCCTTTCAAGAATGAATATATTAAGCACCTTTTAAAGTTGCATGAATCACATGCAGGGCTGAGAGCATTCCAAAGGGAACTGACGAATTAATGATATCTCTTTTTTCCCCTCGACTGTACAAAAGAAGGAGCTTTTGTCTAATAGCAGTCTCTTGATATACAAAGCTTTGCAGGCAACAAAGCCATATGCATCTACGTGGTTGGAACTTGAATTGTATTTGTTACTATTTCTATGAATAATAGCAATTCAACTCCAGGAAACCCTTCTTGTGAAAGGCCCCAAACTACAATAATTTTTTTTTTAATTCCATTAGCACACAGACACAAAAAAATGTATTGATGAAAAGCAAACTTGACAAAGCAGGACTTAGCTCTCACATAGCACTTACATACAGGTACACCTTATTATAAACAATAGTGTTGAGTCCAAAAAAATCTATCAAGAGTATTTTTACAAAGCAAACAAACAAAAACCCAAACAAACACTTGCAAAGGGTAGTATTAAGGGCATAAAATTTGGTCAGAAGACCCAAATTTCAGCATAATTCTGTTAGCATTAAATATAATTTTATATCAGTCGATCTTTCTTGGTTTCAATAGTATTATGATACCACTGGACTTTATCTCTAAGAATCATTCTAACTCTAAAATCCAGCAAGTCTGTATCTTAAATGGCACAGATGTAGTTGATTAATTCAGTTTCTGGGTTATTGGTTCAATTTTCATGGGGGTCAGTTTTATTATATGGCTTACAGACCCTAAATCTAGGCAACCATTTCCCAAAAAGTATAAAGTTGATCCAGGGAACCCAGGGATCAAGGCTCTTACAACAGACTTGGAGTCAGAAGACCTAGGCTTATTCCTTTTTAAAAAATCTTTATTTATTTATTTTTATTTTTCAACATTTATTTCAATAAGATTTTCAGTTCCAAATTTTCTCCCCATCTCTCTCCTCCCCCCACCCCAAGATAGTATGTAATATGATATGGGCTCATTCATATTGAACCAATTTTCATATTAGGCATGTTGTAAAGAAGAATTAGAACCAAAGGGAGAAATCATGAGAAAGGATAAAAAAAGACCTAGGTTTATATAGTTAACCTAACCTCCTATACATATTTTATTTGGAAAGTGTTTTTTTGAACTAGAAAACTCATAACTATGAGCTGGGATAATGGCTATACAGATAAAGAACAGATAATCAGAGAAAAACTATCTTTACTACTGAGAACATTCAAAAATGCACTGAGAAATAGACGTTATACTTGGTATACAAGTAGCAACATATAAGTTTAAAGGATCTCTGTAGTGGATCCTTTCATGGAACACAATATTTTCTTCTCTAGTAATCCCTGAAGTTTGTCTGATTAAAAATTTTTTGGATCATCATTTGAATTTGACTTATTTAAAATGAGTTATGTTGATAGATGGATAGATAGATGGATAAATAGATAGATAGATAGATAGATAGATAGATAGATAGATAGATAGATACTATCAAAAGATTATTTAACCAAACTGGAGGGAAATATAGCAGTTTGAGTTTATGTACATTTCAATTAATTTTCATTTGATACTTAGTATTGCTATCTATAGGTTTAGTAATATGACCAGAATATTGGATTCTAACACCACCCCCTCTTTTTATCATACATGAATGGATCTTATAATCTCCTATTCCAGGATTTTATTGAACTAACCTCTTGACCAAAGATGTGGGACTTATAATTCTCTAAACCACAAACAAGTAAGAACAGGCCAAAAAGATCATGGACCTTAGAGCTCAGTGCCTTTGAAATGGTCAGAATCAGCAATAAACAAGGATTGGGCTGATTCCAAGTAGTATTGGGGGTTTGCAATTTTACATCATTTTGAAGCATTACTACTAACAGCACTCCATTAATAATTTACATTCACTCTGAGCCAATCAAAGGCCAAATGATGACCCAATAGGGCTTGTCCTGGGACCTATTGGTGGCCAATCATTGAGAGCTAAAGTGATTTGGGTCTTCCCCTCTCAGACTGATTTTTTATTTCATTATTTTTTTAAATTTATGACTAGGTAAAGAAGTCATTCTCGTTCTCAATTCTTATATTAAGGGGCGGCTAGGTGGCGCAGTGAGTAAAGCGTCGGCCCTGGCGTCAGAAGGACCTGAGTTTGGATCCGACCTCAAGACACTTAATGTACACACAAACAAAAACCTAGCAGTGTGACCTTGGGCAAGTTACTTAACCCCAATTCCCCTCCAAAAAAGCAAAAAAAAAAAAAAATCTTATATTAAGCCTTAATCACTAAATGGGTTTTGTCTCAGTCAAACTGAGACCTGTTAAAGACCTTAGCTTGAAAATGCGAAGATCCCCTATTGCATCCTGGACCATCTCCAGCTGTCTTGATCTATATCTTACCACTGGACCCAGACTGCTCTGGAAGATAAAGTGAGGCTGGTGACTTTGCACAGCCCTCCTTCACTTAAATCCAATTTACTTGCATGTCATGGCATCACCTCTCTGACTTCATGTGGTCTTCAAGAATGAAGGACCAAAAAAAAATTCATAATTTAAGGCTCAGTTTTGTTTCAACATTAAGATTTCTGATCCCCTGCACTGTTGTCCATATTAGTAACAGTAAGAGTTGGACTCAATACCAAGGGGCCATTGTGACACTCAAAAATTACTCCTTAGTTGCTGCTAGCTAAGGAATGTTATGGCATTTATCCACATTTATGCCGTTCAACAACACCTTGACCAAGGAAAAGCCAGCTACTAAAGATTTTCTGGCCACTACATTCAGGCATATTGGATACTGTATTTTTCTCTGATTCGAATTAATTATTAACATTCTAAGTACTACACAAGGCAGAATTTTTTTTCATAAATAGAACTAACTTCTACTTTTAACTTAGCAACTCCAATTTAAATTGAAAATTATTCTAATTTATATCAATCGAGATATAAATCCTTTTTTCCTCAATATGTTAATGTTGTTGAACTTTATTTTCTCATTTTTATACTTCATTATGAGAGACAGCTAACTATGTAAACAACAATTTATTTTTTAAAAATTCAAATGCATTTCAATATCACATTACTTCATTAGCACTAATTTGTTTATCAGTTCCCTAGTAGAATGGAGGGTCTTGAGGGAATGGGATACAAGAAGGTTAAGATTTGATAGTGTACTAAGAGGACTTAATTAAGGGGGAAAGAGACACAAACGGTAGTATCAGCTCACTGGGGAAAGACTAGATGGGGAAGGCAGAATGGAAGTTTACTTAGCCTGGACTCGCTAATGGGTTGAGTGGAAATGATGGAAGACAGAAGGAAGAGCTAAAAATGTTCAAATCAGCTGAGCTAGGACGTGCAGATGCAAATACAATTCATACAATCCCTACAACTCAAGGAGTTTTCATTCTACTGGGGAAATGCATGAACGTAAAAAAAAGTATATAGAAAATAAATATAAAGAAGGTCAATATAAGTTAAGAGTATGCTGCCTGTTGAGGGTCTGTTTTTTTTTTTTTCTTTGTATGCCCAGTGTCTAACACAGTGCTTGGCACAATGTGAACACTTAATAAATGCTTTCTGATTGGTCTGTGATTCTTCCTTTTTGTCATTCAGGCAGAATAATACCACCATGACCCACAAAAACACTGAGTACAAACAAAGGTGGTCCTATCTTTCACAGGGGAAGTGGCTTGGATCTTTCTTGCCTAGGTATTTATTAAGGTGAAGAACAAAGTAGACTGTCATACAAAGTGAGTAAACAAGCATCATCCTGATGTCACTAGGCTCCTGAGGACACTGATTCAGATAAAGAAGGTAGGCAGGCTCTGGTGATTCCCTTTTCTCTCTCCATTCTACATTCTGTCCTTTTGTGATCTCCACTCCAGTGTGTTCAATTATTTTCCTACACAGATAAATCCCATATCTACTTGTTAAGCCCCAATCTCTCCTCTAAACTCCAGCACTCGCATCTCCAACTCCTGCTGGAAATTTCCACCAGGATGTCCAGCTGACACATCAACCTGTCAATAACTAAATCCACTATCTTTTCTCTAAAACCCCTCATCTTCTAAGCTTCCTTATTGCTATTGAAAGTTATTTAATGGTTCTTAAGCTGAGAAGAGCCACAGTCAGATCTTTGCTTTAGGAAATATGAAAGATGAACTAGAGGAAATATTACGGAAATAGAGAGGTCATTCGGAAGTCTATTAAATATAAGCTATGCAAGTGATCACAAGAGCCCTTTTGTGTGTGTGGGGGGGCATCACTTGATAACCTCATCTAACCCAACAGATTAAATTATTAGTCATCTACACTGATGACTCTCAGATCTCCTTGTTGAACTGTAACCTCCAGGTTCCAAATGCCTTTTTAGATATTTTAAACTGCACATCCTGTAGACGTCTGAAACTCAATGTCCAAAATTGAATTTATTATCTTTCTCCTTAAATGCTCTGAAATGCGTTATTCCTGTCAAGGGTACTACCATTCTCCCAGTCGCCCAGGCTTACAACCTAATGTCATCCATGACTCCTCACATACTCCCTTCTCTCACCCTACAAATCCAAACTGTTGCTAAGTCAATTTTAACATTAACAGATCACTCCTCTCCTCCGCTACTGTTGCCACCTTGGTATAGGCCCTTATCACTTTATAACTTGACTACTGAAATAACCTACTGGTTGTTTTCCCAACCTTTAATCTCTCCATACTCTAATTGATCCTCCATTTAGCTGTCAGACCCTTCTAAAGTGAGGGCTGAGCATGTTACCCCCCCCCATAAACTCCAGTGGCTCCCTATTACCTCCAGGACATAACTAACACCTTACTTCCTCCCCACCCTTTTTACTTTATGACCCAGTGATGATGGCCTCCTTGCTATTCCTCACATAAGACATTATCTCTCAATTACATGCATTTTCACTGGCCATCCACCAAGGTTAAAATTTTCCCTCTCCTCATTTTCACCTCCTGGTTTCCTTCAAGTCCCAGCTAAATTCTAATCTTTTAGAAAATTCCTTTCCTGACCACTTTTTGGAGGGGGGAGGGCAGGGCAATTGGGGTTAAGTGATTTGTTCAAGGTCACACCGATAGTAAGTGTTAAGTGTCTGAGCCCGGATTTGAACTCAGGTCCTCCTGTCTCCAGGGCTGGCGTTCTATTCACTGTGCCACCTAGCTGCCCCACCTGATCACTCTTGGTATCTGCCTTCCTCTGTCGATTATCTCTGATTTATCCTGTATATAACTGGTTTGTACATAGTGGTTTGTATGTGGTCTTCCCCCTAGACTATGAACTCTCTGAGAGCAGAGACTATCTTTTGCAACTGTTTTTGTATCCTAGGAATTAGCACAATTCCTGGCATATAGTAGACACTTAATGAATGTTTGTTGACTATTGAATGAGGAAGAGGAAAAGAAAGGAAAAAGGGATTTGACTGATTGAATGGGTGGGTAAATGAATGAATGCATGAAAAAAATATTTATTAAGCCATTACTTAGGTGGTGCAGCAGGGGGGTGGACAGAGGAAAAACAGAGCTTGCTTATCAAGTAGCTTAAACCCTAGGGGATTGAAACATCACATATGAGAGGATTCAACTACAAATCAGATGGGAAAAGTGCCATTAGGGCATGATGACAAAGCAGACAAATTCATCATCTGTAACATCATTTCTACTGATAAAATCACATCCATTTCTGATGCTGAATAATTTAATGATGTCAAGCACTTTAGTACTGAGGACTTTCTTGTCTGGGTCTTCATTAATGGTGGCAGCAGCATCCACAAAAGCAATTTTGCCTGATTACAACTCCACTGGGATTTTTTTTTCCTTAGCAACTGCTGCAAGGACCCAGGCTGGAAAGCAGAGTTTGAGGTCTAGGGGACACTATTCTTCCCAAAGCTCTTGGGTTGTGGCTCCCAAATGATCTCTTTCAGAGATTTAGGGGAGGTGGTGGCAGTCTAGAGGATCGTGGTGGTTTAGTTTCCTCGGCACATGCTGTCTCCCTGATGGCACCCTGCTGCTGTACTTTAGGTGGTAGCTGGTGGGGATGGCTGGTCCTCTTCTCTGTAGGAATGGCTTGCTAGACTCTGGCCTAGGGGGCTTAGCTCAAAGCAGAATAAGGGATCTGGCAAATGCTAACACTGGGGCTTCAGTGCCTATCAGTCTTGGAGTTGAAAGATCACAAGATCCAGCTTCATTATTTTACCAATGAGAGAACTGAGGCTCAGGAAGATTAAATGATTTGCCCAGGATGTATATAATGATAAGTGGCCATCAGGATTTTCTGCCAGTACCTCAGACACAAAATTAAGTATTCCTTCTATTGTATCCCATTGCCTCAAATGATGAACAATCACTATAGATATCATATGTAACTAAGGATGCCCTCTCAGAAAAAAATATTCCAAGAGAATTTGTTACATAGCATCTATATATGATCAGGAAATAATGAGAAAGTTCCTCTTTGCTTATGAAACTATTTAAATCATTAAATCATCTTTGCAACTAGGGTAAATTTAAGCATTGGTAAGCCTCAGTATAGCTCCACTGAACCTTGGAAGAGAGGCAATGATATCACCCAAAAGGAACTTAGCCTACCATCTCTCTATAAGTAGCTTAACATGAAGAAGCCCATGTGTCCACTTCAGAAAATAACTTCAACTTTATTTGAGGCACCTGATGCAGTCTGGAGAGTTCTGTACCACAATGTACTCCACAAGAATAATGTTAAAATAATGTGGCAGGTGCTTGACCATGCCATAGACAAAGCACTAACTTCAGTCCCTAAAATGACAAATTTGGAGCTCTTCCATCATACTTGACAAAGAATCTAAGCTGTACAGAAGAAAGTCCTTCAAAACCAAAGCTTTCTCTTACAAAAATTATTTTTTTTATCTTTTTCTGGGGAGTTTCTCTTTCTCTAACAGTTCCCTTTGTCTTCTTCCACCCATTCAATATTATCCTATTTATTAATCTGAAGAATTTTCTTAATGTCTCTTGTTTCATATCATAGTCATTTCTGAATATACAATGAGCCAAGAAAAAAAGAAAAGACAAAGAAAGAAAGGGAGATAGAAAGGGGCAGCTAGGTGGCACAGTGAATATAGCACTGGTCCTGGAGTCTGGAAGACCTGAGTTCAAATCCAATCTCAGATACTTGACACATTTATTAGCTGTGTGACCTTGGGCAAATCACTTAACCCCAATTGCCTCGCCTTCCCCCCTCCAAAAGAAAGAAAGAAAGAAAGAAAGAGAGAGAGAGAGAGAGAGAGAGAGAGAGAGAGAGAGAGAGAGAGAGGAATGAAAGGGAAGGAAGGAATGAGAAAGAAGGAAAGTAAAGAAGGGGGGAGGAAGGAAGAAAGAAATGAAAAAGAAAAAATCTAAGAGAAAAAGTTAAGTAAAATCAATATACCAACTTCATCTAACAGAATATACCTATACTTTCCTACCATGCCAAGAAAAGAGTAAGATGTTTCATGATCTTTTCTCATTGTCTGAGATTAGTCATTATAATTAAACAACATTTATCTCCAAAGCCAAACATTTTTGGATAGCATGCTATGTAAGAATCTTATTTGGTATAAAGATACTCTTGCCAGAGAAACAGAAAGATGTTAGTGCAGGGAAGAGGAGGTTCAGTTATAGTGGATGAAAAAAAAAAAATATATATATATATACATAAACATATACATATATAGATATAGATATAGGTATAGATATAGATAGATATTTAGATGTATCTGTCAATTACAATTTTGTGAGCCCTACATATCTGCAAACTATCAAGAATTACACAAATCCTTCATCCCTCCCTCAACTACGTGCTAACACTCAGAATTTCTCTGCTGCATTAATCTGATTCTTCTTTTCATTAGTCATATGTGTGAACATCTTATATTCTACACCATCCCAAGTAGAAGATAAACTCCTTGAAAACAGGAACTATTTGAACTTTGTGGTTTCAATGCCTAGCACAGTATCTCTAGCACATACCAGACAATAAATCTATGTTGAATTAATGGAATAGAACTGTTAAAATAGAACTATTGTATCACCAAATAAACTAATTTACACATCATAACCCAAACTCACTTTTAGAAGTCTGACTCCATAAGGAGTTACTAGAGAAACCATTTCCTTTTGACAGGAAATAAGGCAAAAGAGTCAGGAAGAAGTTAATATAAACTCCAAAGTATTTTATATGCTAGCAAAAAGACTTCAACTAACAGGAAATACAAAGCAGATGTTGTAGACTTAATTTTAAATTGTAATTAGACATTAAGTATTGAAATTATTAACTATGAATGCATGATATCTAAAAAGCATGTAATAAATGCTTCTAATCATTCCTTCTATAATCCCATCTCTTAGTAACTTATGTAGAATTAAGTCATTGAATTTGCATCTTTATGAAATACTAAATATACTTTTAATACTAAAAATACTTTTAGGAAATCCTAAATCCTTATATAATAATTAATTTTTCAAAATTACTTAATTTACTTAACAAAGTTACTGTTGGACTTCTCTCCACACACCCCTTAGTATATCCTTTTCATTGACTAGGTGGGTAAAAGATATCACTTTTGTCTTAGAACTTTAATTAAATATTCCAGCATTTGTGAATAAAAAAATAGAAAAATCAACATAGTGACAATAGTTTATATTGTTGTTTGCAAATTATATTTAGCTGTATTTGGGAGGATAAAAGCAAGTGGTTTAAAATTACAATTATAGGAAATATAAAAATACATCATTGAATTTTGAATCAAGAAACTTATAATATCTAACAAGGGAGTTTTTAAATCAAGAAATTCAGAGAAGACACACTTAATTTTGCTTAAAATCTCCCACCTATGATGACTTGTGTTACATTACATGTTTTTTCCTACCTTAATGCATGAATGCAATATATCATTCGAGGTATATTTTTCCGATCATAGACATCTGTTGTTTCTGGATAAAAGATCTGAAAAATAAAGAACTAATATTTAGTCTACTAAAATAAGTCCTCCCAAATATGAAAAATACTTATATATTATCCAAAACAATTAGATTTAGAATGTCCTTGTTAGACTCAAAGTATTTAATAAGGATTAGTGAATATTAACTTATAGAAACTGCCTTTATTTTTGGTATACTTTACTCCACAGACACATCTAATATCAATATTGTTTCACTCTGCACAAATGGTGGCTTCTCCCTGTGTTCAGAGGAACATGCAGAAAGTGACATCCCCAAACAAGTGACACAACTGATGCGTGAAAATGCCACTGAGATTGCACTGAATGATGTTTCCCCCTCAAGAGCTCACCTGTCTATAGGCTTGCTGTTTTCTTTTTTCTTTTTCTTTTTTCTTTTTTTTTTTTTTTTTTTGGAGAGGGAAGGCTAGGTAATTGGGATTAAGTTACTTGCCCAAGGTCATACGGCTAGTTTTTGGGTTAAGTGTCTGAGGTCTGATTAGAACTCAGGTCCTCCTGACTTCGGGGCCAGTGCTCTATTCACTGTGACACCTAGCTGCCCCTAGGCTTGCTGTTCTTGTAGACCTTGGGGATCTGAAAAAGGAGTAACTTCATTGGTACTATCACTTCCCTTTCCTAAATTGACTTGCAATAAAAATGATGGTTATTTACAAGTGAGGGAAAACAGATAGAAAGCCTTTAGTGCTACACTAACATTCAAGAAATAGAAAAGGTTGAGTGGATTATTTATGGCCAATCTATGGAACAAGAAAGAGCACCAGAACCCCCTTCAATTAAACAAATTGGTCAACTTAAGTAGATTTTGTTGCAGTACTTGCCTTTATACTTAAAGCATAAACAAATTTGATAGAATAAGTGCCAAAAGAACGTATTCCTCAAATTAGCAATGAGAAGAAGTACTGTTCAAAGATTTCATGAAAAGTTTAGGAATTAAGTTCTGAAAGTATGTCCACAAATCATGTGAGAAGTCAGGAAAAAGTCAAGTTGATGAAGCAGGGTAACCACTCTATTTTATAGAAAGCCAAGACTTTACAATAATTGTTATTGGAGTAAATCATATATTAGTTATATGTGTTGTTCACATGTTGCACTGGTGAGTAGTGTAAATCTACACTGAAGAAAGGATGAGGGAGTTTCATGTCCTATGAATATGGAGTCTAGAAACTGCTATAACCCTAGGATCTTTTTTCAATTTTCCAGTTACTCTCAGCTTCCTCATCTGCAAAATAGGGATAACAATAGCACCATGAGGTAATAAGTGCAAAGGAATTAGCACAGAGCTGGCACATAAAAGCACCTAGACACTATCAAGCAAACAGCAACCCACAGTATGTTACTGAGCTGGTGATGATATTGACCTCTTCTCTGTCAAAATTTTTCAACTTAAAATTGGTGAGGTTTTTTTTTCCCCCTTCCAGATATCATGTATTTGATGTGATACTGAAGGTAAATGAGAGAGATTCACTTTCTTTCTTTTTTTTTTTTTTAAAGCAATTGGGGTTAAGTAACTTGCTCAAGGTTATACGGCTAGTCATTATTTATGTGTGGGTGCTCATTTTCCGAGGCCGGATTCGATCTCGGGTCATCCCAACTCCGAGGCCAGCACTCTTACTCTCTGTGCCACCTAGCCGCCCCTGAGAGATTCACTTTCATGTCAACTCTTCTGGAATACATTCATTCCATAAAGTAGGGGAAATTTATATTAATACTTGAAATTAAGAAAGCTCGAGTAAATCTTATCAAGGATAAGTAACCAACATAACCACACACAAAAAAAAATGCTAACTCAAACGGGAAAATGTACAAAAAAAAAGTTTTTTTAAAATTAATTTATTAGTTTAGTTTCAGTTAACAAGATTCAATTCTGTAGTTCCTTGATTTTCAAATTTCCTTTACTTCCCTCCCCCCGCCCACGACAGCATATAGTCCAGTATACGATCTTCAAATACATTCATATTAGACATTAGTCCAATTACAAAGGCATATTGTACTAGGTAAGATGAAAGATGCTAAAGAAGAAATAAAACCAAACAATGAAAAGACAAAGATCAATTAGTTTGCTTCCAGCGGGATTCAAGCTCAGTTCTTTCTAGTTATATCTCTGGATGTCGCATTTCTCTCTTTCATGAGTCTTTCGGGATTGACTTATATCACTGCATTGCTGAGAAGAGTCCAGTCTGTCATAATTGGTCATCACAGATATGGTATGTCTGTGATTGTATACAAATTTCTTCTGATTCTACTCTTCTCGCTCAGCATCAGTTTAAAAAAAAAGTTTTAAAAATTTATTTATTTTTTTTGGTGAGGCAACTGAGGTTAAATTACTTGTCCAGGGTCATAGAGCTAGCAAGTGTAAAATGTTTGAGTTCAAATTTGAACTCAGGTTCTCCTGACTCCAAAGGCGATGCTCTCTTCCCTGAGCCACCTAGCTGCTTTCAAAATAGATTATTTTAAGAAAAACTGAAGTTGTATATACCACCACCACCAAAAGAAATTCAAATTTTACTTTAAATTTGCTTTGCCATGATGGTTATCATGGAGCCTAAAGAGGTAATCCAATTCTTACCTCTTACCTTCATGTGAGACCATCCCTAAATCATAACCATTTTTAAAAATTACTTTTCACAATTCTTACAGGAGGTAGGAGAAATAATTATTGTTGCTTTTGTTTGATTAGGCTAAACTATTCTGATTCGATCCAAAATATAGTGCGGTTAATTAGAAGTAGAGCCTCTGAGAAAGTTCCTTGCCAGGCTCACCCTCAAGCTCAAGAATTTCAGTGCTTACCTTAGGGAGGCCAATGGATTCCATTGCTCTCAGCCATTGCACAGTGTTGTCTGTGTGACGGAAATGAAGTCCTGATTTCTAATGGAAAGGGAAACAACATAAGTATAAGCCATTTAAAATTATGTTCTTCAACAAGATATCCACATGTTATAATTCTCCAAGGAATATAATTGAGGTATAGCAAGAAGACTAGGTTACAGCTAAAGGCCACCAACCATCTATATTAGATTAGAACCTTGGCATTTTTTGGGAGGGGTGGAGGGGGGGGGGGCTGATTCATTGTGTGTCTTTATTCCAGAATAAATTTATTTATTTTTATACCCATGTATACTACATCCCTCCCACTATGCTGCCTACTAACTGAATAATCATTTTTAAAAGACTGTCATTGTGGTGGCTCCATGGCATAATCAATAGAGCACCAGCCCTGGAGTCAGGAGGACCTGAGTTGAAATCCAGTCTGAGACACTTAACACTTACTAGCCATGTGACCTTGGGCAAGTCACTTAATCCCAATTGCCTTGCCTTTCCCCCACTCCAAAAAAGCAAAGAAAGAGAGAGAGAGAGAGAGAGAGAGAGAGAGAGAGAGAGAGAGAGAGAGAGACTGACTCATGTTGGGGCAGGTAGGTGGCACAGTGAATAGAGCACAGGCCCTGGAGTCAGGAGGACCTGAGTTCAAATGTGGACTCAGACACTTGACACCTAACTAGCTGTGTGACCTTGGGCTTTTATCTCATCTCAGACTGCTTCCAAGAGATGAGGAAAGTGACCAGGTATTTGGAAGCAGTGAATGGACAGCCCAGCAACCTCAAGAGGGCATAAATTGGACCCCCCCAAAAAAAAAGGGACCTGCATACTTAGAATTTAATATGTCAGCACAACTAAACTTAACCCCAATCGCCTTATCTTTCCCCTCCAAAAAAAAAAAAAACCCAACAAAAGACTGTCATGCTAAACACACATAATCCACTAAAACAAATCTCCACATTAGTTATGCCTGCAAATGTCTTCACATTTGAAGTTCATCTATTTCATCTTCAGTCTTCTTTTCACCAAATATATTAACTGTTACTTTTATGGTTTTTAATTAATTCTAAACCAGGTTTTTTGGATGCCAGATAAAAATTTTTATCTCATCTCAGACTGCTTCCAAGAGATGAGGAAAGTGACCAGCTATTTGGAAGCAGTGAATGGACAGCCCAGCAACCTCAAGAGGGCATAAATTGGACCAACAAAAAAAAAAAGGAACCTGCATACTTAGAATTTAGTATGTCAGCACAACTAAAGGTAAATAAAAGCAATAACAGATGAAGATATACTGCACAAATTTATTTCAAAATATGAAATTTTTGAAAAATTAATACATATACCTCCCCTTCAAGTCATAGGTATAATCTATCTGGGTAATCTTGACCTAGTCGGTCAGGAGATATTCACTCTTTTTTTCCTGTCATGCTGAAATAATTCTGACAGTTTCCAGTGTCACCTCCAAGCTAGTCTTTCATTGTCCATTCACTGTCTCTGGCTCTGTTGACCTGTTGTTCCAGATTCTTTGGTTTAATGTTTCATTTTTTTGAAGAGGAGATACCTTAGGCTGCTGTTAGTCTTCATTACAAGCTTTAAACACATTAAAAGATGGGTGACAAATTGCCCTTCTCTCTATTCTTTTGTTTTCTAGGAGCCCTACTGTTAGTTTTCTGATTCTTTTGATGCACTAACATTCCATAATGAGGGCTAATGACCCTAAAAATCATTTATTTAAGAACACAATCATTACACTGCCTAATAGATGACTAACAAAGCTGGAAGCTTAGGGAAAAAATTAATCAGCTGTTGTGTTTGAGTTACAAGTGTACCACTATTTACAACCCCCATATATCTTAATAAGCATACAGATTTTTTCCCCTTTTTTTTTCCAAGCCAGACCCTGAAATCATGAAACAGATATAGTCTGTTTAGACAATCTGATAGACACAGATAACATTCCTCTTTAGAATAAAACAACCTTTATTTATGAATATGAACAGACATCTCCTAAGTGGGCAGTGGGAAGAGTGATGAATATTGAGTTATGGGACCGGACTTTGTCTATAGGCTACTTAATATCTCTGTGGCCTTGAGGAAGTCACTTACCTCTCTAGGAGCCAGTTTCCTCATCTGGAGAATGAGGGGATCAAACTAAATGACCTCGAAGGTTCTTTCTAGTGCTAGATCTGTGATCCTAAGTGTATACATAGTTATGAAACATCATACAATTTAGCACAGTAGTAATAATTGTCAGCTAGAGGCAGCTAGGTGGTGCAGTGGATAGACTGACAGGCTGAAGTCAGGAAGACTCATCTTTGTGAAGTCAAATTTGGCTTCAGAAACTTAGTAGGTGTGTGACCCTGGGCAAGTCTCTCTACCCTTTTTGCCTCAGTTTCCTCATCAAAATGAGCTGGAGAAGGAAATGGCAAACTACCCCAGGATCTTTGCCAAGAAACACCAAAATGGGGTCATAAAAAGTTGGAAGTGTCTGAAAAACAGTAATTGTCAAACTAGATTGACAACAGAGACAAAACCTTTACTTCTTGTCTATTCCCTATAGTACCCAGTAAAGTTCTTGGAACTAAGGATGTATAGAATAAATACTTTACTTACTGCTTAGTAATATGCATACATAGAGTTATAAATTAAGGAGATTCGATATCTCAGCTATAAATTACTTTTTTCAACAATCTATTCCACACAATTTGGGAAATGAGTAATTTGTTTCAATTTTCTAAGGGCAGAGACCTGAATAGAGTACACCTACTCTTCTTCCCTGGTATGACTTTACAAGAGTCTAAGCCAAAAGAATCCTTTAGCTTTTATCAGTTATGATTGGGTTTTTCATAGTCCAAGCATAGATAGCTCTCTTAAAATTGATATGCTACAGAATAAAGGCAAAGTGCCAAGATAGAAATGACCAAAGCTTGGACTCCCTTAAAAAAGGAAAGAGATCTCTTATAGCAGCATGAGATTGAAAACTAGAAGGGACCTTAAAGAGGTCATCTACTTCAACTCCTATTATTTACAGATGAGGAAACTGAGTCCCAGGAGGTTGAGTAATAAAATGGATAAAACACTGGCTTTCAATCAATTTAGTGCTCTTAAAACCTCAGCTAACAGTCTTTTACAATATATCTACTATGGTAATGTTTTGCATAGCTATACATGTACAATATATACTGAATTGCTTATCTTCCCAGAGGGAGTGGGTGACAAGGGAGAAAGGGAATAGATCTGGAATTCGAAGTTTTAAAATTAAATGTTTCAAATATATATAAATACTATTATTAAGACTATTTTGCATGTCATTGGGAGATAAGATGTGCAGGCATTGGGGCACAGAGATTCACCTTGCCCTAATGGTAAAGTCAAAGGGGGTATGGGAGAAGATAAGGGAGAGAGCAGATTGGATGAGGGGATATCTTGTGGGACTGCTATTCTGGGGTGGTGGGTAGGGGAAAAATGGGGAAAAAATTGTAACTCAAAATCTGGAGTAAGTGAATGATGTAAACCAGAAGTTAATAAATCATTTGGAAAAAAAAAACTGATCTGAAAAATTTTGTTCAATTTTAGAGTTAAGAAAATGTTGATTAATGCTCAGGTAATTTTACTATCTGTCTTATCTGTCCCATATTCATGATTTTTTTTAAATCCATCATTAAAATTATTCAACCTTACCTTGAAATTTCCCTCTCTGATCACAATCTCCTATGCCATCTCTCCCACTGTATTATTCTTCTAAAACTATTTATTATTGTAAGCAAAAATGTGTCTCTTTCTAACAACTCTAGCCCCATCTCCTCTGCCTACCTGGTCCTCTATCTCTTGCCCTGCCTGCCCCCTTTTCCAAATCCTCACTATCTACATTTAACATGTCTGGTAATTCCCAGAAGTGAAATTGAGTATGGTTTCCTAGTTGACTGGTGTTTCTCTGTCTATAACCTCAGTAGTAAGAGAACAATTAGTCCTATCTTGATGGAATCCCTCACCCCTAAAAAATGCCCATTTGTCCCATCCTTGGGTTGTCCTTAAGCCAGGAGTAATAGTGAGAGCTTTACATACCTAAAAGACAAGTGCCAGGAGTGAGGTGTCACCAATGTGGATCATTTCTTGTGCCACTGTATGAATACCAGAGGGACTGAGGTTCCCTAGGGACATCCCTCATGGTCCTACGTCCCTTCCCAGTTCTCCTTTGGAGTTTCAGCTCCAGAATAGAGGTAATGCCCTCGAATTTTTTTCTCTGTTGTCTCTGCCTCCATCTCTGGTCTCCCATGAGTGCCTTTAACTAAACCAAATTACCCCTCCCATCCCCCCCCCTTTTTTTACTGGAACTGTGACTTCTTTGGAATATACAATTCCCCAATAAGGAAATTCCCTCTACCAATAAAGTCAGGAGCAACTCTGCAACTTATAGTCTTAAAGAATTGTCACATAGTCAGTATATGTCAGAGGGGGGACTTGGACCTAGATCATTTTGATTTAAGGCTTGCTCTCTATACATTATACCATGCTATCTCTCCTTGGAAGAAGCACATCAACTTGGCACATTCTTTCTATAAACTTACAAAATAAAAAAAGACTCTTGTTTTCAACTGAAACTAATTTTAACCCCCTTAAACCCAGCAATACAGTTTAACATTGTTCTTTCCCTCAAGGTGATCTTTGGTCACTGTGACTGGTATATTTCATATCTATTCTGCATATATTTTGTGTACATCTAGATTCACATGTTTTCCTCTCTCCTAGTGCTTCAGTTTTATAAAGGCAAGGGCTGTTTTTGTTTTATTTGTATGCCCAAATTATAAAGGTTAACTGACTGACAAGTGTGGAAAGAACCCAGATATGGAGTCAGATGAATTCCACCTGATATTTATTCTTCTTCTATAAAATGAATGGGTTGAAACAGGTGATGTCTAAGGTTCCTTCCACCTTTGAAAGATTTAGGGATAGAGCCTAGTAGTGGTTTCTCGAGTTCTATTTATTCTTCTAGTCCAACTCATTTTCCTCCCTATCAAGTCCTTGACCCTATGGCCAGACACTTCAGTATTGCATTCTGATCCACACTCGAATCTCTTGTTCTCTCAACCTTCTGTTACCCTAATCACTCACTGGACAACTCCTACCATACCTTGATCACATTCCCATTCCCAAGACATGGAATATTTTTGTAGAGATTCATGAAATTGTGCTAAATGGGTCCACTAAAAATTTATGCTATCTAATCTCAACTGGGGCATCATGCTCTATGGATAATCCTTCACTTCATCTTTTAGGTATTGCATCACATTCCCAGGATAGCTCTTTTAAATATTCTCTCAATTATCCAACTCCACATACTCTAAAGTCACTTTCACCAGACTACTTAAATCAAGAAAATTAAGAGTTTTAGAAGACTGAGTGGAAGTTCCTGCTAGAGAGCTACAATATCTATCCAGTCTTAGAGGAAAGAATATCCTCTCAGAACAATCATCCCCCAACTCCCACCCCCTATATAATAGATCCCATCTTGTCCAGTTTATTCTGTGACCTTATGAGCTTCTTTCACATAACTTTAATCCTCACATAAAACATAGAAAGGAGAGGGCAAAGGGGGAAGGGAGAGGAAAAGGGAGAGAGACAGAGAAAGAGAAAGAGGAAGAGGGGGAGGGGAGGTAAAAAAAAGAGTGGAAGGAGGAGAGAGATGGGAGGGGAGAAAGGGGGAGGTAGCACAGAAGAAGGGGAACTAGGGAAATGAGAAGCAGGATAAACTGGCATGTCACTAGGGACTCTCAGTCCTTCCCTTGACAATGCCTTTCCCCTTGAAATGCCTTTTCTCCTCATATTTTCTCCTCTCTTTTACTGCCAAGAGTTCTAAAATGGGTAGTAGTCTACCTGTGCTGCCTCCATTTCCTCATCCCTTAAACCCATTCATCAACCCTTTCCCATCTAGAGGTTTAGTTACACATATAATTTTACCAAAGGTCCCCAGTGACCTTATTGTTAAATCTAATAGCTGCCTTTTTTTTTTGCCTTCAACTCTCTTTGATCTCTTTCTATTTGACACCATGGGCCCTTTCATTCATGATCTGATTTCCTCCCTTGGCTTCCATGATACTGCATTCTCATGGTTCTGCTCCTATCTTTCTGACTGACCCCTCTGTCTCCTTTTCAGGGTCATCACCATCCTTTTGCCCCTTAGACACAGATGTCTGTGTCTCCCACAAGATTCTATCCTTCACCTTATTCTTTCCCTACCTCTCCATCTCACTTACTCCAATGACTTGTACAAACCCTTCTGTGAAGGTAACTAGCAAATATCTGCACCTGCAGTTGATTTCTGTAAATCCAGTTCACATTTCCATCTTGATGTCCCAACCAGCCCCTCAAACACTTTAATATACTCAAAACTAAACTCACCTCCTTTCCCAAATTAGCCCTCCCCCGACTCTTCTTCTTTTATTGAGAGAACTACCATCTACCTTCCAAGATACTCCACCTCCTAACTTCAGATAGCCCTGACTCTTCCTCACGTCTCACCCTGCATTCAATCAGCTGTCAAGTTCTCTCTTTTCTATAGCAGCATCTCATTCAAAGCTATTCCCACTTTTCTACTTCTCTACAACCATGTCAGTTTGGGTATTCCTGTCTCTTTTCTAGGCTATTACAACAGCTTCTTTTCTGATCTTTTGTCCAGACTGTTCCTTCTCAAGTCTTTCATGACACTGTCCAGGTGATTTTCCTAATTCATTGCTCTAATCATGTCATTTCATTAGAAAAAATTCTCTAAGACTTCTTACCAAAAAAGAGTAAAATCCATGATCCTGGCATCCAAGAACATGTTTTTCTTTTTTCTTTTAAATAAAAGCTCAAATTTATTAGGTGAAAGTAAAACATAAATCCTCAAACACATTTGTAGATACAATAAAAACAACTTATTTTAAAATATCTAGTTTTAAAAATAAAATTGTTCTCTTATCTGTAAAGAAATATTTTATTTTCCCCACAATAAAAGATCCCCCCCCCCAAAAAAAAACAAAAACAAAAAACAACTCTATAAAACATTTACCTGGAGTATTTCATGGGTGAAAAAGCATATAAAAAATAAAGAAATCTGCTAAGGAAAAGTTAACCTTGTTGAAAAATACAAAATGTGCCTTTGTCCCAGAAATACCACTTGTAGGGCTGTATACCAAAGAGATCATACAAGTGGGAGGAGGATCCATATGTACAAAAATATTTATAGCAGCTCTTTTTGTGGTGGTAAAGAACTGGAAATCAAGGGGATGCCCATCAACTGGGGAATGGTTAAACAAGTTGTGATATATGAATGTAATGGAATACTATTATGCCACAAGAAATGAGGAGCAGACAGACTTCATAATAACCTGGAGAAACTTAAATAAACTGATGCTGAATGAGGGGAGCAGAACCAGAACATTGTACACAATTATAGACACATTGTATCTGTGATAACTAACTCTAATAGATTGGACTCTTCTCAGTAATGTAAGGTTAAGACAACTCCAATACTCATGATGGAAAAGGCTATCCATATCCAGAGAAAGAACTACAGAGTCTGAATGCAGACTGAAGCTAACTACTTGCTCTCTCTTCTTTGTTTTGTTTCTTCTTTCTCATTGTTCATTCCATTGGTTATAATTCTTTTTTACAACTTGACTGATGTTTGGTGTGAAAGTATATGTAGAGCCTCTATCAGATTACATGCCCCCATGGGAGAAAAAGGGGAGGGGAGGGGAGGGAGGGGGAGAAAATTTGGAACTCAAGAACTTGTGGAACCAAATGTTGTAAACTAAAAATAAATACAATTTTAAAAAAAGAAAGTAGAAATTATGATGAGGTAAGCTTTCTCTGAAACCCTTAGTTTTGTCTAATGTATTACAAGCTTTGGAGTGATTAATTACAGATTAAATAAACTCCCAAATTTCACTTGTTTCTGGATTCCAGGAGAACAAATACCTCTGACTCTAATCTACCTTCTCCAGTTTAATTTCATACCATGAATTCTAGATCTTTGTATTCTAAATCTTTCATGCTTATTCTGCCTTCTTTTTACTGTACCCATAGTTTTTGCATTCATTGACCCCTTTTTTCAGTAATGGCCTTCTCTCAACCATCTTCATTTGTTAAATCGCTTCCTTTCTTTGACATCAATTCCAATGACTCATTTTTTAATTAAAAAAAATACGTTATATTTTCAGTTTCAAATTCTCCATCTCATTCAGCCCCCTCCCCAACCCATTAAGAAGGCAGGAAAAATAAAATCCAAATGTATAGACATGCACTCCTTCATGCTATACACAATCCTCACCTCAGTACTTTGCCTGGACTTCTTTCCATTTACCTCACTTCTTTTAAAGCATATGGTTTGACTATTGGATAGTAGAGTTTGTATAGTATCTTTCCATCCCTGGCACAAAACAGTGCCTTGTACATAGTAATAGCTTGATTTATTTTATTTTTTTGTAGTTAATGCTATTTTCACAATGAAATACACCTTTGCCTGTTAGAAATGATCCTTAGAAATTTAAAAGAAGCTAATACTGTTATGAATATCTTAACTAAAATTTTCCTTATTACTTCAGCTGTCCCTTTCCCCAATAAAAATAGGTGTTTCCAATATTAATAAGCTTATTCTATTGTCATTTTGAACAGACTGAGAAATTTTGCCAGGCTTATGCATGTTGGACCTAGAAGCACATGTCACTTTGCCAAGGTTGATGTAACTTATTCAGTCAAGAACTTGCTTGCTAGTGCTAACTCAGATTTTCCAAAGAGCTCACTCTGAAGATAAATTTCTCTAAATTATATAGAGTTGAAAGGGTCCTCAGAGATCATGCAGTCCAATCCTGTGTCTGATGAATTAATCCACTCTACATGACTCCCTAGCATCTCCTGTGATGATAAACAAATACAATTTAGGAAAGCACACTATCCTTTTTTAAAGACTGGGTTTCCCTAGCTTTCCCAGGCTGAAAGTACAGTGGCTACTCAAAGGCTAAATTCTGATTGGTATGGAAGTTTGAACCATTTTTGTTTTCCAACTTGGGCCAATTTGCACCTAGTAAGGCAGGATCATATCCTCCCACCTCCATCCTTTGCTCTTGAGCTTGCCCTATTAGTGCTGGACTTAGACAGCTAATTCACTTTAGGACTGCTAAAAGCTCAGAACTCTGCAACTCAAGCAATACACCAGTGTCGGGCCTTTCCCAACAGGAGGAACCAACAAGTGGAGACCATCATAACTGGCCTCCATTCTATTATAAGAAAAAGCATTGGATTAGGAGACTGCACATTCAAATTCTGACTGTGCTACTTGCTGCCTGTGAGACCTTAGGCAAGCCACAAACTGAGTCTCAGCTGTTTCATCAATAAAATGAATGGATTGGACTAGATCTAGGTACTTCTTTTTGGGGTCAAAGACCCCCTTCAGCAGTCTGGTAAAGCCTCTGGACCCCTTCTCAGAATAATGTTTTTTAAATGTATAAAGTAAAATACATAGGTTTACAAAGGAAACCAGTTGTATTAAAATGCAGTTAAGTGATGTGGATAGAACACTGAGTCAGTAAGACAAGTTTAAACCTGGCCTTAGACACCTTAAGTTTAATGATTGTGGACATATCATTTAACCTCTGTTTGCCTCAGTTTCCTCAACTGTAAGATGAAGATAATAATAGCACCTACCTCACAGTGTTATTGTGAGGACCAAATGAGATAAAATGTGTAAAGTACCGAGCATAGCACCTGGAATACCATTACTAAAAAAAAAAAAATATTTATTGGATTTATTGAAAACAGTAGGCAGAACCTAGACTAAAAACGTGTAGGTTAAATGATCTCAGATCCCTTCTAGTTTTAAATACATGAAACTATGAAAATATAAGAGCTGAAAAGAACCTAGTTATTTAGCCCAAGAGAGTAAAGTGACCAACACAGGACAGAAATACAGATTTATTAAATTATAACGTAGGATTATCAGTACAGCAGTGTGTGGGTACATGGTCTGAGAGTCAGGGGACTAAAATGGAGATTGGTCCAGGCTTGGACATATTATCTATGTGAGCCTGGGCAGCCATTCATCCATTTAGAATCTTAGGCTGGGCCATCTCCAGTCATCCTGATCTATATGCTAGGTGGCTCCAGAGGAGAAAGTGAGGCTGGTGACTTTGCACTGCCCTCACTAACTCAAATACAATTCAAAGTAAGTCATGGCATCATCATCATCATCATCAACACACACACACACACACACACACACACACACACACACACACACACACTCTCTCTCTCTCTCTCTCTCTCTCTCTCTCTCTCAGGAATTCCCTAAGGATAAATTGTAGAGCGGGTGGTGATCTGTATTGTAAGGAAAGTTTACTCACTGGGAGTTCCCTATACCAATGAAATCACAGCAATAAAATACAGTGCTATTTTCATGATATATCACTTCTCCTATGAAGATATAAATTTTCTTTATTAACCTAATCCTATTCTACAAACAAAAATTATTTGAGTTTATTTTGCATTAAACATAAAAGATATGGTCTATTTTAGTCTTGCAGTAACTTTTAGCTCAAAATCACATACCAATGGCTCCAAGAAACAGAAAGACTAAATAATCTATGCTAAAAAAAAAAAAAAAGAAAAGAAACACATGTGCTTGATTACTAACTGCTGTGGATTTTTATAATCTTGATGCCAGAAGGAAATCGCCTAGTTCCTCTGAATTTTGAATGGCAAAATTTGTACTTTCAGGTCCTAGAAATATTGCTTTGACATGAAGATTCATTCATTCTAATGTTTACTAAGCATTTATTGTGTACAAAGCATTGTTTTTTGTCCTTCCTTCTAAAAGAGGATCACGGGCATCAGGACTGTGATGCCATGACCTGCAAAATTGGACTTAAGTGAGGGAGGACTATGTAAAGTCACCAGACTCACTTTTTCCTATGATGCCATCTAGGTCCAGTGGTGGCAAGACATAAATCAGAATGACTGGAGATGACCCTGAAGAAGGGGGAGACTTTTTAAGCTAAGGTCTTTTCCAGGTCTTAGTTCCACTGAAGCAATGCCCATTCAATGATTAAGGCTAGGTAAGAAAGGAGACCTTGTGAAACAAACAAAAAAAAAACAATCAGGAAGGGGGAAAACCCTAAGGGTTTCTGGCCAAAAAAGAAACAACTTTCATTCACATTCACTTTAAGCCACCAAAGGCCCAAACAATTACCACTACATGTAACTTGGGTTGGGATCTATTTCTGGCCAATAAACAAGAGGTAGAGTAAACTGAGAGTAAGGCTCAGTCCTTAAGAAAGAAATCAAGCCCATAAATCCAAGATATCTTGCTAGCATACTGCTTAGTCAAAGATAAGACATGCCTAATCAGGCCAACCATTACCTTTATGGTCTTAGTCCAAATTGCCCATGGAGAAACCATCTATATTTAACAATTCATTAATCAGTTTCTCTTACTGTTGTGGTTCTGTTGCCTTCCTTCATTTTCAAAGAGTGGCGATGTCTTGATTCAATGTGAATAAGATTTAAGTGAAACAGAGTTGCACAAAGTCTTGTTCTCTCTTGCAGAGTCATTGAAGGCCAGTGGCAAGACAAAAGTCAGGACAACTGGGGATGACCTGGGATGCAGGGGGTGCCCTTGGCATCTTTGATGTCTGATCAGGTTCTAAGCATTCCACAGTGTCTGTTCTAGCTTCCTTCATGACCATTGGAATAAATTATTTTTACTTGGCCATTCCACCAGGGAAGTCTTTACATGTTTGGGGTAGATATTTCCCTGCTGCATTGATGGGTTTGAGGCTTGTTGGTGACCTTCAACCTGATTTAATCTATCTGCAGATGTGGTTTTACCAAAATGTGGCCACTGCACATGCCACAGCTACTTGGAGTCAAGTGAGAGTTGGAGGACAAATTTGACTAGCACCAGGGGCACTAGTCTTCCTGAACACCCCACACGCCCACACACCATACACCAATGTCTGCATGGCAGATCAAGGAAGTTGTCCAGGAGTTAGTGCCCTCATATTTCAGCATCTCCGCCCCGACCTCCACAATGTAATACTACAAAGATGGCAGAGTGGAAGCAAGAAATTCTATGACCTCCCCCTACAACGGCTTCAAATACCTCTAAAATATGACTCTAAACAAATTTTAGAGCTACAGAATGCACATAGTGACAGAGAGAAACAAATCTCCTGCTGAAGGCAGCCTGGCAGGCTGACAGGAAGGATGTAAAAGTTCATCCAAGCCCACTGGGAGCCTAGCGCAGTCCCCCATGAACTGTGTGGCTTTGGCCCCAGGGAGGCAGTGGCAGCCAGAGCATACTTAAGGAGAGTAAATTAATAGCAGCTGTGGTGCTTTCCAGACTTTTCAACTGATAAACACCAAAAAGAAAGTAAAAGGTCAGTCTAGAACTTTGTTGGAAAGGAAGGGTGGGGTCTGCCCCCTGCCCCCTAGACAAGAGGTGGTAGAGGCACAGCTGCTGCAGAGTCTGCCTAGCTGCTGCAGAGTCTGCCTCACTGCTGCCTCAGAAGCTCCTGCCCTACAGATTATAGGGGGACCAAGTGACCCAGGAACTCAGAGGGTAATCGATTTTGCTCTGACCTGGTTGTATCTGGGTTGCTTTCTTGCGTTGTGGTATTGGGGTGAGAAATGCCAGTTTTCCAGTGTGGTGTCTCTAGAGAGGGTACCCTCCTCAGACCTCTCAAAACATTTGCGAAAATGCCAGCAATTTGGGAAAAATCTCTCCACTCTGGAAGCAGAGTCTACCATGGTAAAGAGCCCAAAAGCCAAGTAATTGACTGGCAACATGCGCAAGCAGAAGAAGCAAAACAGATCACAAAATTCTTTCTTCAGGACAAAAAGTATCCAAGCACAGAACAGGAGGAAGACAATGACGTCAGAACTCCTGCACCAAAAGCTTCCAAGAAAAACATGAACTGGTAACAGGCCATGGAAGAGCTCAAGAAGGATTTTGAAAATCAAGTAAGAGAAGTGGAGGAAAAATTGGGAAGAGAAATGAGAACGATGCAAGAAAATCATGAAAAGAGAGTCAACAACCTGACTGAAGAAAATAACACCTTAAAAAATAGGCTAACTCAAATGGCAAAAGAGGCTCAAAAAGCCAATGAGGAGAATGCCTTAAAAAGACGAATTTGCCACATGGAAAAAGAATCTCAAAAGCTCACTGAAGAGATTGATTACTTCAAAATTAGATTGGAGCAAATGGAAGCTAATGATTTTGCGAGAAATCAAGATACCATAAAACAGATCCAAACAGATGAAAAAATAGAAGGCAATGTGAAATATCTCATTGGAAAAACCACTGACCTGGACAATAGATCCAGGAGAGATAATTTTAAAATTATTGGGCTACCTGAAAGCCATGATCAAACAAAAGAGCCTAAAAATCATCCTTCAAGAAATTCTCAAGGAAAATTGCCCATATATTTTAGAACCAGAGGGTAAAATAGGATTTGGAAGAATTTACCTATCACCTCTTGAAAAAGATCCCCAAAAGAAAACTCCTAGGAATATTATAGCCAAATTCCAGAGTTCCCAGGTCAAGGAGAAAATATTACAAACAGCCAGGAAGAAACAATTTGAGTATTGTAGAAACACAATCAGGATAATGCAAGATCTAGCAGCTTCTATATTAAGGGATTAAAGGGCTTGGAATATAATGTTCTGGAGGTCAAAGGAGCTATGATTAAAACCAATAATCATGTACCCAGCAAAACTGAGTATAATGTTTCAGGGGAAAATATGGTCATTCAATGAAATAGAGTACTTTCAAGTATTCTTGACGAAAAAACCATGTAAACTAAAAACAAACATAAAATTTAATCAAAAAAAATTTTTTTTCAGTGTTCTTTCTTGTGTGGTTATTAAGTTTCTTTGCCTTTAATGGTAACTATTTCCTGTAGTTGAAAAGGAGTGTTTGTATTTGAATGTGCAAAAAATATACATATCTAGTTTGGCATATGCTTTTTGATGATTTTTGTAGTATTAGTGTTTATGCCAACAAGAATAATGAAGGCCAGGCTCCAAGAGGAGAATTCCCTAATTAAGTCACTAACATATATTGCATAGGTAATTCACCCAGAGAAGTTCACATCTGGAGATTTAAAATGTTGAATCTTGAAGTTTTTGTTCGTAGACTATTTGTTAAGTTGTGTTTGATTCTTCATTGGGGTTTTCTTGGCAAAGACACTAGAGTGAGTTGCCATTTTCTTCTCCAGCTTCTTTTACAGATGAGGAACTGAGGCAAACAGGGTTAAATGACTTGCCCAAGGTCCCACAACTAGTAAGTGTCTGTGGCTGGATTTGAACTTGGAAAGGTTAATCTTCTTGACTTCAGGCCTGGCACTGAGACACCTAGTGCCCTCATAGACTATAAGATGTAAAGACTATCTAGTAGTACAAAGTACAAAGACTTGTAAATACTATCTAGTCTATGCCTCTCACTTTACAGATGAGGAAACTGACTCCCAGAAAGGCAAACTGACTTATTTGAGGTCCCCTTTGAGTGACTCTTCAAATTTAAGCTGCGTTTTCTCCAATACAGTGACTGAGCTTTCACAATGCATAAAATAGACCTTTATTCCTCCTCAGTGGACCTCTTGGCTCTGCCTTAGATATCATAGTTCAAGCTGAGGGAAGGGGAAGCAGGAGAGATGAAATCTTGGGACTGAGATTTAAATGGATATGTTTAAAAAGTTCTTTAATTGATGATGAAGGGAAGATACTTTAACATTTAAGATTACAAGGAAAATCCTGTAGGCCCTACACAATGATAGAACTGATAAAGTCCATTTGAGGACAGAGGTTTTTCATCCTATTTCAACAGCATTAATCCACAGACAGGCTGGATTCATTGGAAGTTAGATGATGGTGGGAGGAAGACGGGGGAAAGGGAAGGAAATGGCAGAAGGAAGGAGGTTGTTGCCAGCTGTTGTGTGGGATCTTCCCCCTGTTACTAAAGAAAGGTAACTAATGCTCAAAAAGGAAAAAATAAAACAAGAAACAGCCCCTTATTTATAGTCAAAGAGGTGTTTTTGGGGGGGAGGTATGTCTAATCTCTCATACCAGCATTAAAAATTACCTAGAATATAAATAATGAAATTAGACAGTATTAGTGAACAGAAAGTTTAGACTTCCTGTTCTGCCATTCAGTGTTCAAGTACTTCTCAAAGTCTCAAGTAGTATTACATCATGTTTAATTAGTTTATTTTTAGTTTACAACATTCATTTCCACAAGATTTTGAGTTACAAATTTTCTCCCCATCTTTCCCCTACCTACCACTCCAAAACAGCAATTCCACTATATACCCCCCCCCCAATCTTCTCTCTCCTATATCCTCCCCCCTCCGACTTTCTGGTAGGGCAAGATGGATCTTCATACCCCAGTGCCTGTATATCTTATTTCCCAGCTGCATGGAAAATAATAATAATAATAATAATTTTTTTAAACATTTGATTTTAAACCTTTGAATTCCAGATTCTTTCCCTTCCTCCCTTGTCACCCACCCTTCTGGGAAGATAAGCACTTCAATATAGGTTGTACATATCTAGCTATGCAAAACATTTTCATAGTGAATACATAGTGAAAGACTGACTATATTTCCCTCCATCCTATCCCAACCCCAACTTGTTCTATTCTCTACTTTGACCCTGTCCCTTTTCAAAAATGTGTACTTCCAACTTCCCCTCCCTTCCATCATCCCCCCTCTCATCCCCTTTCCCCCTACTCTCCTGTAGGGCAAGATACCCTATTTAGCCTGTATGCCATTCCCTCCATAAGCCAAATTCAACAAGAGTAAGGTTGACCCATTCCCTTTTGCCTTCCTCTTCTTCCCCTCCATTGTAACAGTTTTCTCTTGAGTCTTTTATATGAGGTAATTTATCCTTTTCTCTTTCCCTATCTCCTCTCATTATATTCCTCTCTCACCTCTTAATTTTATGTTTTAGATATCATCCCCTCCTATTCAACTGATCCTCTGCCCTCTTTCTATGTATACGTGTACACATATATACACACATTCACACATGTATTTATATGCACATATACCATCCTATATAGACATATATATGTACGTATACATATATATGCCCTTCAACTATCCTCATACTGAGAAAAGTCTCATGAGTTACAATTATCATTTTACCATGTAGGAATGGAAATAGTTGATAAGTTCTTTATTATTTATTTTCCCTGTTTAACTTTTCATGCTTCTCTTGCTTCTTGTATTTGAATGTCAAATTTTTCTATTCAACTCTGTTTTTTTTTTAATCAAGAATGCTTGAAAGTCTTCTATTTCATTGAATGACCATATTTTCCCCTAAAACATTATACTCAGTTTTGCTGGGTAGGTGATTCTTGGTTTTAATCATAGCTCCTTTGATCTCCAGAATATCATATTCTAAGTCCTTTGATCCCATAATGTAGAAGCTGCCACTAGATCCTGTGTTATCCTGATTGTGTGTCCACAATGTTCAAATTGTTTCTTCTTGGCTGCTTGTAATATTTTCTTCTTGATCTGGGAACTCTGGAATATTGCTATAATATTCCTAGGAGTTTTCTTTGGGGGATATTTTTCAAGAGGTGATAGGTGAATTATTTCAATTTCTATTTTGCCATCTGGTTCTAAAATATATGGGCAATTTTCCTTGAGAATTTCTTGAAGGATGATTTTTAGGCTCTTTTGTTTGATCATGGCTTTCAGGTAGCCCAATAATTTTAAAATTATCTCTCCTGGATCTATTGTCCAGGTCAGTGGTTTTTCCAATGAGATATTTCACATTGCCTTCTATTTTTTCATCTGTTTGGATCTGTTTTATGGTATCTTGATTTCTCGCAAAATCATTAGCTTCCATTTGCTCCAATCTAATTTTGAAGTAATCAATCTCTTCAGTGAGCTTTTGAGATTCTTTTTCCATGTGGCAAATTCGTCTTTTTAAGGCATTCTCCTCATTGGCTTTTTGAGCCTCTTTTGCCATTTGAGTTAGTCTATTTTTTAAGGTGTTATTTTCTTCAGTCAGGTTGTTGACTCTCTTTTCATGATTTTCTTGCATCGTTCTCATTTCTCTTTCCAATTTTCCTCCACTTCTCTTACTTGATTTTCAAAATCCTTCTTGAGCTCCCCCATGGCCTATAACTAGTTCATGTTTTTCTTGGAAGCTTTTGGTGCAGGAGTTCTGACGTCATTGTCTTCCTCCTGTTCCTTGCTTTGAAACTACTGTCCCCCAAAAAGGAATCTAAGGTTTGACTACTGTGCTTGCTTTGCTTCCTTTGCTTGCTCATGTTGCCACTCAATTACTTGACTTTTGAGCTTTTTGCCACAGTCAAACTCTGCTTCCATATGAGACAGCTTTGTCCCAAATGGCTGGGTTTTTGCAGCTGCTGGAGCTATTAGAAGGGCGCCATCTCTATAGCCCCCACAAGCTTTGGCTCACTGGCCACACACCTCAGGAGCACCACCCAAGACCTATTTCCAGATCCAGGCAGGTTAAAGCAAGATCAATTACCCTCTGAATGTTCACTTGGCCCCCCTACAATCTGCAGGCCAGGAGCTCTGAAGCAGCCATGTGGAGGCAGCTGCATTGCTGCTGCACCTCCACCTCTTCTCTTTCCAGAGGCAGAGGGTGGAACGTACCTCCATCCCCGCCAGTTCCAACAGAGTTCTACACTGACCTCTCACTTTTCCTTTGGCATTTATGGTTTGATCATTCTGGAAACCCCCACTGCTGCTGGTGATCCACTCTCCCGAAGTCCACTGCAGCCTTTGGTCAGGGCTGCTCTGGCTAACACCATGGGCTCATGTGAGGCTGGGCTTAGCTCCCAGCTTGCTGCGATGGACCCTTCCTGCCGGCTTGCCTTTGGCAGGAGATTTATTTCTCTGTCACTTTGTGGGTTTTGCATCTCTAAAAAAATTTTAGGGTCATACTTTATAGGTATTTGAAGTGGTTATGGGGGGAGCTCACAGAGTTTTCCTGTTTCTACACCACCATCTTGGCTCCGCCCCCACAATGAACAAATTTAAACAATTCTGTTTTAATTTCTAATATTCATCTTAAAGTTACTTTTTTCAAAAATGTTCTTTGACTGCATAAGAAATGTTTAGGGTCTGATAATATGTTCCTATAGAATGGAAGACTTACTCAAAATATTTGTGGAAATATTAAAACCTTATTATTATCATGATACCACCATACATTTGAATAGTCTTTAAAATTTCAGAAAATTCTTTTTTTAAAAATACATTATCTCATTCACAGCAGAATACACTGGCATTAAAATGTTTAAACAGAAACATTAAAATGTTCAAACAGTTCAGTTTGCTACCTATGATTCTCTCACAAAGACTATCTCTGCTGTAGTTTGATCTTTTGGTAAGGTGGGAGAAGAGTACATACCTCTGATTTCATTGTATAGGCTTTAATGAGCAAACTCCCTCTATCCATGCAAATAGGCATTTGTTCTTCTATGTGTTGTTAGAGAATTACCAGAAACACTGAGTTTAAGTACCTCGAACCCAGATTTTCCTGTCTAGGACCAACTCTCCATCCACAATACCAGCCTTCCTCTCAAAGTTGTCATAATCATTACATTAACACTTTCCTCTTCTTTGAGGGAAAATACAAACAACCCAAATGTTTTAAATCATAGGCTATAACTGTGAAAATAATCTGTCTACAGAAATGTTGAATGATAGAGTAAGTGAAGTGATAAATGTGGAAAATTTCAATCTTGCCCTAATTCACATGTTAATGAGTAACTCAATTTCTCTGGGTTTCTGTTTTAGACTTATTAGATTAATAGACTCTGTTACAATTTTCTTTAAATAGAAATGAATTTAATTAGCTTACTAAATACTTAGCATATAAAATTTCTATACTAAGCTGAAGAGAACATACGGATAAAGAAGGCCTGGCTCTATTCCTTAATAGCAACCAGAGCTTCTATTTAGAACACTTCACAGTTTTCAGAGGACTCAAGGAACAAACCAATTATTTAGGAGTAACAAAGTATATCCACAAAGCTAGCAGTGGGAGTAGTTATAGGAGACTTATAAACAGAATGCCACAGAAGCATAGGAGTATAGGCAATGAATTGGGTTTGGCAGGGAGGAAGAAGAGACAGGGAATAATGCAAAGACTTAGGAGAACTGGGTCCTATCTGATGGCCTAGTTTTTTTCTCCATTCTTGATCTCTTTACAGCTTTACACTGTTGACCACGTCTGTCCTTTCCCCAGTCAGTTTTTGTGACACTGCTCTTTCCTGTTTCTCCTCTTACCTGCCTGACTCCTCTTCCTTCTTCTTAATGCTAGATATCCTCATTTCCTGAGACTGTCTGCTTCTATCTCTTTTTCCTCCTCTCTCTCTCCTTCTCTTTCTCTCTGTCCATGCTCTTCCCCATCTATCTTCCCCCTTATTATCCCTTTGTCTCCCTCTTCCTCTTCCCTTGCTTTCATACTCTCCACCTTTCTCCTTCTCCCCTCCTCCATTTATTTTCTTGGGAATAGGACCAGCACCTCAGGATTCAATTACCATGTCTATGCAGATGACTGACTTATGGTTCTATATATCTAGTCCTGCTCTCTCTCCTGAGCTCCATTACCAACTGCTTCTTCAACATCTCCTCCTGGATATACTGTAGTAATCTTAAACTCATACATCCAAAATGGAATTCATTATCATTCCCCTTCAACTCACCCCCTCCTTCCATTTTCCCTTTTTCTGTGGAGGGCACCATTTTCTTTTCTTTTCTTTTCTTTCTTTCTTTTTTTTTTTTTGCCTTTTGGAGGGCAATTGGGGTTAAGTAACTTGCCCAAGGTCACACAGCTAGGTTTTTCATTTGTGTGTGTGTTAAGTGTCTGAGGTCGAATCCGAACTCAGGTCCTTCTGACTCCAGGGCTGACGCTCTACTCACTGCGCCATCTAGCCACCCCAAGAGCACCATTTTCTAATTCTTCTAACCACCCAAGTTTGCAACCTTGAAGTCATCCTCAATTCTTCTCTCTCTTCCCATATCCAACTAGTTGCCTAGTTTTACCTTAACAATCTCTCCCACATCTAACTGTAATCTCTCTCTTAATTTGAGAGTAATTAAATTCAAATACTAGTCTTATAGTTAAATTCTTTATACTTGGACTATTGCAATAGACTTCTAATTTGTCATTCCCCTTATTAAGAACCTTTCATGTAAAGGGAATGTGGGAAAACTGGGACACTAATGCATTGTTGGTGGAGTTGTGAACAGATCCAACCATTCTGGAGAGCAATTTGAAACCTTGTCCAAAGGGCTATCAAACTGTGCAAACCCTTTGATTCAGAAAACCATATCGACCTCACCTACTGTGAAATCTATATCCCAAAGACATAAAAGAGGGTAGAGAGGACCTATCTGTACAAAAAATATTTATAGCAGCTCTTTTTGTTGTGGTTAAGAATTGGTTATTGAAGGGGTGGCTAGGTGGCACAGTGAGTAGAGCCTCGGCCCTGGAGTCAGAAAAACCTGAGTTTGGATCTGGCCTCAGACACTTAATGCGCACACAAACAAAACCTAGCCATGTGACCTTGGGCAAGTTACTTAACCCCAATTGCCCTCCACAAAGCAAAAAAAAAGGTTATTGAAGAGATGCCCATCAATTGGGCAAGTTATGGTATAAAACAAGCTATGGTATATGATTGTGATGGAATATTATTGGACAACCAGGATGATTTCAGAAAAACCTGGAAAGATTTACATAAGCAGATGCAAAGTGAAGTGAACAGAATGAAACTAAGGGAGGGAGGTTAAGTCACTTGCCCAGCCAGAGTCTCACTATTAGGAAACATCTGAGTCTGCATTTGAACTCAGGTCTTCCTAATTTCATCCACTGTGCCACCTAGCTGTTGATAAGGGAACAAAGAGAAGAAAGTCCAATATTTCAAATCTTAGAAGAGAGGTTTTAGTAGATAAGTGGGCTGGACTTAAGAGACAGGAAGACTGATATGACTGTAAGGTAGTCAATTACCTTTTTTTTTTTGAGGGGGGCAAGGCAATCAGGGTTGAGTGACTTGCCTAGGGTCACATAGCTTGTTAAGTGCAAGCATTTGAGGTCAGATTCAAACTTGGTCCTCCTGCCTTCAGAACCAATGCTCCACTGCATGACCTAGGTGCCCCCAATGAACTTCTTTGAACCTCAGTTTTCTCATCCGAAGAATAAGGCAGTTGGACTACATATGGCCTCAGTGGATTTTTTCAGATCTAAATCTATGGCCTAATAGAAGTTGCATGGCTGGGAAAATGATAATGCCATCAGGAGAAATGGAGAAATCAGAAAAGAAAAGAAAAAAGCTGGCTGTTAAGGCTGAATTTGGGATCTTGACATATACTGATTTAAGCAACTAAATTCAAATACTATAGAAATAAGGACTTGGACATCTGAGAATAGCTTTACACAGTATAATTAATTAATTTATAATTTTATGTGTTAAATTAAATTTTATAAAAATTAATAATAATTTCTTTTCAAAATAAAAGGTAATTATTTATCTGTGGCATGTGTTCCATATCTTTAATTCCTCAGTTTAAGACTACTTATAATAGAGGGTGCTGAACAAACTTTTGGCATTTAAGGCCTTCCACAATTCACTTCTAAGCTTCCTCTCAATGTTTCTCTCACAGTACTCTTCTTCTGCATTCCCCATTCCTGGCAAACATAAGACAGCTCACTGGTCCCTGCCCTTGTTCATCATTTTCCCCACCTGCCATTCTCCTTGCCTGGAGATGATTCCTCTACCTTTCTCATGTACTGAGATTCTATCTCTTCTTCTTCCCAGGCCTAGTTGAGGCCTTCTTCATTCCTCATGTCTCTGCTCTCAAATTTTCTTATAAACATTTTTCCAGATCTCTCCTGTGCCCTGATCATGCTATCTTGTTGTCTTACTTGTGTACATATCCCTTCTTACACTATACTTCCTGTAGTCAAGGAAAGTATCTTTTTTTTCACTTACGTATCCTCAGTTATTTGCCACATAATAGTCATCTAATAAATGTTGGCAGAATTGAACTGATGTTTGTTTGTAATTTGCTTACTTCCCTGCTCCCAGACACCACCACATCCAAGAATTCCTTTAGAATTCAAAGGATACACTGAAAGACAAAAGCAGCCTTTCACTTGAGTCCTCACAAAATTAGTTATGAAACACATAATTCCTTATGCTTACTGCACATAAAAAAAAATAGCATGCCTCTTTTTAAACATGAAATGTAACAGAAAGCCTGCCTCACATTCATCTGTGGCCAATTTCTAATCATTTTAATACACTGGCACTGGTTTTTTAAGGTCCACAAGTTCAAATCCCAGCTGGGGACTCAAATACTTAATAGAAACATGAAGAATTAGAATAAATGTTGTTGTGGTGTAAGCAGAAGGGGAATGAATGCCTTTCTTTAATGGCACCAATCAAATTCACAAATGACTGAAGCAGAGGATGAAGTAGAGCCCAGAATCATCATTAGAAGGGAGACGGGTAATAAAGGGGGAGTAAAGAAAGCCCAAAATATCATTGTTCCAAATAATAATAATTCTACCAGAAACTACTGCTACCTAAGGAATATTACTGTTAAAAGAGTCCCAAAACTTCAAATTTTGGGAACTGGTTTGAGGGCCTTTCCCTCACCCCAAATCCCTACAGGAATACCAACAAAGTAAAAGCAGTTGAGAGAACAAAATGTTGGGTTTTAGCAGTGAGCCAAAGACAATCAGTTACCTTATAACGTGTTTGTTCCACATCATATATCTTTTTATCTGAGACCAGTTTAGGGGCAAAGAATTTGGCCAGTTTTGCAAGGTAAACTCCATTTCTTAGTCCTTCTTCCAGTTCAGTGGTTGGTGGCAATTCTTCAACTAGACAGACTTCCATCCACCTGCAAATACAAGAGACTCAAGATTATTTCAGGAAGATGACTTTTTGAAAACAGAGAAGCCAACATTTTATGGCATTTGGGCATAAAAAAAGGTCCAGGCTAAGATATATAATATCTTCAGGGTAATGAGTAGCCTGGAAGAGATGTTGGCTGAGGCAGGGGTTAAGAGCATAGGCAAGGAAAACCGCAGATCAATGAAAGTCTGTCTCTCTGTCTCTCTCTGTCTCTGTCTCTCTCTCTCCCCCTCTGTATCTCTCCACCCCCCCTCCCCCCACTGCTATCAACCCTAGCTCAATATGAATGTTTGTTCTATAGAAGGAAAAGGCCAGGGTGCCTTTGCAGGGTGGGACTGAGAATTGACTAAGGAAGAGCATAAATCGGCATTGTCACTAAGGGAATTATACCTGAAGTAGAAGAACCCACAAAACATTTCCACATCTAGAGTTGCATGAATCCCATTTGAACTTTTAGAAAGGGATAGTCCCACAGCAGGGTTATTTTTTAAAATGTAGAGTGAAACTTGTATTCTTAAATGAGGCAGTAGAAAAAACACTGGATTTGGAGTTCAAAGATTTAGGCTCACATTCCAGCTGATGCTTACCAGCCACATGGCCTCCAGCACATCTCTACCCACTTCATTGGGTAGAGCATTCTACATTGTTGCAAAGATAAGATAAAATTAATATATAAAAAGTGCAGTATAAACTACAAAGTGCTATAAAAATTTCAACTATAATTATTTGTTACTGAATAATCATTATGGAATTCAAAAGAAAATAGGGCACAGAGGTTACTATGTACCCAAGGAAACCATTCATGCATGATTCATTTCTGTGGAAGGCCAACAGTCACTGAATGTCCATTGAGGGTAATTAAAAGGGAAAATTATTGAGTCATAGGTTTTGAGTTGAAAGGGCACTTTAGACACTATCTAACACAGAGATCCCCAAAATTATTTGACCTACATCCCCCTTAAAAAAAATTCTCAGCAAGAAATCTGACTGGTATTCTGGGAGGTTGGGTAGGGGAATAACGGGGGGGAAATGATTGTAACTCAAAATCTGGCAGAAATGAATGATGTAAAACAAAAGTTAATAAAGCATTTGTTTAAAAAAAAAGGATATCTACTGAAAGAAGGGATTTAGGCTATGACTAGCAGCTTGAGGAAAGAATTCAAAGGTCTGCTAAGAATGGGCAAAAGATATGATCATAGAAGAATAAAACAAAGTGGAAAAACAAGTACCTTAATACACTGTTAGTGGGACTGGAAAACTAATTCTGGAAAGCTATCGAGGAGTATGCTGAGAAAATGACAAAAATGTTCATATTGCCTTTGACACTGAGAACCCCTGGGCATGTATACCAACAAGGTCAATGATAAAAAGAAAGGCCCAGGGGCAGCTAGGTGGCGCAGTGAGTAGAGCACCGGCCCTGGAGTCAGAAGGACCTGAGTTTGGATCCGGGCCTCAGACACTTAACACACACAAGCAAAAAACCTAGCCATGTGAACTTGGGCAAGTTACTTAACCCCAACTGCCCTCCAAAAAAAGAAAAGAAAGGCCCACCATACACCAAAACATTTATGGCAGCACTTTGTGCAGTGACAAAGAACTGGAAACAGCAGATTACAAATTTGAAACTAACAGGAATCTTGGGTCATCTAGTCCAACCCTTTCATTGTAGACATAAGGAAACATAAACCCAGAGAGAGCTGCTAAGTGACTTCCCCAAGGTCACTTAAGTAAGTAGGTAAGTAGGAGGCAGGTTTGTACCCAGGTCTTTGATTCTAAATCCAGTACTTTTTTCCATCGAACCACCCATCAACTGGATAGTGGCTAGACGAATTACAGTGCATAAGTGTCATGGAAAATTACTATACTGAAAGAAACAAAGGATATAATGAGTACTCAGAAGCACGGAGAGACTTATATGAACTGAAATAAGCAAAACTAGAAAAATAATAGATACAATGATTAGAAAACTGTAAATGAGGAAAAAAACCCCAAACCTATAAATAGAAAGAATAAAAAGAAAAATGAAAACAGTGCTGCGAAGCAATAATGAACAGATTTGGCCCCAAAGAGGAGAGTATGAGGATTTACGCATCTTTCTCCTTTCTTTGCAGAGGCAGGAGATTATGGCTATTGAACACTGCATATAACATTGAACTTGGTTATTGTATGTTATTTTGCTAAAGTCAGTGGTTTTTACTCCTTTTTATTCTTTGTTATCAGAGATGACTCTCTGGGAGACAATTAGGAGATGGATATCTTAGAGGATGAAGATTAGGTAAAAACAATTTGGAATGAAGGTGTGTATGTATAACTTGGGGCAGGTAGGTGGCAAAGTGGACAGAGTAGAGGGTCTAGAGTCAGGAAGACTCATCTTACCGAGTTCAAACCTGGCCTGATACAATTTCTAGATGTGTGACCCTGGGCAAGTCAATTACCCCTGTTTTGCCTTAGTTTTCTCATCTGTAAAATGAACTGTAGAAGGAAATGGCAAACCACTTCAGTATCTTTTCCAAGAACACCCCAAATGGGGTCACCAAGAATCAGACTCAATTGAAAATGACTGAACAACAATCAATATAAAATTTCCTCAGCTAGTGTTCAGCAGGCTTAAGAATGAAGATGGTGCAATGATGTAAGGCTAACAAGTAGTGGGATGTGAACTACACAAGAACAAGTGGGAAAAGTAGAAAATGATGTATTGTATAATTGGCTAACTATTGGTCTGTGACCCAGAGTCAGAGTAGGGAAGTAAGCTCTTCTATAGACAGAGAAGATGGTAAATAGTCTGGACAACAGGGAGAAATGGAGGGGTTAGAATTTGTGGTGAGAATGAAAAATACACTTAAGATAGAAATAACACCACAATTACCCCGAGTCCCTTCTCCCAAAGCACTTAACTAACAAACATTTATTACATAAATACAATATGCTAGGTATTATGTCAGTCCCAGAGGATAAGAAGACAAAAGTGAGATATTCCTTGACCCTGAGAAGCTCATCTACTGCTACCGGATTTCTTGTTTATCTGAAACAAATCTGTAATTGCATGTCTCACCTTGAGGTGTTAATAAGATAGGCATTTAATGACCACCTTAAGGGAGCAAGTTTTGACAGAAGCAAGCATGGGAAGGAATTGTGTTGGCTCTTGACACTGTTTTTTTCTCTATTTTTGTTTTTGGGTCATTTTTCAGTCACGTCCAACTATTCATGACCCCATTTGAAGTTTTCTTGGCAGAAATACTGGAGTTGTTTTCCTTTTCCAGCTCATTTTACAGATGAAGAAACTGAGGCAAAAAAAGGTTAAGTGACTTGCCCAGGGTCACACAACTATTAAGAGTCTGAGGCCAGATTTGAACTCAGGAAGACTAGTCTTTGTGGTTCCAAGTCCAGGGCACTATCCACCTAGCTGCCCTCTCCTCTCTATTGAGAAGCAAAAAGTGGTTAAGTGATGGGTTCTAAAAAACTAAAGCCAAATGGGAATGAACTCATTACAGCAAACTCTCTGACACACCACATTAACGAGCTGGCAGTCTCCATCAGTGACTTAAACTCAGACAAGTAAAAGGCTAGGATCTAAGTTTTTGGAAAGAAGATAGCAAAAGGAAAAGAATGTTGCCAATATTTGGCTCAGAGAGGGGAAAATAATATCAATATGTCATTTTGTCAAGCGGGAAAGAAAAAACAATCCCTTGAGATAAACTACCTATTCCAATCCATTATTACATACATTACAGGACATATGAGTGTGGTTTCACTGAGGCATTTGCTATCCAAACTACTATCCAGGAAATCATGAGCAATAAATCTTAGTCTGTATCACACAAAACTGGAGAGAACAAATGTTTGAGAAGAACTGCTGCCGGAAAGAGAGGAAATGTGTTCACTTCAGAGATGTTTTATTATTTTAGAACAGCACACTGCTCAGGACCCTTTCGATGAGGCCAGTTGTAGACATCATCTTTCCTCAACACTTCTGAAATCATCTGCAAAATGGCTTGCCAAAAAAATCTCTGTTTATAGTCATCTTTGGCTCTTTTTCCTCTCATCAGTTGCCAAATCATGGGAACTCTAGTTTAGGGGTGGCTAGGTGGCACAGTGGATAAAGTACCGGGACTGGAGTCAGGAAGACTCATCTTCCTCAGTTCAAATCTGGTCTCAGACACTTACTAGTTGTGTGACCCTGGACAAGTCATTTAACCCTGTTTCCTCTTCTGTAAAATGAGCAATGAAATGGCAAACTACTCCAGGATCTTTGCAAAGAAAACCCCACAAGGGGACCATGAAGAGTCAAACAGGCCTGTAAGGATTGAACAACAACAAATTCTCTGTGAGGACATTACAATAGCCTCCAAATTGGTCTTCCGGCCTCCAGGTCTTTTCTATCCTACCCTTCACACCACTGTCCAAATAATCTTCTAAATATTGTTCTGATCCTTTACTTCTCTACTCACAAAACAGTTGGAAGCTACCCAGTGTGTATTGAATAAGATATAAATTTCTGATCCGAGATCTCGTTCAAGGTCCTTCACAATCTGCCTCCAAGGCAGCTTCCCTAGGCCTCTCCTACTACTTATCTCTTGGTTCCAGTTAAAATGGCCTTCTCTGAGTTCCCAGTTCTCATTCTGTGTGCTTTCACTCATGCCATCCCTAATTTTGTCTACCGTTTTCTGCCTACTTATTTCTGTCTTTTGAAGTCCCTTTCTTCACTCTGGTCTTGGATAAAAAGGTAAACATTCATGGGAAGGCCAACCTCCCCAGTTTTCTCTAGCAGACTAACTCCACTATCATCCCCACTTCCCTCTTATCTTATCTGGGGCATCTAGGTCACAAGAGTGGTTAGAGCGCTGGGTCTGGAGTCAGAAAAGGCTGAGTACAAATCCAGCCTCAGACTAGTTCTGTGACCCTGAACAAGTCATGTAACCTCTTTGCCTCTGTTTATACAACCATAAAATAGGGACAACAATAATACCTAACTCCCCGGGTTCTTGTGAAGATCAGATATTTGTAGAGCTCTTGGAACAGTGCCTGACACATGGCACTATACATCTACCAACTATTGTGCCTACTGTTATCATCATCACCACCTTCAGTCTTGCCCAATTGACTTGCTCCTTCCCTGTTTGCCCACCAACATGGCCATGTCTTCCCCATCTTTAACATGCTTTCATTTGATAACACCATCCCCAGTGCAACTATTGTCCTATGTCTCTTCATCTCATCTTCTTGAGTAAACTCCTTGAGATGCTATCTACACTGGATGTCCCTACTTCTTCTCTTCTTATTCCTTCTAAAATGTTTGGAAATTGACTTCCCAACTTATTGTTCAGTTGAAATCGATAGCGGCATCTAGTTGGCACAGTGAATAGAGCACAGGCCCTGGAGTCAGGAGGACCTGAGTTCAAATCCGGCCTCAGACACTTGACATACTTACTAGCTGTGTGACTTTGGGCAAGTCACTTAACCCCAATTGCCCTCCAAAGTATAAAAAGAAAAGAAAGAAATTGATATAATTTGCTAATGATCTCTTAATTGGAAATCAACAGTCTTTTTCTCAATCTACTTTGTTCTTGACCTCTCTGCAGCATTTATTGGTTACATTCGGCTCTTGGATATTTTGTCTTCTTTAGATTTTAGTCTGTTCAGCTCTTTCTCAGTCCTTTTTTGCTGACTCTGCATCCATAAAGTCCACTAACTATGCATATTCTCTAAGGCTCTGTCCTAGGCCCTCTTCTCTTATCATTCTATGCTATATCACTTAGTGACCCCAGCAGCTCCCATGGGTTCAGTTATTATCTTTATGCAGATGATTCCCAGGTATATGTGTGTATGTATACAGATATACATATGTGTGTATATATATTTGCATATAGATGTATGTGTTTGTAAACATGTATATATGCATATATGTGCATACATACACACACAATCCAATCCTAATTTCCCTCCTGAAATATAATCACACATTACCAATTATCTATTAGACGCCTTGAACCACGTCCCACAAGCATCTAAAGTAAAACTCACTATGTTTCCTCCCTAAACCTCCCCTATACCAAATTTCCCTATTTCTACCAAAGGCACCAGCATATTCCCAGTTATCCATCCATGGTGACAACCTCATTGTTATCCTCAATTCTTCTCTCTCACTCATCCAATTCAATGCCAACTCTTTTTATTTATGTCTCTTTTTTTAATTTTTTGCTTTTTTTGGAGGGGTGAAGGCAGGGCAATTGGGGTTAGGTGACTTGCCCAAGGTCACACGGCTACTAAGTGTTAAGTGTCTGAGGCCAGATTTGAACTCAGGTCCTCCAGGGCCGGTGCTCTATTCACTGCGCCCCTTGATATTTATATCTTTACAGCATCTACTAAATGTCAAACCTCTCTCTTCAAACAACCATCACCACAGTTCATTCCATCATCTCTTACATGGATTAGAACCATACATAGCCTTCTGGTTGGTCCAAATCTCTTCCAACTCAATCCATCCTCTACTCAGCAGCCAAAGCAATTTTTCTAAAGCACAGTGATACAGACTATGGTAAGTTCCCTCCTGAATACTCTCCAGTGACTCCCTATTATGTTTTGGATCAAATATAAAAAACAAACAAAAAAAAACAGCTCTACTTGGAACTCCTAAGCTCTTCATAACCTGGACTAGTTTTCTTACACTTTATTCTCCTCCATGCTTTCTTCAATTCATCTACAAACAGCCTATTTGCTGTTCCTTGAACACAACCTTCTACCTCCCATCTCTCTCCACCTTTTCACTGGTTGTCTCCCATGCCTGGAATGCTTTACCCCCTTATCCCTGCCTTCTTATCCTTCTGGGCTTCCTTCAGGCATTAGCCCAAAATCCACCTTCAGCTAGAGGTCATTCCTGGTACTTGCCTCCTGGTCCCTATGCATAGGCCTTCCATACTCAGATTTCTTCCCACCTACTCTGTATGTTGACTATACACAGTGGTTTTCCTGTTGTCTTCTCTATCTGACTGAGCTCCCTGAGCAGGGATTATTTTGGTTTTGCATTTTCTTTGTGTCCCTAGCAGTTAATACAGAGCCTGACACAAAGTGAGCACTTCATAAATGCTTGTTAACAAAATTCATGGCCTATATTTCATGAATTTATTTGACTGCAATTTCCTTTGCCTCAAACCCTCCTTCTTCCCCCGCAGTGAAGAATGATGATCTTCACCCAAATTCCTTAAAGCACTATTTCTCAGAGATAGCCCTACATAACCATTACAATCTCCTTTGCATCATAATTATCTGGGTACATGCCATTCTCCCCTTCCCAATTAGAACAAACTTTTCAAGAGCAAGGTCTGTGTCATCTCTATCCTTGTCTTTCTGGCCCCTGGCATAGCACCACCATCCACATGATAGGATGAGTAACCTTTGCTGGACTGCTTAGAGTGTGATTTATCACTCTTCCTCCTTCATGACACAAGAGAAAATGAAGTCAGAAGCACACGCATGAGAAGTAAAGCTTGCCCTTTCAATCCCACCCTTCATCCCAGATAGACACAAAGCTGCGTCAAAATCATATCAGCCTCATGAGCTAAGGAAATGCACGTAGGTGCTTTGTTGACAGAACATTCAGTTATTGATACTGGAACACACGAAGGCTGAAAGGCTTAGCCTTGTGTCAGCGGCACCACCATGACCTTCTGCAAAGTGTATAGCCTTCTCTGGAATAACTTCCCTAGAACATTCCATTAAAATGGATGATACATTAAATAAAAAAAAAAAAACTCCTCTCTGGTGTGGTTGACAAATACATAATATGAAAATAATGTTTCCAAGCATTTTAGTTTTTTTACAACCAGTTTGAAACACTTTCCTTTCCCCTTTTGTTTGTCACAGTTATCACTGAGTAAGAATTAGCTAGAATAGCAAAATGTTGATGATCTCTTAATCTTGGGAAAAGAAGTGGGAATAGGAAGTGGCATTCATAGAGACAGAGCAATCCACATGGACCAGCTCTGTAAATGTCTTTTTATATGTGTGCATGCATGAGTATAATGTTATACTGATTATATTTTATAATACATTACATATAATATATATTTGTATCCATCACAGCTAAAACCCAAATCTCATTTGAGGCCCTCTATTCCATGATTCCCAAGGGTTTTTCTAAATGATATTACAACATAACCATGGGCTGAACTAGAAAATTTAGGGTACAATGGCTAGATTGAGCTCTCCATAAACACCCATCAAGCAAACACATAGAAAATATACATAGTTCTAATTAAGCACTTACAAACTCTGCATTACAACAAACATGTATTAAGCAAGTGTGAGCAGTCTTCCTAGGCCTCTAGGAGCTTACTAGATTCTACTGATGAATAAAATGTGGTAGTGATAAGGGTGCTGAATTTTGAGTTAGAATCCTTGGGCTTGAATTGTGCCTCTTCTTCTTCCCATCTGTGTGAGCTTGGGGCCAGTCACTTAGCCCCTATGGGTGCCAGTTTCCTTACCAGTGAAATAAGATGACTAGGTCATTCCAGCTTTAACTGCATTATCTTAAGATAGTCTAAGATAAGGGAAACACCAAGTATATGAGTAACATAAAATATCTTTTGAAATTACTAACAATTGGGGGAGGGGCACAGAAAAAGCTTCCTGTAAAAGGTGACACATGAGTGTACTTTGAAAGAAACCATGGATTCTAAGAGGCTGAGGGAGATGAGGAAGGAGTTTGGAATAAACTAGATGGGTGGGGGTTGAACCACCTGGGTGAAAGTATGGAGAGGGGAGATAGAATATGTATAGGGAAGACCCAGGAGACCAGTTTGAGTAGCAAACTGAGTATGTGATGAGAAGTAATTTGAAACAAAATAAAATAATTGACTTTAAAGCAAAATAGAAGCAAAGTGTGTGTGTGTGTGTGTGTGTGTGTGTGTGTGTGTGTGTGTGTGTGTGTGTATTTGTGAGTTTTGTCTCACTGTTTACCTTAACCAGTCAGGTCTTTAGTCAAAATGTGATTATTTCTGTCTTCATGGAATAGGCAATAACTTTTAAAATATTACTTTAATATGGGTATAAAGCAATACATTTAACTTTTTAAATAAACTTTCTTAATCTTTTCTTTGTGCCATGGACCATTTTGGTATTCTGGTGAAATCTGTGGACCGCTTTTCAGAATGGTTTTAGAGGCATAAAATAAAATATATGATATTATAAAGGAAACTAATTACATTGAATTACAGTTTTAAAATATATTAAAAAAAAAGTTACAGATCCCCTGAAATTTATTCATCACATATAGGAACCCCAGGTTAAGAATCCCTCTAACAATCATTCTCAGGGCAGCTAGGTGACCCAGTGTGTGTCAGGCCTCAAGGCAGAAAGACTCATCTTACTGAGTTCAAATTTGGTCTCAGACATATACTACCTATGTAACCCTGGGCAAGTCACTTAACCCTGTTTGCCTCAGTTTCCTCATCTGTAAAATGAGCTGGAGAAGGAAATAGCAAACCACTGCAGTATCTTTGAGAAGAAAACCTCAAATATGGTAACGAGTTGGACACAATTGAAATGACTGAACAACAGCTAAATAGTCAGACTGGGGCTTTGTAGCAGCATGCACCCTAGCATACCCAGGATGTCTGCTAGCATAGGTTCTTAGATCTTCTTTTCTAAAGGAAAGCAACTCAAAATGGGTTAACAATCTTACTTTTGGGAAATGGGAAATGGGAAAACATCAGCACCCTGAACTTTGGAGAATACAAACAAGTTACAAGCAGAAGTTACAAGCAGACAGACAAACAGATCAACAAACAGGCTTCCATCTGTCTGACCATTACATCTATACCCAGTCAGTTATCATAGAGGGAAGCTCCAACATCTGGGTTTTCAAAGCTGGGGGGTTCAATGGCTGCCCAGAGTCTCATCTAGCTAAATCACACAACTCTTCTCAAACTGAACCCCAAAGCAAAACCTCACATCAGGGTATATATAGCTTTCTCCTGGGTCAGAGAATGTCACAGATCTCTTGACCCACTGCCCAATCACAAAGTAGCAAGATGTGGGCATTCCTGAAAAACAAGCCTCCTGCCACAGGCTCCATGTGACCACATTCAGCCTATTAGGAGGCAGAGTATATTTTCAAATCAGGGAAGGTTCTCAGAGTCACTTAAGCCTATCCAAGAGCCAAGGGGCAGGGAAAATCTTTAGACTCTCATTCCCATAACACCACTTGAAACTAATTGCATTTCCCAAGGGGTAGGGGGAATGGAGGAGAGGTGTGAGGAAGGAAAAGAATTTAGAACTCAATTTTTACAAATATGAATGCTGAACTTTTAAAATTTAATTGGGAAATATTTGCCAAAATAGAAGTATTTTTAAAAATAAATGCTTGCTGAGACTAACTTCACAAACCAAAGAAGATGTTCCCTTTTTCATGAAATGTTCATCCCATCTGTAAAGGAATTAGTCCAAGCCATGTATACTGTACTATGTCCAAATATATGTGTATTTCTAGGCAACACCTCAGTCCTAGTTAGAAAATATTCTCTCTAAAATGCTTTAAATAATTAGTTCATGCAGGATACTCTTGAGTAAACAGAAGCTACAGACCTCTGTAATAACTTAATTTTAAAGAACATGGCTCAAATAATAAGTATTTCTAATAATGAACTCAGTTGAAGAGAGAAGCAGCTCAATTTGATTCCTAATTGTACTGCCTACCTTGTACTGAATTGGAATTGTATTAAAATGGAAATATAAATGTTAGCTCTCAATTTGTGAAGAATTGAAGAGACAACTATAAAATTCTTAGAATTTATAGACAATTTTCTAATATGGAAACCATTCTACTTTAAAAGTAAGATGCCACTAAATGGGGGGATAATTCACATGGATCTAAACAAGAGCTGAGATCTGGTGACTTTTGGTGGGGAGGAACAGTCTGAGAAATGGACCCTCGGTTAGAAGAGGGAGGAAAAACAAAAGCCAGATGAGGAAACTCAACAATAAATTATTGGCTAAGCTTCTCTGAGAATCCTTTGCCTGGTGTCAAAAGTTAAGACATTTCTGGGAAGTCTTTTATGTTAAATGTTAAATAACCAGCTCATAGAGAGGGGGAAAAAAAAACGTGCACACACACACACACACACACACACACACACACACACACACCCCATACACATGCATATGTCACACTTTTAACATTAACATTTTCTCCATTACTTTCTTTCTTTCTTTCTTTCTTTATTTGTCTTTTTGGAGGGAGGAAGGCAGGACAATTGGGTTTAATTGACCTGCCCAAGGTGACACAGAATAAGTCTTAAGTGTCTGAGGCCAAATTTGAACTCAGGTCCTCTTGACTCCAGGGCTGGTGCTCTATTCACTGCGGCACCTAGCTGCCCCTCCATTACTTTCTTAAAGCTGGACATTTGATGAAACAACAAATTAAGCCCTAATTTATAGCATTTGTTGATTGCCAAACTATAACTGGCCAAGCTGAAAACATAACAACTGGCTCTCAACAGCCAATACAGTATACCTCATTTCTGAAATATTTTCTGATTACTGCTGTAAGAAAATCACAAAATTACTGGGTACACTACAAATTTAAGCCAACTTACCTCAACTGGACCCTCAAAAATACATAGTAATCCTTTTCTTTATCGATTATTGTGTCAACACAATCATAGCTATTTTCACAACAATAGCTATTTCAAATTTTCTTGAGTTCTTTACTTCTCCACTTGCTCCTACCCCCCACCCCCTGCATTCTCTCATTTTCTCATTTTCCCTCCTTTGCAACTCCTCTCCAAAACCTCTCAACATTCTTACTCCATCATCCTCTGAAACCCAAGGTGGCTCTCTTCTCTGCAGCACAATATAATAATCAAACAATTGACAAGCACCTACTATGTACCAGGTATTGTGTAAGGAGCTAGGGATTTTAAGAAAAAAAGAAAAAGTAGTGCATACATGTAAGGAGTTTGGGAGAGAACATCTCCATATGATAGTCTTAGAGCTAGAAGGCATCCTCGAGGCTACTGAGTCTAACCCCCACTTTACAGATGAGCCAACTTGCACAGGACCACACAATTTTATGGGTAAGAGCCTCAAGAAGAATTTCAATCAAGGTCTTCCTGATTCCACGACCAGGACACTGTCCACACTATATCATGGTGCTTCTCCCTATATGTAAGCAAGTAAAAAAATTACAAAATAACTAACAGGTTACTTGAGAGGGAGGCATTAGCACCTGGGAGGGTGGGGGGGGGGGGAGAAGGAGAGACACGTGAAGGATGTCATATACAAAGTGGTGTCTGAATACATCCTTGAAGGAGATTAAAAATTCTAAGAGATGACCATCAAGGACAAAAGTGTGAAGAGGAGAGAAAAAATGTCTCACGAAAAAAATTCAGCGTGGCTGGATCATAAGTATGTAAAGAAGAATAATGAATTATAAAATTGGGAAGCAGTAGTTGGGGCCAGTAGTAAAACAGGGCAGCCCTGTGGCTCAGTACACCAAGCACTGGGTCTAGAGTCAGAAAGATGTGAGTTCAAACCTGGCCTCAGACACATACTATCTGTGTGACTCTAGGCAAGTCATTTAACCTCATTTGCCTCAGTTTATTTGACTGTAAAATAAACCAGAGAAAGAAAATGGGCAAACCAGTCCAGTACCTTTGTCAAAAGAAACCCCAAATGGGGTCACTGAGAGTCATACATGACTAAAATGACTGAACAACAAGAAAAGGCTGGGGGAAGAATATGTAATGCCAAATGGAGGGCATTATTTGATCCTTGAAGTAATAATGAACTACAGGACTTTGTTGAGCATGGGAATAAAAAGGTCAAGGTTATACTTTATCAGAATCACTTTAGCATCTCAGAGGAGAATGGGTTAAAATTGGGGGATACTTGAAGCAGAGAGACCAATTAAGAAATATTTGCATTAGATGAGGTGTAACTAGAGAGAAAGAAATAGAAATGTCAAAGAAAACTCAGAGATAAAAATGTGACAGCAATCACCCTAGCATACCCAGGATGGCTGTTAACGCAGGTTCTTTGATCTGCTTTTCTAAAAGAAAACAACTCAAAAGGGGTTAACAATCTTACTTTAATGTGTGTGTGTGTGTGTGTGTGTGTGTGTGTGTGTGTGTAATTCACTTAGTTCAGGGGGAAAAGTTGGCACCCTGAACTTCAGCGAAAATACAAACAGAAATTACAAGCAGACAAAAACACAGAGAAAATAACACAATTCAACAGACTAACAGATAGGGCTTCTAGCTATCTGACCATCACATACATAAATAATTAGTTACCAGAGAAAGAAGCACCAACATCTGGGTTTTCAAAGCTGGCAGGGCTCAATGACTGCCCAAAGTTGCATCTGGTCAAATCACAACTTTTCCCATAAGCAAGTCCCAAAGCAAAACCTCACCTCAGGGTATCTATGTCTATCTATATCTATATCTATCTATCTACATCCTTCTTCAGGGTCAGAGGACATCACAACAACTCACTGACTAATTACAAGGTACCGAAAGGTGTGGGCCTTCTGAAAAAACAAGCCTCCACTAAGCAAGCTTCTTTTGCTGGACTCCAAATGAAGCCTGTTAAAGGGCAGGGAAGATCTTCAAATTTCCTTGTCATTACAAGAAATTATAAAATTTGTGAGAGAAATGATAACTAAATAAAAAAAATTATTGGGGAAATCCAGGGTTATTTCCCTTTCTTTTATCTTCATTCTCTACTAAATCAAGCCAGTATCTGAAGGATATTGATGATAATGAGATTGTGTTCTACTAAATCTTGTGGTTGAGGGGGCAGGAGCTGTAGATCCTTTGTCTAGATTTCCCAAGGCTAGGGTAGGTCTGGAAGCAAGAATGATCAAAGTCACATTCCCCTAGCCTCTCATTAGAGTAGGTACACCTCTAATTATAATATTCATTCTCTCATGACTCGTTAATGAATCAGAATTGATTTCCATGCTCAGGAACACCCACTCTTTCAAGGGCATATAAGCACTGAATGGGTTTCATGAGGCATCTTTGGTATTCAAGAGTGCCACTGACCCCTTCTATTAATTACTCCCCAGCATAATTAATAAAATGATTAATTACCCAGACCAAACTTTTATATGTCACAGTTGGCAGCTAAGAGGCTGTATGGAGTAAGATTAACAAGTCAAGAATGATACCAAGGTTATAAACGTGGGTGATTAGACTCTGGTGGTGCTCTTGGCAGACATAGTTAGGAAAGATCATAACTTTCCTTTGAGATATATTAAGCTGGATGCTTTTGCCCAACATCTAGTTCAAAATGTGAAATAGGCAGATGTTGACATAGGACTGGCACTCAGAAGAAGGACTGGGGATGGATCTAGAAGATGGATCCATCATTTGCAGAGAGATGATAAATGATCCCATGGACAAGAGGATAGAGAGGAGAGAAGATACTGAGTTGCAAGGCCATAATTGGAACCTAGGTTCATGACTGTTATATAGCAACCTGCCTGACTTGTGGAAATACCTTTCTGTGCTTCAGTCTAAGCTTAGGTATGCTATAGGATTCAACCACACCGAAAATATCAATCCAGCCTCTAAACCAAAGCAACTTAAATAAGACTGCCAATATTCAGCTCGCCTAGCCAAGTAAAATTGCCACCTCATTAGCCACTGTCAATTATATCACCTAGTCATGGGCTCCAAATAGAAAGCAAATGAAGGGGGGGAAAAGGATTGGGGTAGCTAGCTGAAAACTTTTAATCTAACACTTTCAGTATCACAAAACTATCTAGAAGTGAGTTCAGGGCTATAATTTCCACTGGCAGCACAAAGCTTTTACTTTTTTCAAGATAACAGAACTCTGGCCAGAAAGAACAAGAAAAAGCAAGCACCAGGTAGACAATTCCTGGAATGATTAACGTTGTTTGTCTCTGACTTTCTTCACACAGCTTGGCCTAAATAACAATTTATAACAGTGAAATATATTCCCATTTCTAGGTTAATCCAAACTTTACACATAATTTTAACAGCAAAATAAATCACAATGTTTATGCCTTAAATTGAGTAAGGTTGAAGCAGAAGTGGCCCCTCTTAGGTATTATAAATTTAGGCCCTTAGCATTACTCTGCCTTCCTCATCAATTCTTCCAATCTCCTCATTCCATCTCTATTCAGAGGCAGTTTTTTTTTTAATACCATAATTACTAATAAGATGATGTTCAATCCAGAACACCAAAGAACCCTGGGATTGTGACAACAGGGAGACAATTTTTAAAGTTTCTCTCCCACCTCTCCATTCCATTAGTTCAAGAAGCACCTACTATTTAAAAGGCAGCAGGCTTGATACTGGGAGTACAAAGGTATAAAATAGCCCCTCTCCTCAAGGACCTTAACATTCTATTGGGGGAGGATGGAGAGAGGGAGGAAGAAAGGTAGAATGAAGAGAGGAAAAGTATGAGAGGAGGGAGGAGGAGGGAAGGAAAGGGAATGGAGAGGTGGAAATGAGAAGGGAGGTAGGAGAGGAGAGGAAAAGTAGGGGAGGAAAAAGGGAGAAGAAAAAGGAAGACAGAAACACAGAAGAAGACAATTCAGAAGGATAGCGAAATAAATACAGACATAGAGACATAAAGACAGATGGAGGGATAAAGAAATAGATACAGAGAGACAAAGACAGCAAGAAACACATAAAGATAGAGAGAATAAACTAACAAGTGGTGATGGTGGAAATGGTGAGGAAAAGCTTCATGGAAGTTATCAGTTAAGCCTTAAACTAGAAAGACAAGCACTTTGAGATGCAAAGATGCAAAGAATGAGTATGTTACAGACACAAGAAAAAACTTCTACAAATACATGGAGTAGGAGGCACAGAACAGAGTTTCTGAAATAGCCACTAATCCAATTTGGGTAGAACAGTTTACAAAGGGAAATAGTTTAAGGTAAAGTTGAACAATCTCAATCTCACACCAAAAGTTCTGTGGGGGTGGTTGAGGAGGGACAGCTGGGATATGCACCTGGCAAGAAATGGACTCATTTTTAAAAGAAATAGTAGTAGTAGTAGTAGCAGGAGCAGGTAGCATTTATATAGCAATTTAAGCTTTGTAAAGTGCTTTATATATCTTAGCTCACAGAAGCCCTACGAGGTAGGTGCTACTATTAGCTCTGTTTTATAGATGATGAACTGGAGGCAGAGGGAGATTAAAAGGCCTGCCCAGGGTCATGCAGCAAATCCAATGAAGGATGTGAAGCCAGGTCTCACCAAATTCAAGTACAGCACTCCTATCCACTATTTCCCCAACTACCTCAGTCAGTTCTTAAGGAAATGGAGAAATTATCACCGAAATTATTTAAGTACTCTTGAAAATATAGCATAATGAAGGATATCCAGGGTCCTCTCTTCTGCAAATCCTTCATCAAATTTAGAAATCCAGCTTGATGTGTCTTTTCCCAGGTCATGTCTGTGATCAGCTATACAACAGGGGACTGTGACTGATTCGATGTTCTTAATCATTCCTGATACTAAGTGGCAAATGAAAAATGCTACACCATATATTCTTTCAAATAAAAGTAAATAAATAAAAGCATCTTAAAGGAGGATGTCTTCAGAGGAAGAAAAGTAATTAAATTCATTTCTGGCAGGACAATTGTTAGGTCTCTGCTTCACATCTCTTCTGCTAGGCAGCGGTGTGGCTAAGCAAGCATTTTTGAGGAGGTTGTGGGAAAACCAACTGATATGGTTTCTCTAACAGAAATGCCATATTATTAATGATTTTTAAAAATTAAACAATTAACAAAAAAGTCATTTTGAAGATGGTACTCCCTGCTTTAAAAAAAACAAAACAAAACAACTAATCTTGGGGCAGCTAGGTGGTGCAGTGAATAAAGCACTGGCCCTGGAGTCAGGAGGACCTAAGTTCAAATCTGGCCTCACACACTTGACACACTTACTAGCCATGTGACCTTGGGCAAGTCACTTACCCCTAATTGCTTTGCCTTCCCCCCTCCAAAAAAAAAACCCCAAAACAAACAAAAACAAACTTAATCTTGACAATACATACATTCACAAGTAATTCAATTTAACAAACTTTTAAGAACCACCTAATAGTACAAATATACAACACTTCATTTCCTGTCTCCAAGCATTTGCATTGGCCATCTCCCATCTGTAATTCTCTCCCTCCTCATTTCTACCTTTTCGTATCCCTATCTTTCTACAATTCTCAGTTAAAGTTCCATCTTCTACAAGAACACCTTCCCAGATCAATATAAAATGTTCTTAAATTATGTGGGCGGTGAAGGAGAAGGAAAAGTTAAAGATCAGTCCAGGACCTCAAGCCCAGGTGACAGGAGACTGCAAAACTATCAGCAGAATGAGGGGTAGGTTTTGATCAAAGGTAAAATGCTTAATTAATTGTAAAGCTGTTGAATTTGAAGGACCAAAGAGGCATCCGAGTATATATGTACAATAGGTAGTTGGAGGTGCAAGTCTGGGGTGCCAGGGAGGAGTGGGATTTGGGCTATAATTAGTTCAAGCTAATTTATTATTTTACTATCTTGATGGGAGACCTATCTCCTCCTCTATGAAACAAGGGAGTTGAATTATTTCATTTCTGAGATGCTTTGAAGTGCTAAATCTCTAATCTCTAAGACTGTTTAGTTCTAACATTCTCTGATTCTAGTATCTGCATATCATGATAATATATCTCTCTCAGATTCATTTGTTTTTGCTGTTTTTATGTCATTTTCAGTTATGTCTGACTCCATCTGGGGTTTCCTTGGCAAAGATTCTGGAGTGGTTTGCCATTTCCTTCTCCAGCTCATTTTACAGATGAGGAAACTGAGACAAACAGGGTTAAGTGACTTGCTCAAGGTCACACAGCTAGTACGTATCTGAGACCAGATTTGAACTCAGGTCTTCCTGACTTCAGGTCCAGTGATCTTCCACTGTACCATCTACTTGCCTCTCTCAGATTCATACCCAACTGAAAAAGAGCAGGAAATCAATGTTACTGTCATGAAACCCTTAAGTAGCCTAGGTGCATAACCAACTAGTGTAAAAATTACAATTTCAAGACTATGACAGAAACTCTAAAGACAAACCTCAAGTGATGAAATAACAATATGCCCACCTAACATTCCTATCTCTTTAAGTTATAAACAGTCATATATAAAGCTATAACCATATTATATATGCTATAAGTACAGCTATATGTATACTTTTAAGATGTATATGCACACAGACAGATCTTTAATATTTCCAAAATGTTTTACATGTATATTCTCATTTGATCCTCACAAAAACCCTGTGAGGGAGGAGCTATTATTGTACCCATTATACAGAAGAGGTAACTGAGGCCAAGAGTGGTTCAGTTACTGGCTGAAGACCATACAACTAAGTCAATGTCTGAGTCAGGATTTGAACCAAGGTCTAGCACTCTATTTACTATACCTAGGCTTCACAGAACTGGTCACCTTTTGTCCCAGACCCTCTCAGTAAACTGCATTGAACTTAGTCTGTGAAGTAAAAGCTGCTAAACCACTTCACAAGGTGGCAGCAGAGAAGCCCTTTTTTTTTTTTTAACTGTAACCTATTGCAATTCTTGGAGATCACATGTACCTTAATAAGTAAACTCTGCTGAGGAAAAAAACACACACACACAAAACAAGCAAACAAAACATTTGCAAGATAGACTTAGGAACTGCTGTCTCAATTCCCAAGTCAAACCAAGATGCTTGTTGACTCAGCACCTGAGTCCCCCAAAGTTAAAAGATCTCTCTGAAAATCTCTCCCCAGCCCCAATCAAAGCAAAGAACACCTGGCACATATATCTCTAGGGCTGGAATCTCTATGTGGCAACTAACTCACAGGCCACCCTGCAGAAACCACTTTAAAAAAAAAAGGTTCCTTTTCTTAGAAGTCACTTTGTGTTAAAGCCTTCCAGCTAATAAGGGCTGCAGTGCCTTAGGGGTCTGGAGTGACTAGGGAAGATCATGAGGAAGAAAGAGCCTAGGAGACACAGAACACATCTGAGTGCTTACAGGACCCATTCAAGATTGAAAAGACTGGGGCTCAAGTAATTAGGATCTTTTTTTTCCCAAGTCAATAAATATTTATTTATTAAGCACCTTCTGTATGCCAGGCACTAGGCTAAGAACTGAGGATACAAAGAAAGACAAAAAGAATCTGGAACCTCAAAGTGTTCACAATCTAACGGAATCGGGAATATAACACAAAAATGAGTATATACGAACAGGATAAATTAAAGACAATCTTTTGGGGAAGGAAAAGGCTAAAAAGTGCCCTTTACAAGTCAGTACTTGATCTACTTGTCAAGGAAAAGAGATGATAACCAAAGGCAGCACAAATTTAGAATATAAACTCATTTATAAAGTCTTAGAAGGATGATGGAAATTATGAGAAGTATTACCCAATGCAAAATATGGATATCAGTTATTAGCTTTTTTTATGAGGATCTTCTAATATTGACATCTGAAGATGCTGGCTCAGATTTCCCTTGCTTTACAATGTAAATAATCACCATGTCTTATGAATCAAAATGGATTCTCCCCCTCCCCCCTTAACAGTCTTGACTTGAGTATGAATAGGGGAATTATTAGGAGGGAGGGTGGGTTTCCTCAAATGTGCTCAGTAGTGCACTTAGGAGGGGAGGGTGTGGGCGGGGCACAGAAGAGAGGAAAGAAGAGAGAGAATAAGCATTAAGCTATGTACTAGGCAGCTTTCTAAGTATTTCATTTGATCCTTACAACAACCTTGTGAGGTAGGGGAAGTAGGGGGAAGGCAGGTTCCCCCTATAGGCTGGAAACAGAGCAGTCATTCACAACCCTGTTCTTAAACTGAGCAGCAACAAAGTGTGTCCTAATCCATTTTTGTGATCTGAACCAGCTTGCCCCTCCTCAGGCAGCCTGGCGACCCCTCATTTCTGTGACTGACTCTTCATTTCTCAAGCCTGAATGACCCTTATGGACACTTGAAAGGTGAAATATTTGGGAAGAATATTGGAAATAATATCTAGTCAGCTGCCTTTTAGTTTGTGTCATTTACATTATTTGGTCACTGTTATTATTATTTCTTACATCTGCTTTCTTCATTCTGACTCAGTTTATAAGAAATTTTCTCTGAATTCTTCACATTCGTTTTCTTCTAGAAAACCAGTGTTTCCTTAAATCATGTAATACAATTTGTTTTGCCATTCCTCCCCAGTCAGTGGTCACCCACTTTGCTTTTATTTGTTTTGTTTTGGTTTTTTGCTACCACTAATAATAAAACTATAGATATTTTGACATGTGAGATTTTTTTTATCTCCATGAATAAATGGCCAATAGGAATGTCACTGGATCAAAGGGAATAAACAGATTAGTAACTCCTTTTCTACATAATTCCAAACTGTTTTCCAAAATGATGGGACAAATTCACAATTTTGATCAACAATGATTTGTCTGTCTTAAGACTTTGCATTGACTACTATTAATTTTCATCTGTTTTGATTTTCCTTAGTATTCTAGTCTGTTGAGATCTTTTCACACACTGACTCTAAACCCAGTGTGGTAGTTACTCCTCCCAAGCTTACTTTTCTCTTGAAATTAGATAAGCATCATTTATTTGTTTCATTTCTTGGCTTTGGGCCAAGCATAGATCCCTAGAACACTTCCTTGGTAACTTAAGAAAGGACACTATTAACATTTTTGTCCTTTGCTAAGTTGGTAATGCCTGTGGAACCCTCAAAATAATGTTTTTAAGTACATAAAGGAAATGCTAAATTCTAGTTAGCAACTCTCTACAACCATATGTTGCCCATTATTTGCAAATCTGCGATGGGAGAGGGAATATCCACATTTAGCAGTCCTCTATGCCAGTGAAATCATAGGTCCTGTTCCTTTCCCATCTATCTTGTACATATGTACACATGTTATCTACCTCAAGAATAAGTAACCTCCTTCAGAGCAGAAATAGTGTCATTTCTGTCTTTGTATCCTCAGTTGAGAGGCAGCTAGGCGGCACAGTGAATAGAGCACCAGGTTTGGAGTCAGGAAGATCCATCTTGCTGAGTTCAAATCTGGCCTCAGCTACTTACTAGATGTGTGACTCTGAGCAAGTCATTTAACCCAGTTTATCTCAGTTTCCTCATCTCTAAAAAATGAGCTGGAGAAAGAAATAGCAAACCACTCCAAAATCTTTGCCAAGAAAATCCCAAATGGGGGTCACAAAGAGTTGGACATGACTGAACAACAACAAAAGCAAATGAATCTGAGAATCTGATCATGGGGTTACAAAGAGTTGGACATGAATGAAATGACTAAACAACAACAATAAAAATCCAACTGATGCCTAGTGCAATGTATATTGTTAATAGATGCTTAATAAATGTTTATTGTTTGGCATTTTTACCTCTTCATTTTAAAGATGAGGAAACAGAATCAGAGTGACTTAACCAACTTTCTTGAGGTCATACAGACAGTACAAGTAGCAGAACCAGGTCCTCTGACTCCACATTCTACATTTATTCCACTATATCAAAGTTACAAAACACAATCTCCTAATTATGCTTTCCTAACAGTGTATGTAAAATGTGAAATATTTACTCACAGGTATGTGACTGAGAATAACCTTCAAAGCAAACTTATGTGTATGGAAAATACACCCCAGTGACATGCACATATGTAGAAACACACTGAGTGTTCCCATCTATTAGACTAAGTAGGGACAATGGTGTTTTTTTCTTATTGAGCAGGCTCATGACAGAACTGGTGGGAAGTTCTAGATATGAAGATTTGCTTTTTTAAATGTAATGTGCAAAATTATAAAAAAAAAAAAGAATGGCTTGAGTGAAAAGATGAAAAGATACTTTCAACCCAACCCTTTGTAGAGGTGGAAAACTCACAAGTATTGTATATTGCACAGATTTTTTTTTAATGAGTTGCTCAATTAGGCTGATTTTTTCCCCTTTTCTGTCTCTCTCATCTTTAAATAAATAGTATTTGTTAAATGGAATGAATCTTTGGGACAAAGAGGGATACTGAGAGAAACTATGATGATGTTAAAAACTAATGACAATAAAAAGTCATTTTTTAAAAATTACTGAACAGGTTCATGGCAGAATTAGTAGGAAGTTCAAGATATGACTGCCTCTTTTGAGAATGTCAGTTGTTCCTGGTAAAACTGTTTACTCAAAGATAAAGCAGTTTTAGCCAGTAAGGTTACAGGACAGGGACAGTCATTCATTTACAAAAATCCCAACTCAATATAGATGGAAGGACATTCAAGGGCACAGAAAACAGGATTTTCAGATAATAACCTGTCCCTCCAATAAATAAGTGAGTGGATAGATGGATGAACAAATGAATATATGTATAAACAAATTAGTAAATGAGTAAATAGATGGATAAAAGCAACTGAACTACCACTAATTTCTGGTAGAAATCTCAGGTGGGGAACAAAAGTTAGCCATATACAATGTCAGTCATTTTAGGAAATTAGCTACACAGGACATTAAGACTTTACAATATAGTCCCAGTATAAGAAATATGCCAAACCATTTTTAAATGATGTTTATTTTGTCAGAAGCATAACAATTTTTTATTCCTGACCTCATGCTACATGAGTCAGTTCACATGCATCACTGGCCAGACACCTGCATCATAGGATCATGGTCTAAAGCTAGAGACCTCGGAGACCATTCAATCTAAACCTCATTTTATGAGGGGAAACAGGCTCTAGAAGGTAAAGTGACTTGGCTAACATTGCCAAGTATTAAATTTCATAGAAGGTCATTTGTACCTAGATCTTCTGGATGCAGAGCTAATCATTTTCCCACTGTACCACACAAATCTGCAGACCAACTTTTGAAATGAAGAGGATCTAAATTCAAAATGGAGGCTTTATGAATATTTTATTTTTACAATGAACAGCATAGAATGGAGAAACAAATGTGAAGGAGTATGCTTGGCTACTCATCTAAATTCAAAAGTCCTTAAAGTTACTAAACCCTTTCTCAGCTGAATTTGCAAATGGAAATGACTTTGTACAGTGTTTAGGCATTAAATTATTGTCATCCCTGCAACATGGCCTGGAGGCAGGCTCTCCACTGTACACCTGAGTCCATTGCCAAACCATCCTATCAACTTTCCTATTTAAAGAGCAGAATAGTTTAAGTAAACCAAGTTAAGTAAAACTTAACCAATTTCTCAGAGAATTTTACCTGGTTGTACTAGTCATTTCAAATTGAATAAAAAAAAAAAAACCCAAAGAGTTTCCATATTTGTATATTTTGTTGCCATGACAATAAGGTGCAAAGGAAGTTAGGCGGTTGGGTCATCTCAAAGTACCACTTTGACTACTCAGAATAGACAGGCGGTAGGTTTTTCTTTATTATTCTGATTTCATAACAATGAGAAAAGATACAAATTATTTTTGAAGTGTCCAACTTTTCTTAGTTCTAAGAACTATGCACATACATGTAATGCAAAACGACACCAACTAAACATTTAAGAAAAAAGAGGAGAGATATAAGATCGTTATCAACCTGGAGGAAGGGTTGGAGATAGCGAGCAAAGGGAAGTTTAAAAGCAAAGGGTTTAAAGGATGAATAGGAATTCAACAGTATAAACAGGGGTATAAAGGTGGTAAAGAGTAGGATGTTTATGCTTAAACACAGATTATGGTCACAGAAATAGTATAAGATAAGACTGACACAAAATTACAGAGGATTTTGAATGCCAGGTAAAGAAGTTTGAATTTGGTTCCGTAGACAATAGGGAATCATTGAAATGTTTTGATCTGAGTGATATTAACTATAAAACCTATTCATTAGGAAAATCAGCATTAAGGAGAGAAAAGTCTAAATTGCAGAAGCATGATGATCTATTAGAAACAAAGTGGATGCTCATCAATTGGGGAATGGCTAAATAAGTTGTGGTACATGAATACGATATTACTGTGCTTCAAAAAAATGACAAAGATCATAAATATAGGGAAACATGGAAAGACTGACATAATCTGATACTAAGTGAAGTAGAAACAAGAAAGCAATATATACAATGACAACAAAATAAGTCAAAACAACCACAAAAAATTAAAAATACAAAATTATAAAGAACAAGCTTGTCTCCAAAGAAGAGATATGAAAAGACACTCCTTTACAGAAGTGGGAAAAAATGGCACATTACACACATTCTCTGACTTAGCATATTAATTGGCTTTGCTGATTTTTATTTATCATATGAAATCTCTCTCTAGGAGGGGCAAGGTAGGAATATACCGTGAGACATTCTGATGATACAAAAAAAAAAAAAAAACTTTTCTTAAAAAAGAAATTACAAAAGGCAGGTGGTAATAAGGACCTATACTAGGGTGTTGACAGAGTGGAAATAGAGAGGAGGGAATAGACATAGAAAGTATCATGAATATAGAATTGATAGAACTTGGCAACAGATTGGAAATAAAATATGAGAAAGAAGGAAGGTTCCAACAAAATACCAGAGATCAAACATAAGATATTAGATGAATGAAGGCATTATTGACAAAGATAATGAACTCAGGGGCAGCTAGGTGGCACAGTGAGTACCTGACCCTGGAGTCAGGATGACCTGGGATCGGTTCCAGCCTCAGAAAATGAACACCCACACATAAATAATGACTGGCCATGTAACCTTGAGCAAGTTACTTAATCCCAATTGTTAAAAAAAAAATAATGAACTCAGAAGAATAGAATATAGGAACTAAGGTTAGTTTTACATGTGTTTAGTTTGAGGTATGAGCAAGTGACAAAGTCTGGGTCTAGAACTTCAGATATCAGAGGTAGAAATTTGGAAATCAATAAGGCTGAAGGAGAATTCAAGGAAGTAAATGAGATTACCAAAGGAGAGAGATAGGTTGTTCTGTTTTGTCCTTCATTTCTGAAGAGGACATCAGGAAAATGACATGACTTGCCTTTGACTTTAATTTGAGTGAGGGAGGGCTGTGCAAGGTTACCAGCCTCACTTTCCTCCTCCAGAGTCATCTGGGTCCAGTGGCCAGATATTCATCAGGATGACTCCAAAGGAAAGAGACAGAAAGAGAAAGAAAGAAGGGAGCTGAGGACAGAACCCAAGCAAATATGTACCTTAAAGAGCAGGAAAGAAGTCCAAAAGCCAACAAAGATGACAGTTAAGGAGGGCTTAGAGAGATAGAAAATCAAGACAGTATGTTGTCCAAAAAGCCTAGAGAAGAGAGTCAATTTAGGAAGAAGGAGATGCAACTGTGCTGAAAACTGGAGAGTTCAGAGGATGAAGACCAGAAAAAAAGGTCATTGGACTCACATTAACCAACCACCCAGGCTCCAAAGCAAGCAATAACCAGCCAAAAGCTACTGAACCATTTCCACAAATTTTTCACTTCTATAGAAGTGAAAAGTGAGAAGTACAAAAGATTTCAGCCACAGAAAGGCATCCTAGAGCTATAGCAAGAGCCTCACTGATACAGTAAGAGTCAGTGTAGAGCAGTGAAAAGAACACTAGCTTTGAAGTCAAAGAAATTTAGTTCAAATCCTATGGCCTTGGACAAATCACAACCTCCTTGAACCTCAGTTTCCTCATCTGTAAAAAAATAAAGATGGAAAAATGGACTAGGTAGCCTTGAAGGTCCTTTCTGCTCTCAAGCTGCAATTGTATGATTGCCAGGTATAGAACAGAAAGTAGAATTAGGGAAGAATGGGTGATGATAGGATCCTGGGAAGGATGATTTTACCTATATGTAAAATCAAAAAGACATTCAGATATAAATACATGAAATCTGGTTATTTTATTATGGAGTTATCTAGGGACTCCTTGTACCAAAGTGTCAGGTATCTGGTCTTAGCCAGAGCCTCACATGACATTTTAACACCACTAGAGCCCTAGAGAAAAAGTGTCACTGCTATGAGGGGTTTGTGGAAGCTGCACCTCTCTTTAAAAGTATTCTTTTTTTTTTTCTTAAAGCAATTGGGGTTAAGTAACTTGCTCAAGGTTACACGGCTAGTCATTTGATTTATGCGTGGGTGCTCATTTTCTGAGGCCGGATTCGATCTCGGGTCATCCCAACTCCGAGGCCGGCGCTCTTACTCACTGCGCCACCTAGCCGCCCCTAAAAGTATTCTTAATGACAAGAGAACAAATGAGAAGGGTAAAATGTACCCAAAGAGGTAAGAAAAAGAAAACATTGTAGAAATTAAGAGAATTCACCATAGAAAATGCCTAAGAAGTGCGTTTTTTTAATATGCCTCTTGTTCGAATATCTTTGATCTAGTGGACAGGTTAAAAAATACAAACACTAGGGACGGCTAAATGGCGCTGTGAATAGAGCACCAGCCCTGAAGTTAGGAGGACCTGAGCTCAAATCTGGCCTCAGACACTACACTTACTAGCCCTTGGGCAAGTCACTTAATCCCAATTGCCCTGCCTTCCCCCCTCTAAAAAGCAAAAAAACAAAAACAAAACAAACAAACAAAAAAACCCAAACCTTCACCCATGATTCAAGGTCCCTCCAATCTACCTTTGAAGCATAGTTTCCCATCTTTCTCCTTTGGACACTTTAAATCCTGGCTAATATGTACCACTGGTTGTTCTTGAACTCAAGGCACCATTTTCAACCTTCATGTATTCACGTAAGCATTCCTCCATACCTGATATTCATCTCTCCCTCCTCAATTTTACCTTTGAAAGTCCTTCCTTCAAAGCACAACTCTGGCATTACCACCTTCATGAAGCCTTCCCTGACAGATGCAGTCAGGTACCAATGTTCTCCACCTACTCCCCTTTGCCTACATCACAGACCATTTTGTAATATGCTTCTCTATACAAGTTGTACTTATTTCCACCCAAATCCCACCCCACCAGAAGAATATGGGATTCATAATGATAGGAATATGTTTTTAATTTAATATTTTATTTTTTCCCAATTACATGTAAAAACAATTTTAATATTCTTTTCCCACATTTTGAGTTCCAAATTTGCTCCTTCGCTTTCCTCTTCCCCTTCATCAAGAAGGCAAGCAATTTAACATAGGTTATATATGTGTAGTCATGTAAAACACATTTAGGAATGTGATTTTTTAAAAAATATTTTCCCAACACAGTGCCTTTGCAAAAGTAGATAACTAATAAAGGATGGTTACATTGAATTGACCAAAATACACAACTCCCAAGACACTAATTAGCTGGGCTAGGATATCACTGCTATTGTTTTGCTAATTACTCTTCTTATTTACCCAATGGAAAGGGTGGGTGGAATTGTTCTACAGTCTAAGGAATAAATCACAGTCAGTCAGTAAGTCAAAGAGCATGTATGAAGAAGCCCCTAGTATGTGCAAGGCACTAAAGATTGGGAATACAAAGAATGGCAAAAACATGGTCCCTGCTGTAAAGGAGCTCATATTCTAATGTGATAAACAACATGCAAAAATCAGAAAAGATATAGATATAATACATTGTATAAATGCAAAGGCAATGGCAGTGTGGTCAGGGTGGGGACACTGGGAAAGGGCTCCTATAAAAGGGGAGATATGGGCTGAGTCATGAGGGAAGCCAGAGAAGCCAGGAATGAGGGACAGAAAGGAACAGTCAGAAAATGGAGTATCATGTTCTAGTTACAGCAGGAAAGCCAGTGTCACGAAATCCTAAAGTTTGTGGAATGGAGTAAAGTGTAAGAATGCCAGGAAGGTAGAAAGGGGCCAGATTATGAAGGACTTTGAAAGTCAAATAGAGGATTTCATGTTTGATTCTGGAATTTATGCAAAGCCATAGGAGTTAAATTAGTGGGGAACCAGGTAAATGTGGAATGACACAGTCAGAACTGTGCTCTGTAGCAAGATCATTCTGGCAATTTGGTGGATGATGGACTTGAGTGGGGGAACAGTTGAGGCAGGAAGACAAACCAGAAGGCTAGGGGGATATTCCAGGTATGAGGTCACAGCTGTGCGAGTAGAGAGAAGGGGAAACATGTGAGAGATGATAAGGCAGAAATGACAAGACTTGGCAACTGACTGTATATATGTTAGAGGTGGTACAGGGGGATAAAGTGCTGGTCTTGGGGTCAGGAAGACCTGAGTTCAAATCTGACCTCAGACACTTGTGAACCCGGGCAAGTCAATTAATTGCTGTGTGCCTTGGTTTCCTCAACTGTAAAACAGAAATAATAGCACCTCCACACACAAAATTGTTGTGAGAATCAAATGAGATATTTGTAAAGCACAGTTATCTGGCACATTATAAGCTCTTAATAAATGCTCGTTTCCTTCTTTACAAATATATGGGGTGAATACAAGTGAGAAGTTGAGGATAATACCATAGCTGTGGACATAGATGACTACAAAGCTGGTAGAGTTCTTGATAGTGAAGAGGGAAGTTGAGAGGACAGAAGGATTTGGGAAGGGATGACACTTAGACATCAAATGTCTAAGAGGTGATGAAATTGGAGGTGAGAAGTGAGGTTAGAGATGGATATAAAGATCCAGGGATCATCTCCATAGAGATTATAATTGGATGGGAGAGAGGAAGAAAGAATAGGACTCAGGAAAACCTGACTGGCTTGCTCTGATGGAATGCTGATGTGTGGAAGGATGGGAAAGATCATTCTGAGAATCCGTCATCTGCAGTAACAAAGACAAGGAGTGAATTCAAAAAGTTATCTTTCACTCTCATGATGACCAAAATTGAGTCTCTTCAGAAATCTCTATTCTTCTGCCCTTAAATTATTGTTGTTGTTCAGTCATTTTTCAGTCATGTCTGACTCTTCATGACCCTGTTTGAGGTTTTCTTGGCAAAGATACTGGAGTGGTTTGCCATGTCTTTCTGCTCATTTTACAGATGAGGAACTGAGGTAAACAGTTAAGTGACTTGCCCAGGGTCACACACCCAGTAAGTGTCTGAGGCTGGATTTGAACTCTGATCTTCCCAACTCTAGGTCCAGAGGGTCAAAAACTGAAATAAAAGTAAATATTCAAAGGTCCTTCCTGCTGAATAGAGAGGTTTACATACCTTGAATTTAAAAAAAAAAAAGTTCAAAGAACAGTTTGCCAACTCCCTTTACTGTAGACCATAAACTGAAAAAATCCAGCATTATAATAGACTAATATAACATGGATTCCCTCCTTGCTTTCCTGGTAATTCTCTCCTCCTCTCCTCCCTCTCCTTCTCTCCCAAAGTAATTTGGAGGGAGGAAAAATATCATTACCAAATTGCTATGGTCTGACCTTTAACAAGAAGACAAAAGCACTATTGAAAAAAAAAGTCAAGTTCTAAACAGAATGCCCCAGAACTCAGACTTGCTAGGCTGTCTGCACTTTTGGAACTCTGCAGTGTTTAATGTCAACTTTCCAGAGCTGGCTTTGTCACTTCTCTGAAATAAGACATTTTCACACATCTATTACTACATACATCTATGTGTTTTATTCCAGCAAATCAAAAGGACCTAAAAATCACAGTTCAATCAACCCACCCAATCCACAAACCTATTCTAAGCTCCTGATATACACATACATTTACAGAGAGGGAGAGAGGGACCAGAGAGACAGAGACAGAAAAAGAAGAGAGAAAGGGAGGAGGGAGAGGGAGAAAGAGGAAGAGGGTGAGAGAGCTATGTAGGACAGTTTGAAGGAAAACAGCACATAGTATACAAGTTGAGGTGAATATAGCCTATTCCAAAGATGTTAGGCCAAAAGTCAGGAAGATTCAACTTCCCGAGTTTAAGTCTGGCTGTGGACACTTACTAGCTGGGGCAAGGGGAAGCCTGGGAAAGTAATTTAATCCTCTTTGCCTCAGTTTCCTCATATGCAAAATGAACTGGAGAAGAAAATGGCAAACCACTCCAGTATCTTTGTCAAGAAAACCTCAAAGAGGGTCATGAAGAGCTGGATACAACTAAATAACCCAACAAATGTACTACTCAATATAACAGGGTTTCTGTCAGTTCATAAGCACTGATTGTCTATTATGTGCCAGGCATTATACTAAGCACTGAGAATACAAAGAAAGGTAAAAGACAGTCCCTGCCCTCAAGGAGCTAACAGTCTAGCAGACAACTAGGTATCTCCTCTGAAGGGGGAAAACAACATGCAAACAGCTGTGCACAAACAAGTTATATACAGGATAAATTGAAATTTTATCAACAGAGAAAAGGTACTAGAACTAAGGGGGACAACGAAAGGCTTCCTGCAGCCAGGACTTCAGGGAAGCCAGTGAAGCTAAAAGGAAGAGATGAGGAAGAAGAACATCCCACACAAAGTCAATGAAAATGCCTGCAGTTGTGGGTGTAGTGTCCTGTACAAAGAACAAGGAGGGAAGTCATAAGGATACACACATATGATATAGTCATTTTATTAACCAGGAGAGCCTATTTGTCCAACCATATAGGAGTTTACTGCATTTGCTTTCCACTTCTCACTTGGATTTCTGAATTCTAAGTGGAAAGGATTCATAAGGCAAAGTGTCTATCATGGGTTTCAAATAGCCCAGGAAAAGGTCTGCTTTGTGAAACATCCTGTTTAAAAAAAAAAAAAAGTCTATCAGCAATGCTTGATCCAGCAGCCTTTGGGGAGCCAGGAAGCAACACTGAGAAAAGCAAGCTCACACCTTCACCAAGTTGTTTAGACACGGTCTCCATCTGGTCCTCTTAATAGCTTCCCTCTGCCAATGAGAATCCTTCTCATCTTATCTGGCTAACATTACAGCCAGTTTGTTTTCATAAAGATATCTATCTTGGCCAGACATTGGGAAATAAGTGAGACTACAGAATCTGACTTGGATTAAAAAAAAAAAAGTGAGACATGAGGATGAAGTGACAATCATGGTACAAGAGGCTGGGATCCCTCAATTCTCCTAAGTGACCTTGACTTTATATGTCTACAGTCTTCAGCAGGAATGATCAAAATACTACAACTTGTCCTTGGGAACCTGTAGAAAGAATGAAGAGAGGGCCTTCCATAGCCCTCTCTGTACTTAGATTACTTTTTGGTTGGTTTCTACAACAAGATGAAATGTCTGTGGCCCATTTGGGGAGGAAGGATGGACATAAGAATGATATCGATGCTCAAGTGGATTATCTACCCCTTTAAACAAACTTCCCCTTAAGTCAAGCAATAACTTGGGTCAAAATTTAAGTGACAACACTCTGAGGTTGTTGTTGAGTCAGTTATTTTCAGTTGTGTCCAACTCTCTATAACCTAATTTGGGATTTTCTTGGCAAAGATACTGGAGTGGTTTGCCATTTCCTTGTCCAGCTCGTTTAACAGATGAGTAACTGAGGCAAATAGATTTAAGTGACTTGCCCAGGATCATACAGCTAGTGTCTGGGGCCAGATTTGAATTCAAGAAGATGAGTCTTCCTGACTCCAGGCCCAGTGCTCTATTCACTGTGCTATCTAGCTGTCTCAAGTAACAAAACTAGAGGACACTAAATAAAATAACTTACAAGGCTTCTCAGAATCTCTTATGTCTTAGTGGTGCTCTTAGAAATAGCAATATCCCCTTAGGAAGGTACCCTGAAGGCCAGTCATTTATTTAATGACAAGTCATTCTGCATCTACTGTGCTCTAAGTGTATTATGACCTCATTTTACAAATGGAAACAAGTGCCCAAAAGAGGTTAAGTATGGAAACTATTTTTTAAAAATTATTTTAGAGATTTAGTAAAAGATGTTTATATACAAATACAAAAGTTGTACTGTCCCATAAGAATCTTCCTATTGTACTCCAATCAATCAATAAGCATTTATTAAGCTTCTATTGTATGCCAGGCACTGAGGATAAAGAAAATAAAAAATGGACCCTGCCCTCAAGAAGCTTGCATCTTATGAAGGGAGACAACAAATACACACAAATACACATAGAATTAATACAAGGTTATAGTAGTGACAGAGCTGGAATTTGAAAGTAACAAAGGTGAAGGCAGGTAAGCAGGCACTCCAGGCATACTGAGATGGGAGATGAAGTGTCTGTCTCATGTGAGGAACAACAAAAAGAATGGATTGTATCGTACTGGAGGGTAGAAAAAGGAGAACAATGTATAACATATCTGGAAAAATAGGTTGGGGTCAGTTTGTAGGAATTTATATTTTATACTAGAATAGGAAAGAAACCAATAGAGTTTATAAGTATGGGGAGCTACATGGTCAGATCTGGGATCTGGAAGATCACTCTAGCAACTAACTGTGGGGAGGACTAGATCTGAGATAGCCTTAAGACTAGGAGGCCAATACAATAGTCCAATCATTTCCTATGTATGAAGATGTTGGGGGCAGAGGGAGAAGGAAAAGCAATGGTTTCAAATTGGAAAACTTGTTCTCTAGGGTTACCTAGTTAAATGTCTGCTCTACCTGCCTGGTGGGCATCTGACTTCCTTTTGCTATTTTTGTTATTTTTATTCATTTTATTGACTCAATTTTGTTGTTTTTTTTTTTAAATGGTCAATTTCCTATAGCAAATTCCCTCCATTTGCTCCCTCCACACCATATTCCTCCCCTTCCTCCTCATCTTGTGTGGCCATTTCCAGAACATCATAAAAAGTTGGTCCAGGGTTATATCCCAAAGAGATCATAGAAGTGGGAAGACCCATATGTACAAAAATATTTTTAGCAACCCTTTTTGTGGTTGCAAAGAATTGGAAACTAAAGGGGTGCCCATCAATTGGGGAATGGCTAAACAAGTTGTGGTATATGAATGTAATGGAATTTTATTGTGCTATAAGAAACGAGGAGGTGACGGATTTCATAATTACCTGGAGAGACTTATACAAACTGATGCTGAGCGAGAAGAGTAGAATCAGAAGAAATTTGTATACAATCACAGACATACCATATCTGTGACGACCAACTATGACAGACTGGACTCTTTTCAGCAATGCAGTGATATAAGTTAATCCTGAATGACTCAAGAAAGTGAGAAATGCGCCATCCAGAGATATAACTAGAAAGAACTGAGCCTGAATCCTGATGGAAGCAAACTAAATGATCTTGTTCTTCTCATTGTTTGGTTTTACTTCTTCCTTACCATCTTTCATCCCACCTAGTACAATATGCCTTTGTAATTGGAATAATGTTTAATATGAATGCATCTGCAGACCCTATACTGTACTATATGCTGTCATGAGGGGAGGGGGGAGGGAAGTAAAGGAAATTTGAAAATCAAGGAACTATGGAATTGAATCTTGTTAACTGAAACTAAACTAATAAATTAATAAAAAAAAAAGTTGGTCCATATTCAGAACCCAAAAAACTTATTTTAGATTAAAATCTTAATAGCCTTACAACTAGGTACAAAGTGCAATTTATTGGGAAATATTTTTTAACGTCTGGAATAATATAATATTTAAACTCAATTTAGCTTTCTGAATATTTTGAGTAAGAAGAAAAAAACTCAAATTTGATGTTTGCTGACATGCAGAATGACATGAGTATTCTATTTATTGGAAACACTCTGTACTGTGTAATGAATAGCCTGCCAGCATAAAGCAATTTCCGTCTGCAAACAATGGCACAATTGGTATTAAAAAAAAAAATGAATGCAGTGTTATAAAATAATGGCAAACTAATCCAGAGTGAGAGTGCAGCAAAAACTCCAGCCAAGATTCTCTGAGTGTCAGGTAACATCCTCTTCTAGTATTTCAAAAAGCAAAGACCACAGATCACGCCCAAATCCAGACTCTAAGCAGTCTCTTGGGGACTGCCCCTTAAACGAACATACCAGACCCACATGCATAATGTATAGGTGTTGGTTCTCTGAATTAAAATGAGAAAGGGGAAAAAGATAGTTCCCTACAGAGTATAGGGCTAAGAGGAAGACTATTTGTGATAGTAAAAGGAAGGGTTATAATGCAATAGGGTAGAATGCCACACTTCTGATGTGACTGGAGTGAGGAGGACCTGAGTTCAAATTCGGCCTCAGACATTTTAACACAAAACCAGCCATGTGACCATAGGCAAGTCACTTAACCTCAATTGCCCTACCTTCCCCCCTCCAAAAAGGAAACAAAACAAAACAAAACAAAACAAAAAACCCAATAAGTAACATACATTAGAATGTGTACACAGGAGAATATGAAGACTGTAATTTTAAAGTAAAAGTTAAAGGTAAATTCTCCTTAGCTAACATTTTAAAAAAATTCTTGGTGGACTGATTTTGGCTGGGTTATGATTGCATTTCTTCCCCTAGACAGTTCAACCCTGATATTTTCTGGTCCTCATGCAAGAATACTCTGTAATTGTAAGGAGAAGAAAGTTACAAAAGATGACTGCCCATTACAGCAGAAACAAGGCTGGACAAGCAAGAGCATTTAATTCAGTTTTTCTATAACCAGAGAGTTCTTCAGAGAGTCATTTCAGTATTACTGGTTGATTTCTGAGAGCATAGGGCCTTTTAAAATGGAGGGCTTATAGAGATAAAACTCTAGATGGTTTGGTTGATTTAGAAAAATGATGAAACAAGTCTATACTCACATTCACCCAGCCATGGATCAGGTAATTAAGCTTCAAATTCAGCTTTAACAAATTTAAGAAATCACATTTTCTTTAAAACATTCATATACCCTGGGGCACAATAGTAATGTCATAAAACTGTAGTATGTAAAAAAGTCAAGTGTTAGGAAATAAAACCTTTTGGCAGAAGGAAGGCTTATCCAACTTTAAATTTGTGGACTAATACAACAGCCAAATGCAGCAAATCAAAATGGTTGTTTAATTCAAGGCATCACTAGAGCAAATATGACTTTTGCTCTAGGTCTGATTTGAAATGGTCTGTCTTGGCTAGTGTTTTCCCCGGAGGTCCTTTCCTAGCAACAGTAACTAAAGGGGCTCAGGAAAGTCTCAGGGGTTCTAATTTGCTTTGGGGAGATCAGATTGGTACCATGCCTATCTTGAGGTTACTCATGGGCTTCAGGAGAATTCTAATTCACATTAGCTTTCTTTACGCCCATGGCACTGGGGTAGGAAGGCAAGGACAGTCCTGTAATCAACCTGACTCCTTCTTACACAGGCAGCTAGTGACCCAGTGGATAGAGCACTGAGCCTAGAGTCAGGAAGACCTGATTTCAGAACCACCCTCAAGTATTTTATTAGCTAGGTGACCATGACCATGGCAGGTCACTTAACAACTGCCTTAGTTCCCTTAACTATTAAATATGGATAAAAACATCAATTCACAGGGTTGTTGTAAGGATAAAGTGAAATAATACTTGTAAAATGTGCTTAGCATGGTGCCTGACATATAGCAGGTACTATATAAATGCTTCTTTCTTTTCCCCATTCTCTTCCTAGAAAGACAAATGTTTAAAAAGAAAAAGCTAGAACAATAGCAGCCTCAATGGCAGAAATGACTATTAACAGTAATAATAGTGACAGCAGCAGCCATCATTTCCCTAGCACTGTAAGGTTTATAAAACCCTTTGCATATATTTTCTTTAATTTTTTTTTTGCCTTTTTTTTTTGGAGGGCAATTGGGGTTGTGACTTGCCCAAGGTCACACGGCTAGTTTTGTGTGTTGAGTGTTTTGAGGCCGGATCCAAAATCAGGTCCTCCTGACTTCAGGGCCGGCGCAACACTAACAGTGAACTTTAGAATTCCAAATGTAAAGCCCATGAAAAGAAAGATCAGAGTTCCTTACCTCCCCTTTACACCAAAGGAGTTGATATTCAAGAGATCTTTACTAATTCATTATATAAGTGAGAGCATATTCTTCAAAAATGTTTTAATTTTATGTCCTAAAGCAGACTGATGACTCATCATTTCTCTCCTCTCCTCCCATTCCATGTTACATTCATTACTGTGTAAGCAATGAGCAATTATGGATACATAGCCTAATAGGAAACAATTTTAAAAGTCCTGTCCTGATTAGACTTCAAAACGAAATTTCTTTCCCTATTGAGCTACAACTTGAGTGCCAAACTTTAGTGGCTAATAAATGACATGCATTTGTTTCTAAAGAATCTGCAATTCTCCCATTTCCAACCATCAAGTTTCACGAATACTTCCATAATCTGACACTCCCACACAAAGCCTGATACATGGTTAAGACTAATTTAAAGTTTAAACTGACCCCAAACTGGCTAATTGTTCTTCCCTATGTGGACTCTGCATATCAGAAAATCCAGCTGTTTGTGGAAAGGGTAATAGTTTAGAAAGACTAACTACAAAGTAACCTTCTACTTGGCTCCTACAAACTTTTGGATTCCCATAAAATTCTAGTATTTTGAGGACTTTCAGACATTACAGAGTTCAGTCCTCTCTTTTTAAAGGTGAAAAAGTTGAGAGGTGGGTTCTTGCCTAAAGTTGGTTACCTGAGGAATAGAACCCTGTGGTTCACACTTCCAAGTCAGAAAATCTACATATGTAAGTATTGCTTTATATATGGAAGAGCGTGTGTGTGTGTGTGTGTGTGTGTGTGTGTGTGTGTGTGTGTGTGTGTGTGTGTGTGTACACACCCACGCACTTACCATACTCTTCCTTTCTGAGGTTTTCAGTTTCTGAGCGGTGAATAGGAATTATATTTCACAGAAACTGATCTACAAGTTCCTTTTAAATTCTTTTTCACATCCAAGTGTGGTTCCTACGATGCCACAAAATTCCTTAGAAATTAATAAAAGCTTTTGAAAGAGAACAGTTTTTCTAAGAAAATATCTCTGTGAGGTGGCTAGATGGTACAGTGAGTAAGAGTGCCGGCCCCAGAGTCGGGAGGACCCAGGATCGGTTCCCGGGCTCAGAAAATGAGAACCCACACACAAAAAAATAAATAGCTGTATAACCTTGAGCAAGTTACTTAATTGCTTAAACCCAATTGCTTTAATATATATCTGATACCTCCTACATACAAAAGCACCTGAGCTAAAGATAATAAGAATGAGCTATTCTATTTTTTAGTCTGATAAAAGGGGAGGACAGCAGTGTAACACAGATTTCTGTCCTCTCCTGATTTAACAGAGCACAAGTATCCACATCTGACTAGTTCATGGTCCTGTTCAACATACCTTGATGTCAACAGATTTGTCTCTAAGTCACCTGTTACAGTAATCCCTTCAAGAAAAATACAACAAAACTTCAGTGTTTCTCAACTCCAAAATTCTTAAATTGCTGTCATTTTGCACATATCCAGACAAATAAAACTGGTGAAAAGTTTGCTTAATTATTTGGAATGCCAGACACCCTACCTTATTTGTACCAGCACCCCTCACCCCATCCTCTTTATTCCTACTAGCTCCTAATAGTTACTGTATGTGCATCTGAAAATTTGCACAAAGCAACATGCTTATCCAAGTTAGATCATTTTCTGGCAAATCTCTATGGCAGGCACAGCCTAAAAGTGAGTCATTTTCCAAAATTATAAAGGAGACTTTATGAAGATAGAATTTATGACTCAAAAGTTTTCTATTGTGTAGACAACTAGTTCCCTCCATTACAAAATTGGACTTTTTTTTTTTTTGGGAGGGGGGAGTCTGGTCTTCTCCAAAGAGAAGATACTATAAATTGAAACATGACCAAAATGGAGTCTGAGACCAAACTGGCTTAAAAGCCAATTCTAGAGAAAATAAAGATTAATCAGAAAGAAAAGCAGACAGTAAAGAACAAAAAATACAAGGTCTTCATCTCCATCTGTTCCAGTGCTCTATCTCTAAAAATCAAACCAAAGTTTTATCAACAAAGTTGAAGAACTGGCTTAAGTCAATGAGGTTTTTTTTTGTCATTACTGGTTCTGAGATTTCCTTATTTATTGGGAAACACTTCTATCATCACAATTTCACTACCACAATTAGAAAGGGGCTTTCTCTTAAAAGCCACCACACTTTTTACAGATGAGGAAACTGAGACCAAAAGAGGTTAATAAATTACTTGCCCAAGGTTACACAGGTAATTGAAAAGACAGGATGTGAAGGATTCAGACTCCAGAGCCAGTGGGCTTTCTTTCTACTGTATCAAGTCTCTCAGGAAGGATCCATTTCCAGTTACAAGTCCTGAGCTCCAGAAAGGACTCAGAGAAGTATGTGGAATAAAGTTTGAATAAACACACTTATTTACTACTAAACTCCAAACAAACCACAAAAACCCAGTTAGTCAAGCTTGTAGAAGTAAATTTATATAATTCTAATGATATTAGCTATTATAATTTTTAAAACTAGTGAATGAGGCCTTCTGAACATTCTCCAACCAAAACACTTTGAATTCAAGGCACTGCATCTCAATCATGATGCCAATTTCTGCAGAAGTGCTTAGCAGTGGTTACTGGACAAAAGTTCTTATTGTCTAGGTTTGTCTAACATACACAAGATGATATGGCTCTCAGAGCTAGAAGGGCCATTGGAGGTAATCTGGTCCAATCATCTCATTTTGCATTTTCTGGCAAAGGAACTCAGACCCAGGGGGATGAGGAGACTAACACAAGGCCATGGAACAGAACATCATGAAGAAAAACCAGCAGTATTTCTTGCCCACCCTGCCTTATGTCTCCCCACTTCTTCCTACTTCTCAGTCCTCTCTCACACACAGAGCCATCTTGATATTCTATCTCTTCTTTCTTGTCTTTTTCCTTGTTCCCCCACTAATTCATCATTCTATGAGGTGATCTCTTCTCTCTCTCCTAATCAAATAAACAAAAAAACCCACCCAACCATTTTTAGCAAATAATTTAGCATTAGTCCTTAAAAAATTTTTTTTTAATTCTTTGAAGTCTTTGTTGATGGGAAAAACCCCTAATATTATAGTCTCTCTCCCAGAAATACTTGTACTTTAGGCCTTAAGTCTATTAGTAAAATAAAAGATTTCATCTCCAAGCAGATGATTTTTAAACTCTCAGTGAGCAAGGAGTTGCCTGTTCTTAAATCCTGTCATATAGCTGACCAGCTATCTGGTATGACAACCATCAGAAAATGATTGAAAACTCCCAATGGAAAATTTGTGTCCATGCACAAAAATCAAGAATTGACTTCATTCCTTTTTCTATTTAGATTGATACATTTTTTTCTATCACTATCATTTCCCAATGACTCATCCCACTCTCAAACTAGAACTCTCCCTTATTAAAAAAAAAAAATAAGGCAAAATAAATCAACACATTAATCCTGCCTGAAAGAGTACACTTTATTCTACAGTCCAGAGGTTCCCAAAGTAAGCGATACCACTCACTGAGGGGTTCTGGAATGATTGGGGTGGGGGTAGGGGAGCAGGTAGGGGTAGAGGGTGGTAGTAGTCTCAGGTGCAATTGGGGGAGGAGGTGTCAAAATTAAAGTACTAAAAATAAGTGGATGGTGAAAGCATAAGAAAAGAGAAGAAAAATTCGAAAAATCATTTATACATGTTTCATCTGTTGTATAACAGAGTTAAAGTTGTAGTGATTACATTATTTTCCAAATACATAAAATTCAAATGTTAACCTATCAGTGGGCAAGTACGCTGACACGTCTTAACAAGCAAATGTTTGTAGTCAAGGGTCTCATGCATTTTTGGGAAGTCCAGCATGTCTTGGCAGGATTATGTGAATGTAATGACTTTTTCAAAATACAATGCTATATGGTTACATGATGCAATATTGCTTCATCAAAATTTCAATGTAGGGGGAAAACCACAAATTTACAATAAATCACTTAAGATGCATCATTTAAAAAAGAAATCTTTATAAATTTTTTGAAATTATGCAAATTTCAAAAAAAGGTTAAAGGTTAAAGAAAGTAGGTTTTCAGGGGCGGGGGGCCTGAGTAATATTTTTTAAAGGGGGTAGTAGGCCAAATAAGTTTGGGAACCTCTGTTTTCTACCTACAATCTACCACTTTCTAGCTGTGAGGCAGGAAGCATAACATTTCTCATTCAATGAAATGATTCTCTTAAGATCACAGAATCAAACTTTCTACTTTGTTCTTAAATGTTCTTATGCAAACCAAAGAAAAATTTCCAGCTTATTTCTTCAGGTAAAGCAGAAAATTCAAAACCACATTTGGCCACCACTGGTTGCAATCTGACTTACTTATCTGATCTGACTTCTCAATATTTTTCTTACTGATTTTTATTCCTTTTATTATTCTCAGGTTGACAGAGAAAAGCACTGATTTATGGTGGAGGAGATGCTGGTTGTTCTCTCTATGGAACTCACAGTATGTAATCTAAAATATAACATTAAAAATTGAGAAGATTTAGGGACAGCTAGGTGGCACAGTGAGTAAGAGTGCCGGCCCTGGAGTTGGGACAACCCGGGATCGGATCCAGCCCCAGAAAATGAGCACCCACATAAATAATGACTAACCGTGTAACCTTGAGCAAGTTACTTAACCCCAATTGCTTTTTTAAAAAAATGAGATTTGAATTCTTTGAATAATTTGTAGTTTCCCAATGAGAAATTCAAATCACAACACTTCCCTTCTCTTTTTATACTACATAAATTTTGTGCATAGTAAGAAAAAGACATAATAGCTTTTAAAAAATATTTCAATCTATTACTTTGTTTTAAGTAAAAAAAAATTAATCTTTCAATGAAAAGTAAATGGAGTTGTTGATAAAAAGGAACTATAAATTAACTTGATGATGCAAAAATCAACCATTCTATTTCTTCAACCTTTACATCACCAGACTCATCTTCTTGAGTTCAAATCTGTCCTCAGACTCTTACTAGCTGTGTGACTCTGGTCAAGTCACTTAACCCTATTGCCTTAGTTTCTTTGGCTATAAAATGAGCTAGAGAAAGGAAATGGCAAACCACTCTAATATTTTTGCCAAGAAAACACCAGATGGGTTCACCAAGAGTCAGACATGACTGAAACAACTAAATAATATGCCACCAATACCATCCTCAAAAACTTTTAATGACCAACCTCTTTCACATCAGATAAGTGGGGGAATAATAGTGTAGAACATTGATTACATTGGCAATGTATGCATTGCCAGTGTAATCAATGTTCTACACTATTGTCACAAGAGACAGTTCAATTTGAAGAGAGATAATATGACTAGTGATTTAAAGACAAAAAGCATCCATAATAGAAAATCTAATTATAAGCACAAATAAAATTATTATAAAATTATAGAAGTCTTCTCCATCTCAAAAACAAAAACACAAAGTGCTTGAAAGAGATATACTTTAAAATCTGTCTCTGTCCTGAGATTTTGTGAGTCAACTAGTCTGCTTAATATTTTTTCAGAGACATTTTTTGGTGATGTTTTAGACAACTGAAGTATGCTTTGGACTAGATGACTTTGCACATTTTTCTCTTTAGCATGATGTCTAGAATGTTCTTCGTATCATAAACTCTTAGGCCCAAATAATACCTCTGCCATGTTCCAGCAGTAAGGAAATGTCTTTCTCAAGCTGAGATCTAGCACTAAACTCAAGAAATGTAGCAGCCAACTGCTAGGGAAGGATAAGCTTACTCCATCTTCTAAAGATTGAGGTTATTATTATTATTAAGATTTTGTTATGATTTTATGACCTTGTTAGTCATATTACCTGCAGAAATTTCTATAAGAAATACCATTTTAAATTATTCCTTTCCTCCTTTTTTCAATGAGAAAGTTTCTATCCTATATCTACCTCTCACTTCCCTGCTGACATATACATCATTTTGACCTTTATTTTAAGAAAGAACAACAACAACAAAAAACCACAACTGCTCCATTCTAATGGTACAGCATACTAAGCATTTTGGATTCTGGCCACATCACATCTGGACAACCCCCAAGCTAAAATTCAACTTGGAGAAGAGGTTTAGTTTAAACAATCCCGAGTGACAATAACCAAGGAGATGAAGATGTCCTCATCGCCTGCCCTGTATCCTCAACTCTCTCTCTCTCTGCCCTTCCTCTTCTACAATCCAACCCCAATCCTGAAGAGACAGTGAGACAGAGACAGAGACAGAGAGATAGTCAGAGAGTCTGCCTAGAGAAAAAAAAAAGTTAAATTATGTATATTATGCAATCACTAGCTGCAAAATATTCATGTTATCTTTTGTTGGGTCAGAATAAATAAAAGATGTAGGAATAGCTTATATATCTAAAGCTGGAAGGGGTTTTACATTTTTTGTTTGGTTTTTTTCCCCTGAGTAAAAATAATAACCATATATTTCATAACTGTAAGAGGTTAAACAAATTAAATTGAGGTAAAGAACTGTTCCATGACAATTTAGAACTCTTTGATCTTCATCAAGGACAATTTTTTAAAATTAATATTCTAATTACTTTTAATCTTCTTCTAGCAGGAAAAATAATCAAGTTTTGATAAAATGCCAAAATGATTATGATTGTGAAAGTCTGTGTCTAAGTGTAATTGTGACACAGTTCAAACTTCCTGAGTGGCAAGATTCAACAGGAAAAAATAAAGCAACAACTAAAAATCCCTGCATACAATCCAACACCAAATCTTGGGCATAGAGGAAAAGAAGAGATGGTGTAGTTGAAAAATCTCAGCTCTGTTTTTAAAAACTTCTTAAGTGAACTTACCCAACTTTTATCATTTAAAGGCTAAAGGATCTAAGATCTCTTCCAGTGCTAGATACTACAAAATGCATAAATATAACATGAAAATAATTCACAGATTGTCTTAATCAACAAGCATTTATTAAGTATGCTTACTATGCTGTGCTAAGCACTGAGGACACACAAAACAAGGAAAAAGAAAAATAACAACAATAAACAGACCCTGCTCGCAAGGATTCTCAGTCTAATAGAGGAGCCAACTATGTACAATCAAGATAGGTAAAGGGAAGGCACAAGTTTTAAGGGGGTGTTCAGAAAGGCTTCTTTGTAGAAGGTGGGATCGACAATTCAATCCAATAAATGAAAGCATTCTGTTATTTGCCAGTTGCTGTATTAGACAAAAAATTAAACAATGGTGGCATATTCCATCCTAATCTAGCACATTAACAAAGCTATATCCATAAAGGAATAGAAATATCATCCATGTAAGCCTTGGCATTTTCCCCCCAAAAGAACAGGTGATCTTAAATGGATTTGAAAAGCCCATATATATACTCAGCATAATATCAACCTCTTGTTATTTAGATATTTCAGGCACATCTGAGCACAATGTAGAACTTGAAATGTGGGAGATTATAGGAATTTTGTTTCATCAACCTGTTTTATGAAAGAACCTAGGAGTTCAGGGATTAAGAAAATAATGCTAAGAAACTTATTTTCACATTTCAATACTTGTTCAAGTCTAAAACATATGGATTGGATGCACTACAACTGCCTAATAAAAAAAGCAAAGTTTATGTTATTATTTTTAAAGAGAAGAAAATATGCTTTGATCTGCACCCTGTGCATGAATGTTACCACATTTTTTAACCAAAGCAAGTACCAAAAAGGATTGAACCAGTTGGGCAATTAGTTTCTCTTAAGGCTACTAGATCAAGAAAGTGAAAAGCTATTAGCTCAAATACACACTATTCATTTGCAGTTAGATAACATTTGAGAGGCAAGACACCATCTCTGAGTGGGTCTAATTAGCTTTTGCCTGCATAATTCAATAGATTATATTACTTCTACCAACTTAGTCTCTGCTGGAGACTGATAGCAGCAAGCACAAGTTATCTACAGAAAAGGTCACAACATACAGCCAGTCCAAAGGTCTCAATTACAGGGAATCAAAAGTTTGACTACTAGATAGGAAAGGCTAGTATTTTGGAATATCATTAGCCTCAGTGGGAGAGGGTATTACTTTTTACCCACAATTTATCCAAGGAATATCCAAAGTGGTTCTTACTATTCCATACTTCATTAAAACTACCTCATAACCATGTCCTTTGGCTACTCCAATAACTAAACGAGAGGTGGGGAACCTGCAGCTTCAAGACCACAAGTGGCCCTCAAGTGTCTAGCAATCACAACATGGCACCACCCTCCCTGTCTATTTCCCTTTCTGTAGTCTCCACTCCAGTCAGATGCCTGACAACTTTCTGGGAATACTCAGTGTTTTTCTAATTCTGCTTTGTTCATACTATTGTCTATGCTTGGAATGGTTGTCTTCTGCATGGAACCTGCTGGTTCCCTCCAATCTTCAAAATCCCATGTCAAATGCTATTTGCTCCATGAAGCTTTACCTAGTCAAAAATAACCTTCCAGCTCTTTCCTTCAAACTCTCACACTGCTTTTTTATAACACTCTAATGTGTGTGTGTGTGTGTGTGTGGTATATACATATATGTATATATAAATGAAATTATTACTATTATATTAATTTGTGTATCCTCTACACAACTTTAAAATACCTAAGGATCCTATCTTATTTAAACAATGTATCTTCATCTAGAGGGTTCTTTACCTTTTTCGGGTCATGGACTCCCTCTGATAGGGAAAACCTAAGGATCCCTTCTTGGAATGTTCTTACATCCATAAAATAAAACACATGGGGTTACCAAAGAAACTAACTATATTGAAAAACAAGTATCAAAAAAAGTTTTATGTTCCTGGACCCCAAGCATAAAATACCTTCTGTAGAGCTTAAGTTTTGTGGATTGGATGGGTTGATTGCACAGTGATTTTTAGATCCTTAATCAGGTGATCTATCATTTACAAACCCACCTGGCAATTGGTATAAATGATGAAAAACTTCCACAGAAAACCTATGTTCAATTTTCAAAACATTAATAGTTTGGCAACTTGTGCCAAGAGCAAAGACCCCATTAGCTTTGGGGTTCTAAAACCAGTTAAGATCCCAAGATCCCAAGAAAGGCCAGTTAAAAGGTAGGCAAGTAGCTAACAAATAGTGCCCATGTGGGTTAAATTGTGCGCCTCTGGTGTTTCTTTAATTTGTATATTTAGATTCAGTGAGAATTTATTAAGCACCTACTTTATTAAACACTGGAAATACAAAAACAAAAAATGAAATAATTCCCGTCTTCAAGGAGTTTATACTCTATCTGTGTGCTTCTGTATGTGTGCACATACGTGCCCCTAAGTGTATATGTATGAATTTGGAGCGGTAGGAATACCCCACATTTATACTTTACTCATGGCCTAGAAGTAATTATGGGGTCTAGGAGGCAGTGAAAACAGAATGCAAGCTCCAACAGGGCCTTTCAAATGAGACATTCTGTGAGTACAGACTGCACAGTATTGAGTACCTCTTATGTAAGAGCCTAGCTCAGTTCTGAAGAATTTAAAAGCAGGTTGGCTACAGAATAATAAAATTTTTGACTACTGTAACTTTTGAAGAGAGTTGAAAGCTTTGTTGCAATGGATGAGTATCTATAATGATAAAATTACAGATCTATCCATAAGTGAAAGGAATTGTTTCATAAAGTAGCAGAGTCCTACTCTAGTCAAGCAGCCTCTGAGTGACCAATTGTTGGAAACGTTGCATTAGAGATTCATTTGTGGGCTTAGATTGTACTTCTGAGACACAAATTTAGGGATCTCCTTGACAACATTTCAAAGCATTCACTTGAAGACCTTGAGATCCCTTCTAACTCTGTAATTATGAATGGATGGTGGTAGGCACTGTCTACCTCTGAAAATGACCCACCTGTTCCATCATCCTTCACCTGCCTGTAATTTCCACTGAGTTATTCTTTGGCTTTAAAATAAGCTTGTTTTCAGAAGGGTTTTTATGAAAATGCAAAGATGATGCCAGAGTAGAATAACCCAGCATCATTATTAACACCTTAAAATGGGCTGGCAAATAAAACAATGAGTATGAAAAAAGAGACAATCTCTTCATTGAAATGAAGCACAAAGTAAACAAAACCAGGAGAATAATTGTGCAGGACCAATAAAATTATAAAGAAAAACAACTTTTGAGAGAAAAAAAGAACTCTGATCAATACTTGGAACAATTATGTCTCCAGAGAACACACGATAAGCATGTTATCTATTTCCTGCCAGAGAGGAGAAAGGTTCAATAAGAGATCAGTGATTTTTGACAACACCACTATGTGGATTCATTTGGCTATGTTCATTACTCATAAAGTGGTTTTTTCCCTCTACCGATCTTTCTCTTGATTTTTAAATTAAAGTAACAGGATTGTTATAGTGATGAAAAAAGGACCATTGAAACATTCTTTTAAATGCACAGAAGAGAAAGATATTCAGAAAGAAGCAAAAACAAGAAGGATAATCTCAAAGTAACAAGAATTCATTAAATTTAAAAGACAAGCAACATGAAATTCATGGTTTCGTATAGAATCCTCCTTTTCTGTTCTGCTCTATGGAAATGCTCCTTTTTTTGATATTTAGGTTTAGAATTTTTTTTTAAATAAAGAGCAAAACCATTCTTTCCCTTTCCTCCCTTCCCCAGTGGAACACAGCACATATAACTTTTGAGGGATAAATAAGAGTACTTTGGGCTCATGTGAGAAACAGCACATTCACTTGGAAAGGGAGAGGGGAGAGGAATCTAGAAGTACAGTTCAGGACAGGAGGAGAAAAGGAGTAAATCCAAAAGTTACTCGACTTGAAAGTTTTACCTATGTATGACCCTGGTCATACATGCTATAATATCATACTGTAACAGATCAGTTGAAAGAACTGGGTATGTTTAACCTAGAAAAGAGGAGACTTAACAAAAACCTAGCCGTGTAACCTTGGGCAAGTTACTTAACCCCAATTGCCCTAAAGGGGCGGCTAGGTGGCGCAGTGAGTAAGAGTGTCGGCCTCGGAGTTGGGATGACCCAAGATCAAATCCGGCCTCAGAAAATGAGCACCCACACATAAATAATGACTAGCCATGTAACCTTGAGCGAGTTACTTAACCCCAATTGCTTTAAAAAAAAAAAAAAAGTAAGAAAGAAAGAAAAGAGGAGACTTGGGGTGGGGTAGGGCAGGAGATACTGAGGTCCTCAAAGGAATACTGAACAATTATTTGTTGGAATGTTTGTAGGAGGGACCCCCACCTATGTCCATGTTAGATTAGAAGGCTGCAAAGGTGCCCATAAGGGACATGGATACACACATACTCCAAATTAACAAAGGGAAGTACATAAAGTATCATGATTCCAAAGGATTGATGATGAAGAATGCTACCCATTTCCTGATAGGTAATCAACTAAATATTAGAATAAAACAACTTTTAGCACATAGTCAATATATTTTGTTTTCCTAGATCATACATAGGCATTTAGAGGGTTTTGTTTTTCTCCTCCCCTTTCTCCTGCCCCTGCTCCTGGGAAAGGCAGAGGTGGGCGGGAGAAAATAAATGCTTAATTGAAAAACATTAAACATAATTTTTAAAACTGAAGGAATAGTTCTGGATGAATTTTGGAGTATCTTGTGCTCATATTTAAACAAAAATTTTAGGTATTTTTTTTAAATGCCTTGAAAATAAAAATCAAGAATCCCTTATTATTATGCTTCAGTCAGTTAGATTTTTCTAGCATTCTTGCCTTTCTAACACAGACTGTTGCTCCCATATTTTCTCTTCTCCCCCTTCAGTCTTCTCTCAGATCACTCTATGACCTTTTCTCCATCCTTTCAAATTAGAATCCTGCTTAGAACTCATCTCAATCCTCACCCACAGAGCTATTCCTCCTGCCCCCCTCTACCTCCATGATGATGGTTGTCAATGGATATAAAAATCCAGTTAAAGGAAATTAAGGAATAATTAAGAAACTCAGGAATGTATATGCATGCCATGGAAGAGTCTTTCACTGCCCTAGATAGACCAAGCAATTATAAAATGTAACTAGTTAATCTCTCCTAAGGCCTACGTATCTTGATAAACTGACCAAGCTAAACATGGCAGATCAAAATCCAAAGACCAAGGCTTTCCTCCAGTCTCTAGTCTTGACCTAAACACTTATATGGGTTTTTTTTTTTGTTGTTCTTTTGCTTTAAATAAATAATATTGTAAATTTCCAAATGCAGGCCTAGTTTATAGAAATAGTTTCTTGCCTCCAGTCTCTTACTATCTCACTCTTCAATCTATACTTCATGACTCTTCCAAAGTGATCCTCTTGAACACTAATTCTGACTACAGTACTCCATTACTCAAAAATTGTCCGAGTCTCTCAATTGTCTATCAGATAAATTATACACTCTTTATCCTAAAAGTTAAGCCACCCCCTGTGCCAAATCTTCATCATTTGGTTTAAATGTACCATTCCAGAATATTATCTGCATAGACTCTATATTTCAACCTTACCAGAGTGATCTCCACCTCCCCATATTCATCCAACGCCACCACATCTCCTTGCAAGTGCCAACTTCTCTAAGCAGTCCTTCATGGGGGTCCACAGCTCAAAAGTCCCCTCATTCCCTGACCAAATTTCTCACACTACTTTTCACGGACCTCACTTTTGCCCTTCATCACATTTTTCCATCACAGGAATTTAAGCATATATCTCCTTTTCAAATTAAGTGATAAGTTTCTTGAGAGCAGGGTCTATATTTTGTCAGTCTTCATATCCCCACGGCCAAATGTGCTAGGATGCAGTTATCTCTTCCTCATGACTTTTCCCATCACTGTTCTGATGTATCATGGGTCAGCATAAGAAATTAAATGTGAATTTGGGGAGAGTTTTGCAGAAACCACAGAAGAGAAGGCCAGGAGACAACACAGAAAAAGTTTAGAAACTCAGAAATGTGTAAAATATATGTATAGTATTATATAATGTCAACATGTTTTATCTTTTAATACCATAATAATTCAGACTTCTTCTCTGGTACCAAGAGAGGGCCAAAAATTTTTCCAGATAATGGGGGCACTTGCTTCTAATCCCCATGCTGTGGAAGGGAAAATTATATGTGTTTAATAAATGCTTATTGAACAAAAATAACATAACATTTATACTGTGGTATAAGGCTTACAAAGCATTTTACAAACATTATCCCATCTGGTCCTTATCAGAAAGAATGCTAGGAGGTTTTTGCTATAGGTAACATTTCACATTATGAGGAAACTGAAGGTCAGAGATGTTAAAGTGACTGGTTCAACTAGTGAGTATAAGAGGTGAGATTACATTCCTGCTCTCCTGGACTTCCAATCCTTTGCTCTTTGCACCAAGATAGGATATCTCTTGAATTGAAAACTGTTTCAGATTATAAAAGAGTGGTTACCTGATGTCCCATTACAATGTTCATTTGCAAGGAAAAATATAAAAGAGGATTCACTATAAACATGTAAATTCACAGCAGCTTGGACAGGGAAAGAGAGCTTCAAGTATCTAAGCTCCAATATTTGACAATAGTGCATAAAGTCAAGCAAGGAACTAAAGTTACAAAAAAGAACATCACATCTATTTCATTTGTTTTTCATATGAGTGATGATTGCAGCACTGAGGTTCTGCACATGTGCAGTGTTCTAAACCTCTCACATCTCTATCAGTTTCCACAAACACTTGACAAATTATCAGCATGAATAAGCTAAATCAATGAACCATTTCAACAGGTGTTAAGTAAACACCTACTAAGTACAAAGCATTGTGAGAAATATAAATTAGTATGTAATGAGGCCAATGGCTTGAGGAACATATAATCTAGATGATGAATTTTTAAATTAAGTGTAGATAGTGACACAAGACAAATTAGTCAAAATGTAATAATACTCTTCTATATCATAAGAAGTACAAACACTATAATGGATGAGAGAAGGTAGAAACTACTGTACATCACAGAAAGACATGAGCCTTGAAGAACAGCTACTAATTAATGGGGACTAAGGAATAGATGGACAATATCTAAAGGAAGAATAGGTATAAAAATAATGACAGAGTAAGTAGACTAATTTGGCTAGAGGAGAGCTTTCATGTAGAAGAACAATACACTAGAGAATGACTTAGCTAATCTTGGCAATACAACGATCCAAGACAATCCCAAAGGACTCATGATGAGAAACACTATACATAGCCCGAGGAAGAATTTTTAGAGTCTGAATACAGATCAAAGGATACTATTTTTCACTTTCTGTGTTCTTTTTTTCCTTTTGGTCTGTTTCTTCTTTCACAGCATGACTAATATGGAAATGTATTTTACATGATTTAATATATATAACCGATATCAAATTGCTTACCATCTTAGGGAGGGAGAAAAATTAGACCTCAAAAAAAATTTAGTGAATATTAAAAATAATTGGGAAAAATATTTTAATAAAAGGGGCAATACATGAGAATTACAGTTGAAAAGATAAATATTTTGAGCTGAGATTATGGAAGGCCTTGACCATGAAATTTCCAGGGAAGCAATGACACTCAGATATGGACCAACATCCCCAGGATTCCAAAGACTGGTATTTTCCCAAATTATACTTCTAGATAGACAATGTCTTTCTTATTAACAAAATGAAGGACAACAGTTTGTTTATTTAAAGGGTGTATGAGAAATAAAATACCCTTAAATAGAACTGTTGCTGTTAGGTTGTTTTCAGTGTGACTCTTTGTGACCCCATTTGGGGTTTTCTTGGCAGAGATATTGGAGTGGTTTGACATTTCCTTCTCTAGCTCATTTTATAGATGAAGAAACTTAGGCAACCAGGGGTAAGTGATTTGTCCAGGGTCACACAACCAGTAAGTATCTGAATTCAGATTTAAAGATGGGTCTTCCCAACTCCAGGTCTGGCATTCTATCCACTGCACCACCTAACTGCCCAATTATTAGCCATTATAAAGTATCAAATAGGAATATTATATTTGAGGATTTCTCTAATGGAATAGACCTTTTTCTCATCTTTATATTGATAACATATGGTCATTAGAGGAAATGATGTCTTCAGTTTTCTGCCAGTTTCAATAAGATGCAATGAGATGCAAAACTGGAATAGTGGCAAGGAAACAACAAAAGCCAAAAGAATATGAACAACTAGAAGAAGAGCCCAAAGATCATCAAGAAACTATTTTTGTAAGGCAAGTTGCTCTTTATAAGGTACACAATGGTCCAAAATTCATAATCACTGCCAAAATCAGTACTAGCTTTGACCAACCAGTGAGTCAAGCACTCTAAATTGGTATTTCAAACAGGAACACAGAACAATTAGAAATACCAAATGAAATGTGAAATAGGAGAGCGGAAATGTTGCTTTTTCCAGGACTAAATTTAACAATTTCTGTAGTGACATCTGGAAAAGGTGTGATGCTGCCTGAGGAGATCCAATATCTGCCAGAAGTTTCTAGAAAGAGATCACAGATGATCAATTATAGGATTTAAGCCTCAAAAATGGCCCCTTTGATTGAGAGGATACACATCAACTAGGGAATGGCTGAACAAGTGGTGGTAGTGTGATTATGATTAAATACCATTGTACTATAAGAAATGAAAAGCAGGATGCTTTCAGAAAAACCTGGAAAAACTTGCATGGGTTGATGCAAAGTCAAATATACTGTATACAAAGTAATAGCAATATTGTAAGATGACCAGCTGTGAATGACAATTATTCTCAGCAATACAAGGTTCCAAAACAATTCTGAAGGACTTATGATGAAAAATGCTATCCATCCCCAGAGAAAGTACTGATGGTGTCTGAATACTGGTTGAAGCATAAGTTTTAAAATTTTCTTTCTTTTTCTTGAGTTTTTTGTTTTGTCTATGTTTTCTTTCACAACATGACTATTATATGTTTTGCATGATTACACATGTATAACCTATATCAAATTGCTTGCCTTTTCAATGAGGAGGTGGTGGGGATGGAGGAAGGGAGAGAATGTTGAACTCAAAGTTTTAAAAACAAATGTTAAAAATTGCTTTTATATATAATGGGAAAAATAAAATACTAAATTTTAAAAAAGAAGAAGAAATTTGATAGAAACAATGCTATAAATTAGTGTTAGTTTATGGCATAATGTGGGGAATGGGTCAGGCATTACAGAGAGAAAGACTAATACCAAGAAGGGTATGCTTTTTATTTGTAGATGACAAATATTTGAAATACATTGTTTAAGAATGGCCTCTTAAAAGAAAAAACACTAACAAGTCAGAGATTCACTCAACCCAAAAGCAAAATTGAGTCTAGCTACAGTGACCTTGTAACTACAAGACTCAGTAATTTATTAGATTTTACAAAAAAATAAATAAATAAGCATTTAACCAAAAACTTTTGATAGTCAAAAGGGAAATACCAGGAAACATACAGACAATGCTAGCTGGCTTTTGTAAGTACTCAAAAGAGCCTTCAAGGAAACTCCATGTTCTTTCAATGGGCACCTCTTCTAATATCCCTTACAACAAGAGGTTCCCAAACTTATTTGGCCTACTGCCCCCTTCCTAAAAGAAAATTACTCAGTGCCCCCCTGGAAATCTACTTTCTTTAAGCCCTCAATGGCTTTTTTAAAAATGTGCATCATTTCAAAACAATAATTGTTTAAATGATGCATCTTAAATTTAATAATTTATTGTAAATTTGGGGGTGGGGGAGGGGGTTTCCTTGCACTGAAATTTTGGCAAATTCTTGCTGATGCATGGACACACTCGCCTGTTAACACTTGCTTTTTAAGACCTATCAGCAGACTTGACTAGGTTATTAACTTGCATCATGTGTGTTTATTTGGAAAATAATGTAATCACTACAATTTTAACTGTTATACAACAGATGAAATGTAACAACTGTTTTTCAAAATTCTCCTCTCTTTGTTTTATGCTTTTACCACCCCCTTATTTCTATTGAACAGCCCTTCAATTGAATCTGAGGCTACCACTATCCCCCATTGTTCCAGCACCCCCCAGGGGGTGGTATCACCTACTTGGGGAACTTATGTTTCCAACAATGAGATTCTATGAAAATTGCACTCCTATGTTTTACTATTCAGAAATTATTCTGGGGGCACTTGTAAAGAAAAATAATAAGATGGTTGTTAGCAAGGAACAGGCAAGTTAAGTGACAGTTTTTTGAGGTAGAGGAGACATTCAAATGTTTGCAAGCAGACAGGGAAAGATTGTAGATTGGTGAAAATGTAGAGATGATAGGAGGTGTGATCTACTAGAGAAGACAGGATAGAATGGGATCACTCATGCATGAAAAGGAATGTGTTTAGAAAGGAAAAAGTAGACCTCTTCATATGAGATAAGAATAAAGGAGTTAATGACAAAAGGCATCTGAGTGATGGGAGATGAAGGGGAGGGAAGAAAAAGGAGCTCTAGGCAAATAGTCTCAATTTCTTAGTAAAATATAAATCATGATTTTTAAATGAATGGGGGCAGTGTGGAGATCATGGGAGGGATGAAAAATCTTGAAAAATCTTCCACAGTGAGTGAATCAATTAGGAAAGTGTAAAAAAAGAGCATCTTGTGGAAGTGAGGGTCCAGTCTAGGTTATGTAAAATATTTGTAGTGGATGAAGTAATCATGATTTGTAATTTTCTCCAGCTTTGCTCAGCAACACATAAGTAGGAACAAAAGCTTGGGTATTGGGAGTAATCTAAGGCTGCAGTTTAGCAGGGCAAGATTGGTGACAGGATAAGGGATTAAGGGTTTTAAGAAGAGTAGAGTGTAGATTTTAACTGGTTGACCAAGGGATGAAAATGGAAAAGGAGGAGAGTGTAACCACTGCAGGGATAATGGTCAGTGAAAGACCTGAAGGATGGAGGGATTGAAGGTCACAATAAGGATGAAGAATAGAGTTTGGAGTTGCCAGAGGAAGGGTGGCATGAAAATAAATGGAGACTAGGGTGGCTAGGTGAATAGAGCACTTGCCCTGGAATCAGGAAGACCTGAGTTCAAATCCAGCCTCAGACACTTAACACAAAAACTAGCCATGTGACCTTGGGCAAGTCACAACCCTAACTGCCCCTCCAAAAAAAGTAAAAAACAAAAAACACCATGATCAGATAAGGGAAGTTCACAGTTCATAAACATGAAAGTAGAACTTCCATGTGAGTGACAGTAAAATCTGTGTATAGCTGAAGTGAGGTAGAGGAATAGGTCACAGAAAATGAGTAAACTAAGGAATTGGAAGGTTCGAGTATTGAAGGGATCATCAATATGCATGTTGAATTTCCTTTGTATGAAGGCAGGATTTGGAGAGGAGAGAAAGACTGTGAGCCAGGCACTTAATTTACTGAGAAAAGAAAGAGTGTCTTGAAGGTTTGGTACATAAGAATATTGAATGGGTTGTTACTAGGCACTGAGTGAACCTCAAAAGGACAGGATACTGAATAATGACTGGAGAAGGAGAACCAAGAAGTGGCTAGGTGGAAGCAAGGAATAAGTCCTCCACCATGAGGTATAAGTATATGTGGATTTGAGGTAGGAGTGAAAATGAAACCAATGCTGAGAAAGGTGACCAGGGAACTGTAAGGTACGATAAGGAAGAGAAGAAAGATGGAACTCCTCACTTAATCACCAACCAGTTATTATTGTTGTTGATTTTAATTCCTTCTAATTCATTTGTCTTTGGAATTCAAATTGACTGAAATAATATTTACTATTTACCAACTATGCAGCAACAAATACAGAAATGATAACCTTTCCTCTTTGTCTTCTTAAAGGTGACTTTAAAAAATAAACAATACTGGTGTCACCTGTATTTAATGACCACTTAAGAAAACTTTTTCAATCCATTGGCCATAGGGATAGCAACATACTGTGAATCATGAAGAATAATTTGTGGGGTTGGGGCTAAAGCTTACACAATAAATATTTCAATGAGTTTGTAACCTGTGCCTCTAGCAAATAAAATAAAGTACTTTGTGCATTATAATTACCAAAACCAAAAAGGAAAGCAATACCAAAATCTAAGTTTTCTGTTCAAATGAGGCTATTATTCTATTTCCTGGTAAAATCATTGTGGAGTTCAATGTTTCATGCCCAGAACAATTCTACTGATGTAAAATTCACCAAATACTCTTTTTTTAAAAATGGACTGAAAATTACAATTTTTACTTTGCACTGAAGCTGCAGTAATACCATGGCAACTATTTAAGTCACAGAGAACCAACATTATAAAATTTTAATGGAAAACAAGGAGAGAATATTGTCTTGTCTGACTCCTAAGTCACATCCTAAGCCCTGAAGCACAATTTGGAAAAACAAAAGGAAACAAAAAATCATTCAGACTTACGTCTTATTTTACATCAAATAGAATTAATCTTAAATATCTTAATTTATGTCAAACAGACCTAAATCTTAAATGTCAGTATCAAAAATAATAATCAAACAAAAATCATTTATTTCTATGTGCCAGGTACTAACTATACTTTGGCAAAAACAGAATCTCTGCCTGAAGAAGGTCATGTTCTATTGAGGGATACAACTAGGTATGTACAAGATAAAGTATATACAAGCTGGGAGAGGAAAGCATTAGCAGCTGGGGAGCTTTGGTAAGAACTGCAGAAGCTAAGATTTGAACCAATACTTGAAGGAAACAGGGAAACTGAAAGAGGAGTGAAAGTGAAAGCATTCTATATAGTAATCAAAGGAGAGAGGAGTGCCTACTGAAAGTGAATGAAGACTACAAAGGTAGGAGAAAGTAGACAGGTTGTAAAGAGCTTTCAAAAACAAACAAAAGGCTTTATATTTGATACTAGAGGTAACACAGAACAAGGGGAATTTATTTAGTAGTGAGGCGGGCGGCATGGGTAAACCAACACTTTAGGAAAATCACTTTTTGACATCTGGGTGAAGGATAAATTGGAGAGGTGTGGGACTTAGAGAGAGTGACCAATTAGAACTGCAATATTCCAGAGGTTACGTGGTAAGAGAGGCTGAGACTAAAAAACCTACTTAGAAAGTCAAGACAAATGAAGTCAAAGAAGAGAAAATGGCCCAGAAATGATCATTCAGATCAATAGCAAAACTTTCCATTTTTTATTAGCTAATGTTTCAGAAATTTTGCCTAAAGTTAATTATTTGTATCACAGAAATATTTAGTCTTACATAAGCAAAAGTTTTGCGACCAGAAAGAAAAGAAGGAAGGAAGAAAGGAAGGAAGGCAGGAAAGAAGGAAGGAAGAAAGGAAAGCAGGCAGGCAGGAAGAAAGGAAGGAAGGAAGGAAGGGAGGGAGGGAGGAAGGGAGGAAGAAAAGAACATAAACATTAATTCAGAAACCCAGAATTGAAATTGTTTATTTGGTACCACCCTCAGAACAACAAAGTCAACAACATATTCCTGCAGAAACAGCTGGATCTCAAAATAGTGGGTATTGTTCTACATAGTTAACCTTAGGAACATCTTCTGAATTGGCAAAAGTTTATTTCAGCCCTGGGGATGGTTAGAAATAGCTCCAATCAGCAAAAAAGCAACATTAACAATGCTTTTCTATTTTCAGCTACCTGGACCATTCCACAGAAACTTAAGCTTTTCAGTATTTCAGAGGGATTTAAAGAGGGAATTTGGGGAACAGGCAAATTAAGCCTGAAGTCCTTGAACAAAACTCAATAAACCTCCCCAAAAGGTTCTAAAACCTTTACCTCTCAGTATTCAGTTCATCTGATCTGTCCCCTACTTTCTGCTCTCTGAAGCAATAAAGGTAAATTCTTAAAAAAAAAAATTGGGAGGGGCGTGAATCTTGACACAGAGACCTTCTTACTATTTTCTAGGCTGAGATGACTCTCAGCCAATCACAACTCTTTAATACCCAAAGACATGGAAGATTACAAGAACAAACAAATTAAATAAATAAATAAATAAATGCATAAATACATGAATGAATAATTAAATAGATAGATAGATAGATAGATAGATAGATAAATAAAAAAATGAATGATCCACAGTTCCTGTCTTCAACCAAGTATATATAATCTATTTTGCAGCTTGGTTTAGTAGAAAGAACATCAGCTCTGGAGTCAGATAAGCCAGGCTTAAATCCTGCTGTCACCTTTACTATTTGTGTAATCTTGGATGCATCACTCAGCTTCAATTTCCTCGTCTTTGAAACTGAGGGAAGGTCTTTCTATACAAATAAAATCACTAAGCAAGCCCCTTCCTCTAAAAGGCAACTTTGTCCAATGCTATATTTCATTATATTTATCCTAAATTGTATTCTCTTCCTGGATAAGATTTCTTGCAAAGTTCAAGATTGGTCCATGTTTTCAAAGGGTGCTGTGACCCAAAGTACATCCAAATGGAGAATAAAGTAGGGAATGTATCTATCTCAAACTGAAACAAATACTCTCAAAATCAGACATTTTAGAAAAGAGCAATAACATTTAATTTTAATTTTTTAAATTTTAAATTTTAATTTAATTTTTTATTTAAACAAATGCTTTATTAACTTCTGTTTTACATCATTCATTTCTGCCAGATTTTGAGTTACAATCATTCCCCCCCCCCTGTTTTTCCAGTACCCACCCTCCCAGAACAGCAGTCCTGCAAGACATCGCTTCCTCCAATCTGCTCTCTCCCCTATCCTCTCCCATACCCCCTTCGACCTCTCCATTAGAGGAAGGTGAATCTTTGTGTCCCAATGCCTGCATATCTTATCTCCCAATTACAAGCAAAAGAGTATTAATAATAGTATTTATATATATTTGAAACATTTAATGTTAAGACCTTGAATTTCAGATCCATTTCCTTCCTCCCTTGTCACCCATTCCCTCTGGGGAGATAAGTAATTCAGTATATGTTGTACATGTCTAGCTATGCAAAACATTATCATAGTAGATATATTGTACAAGGCTGCTTATAACTCCCTCCCACTCATCCCACCCCCCACCTGGTCCATTCCCCACTTGATCCTGTCCCTCTTCCATAGTGGGTACCTCCAACCTCCCCTCCCCCCAAGGATGCCCTCCCATCCATCATCCCTCCTATCCTCCCCCTTTCCCCCATTCTGCTGTAGGTTGAGATGTCCTACCTAGTATGTATGTTATTCTCTCCCTGAACCAAATTCAATGAGAATGTGGTTTTGCCTTTTTGCCTTCCTATTCTTCCCCTCCCCTGCAACCACTTCCCCCTGCTTCCTCTACATGAGACAGTTTACCCCATCCTGTCTCTCCCCATCTCCTCCTGCCACTTTCTTCTCTCACCTCACAATTTCACCCCTTGAGTATCCTCCCATCCCAACAAATTCAACCTATGCCCTCTATCCATATATAACTGTAACCATATACACACACATTCACATATGTATTCACATGACCATACACCCTTCTTCCATTATTTTCATAGTGAGAAAGATTTCTTCAGTCACAGTTATTGTTTTTCCATATAGGAATGTAAATAGTTCAACTTTGATAAGTTCCTTTTGATTTCTCTTCCCTGATTACTTTCTCAGGCATCTCCTGCTTCTTGTGTCTGGGTGTCAAATTTTCTATTCAATTCTGGGTTTTTCCTCAAGAATGCTTGAAAGTCCTCTATTCCACTGAATGACCATATTTTCCCCCGAAACAAAATACTCAGTTTTGCTGGGTAGGTGGCCCTTGGGTTCATTCCCAGCTCTTTTGCCCTCTGGAATATTATATTCCATGCCCTTCAATCCCTCAGAGTAGAAGCTGCCAGGTCCTGTGCTATTCTGATTGTGTTTCCACAATATTGAAATTGTTTTGGGGCGGCTAGGTGGTGCAGTGAGTAAGAGTGCCGGCCTTGGAATTGGGATGACCCGAGATCGAATCCGGCCGCAGAAAATGAGCACCCACACATAAATAATGACTAGCCATGTAACCTTGAGCAAGTTACTTAACCCCAATTGCTTAAAAAAAAAAAAAAGAAAAAGAAAAAGAAAAAAAAGAAATTGTTTCTTCCTGGCTGCTTGGAGTATTTTCTCCTTGATCTGGGGATTCTGGAACCTGGCTATAATATTCCTGGGAGTTTTCTTTTTGGGGTCTTTTTCAGGAAGTGATCAGTGGATTCTTTCAACCTCTATTTTGCCCTCTGGGTCTAAAACATCAGGGCAATTTTCCTTGAGAATTTCTTGAAGGGTGATTTCTAGGTTCTTTCTTTGATCATGGCTTTCAGGTAGTCCAATAATTTTTAAATTGTCTCTCCTGAATATATTTTCCAGGTCAGTGGTTTTTCCCATGAGATATTTCACATTGCCTTCTATTCTTTCATTTTTTTGGATCTGTTTAACAGCATCTTGATTTCTCATAAAGTCATTAGCCTCCATTTGCTCCAGTCTAACTCTGAAGGAATGAATCTCCTCAGTGGGCTTTTGAGATTCTTTTTCCATCTGGCAAATTCGACTTTTTAAGGCATTCTTCTCCTCATTGCCCTTTTGGGCCTCCTTTGCCATTTGAGTTAGTCTATTTTTGCTTTTTTTTTTTTGGAGGGCAATTGGGGTTAAGTAACTTGCCCAAGGTCACACTGCTAGGTTTTTTTGTTTGTGCGTTAAGTGTCTGAGGCCGGATCTGAACTCAGGTCCTTCTGACTCCAGGGCCAGCGCTCAACTCACTGCGCCACCTAGCCACCCCTGAGTTAGTCTATTTTTTAAGGTGTTGTTTTCCTCAGTCAGGCTGTTGACCCTCATTTCATACTTTTCCTGCATCCTTCTCATTTCTCTTTCCAATTTTCCTCCACTTCTCTTATTTGATTTTTAAAGTCCTTCTTAAGGTCCTCTATGGCCTGCAACCCGCTCATGTTTTCCCCTGGGGCTTTTGGAGCAGGACTTCTGACCTCATAGTCTTCTTCCCGCTCCATGCTTCGACCCTCCTTGCCCTCAAAGTAGGAGTCTAGGGTTGCATTTTTCTGTTTGTTTCCTTTGCCTTGGCATGTTGCCACTTAATTACTTGACTTTTGGGCTTGTTGCCACACTATGGCTTTAAGGCCAGATAGAGGAATTTTCGTCCCGAACGTGTGGGGGGCAACTTCCGTTTCTGGCAAGCTGGAAACCCACCCAGAACTTCCACCCCAGATCACAATCCAGATCCAAGGAGGTTAAAGCAAGAGCGATTACCCCCCAAGACTGATAGCTGGATCTCCCTACAGTTTGCAGGCCAGGAGCTGGAGCTGCCTCTGAAAACTACAAAATGGAGTGTCTCCTCAGCGGCTTCTGGCCCCCAGGGGAGGAAGCCAATGCATTCCCCAAATACTGGTCCCAAAGTCAATAGGGCACTAACCTCTCACTTTGTCCTAGGCATGTCTATGTTGATAATTCTGGAATCACCACAGCTGCTGGTGTTCTGGGGTCCCTCCAGCTGCCTGCTGGCCCTGCCGCCCTGGGGCTAAAACCACGGCTCAGGCAGACCGGACCTGTGCTCGGCTCCCCGAGCTCTGCGTGCTGTGGGCTGCCAGCTCCCAGCTGCAGGGCTGCTGGGCTGTCCTCAGAGAGAGGTTAGCTTCTCTGTGTCGTTCTGTGGGTGCTGGGGCTCCAGAAGTTGCTCAGAGTCCCCTTTTACATAGTTTGGAGGAAATCTGGGGGCAGAGTGGCTTGGACGTGCTGTTTCTACTCTGCCATCTTGGCTCTGCCCCCCCAGCAATAACATTTAAAATAACAAGATGACATATCCCTTTATGAAAAACACAGCACCCACATCCATATCCTTTGGATTTCTAGATTCAAGAAAAACAACCCTGAACTAAATAGAACCATTTGTTCCTGAGCATAGGGGACTATCTATAGAGGGAACTTGATTATTATTAACAAGTACAGGCATGCTTTGTATAAGAGTGTTATGCTGGAAAAATATAAATGGAATTATTTTAATTCATCTCATACTCTGCATATACCAGCTTATTTAAAGGGAAGACTATGATTCTTTGTTGCTTTACAAAGGAATCATTTACTTTTTTTATCTTGATCTTTTATCCCCTAATTTAAGGAGTACATATATGCTATAAAATTCACTAACAGAGAAAGGAGACTACTCAGGAGTCATAATGATATTTGTAAATTGAGGGCTCTATATTCCTGAGGTTAAAAATACAGGCAGTGACACAACATGATGGACATGGATCTGGAATCAGGAAGACCAAAGTTCAAATCCAGTGTTAGGTCCTTCCTAACTCTGTGACCCTGGGCAAGTCAATTCATCTCTTCCTTAGTTTCCTCATCTTTAAAATAAGGGTAATAACAGCACCTACCTTCCAGGGTGGCTGTGATCAGATATATGTAAAGCACTTTGTAAACCTTAAACCACTATATAATTGCTAGCTATAATAATGTGTCAGTAGTAGTAGTAGTAGTAGTAGTAGTAAAAATTACTACCTTTCTACTCTGTCCAAAGGGGTTTTAGAAGCAGAATGATCCTGAAGGAATGAGTGGGATGTATAGTATTGTTGGGTGCACTGCCAATTAACTTTAGAAGACCTCTGTCGGGGCGGCTAGGTGGCGCAGTGAATAGAGCGCCGGCCCTGGAGTCAGAAGGACCTGAGTTTGGAGCCGGCCTCTGACACTTAATCCCCACAAACAAAAACCTAGCTGTGTAACCTTGGGCAAGTTACTTAACCCCAATTGCCCTAAAGGGGCAGCTAGGTGGCGCAGTGAGTAAGAGCACTGGCCTCGGAGTTGGGATGACCCGAGATCAGATCCGGCCTCAGAAAATGAGCACCCACGCATAAATAATGACTAGCCGTGTAACCTTGAGCAAGTTACTTAACCCCAATTGCTTTAAAAAAAAAAAAAAAGAAGACCTCTGTGATCTCTTTGACATGGGGACAGGTATAGGAATTAAACCCATTTTATTGCTATAAGACATTCTGCATGAGGAAATTCCCCTTTACCCAGAAAGGAAACTTGGGACTTTTTCTACTGTCTTAGAGGCTCCTAGGGGAAGAAAACAAGCACTTATTAAGCATTTATTATGGGCCAGACACTGTGCTTAGAACTTTGCAAATATTTTCTCATGTGAGTCTCACAATAACCCTAGGATGTAGATGCTACATTATCCCCATTTTGCAGTTGAAGAAATTGAAGCAGACAGAGATGAAGTGATGTGCCTAAGAACATATAGCAGGGCAGCATCTGAACTCAAGTCTTCCTGACTCTGGGCTTAGCTCTACATACTTCACTGCTTCAGGGGAGAGTGGGTCTTTGAAAAGATAAGTCACTTCCCAGCATCACAAAGGCAGTGTGTAGCAGGGCAAGACTTCAATCCAGGTCTTCCGGGCTACGAGGCCAACTCTCTATTCACTAGATCACACTGACACTTGCTCTCTTCCATTTACCTAAATTTCAATGGTAACTTTCCATTTTCCATCTTCAGTTTTCCTTGGAATATCGTAACAGGCTAAGCTAATATCCAGAAATCTCATCACTATGCCGAGTCAGTACTCAACATCTCAACTCCCTCACTTGCCTCTCCTCTCTGACTGGAGGATTGATCAATAAACTCCTCCCAAAAATTTTCTTTGGAGAAGGTTCAAACCAGAACGTTCCAGGTAACTCTCTGTTTTCCATCAGCAACTCTGCTTGGTTTCATGTTGCACCCCACCATCCCTTCACCTTTGCTCTGTTATCTTCCCCCTTAAGATTATAAGCTCCTTGAGGGCAAGAATTGTCTTTCTTTTTCTTATTTACATCCCCAGCACTTGAGACAGTGCTGGGCACACAGTAAGCACTTAATCAATGTTTACTGAATCATATTGAATTTATTTTCAAATAAAAGTAACTTTTAAAAGTCACAACACAAATCAAATGTTGGACTTGGACACAAAAAGCTGAAAAGGAACAAGCTTTCCACGTGTAACACAAAATTTAAAAAAATTTTAATGGCTCATGATCTTTTGTCAATTTACAACTTTAATATTTTTACAACCAGTTACAGGATCCTCTACACACCCTCCATGAAGTCAAACTGTAAAAATAGGTCTCTTCCTTGATGATTCACCTCATCTATAAAGAGAAGACTAGACCTCCAAAGTCTCTTCTAGCTCTTAAATCCTATGACTCTTCAAGCCTGAAGAATCAGATGATGGGTGACATCCAACTTCCTTAGACCAAAATTCCAGTGGAAGTGTGTTCACCCCAAAAGGTCCTCTTTCCAAATTCAAAATAAGATGCAGCTAATAAACCAGTGATGCCTATTTACATAGGCTACATGATAAAAGTCTTACTGCAACAAAAGTCAGCTGTCATCAGAATTTGCTATCTGCTGCAGTGACATCTCCACTGTACCCAATTTTAAATAAATTTTACTTTTTTGTACAGATAGAGCAAAGGCTCTTAAATTCATTGGCTCAGTTGCAGTACCCTTTGTCATAGGGAACTGTGACATTGAGGAATTGAGGAGAGCAGGGACGTTCACAAAGTCAGTTTTCCTTTTAAGAATAGTCATCTTTGTTGAGATATTTCAGACATCAAGGTCTGATGCGTTTGTTCTTTGTGAAATCAAGGTCTGAAGTTAATGTGCATATGTAATGGGCAAGTTTTGTTTATCTGGCAAATGCCACATTGACCACATCATACAGGCTGAGTAAATAAGATGTATACTTAATAAAAATATTTATGAATTTTACTTTAGCTCTGCAATAACATAACATGAAATTTTGCAACACATCCATCAAACCAGTAGCTGAATTGACGGTTTTCCCTCCAGCCCCTCCTCTCAAAGGCAACCAAGATTTTATTATAAGACAAATTCCTTAAATGATTTGGAAAAAACAACAAGAACAACAACAAATACAAAGTAGGAAAAAAAAGAACTGTCAATAAAGATTATCCATCTATATGATAACTATGTGAAATCTAACATTTTGAGAGCAGGAGTACAGTACCACAGAAAGAAAGCTGGTACTGACATTAGACAAATACAGTTTACAATTATGCTAATCATGTGAATATGGACAAATTAAGCAATTCTTCCTCTCTATACCTCAATTTCCTCACCTATAAGGTGGGGATAACAATGATGGTGAAATTTTGCTTCTTCATCTGCAAGATGGAGAGAATAATATTTATTCTAATATAATAGCTAATATTTCTAGTGTGTTAGGCACTAAATGCTTTAGAATTATTATCTCATTTGGTCCTCACAACAAATCTGGAAGGTGAGTGCTATTATTATCCCTATTTTACAGATGAGGAAACTGAGGCCACAGAGGCTGTGACTTGCTCAAGGTCACATAAGTAGTGTCAGAGGTCACATTTGAATTCAGGTCTTCCTGATTCCAGGCCAGGTGCTCTACCCACTGGGTCACTTAGATGCCTACCACCTATCTCACAGGGTGCTTTGTAAACCTTAAAGCACTTCTTAAAATCTGAACAATTATGATTACCTTGAGAAGCTTTCATTTTTCTCTTTTACAGATCTGAACCTTTAGGTGCTGCTTATTCTACCAAAATATCATCAAAACAATTTCATGGTTAAAAATGGAGGAATCGAATTTCAAAACCAACAGGAACTGCTTGTGCATGAGTATATGATAGCCAAGGGCAAGCCTGCTTGGGACAAGCAGTCCGTTTTCTAGCCTCAATCCTAACTATTAGTATAAATGCTCTTTGAGCAAGTTTTGGCACTTGAAAGCTACACTAAACCCTCAGAACAATGGGTGCCCATTTAGGGCTCAAGGTTGCTAAAAATGGGAGCTTAACATCCTGGGAGCTTAAAACACCTCTGAGCCCTCTGAATTCCTCCTAGGAAATTGACCACAGAATGACAGGTTGCACTGTCCAATCTAAACTCTTCCCATCTTCACAGTTTTTCCTTGTTCTTTTTATTTCTGACTCTTTTCCCAAAGCAGGCACTCAATAAATACCTAATGAATGAAATTCCTTTAATTGGTTTTCTTTTAGATAACAGTCTCCTCCAGAGCTAAATTTATGCTCCCATGAAGTGTGTATTAGTTCATTTCTCCAATCTGCATTTTAAAGGGTCTATTTATTTTAAAGGTTCTATTTAGTCTATTCAGACTAATAGAAGTGTTAGCCTTTCTTTGTTTGTACTTTACCCTATCCAGTTATGAATTTCTGAATTCTGGGGCAATGGAATGCTGAGGAGCGTCTGTAATTGTGACTTCAAACCAGAATGCCTCCCAGTGAGGAGAGCTGTTATCATCGTCAGGGGAAAACCAGAGCAGACCCATAGAAATACAGCCTGTGGCTGTGATGTATATTATATTCCAAAGGATATCATGCCATCTAGACTGACTTAGCTAATTCCATTTCATAATGGCATTGCTCTATTCATTCATTCCAACTATGGACCTTACATTTAAACTTTTTTTTTCAGTAGTAAACCACCAGTGCATGAATATTTTTGTCTCCAAATGCTCAGGTGCTTCAAATAAAGTTTGCCATAAAAATCCCAATAAAAATTGGGATTGCCCTTCCTGGACAATAAGCACCCAGAAAGGATATATCGTTTATAGGACATAATGATGCCATAAAATTCTTCATTAGCATTACTCTCTTTTATGGCAAGCAATGTAAAAATGTTCAGTGGAGCCCTTCCCCTACCCAGCAGCTGATGAATTATTTCCAAGAATCAAAGCTTCCAACAGGACATTAAGAACATAACTGAAGGGGGCATTCTTGGGAGAAGCCTCCAGGGTAGCATACAAAGGGTAGTGTCCATTTGGTTTTGAATAAAACTCAGATCTTGGCCCTTGTGGTAGAGAATCCTACAAGCATGCAGGTGCTCATCTCAATTCACTAATACCATTCCACCAACCAGGAACTTAGGTAGAAACTGATTCTTGTTATCAACACGGAAAACAGGATAATTACTCCTAGCACCTTTTTCTAATTCAACTCTGTTGGGCTTATTTTGTTTTACTCAGATACCTCAACTCTTTTACAGCTAAATTCTCTACCCATATTCCTCTCCAAATCTACCCAGGGCACCATTCCCTGATCAATCATCTTATATCACTGGAGGGAACTCAAAAAGCTTCAATTCCCCTACTCCTCCCTCCCCAGTTGTCTAACGCAGGAAACTCAATTTCCTTTGCTAGAATCTCTCCCTTGACAACTTTGTCTCCCAGTACTTCACTCTTTGCACTCTCCCCTACAACCAGACTGGTCCAGGTCCTCCTCTTCACATGTCTTAATGCCGGACTTCAGTCCTAGAATGTTCTCCTTCCCATTCTGATAACAGAAATCCAACCCATCTGCCAACTTTAGCCTCAACTCTGAACTCCTCCAAAAATGATCCTCAACCATACCAATCCCAAGTAATCTCTCCTTGTCCTACATTTCTACAGTGCTCTTCTGTTCCTTTGCATTCCCATATACATAGAGCAGAGGCTGACACCTAGGTACTCAATTAATACTTACCAATTGACCAAATGATATGATGTGACTATAAAACATGAGGATTAGTTTTCCCCATGGCTTTCACAATCAATCCATTCACATTACAGTCACATCTGTCTATGTTAACTTTGTGGTAATTCTTCCCTGGAGGTCACACATTATCTTCCCCAAGCCAAAAAAAAAAAAAAAGTTTTGAGGATAATGCTATTGATCTCTCTCTTGACCTCTGTGCATCTCTCTACCTCTGTCTCCCTTCCCTCCTCTATTCTTCTTCCTTTCCCCTCCCCATACATGTATGTGCACAAATATATATTACATGTATATACTTTTAAAAATATTTAATATTTCCATGTACTAGGGAAATATTTCCTAATATGTAGAAGAATCAGAAAGGGAGGCAGTTTCCCCAACTCTAAATCTTACAGGACTAAGAAAAATGAAAAACTCAATTGGACAAACTGGAAGAAAGGACCAAGGGATTATCTCTTGAGAGAACTTTCTCAGTCTGAGACTCAGCTCAATGATTTAAATTTTGTTTACCATCACAATTTAGTCCCACTGATTTTTTTACACAAAACAAAATTATATTTAATGGTCTCAGAATTTTTTCTGATGGGGGAAATAAAGATTAAACAACGAACTCCCTGTTATCCTATAGCTTCCATAGCATTCTTTCAAAATGTCAAGTGTCAAAGTTTAACAATAAATGAAACCAGGTAAAAGTCCACTCACCAGAAATCTCTGACCTTTCTATACACATGACATGAATACAGGCAGCAATAAATGCCAACAACATGCACAGACATGCAACATGGCAAAAACTTTTTTTCTAAAGAACTTCCTTGCATACATGCTAATCACTACTCTATGTTTTAAACAGATACCACACAGGATGTTTCCAAGAGCTTAATACCTTTCAGATATCTTCAAAGAAAAGGAAAAAAAAGCTAGAATTATTACAGACAGAGGGGCACCTTATTTATTCTCCTAGGCTCCCCTTTTTAAGCTTGGAGGCAGGTTGTTGTTTTTTTTTCCAACTAGTATAGTTAAAGAAAAATATCCAAGGTTATTCAACCCTTTGGTCACAGAACCTTCTTCAAGTAATCTGTTCATCTTAAAAACATTCTGCCACACTGACCAAACAGTACTTTTTTATGGTAATGTTTAAATGTCAAAAGAAGAAAGCAGCATTGTGCAGAAGTCTCCCACAGTGATTTATGATTTACAGAGTGCTTTACTGGCTGTTAAAACAAAACAAAATTTAAAAACCCTCCCTAAATCCTACAAAGATGTATTCTCATTCTCTCTCTCTCTCTCTTACACACACACACACACACACACACACACACACACACACACACACAATTTCTCTGTACCTTTTGCTATGCTTCAAGCTGAATTTTTGTCTAGAGCACTATAGTGATTATACTAACATCTCATCTGTTTGTTCTTGCACTTTCACACCCCTTAGAAGTATAGATGTTTTGTTATAAGGGATCTCAATTCTTCAGGATTTAACTGATGGTGTCTTATTAACATAGGCTTTCCCCCAAGTCTGCCTATCCCTATGGGTGTCCCTCAGGTTTCTGTCCTGGACCTTCTTCTCTTTTCCCCATATATCACTTCATTTCAGCAACCATGGATGTAATTAACCATTTCTGATTCTCAAATCTAGCTATCCTGCCCCAGACTATTAGCTAACCTCCAAGCTCACATCTCCAACTGTCTTTCAGATATCTTTACACTGAATGTCCAGTAGACATCTTAAATTCAACATGTCCAAAACTGAACTCATTATCTCTCCCTAAAGCATTTCCTACCCCCAACTTCTGTATTACTATAGAGAACAACACCATCCTTCCCAGTCCCTCAGATTTACAACCAAGGAGTTATCCTGGATTTCTCATTATCTCTCCCCTCCAATCTATTGCCAGGCCCTATTGATTTCATCTTTCCAACAACCCTCAAATATACCCTTTTTCTCCTTTGATACTGTCACCTCATTCTCGGTTGACTACAATAGCCTCTAGTGGGTCTGCCTGCCTCAAGTATCTCCTCACTCGAATCCATCCTCCACTCAACCTTCAAAGTGCAGGTCTGACCATGTCACTCCAGTGACTCCCTATCACCTTCAGGATCAAATACAAAGCTTTTGTCTGGCATTCAAAGCCCTTCCATAGCCTGATCCCCTCCTAATTTTCTAGTCTTCTTACACCTTACTCCCTGCTTTATACTTTTAAATTCAATGATGCTGACTTCTTTGCTGTTCCACAAATGACACATTCCATTTTCTCAGGCTGTCCCCCATGCCTGGAATGCTCTCCCTCCTCATCTCTGCCTCATGGCTTCCTTCAAGTCCCAACTAAAATCCCATCTTCTACAGGAAGACTTTCCCAACCCCTTGTAATTCTAGTGCCTTCCCTCTGCTAATTATTTCCTATTTATTCTGTATATAGCCTGTTTGTACACGTTTGCTTTGCTATCTCCCGCATAAGATCAAGCTCCTCGAGGGCCAGGACTGTCTTTTGTCTCTTTTTGCATCCTCAGTGCTTGGCACAGTGCCTGTTTCCTAGTAGAAGCCTGATCAATGGACTGACCCCAGGCCTGGAATCCTTTCCCTTTTCCGTTTTAGAATGACTGGCTCAGGGGCAGCTAGGTGGCACAGTGAAATCAGGGAGACCTGAGTTCAAATCCGGCCTCAAAAACTAGCCAGGTGACCTTGGGCAAGTCACTTAATCCTAACTGCCCTCCAAAAAGCAAAAATAAAAAATAAATGACTGGCTTCCTTCAAAGTATCTAGGTTGCATAGTAGGTGTATACTAGACCTCAAGTCAGGAAGTTGTTGTTTTTGTATTGTTATTGAGTCATTTCCAATTCTACTTGACCCCATAGACTATGGGGATGAGGAACTGAGGCAAACAGGGCTAAATGACTTACCCAGGGTCACACAGTTATTAAGTAACTGAGTTCAGATTAGAATTCATATCTTTCTGACTCCAGGCTGGCTCTCTATCCATTGAACCAACTAATTTCCCCTTGTCAGGAAGACCTGAGTTCAAATTCAGCCTCAGACATGAGCTGACCCTAGGCAAGTCACTTAATCTATTAGCATAGCATGGGGCACATAGTAGACACTTAATAAATGTTTTTTTTTCCTTCCTTCCAGTTCTACATATTATTTGTGCTTTGTCCCCATCCCAAAAAATTACTCTGTATTCATTTTGTATATATTTGTCTTTACTCATTGGTCTACCTACTGTTTCTCCTACAGTGTAATACAATATATTCTTTCAGGTCAGGGCCAGTTTTGGTTTGAGGTTTGAGTAATTCGTCTCAATAGTAATAAGTATTGAGTTCTTTTTCACTTAGAGGCATTTGCATTTAAATGGTCATCCAATAAGCCTAAAAGAATGGAATCCCCATGCAGGGACAGTCTTATAGAATAAGATTTAATACAAAACTAATTACTTATTCCTTCTTCTCCCCCCCCCCCCACCCCTGGCCACCCTATCTGGGAAATGTCTGAACATGTCCATATTGTTTGCTAAAATACACAGATACAGGGGGCGGAGCCAAGATGGTGGAGTAGAAACAGCTCATCCAAGCCACTCTGCCCCCACATTCCCCCCAAACGATGTAAAAGGGGACTCTGAACAACTTCTGGAGCCCCAGCACCCACAGAACGACACAGAGAAGCTAAACTCCCGCTGAGGACAGCCCAGCAGCCCTGCAGGAAGGACCAGCGCAGTGGTCTGGGACCTGGCAGCGTGCAGCGCGCAGGAGCCGAGCCGAGCCCAGGTCCGCATGAGCCGAGGTTTTAGCCCCAGGGCGGCAGGGCCAGCAGCCAGCTGGAGGAACCCCAGAACACCAGGAGCTATGGCGACTCCAGAATTATCAACATAGACTTGCCTAGGACAAAGTAAGAGGTTAGTGTCCTATGGACTTTGGAACTGGTATTAGGGAATGCGTCGGCTCCCTCCCCTGGGGGCTAGAAGCCGCTGAGGACAAACGCCATTTTGTAGTTTTCAGAGGCAGCTCCCGCTCCCAGCCTGCAAATTTGTAGGGAGATCCAGCGATCAGTCTTGGGGGGTAATTGCTCTTGCTTTAACCTCCCTGGATCTGGATTGTGATCTAGGGTGGAAGTGGTGGGTGGGTTTGTAGCAGCAAGCACCCCATATCCCCAGGGTGACTGCCAACACAGGTTCTTAGATCTGCTTTTCAAAAGGAAAGCAACTCAAATGGGTTAACAAGCTTACTTTAATCAAACAAACATACATTACCTAGTTCAGGGGAAAAAGGTCAGCACCCCGAACTTCAGAGTTCAGCTCAGATCAAACAGACAGCTTCCAAACTGCAACCATTATATCAATACCAAATCACAGTTACCAGAGAGGGAAGCATCAACATCTGGGTTTTCAAAGCCGGGGGGCTCTCAACAACGGCTTCCCAGGTCTCATCTGGTCAAATCACACAACATTTCTCAAAGTGAGCCCCAAAGCAAAGCCTCTCCTAAGGGTTTATATAGCCTTCTCCTGGCTCAGAGAATGTAACAACCTTCTGGACCCACTGCCCAATCACAAAGTATCAAGGTGTGGGCTTTCCTGAAAAACAAGCCTCCCACCACAGGCTCCAGGTGCACTTAAGCTAGGGGCAGGGAAGATCTTTAAATTTGCATTTCCATTACAGGGTTTACAGCTTGCCAGAAACGGAAGTTGCCCCCCACACGTTCGGGACGAAAATTCCTCTATCTGGTCTTAAAGCCATAGTGTGGCAACAAGCCCAAAAGTCAAGTAATTAAGTGGCAACATGCCAAGGCAAAGGAAACAGAAAAATGCAACCCTAGACTCCTATTTTGGGGGCATAGAGCAGGAAAAGGACTGTGAGGTCAGAAGTCCTGTTCCAAAAGCCCCAGGGGAAAACATGAGCGGATTGCAGGCCATAGAGGACCTTAAGAAGGACTTTAAAAATCAAATAAGAGAAGTGGAGGAAAAATTGGAAAGAGACATGAGAAGGATGCAGGAAAAGTATGAAATGACAGTCAACAACCTGACTGAGGAACACCTTAAAAAATAGACTAACTCAAATGGCAAAGGAGGCCCAAAAGGGCAACGAGGAGAAGAATGCCTTAAAAAGTCGAATTTGCCAGATGGAAAAAGAATCTCAAAAGTTCACTGAGGAGATTCATTCCTTCAGAGTTAGACTGGAGCAAATGGAAGCTAATGACTTTATGAGAAATCAAGATGCTGTTCAGCAGATCCAAACAAATGAAAGATTAGAAGCCAACGTGAAATATCTCATGGGAAAAACCACTCACTGGAAAATAGATCCAGGAGAGACAATTTAAAAATTATTGGACTACCTGAAAGCCATGATCAAGGAAAGAACCTAGAAATCACCCTTCAAGAAATTCTCAAGGAAAACTGCCCTGATGTTTTAGATCCAGAGGGCAAAATAGAGGTTGAAAGAATCCAGAGATCACCTCCTGAAAAAGATCCCAAAAAGAAAACTCCCAGGAATATTATAGCCAGGTTCCAGAATCCCCAGATCGAGGAGAAAATACTACAAGCAGCCAGGAAGAAACAATTTCAATATTGTGGAAACACAATCAGAATAGCCCAGGACCTGGCAGCTTCTACACTGAGGGATCGAAGGGCATGGAATATGATATTCCAGAGGGCAAAAGAACTGGGAATGAACCTAAGGGCCACCTACCCAGCAAAACTGAGTATTTTGTTTCAGGGGAAAATATGGTCATTCAGTGGAATAGAGGACTTTCAAGCATTCTTGAGGAAAAAACCAGAATTGAATAGAAAATCTGACACCCAGACACAAGAAGGAAGAGATGCCTGAGAAGGTAATCAGGGAAAAGAAATCAAAAGGAACTTATCAAAGTTGAACTATTTACATTCCTATATGGAAAAGCAATAACTGTGACTGATGATATATTTCTCACTATGAAAATAATGGAAGAAGGGGGTGTGGTCATATGAATACATATGTGAATGTGTGTGTATATGGTTACAGTTATATATGGATAGAGGGCATAAGTTGAATTTGTTGGGAAGGGAGAATACTCAAGGGATGAAATTATGAGGTGAGAGAGGAAAGTGGCAAAAGGAGATGGGGAGAGACAGGGTAGTGTAAACTATCTCATGCAGAAGAAGCAAGGGGAAGTGGTTGCAAAAGAGGGGGAGAATAAGGAAGGCTAAAAAGGCAAAACCACATTCACATTGAATTTGGTTCAGGGAGAAAATGACATACATACTAAATGGGATATCTCAACCTGCAGCAGGATAGGGGGAAGGGGGATGAGAGGAGGGATGATGGATGGGAGGGCATCCTTGGGGTGAGGGGAGGTTGGAAGTACCCACTATAGAAGAGGGACAGGATCATGTAGGGAATGGACCAGGTGGGGGGTGGGATGAGTGGGAGGGAATTATAAGCAGCCTTGTACAATATATCTACTATGATAATGTTTTGCATAGCTAGACATGTACAACATATACTGAATTACTTATCTCCCAAGAGGGAATGGGTGACAAGGGAGGAAGGAAATGGATCTGAAATTCGAGGTCTTAACATTAAATGTTTCAAATATATATAAATACTATTATTAATACTCTTTTGCTTGTAATAGGGAGATAAGATGTGCAGGCATTGGGACACAAAGATTCACCTTCCTCTAATGGAAAAGTCGATGGGGGTATGGGAGAAGGTATGGGAGAGAGCAGATTGGAGGAAGCTATATCTTGTGGGATTACTATTCTGGGAGGTTGGGTAGGGGAATAATGGGGGGAAAATGATTGTAACTCAAAATCTGGCAGAAATGAATGATGTAAAACAGAAGTTAATAAAGCATTTGTTTAAAAAAAAAGAACAGGGAAAAAAGAAAAAAAAACAAAAATAAAATAAAATAAAATACACAGATACACAGATACACAGGCTTCAAAATAGGTGAGAAACTAATTCATAGTAGCCTTGCTTTAGAGCTAGAAGGGAACCTCGAAGGTCATCTAGTTTAACACTCCCCTTTTTCCCCCCACCTTTTTTTTTTGGAGGTTGAGGGCAGGGCAATTGGGGTTAAGTGACTTGCCCAAGGTCACCACATGGTGTGTCAAGTGTCTGAAGCCAAATTTGAACTCAGGTCCTCCTGACTCCAGAGCTGGTGCTCTATTCACTGCGCCACCTAGCCGCCCCTAATGTTCTCCTTTTATAAATGAGGAAACCCAGTGAGAGCAGCTAAGTGATCTGCCCAAGATGATATCACTAGGAAATGAAGGTGAGGATTTAACTTCCTTTTTTTTTCCTGAAAAGTTCATAGAGGCTATGAATTAACAAAAAAGATGATGTTCATTTGTTATTTTGCTTCTGAACACTACAATCTGTACAACCAAGATAATTATTGCATTTTTCAAGTGAATTTGTCGAGGTTTAATAAGAATGTGAATAAATCACCTTATACCACAATAAAAGAATGATTCATGACCACAATGGATTACTATTTTTAGTCATCATATTAGATTCTGAAGCATATATCCATAACAGGTTTACATAACAGACAGGTAACCTCAGTCTGCTAGATTTAGAGTTGGGAAAGCTATAGGTTCAAATCCTGCTTTCCACACATCCTATTTGTATGACCTTAGGCAAGTCACTTAAATCTTGCTAAGTTTGAGCTTTCTCATTGGCAAAACTGGGGCAAAAACAGTATTCCACTCACAGTGTAGTTGTGAGGAGCAAGTGAGAAATCTGTATAGTGCTTTGCAAACCTCGAAAGCCATCATAATTATTATCTATTATTATTTATCATTATTTTGATAGGTTAAGAGAGAAATAATACATGAAGCAATCACTATTCTATTATTATTTATATTTAATGTTGTGTGGATTCTTGCACAAGAGATAAAATAACTTGCTCTTTGTATAAGATGTAAGGTGATCCCCTCGGTACCTGTCAGGTAGCAGACAGAATAATGGGGATGATATGTACCCATCTTGTTCCCATATGGATCTGGTCTATTCCACTAGGTTTCTATATTTTGAAATGTTTTTGTTCCACAAAGCCTGAAAATTATGAGCATTTGGAATGGTGACACTGATTTAAAATGTTGTTCTTTAGTTCTTATGGATCAGTGTTATGTCTGTGACAATGCTTGAGAGCTAATTCAGTTTATTGATCACGTTCTCCAGGATATTTTGAGGTCAATATTTGTGCTATGGAGATTTGTCATCTTTTAATCCACTAAAGATATCACAAACTCCTTATGTCTAGTTTTAGTCAACAGGTCCTATCTTGCTGTGTTCAGTGGCTGCAAAATCATCTATCCATCTATATCATGACATATAATATAATCATTATCAAAATAACAATGGTTAGCTGTGAATTGTTTTCATATAAATAATCACTACCTGATGATTTTTATTTTTTCTTGATTTTTAATTATTTATTATTAATAATAAAAACAACAATGGCCACCTGCCAGTTTTCTTTTGGCCAAATACATCAAGAAATACTCATAGCCAAATAATGGAGAGAATGAGTAAGAAAAAAAAATTATTCCTCTTCAAAGCAAGCAACTTAAAAAGATTCAAAAAGTCTAGCTGCCAATTTTATTAAAAGAAGTATATGTGTTTTGTCTTTGTGGTGGGGAAATACAAACTGTACTAGATAATACTGTTATTTACTAAAAAGAGCTACGTTAATATAGATTCCTTCTTGAAATGAAAAAGTGACAAGGAATAATAGCAGTGATGACAACTAGCATTTATACAGTATTTGAAGCATTTAACAAGGTGTTTTACATATGTTATTTCATTGATTCTTGCAAAAAACCTGGGATGGTAGATGCCACTGTTACCTCCATTTAACAGGTATGGGAAATGAGGATCAAGAGAGTTGAATGTCTTGCTAAGGGGTCACATAGCTAGTAAGTGGCTGAGGGCAAAATTTGAACTCAAGTTGAATGAAGGATTTTTTTCCCCTTTGGTGAGGAGGGGAGTTGGAAGCTTAAAAAGTTTAAAAAGTAGAGCTCTGCTAACCCAGAATGTTTGGCTTAGCACTAAGATGTTTGGGAGGAAGGTGACCTTCCTTGCCCATTATTATTAGAGACCTTATACAGTTATCTGGTATGTAAACATTCCCAAGTGTTCTTCCCCTCTATTCCCCACTTCATGCACTCAACTCCCCAGACATACCCAGTTCCTTCTACATCCCAGCTCTTCTCCTCCGGTTCCTACCCATCTTTCCACCTGAAGCTTAAATGTCCATTAAACCTGCTAATCCAGACCCCAACTAGAAGACAGATTTCGCTCCTCTGAACAGCTACAATACTTACTACTAATCTCTCTGGGTACTTAGAGTCTGTCATAAAACAATAATTTCTGTCTATGCCCTAATAGGGGTGGGGAACCTGTGGTCTCTGGGGCCACCTCTAGCCTTCTAGGCCCTTCAGTCATTTTGACTGAGAAGTTTTGCAGAACAAATCCTTTTATTGTTCCGTGAAGGTTGGATGCAGTCAAAGTGCTGCACTCGAAGACCGAGGAGTGGCCTTGAGGCCACCTCTGCCCCAGCACTTCCAATTCTAGATCAAAAAATCAAAAAGAATAGGGGTAATGTTCCATCCTTCCTTGTATTCTCCATATGTATCAGGGACACACTGAATGCTCTCAAGAAATATCTGCCGAAGTAAGGACACGTCTGTTTGCTCCTGGGATCTTACTTAATAAAGAAGGCAGGGAGGCATGATTACAAGGGAAAGACTGGCAGAGACCCAGGGCCTGGGTTAAAGGAGCAGGTGGCCCATACTACATGCTGATGGTAGTGGAACTAGAAAGGAATGACTGCCTCCCAAGGTGAAAGAAACACAGTTCCAAAGGCATTCTTGGCAGAAGTCACTGTGGCAGTACATAAAGGGCATTGTTCATTTCATTTTGAGTTCAACCCAAATCTCTGATAATCATATCATTATGGTTTGGGCAGAAGAAAAAACAACAACTTTACAGCATGTGGTAGTCCAAGAGCCCACTGGTTTCTTGGGTCGCTAAGATCCATAAGTATCATATGACATAAGTTGCTGTTCCCCTAGACATTTTCCCACTTCAAGGGATCCTTCCCCCTCCCTTTCCCAGAATCTACCATTCCCAGGACACTGCCTAGTTTCCCATCTGTGATATACAGGGAAAGTAAGTAAACTAAGTAAACAGTAAACTAAGCAGTCACACCTGCTAAAGACCCAGCCCTGACCAAAACAACAACCCATGACCTTTCTCTGGTATCTCCAAGCTGCTCTGCAGAATGAAGTGACAAAGGACCCAGAGGTCCCACCCACCAAAGCAAGAAGGGGTGACAGGATCTTGATTTGGCCTGGAAGATAACTCCCAATAACTCTTTAGCTGCCACAGCAAACTGCTGACTCATACTGAGCTTGTAGTCCTCAGCTCTTTTTCAAGTAAAATGCTGTCTGGTCATACAGGCCACCATTTTGTATTTATGTGACTGATTTTTTTGAACCCAAGTATAAGGTTCTACATATGCCCCTATTAAATTTTATCATTTTACATTCAGTCCAGTGTTTTAGCCTGTGAAAATCTCTCTGAATCCTTATTCTATCATTCAACATTTTAGCTGTCCTTGCAAGTTTAAAGAGTAGTTTCTATTCCTTTTTGCTGAAGGGCTCAGAGTAGATAACACCTAGTGGTCAGTGATGACATAGTGGTCTGTTTCATACCTTCTTTGAGTAGAAAACTATTCACCATCTACTCTTACTAGTGAATAGGCAGAGGGGTGCATATAATCCAAAATGGTGTTGTTATTCAGTTGTGTCCAACTCTTCCTGACCCCTTTTGGGGTTTTCTTGGCAAAAATACTGCAGTGGTTTGCCATTTTCTTCTCGAGCTCATTTGACTGATAAGGAAACAGAGGAAAATAGGGTGAAGTGACTTGTCCAGGGTCCCACAACTAAGAAGTGTTTGAGGCCAGATTTGAACTCAGGTCTGTTTGACTCTAGGCCTGATGGCTGTGCCACCTAGCTGCCCAATCCAAAATGAGTAAGAGCTAAGAGCCAAATTGAGGTGAAAGGGACTTCAGGGACCATAACTTGTCTCCAAAGAAAAATCTCTCTACAACACCCCAACCAAATGGTAAACAAATCTTTGTTTGAATTCCCCACCTAACAATTGATGGGGAACTCCATACCTCTAAGGCAGCCGTTTAGGAAATCTGGAGGAATGAGGTTATTTACCCTTGGTCATGGGTGTATCTAATGCTCTGATATCTCCCCCCAGATGAAGCCACTTTGTGAAAACTAGATTTAAGATGTACCAAATTTGTCTGTCTTTCCAATCCTGACCACATAGTTAGAATTCTTCTCTAATCACCACATCATCCTGGAGACAGTCACCTCTCAGAAGGACACAGAACACTAATCTTGACTGGATTTCAAGAGATGATAGTTATTGTGGTTACATTGCTACATTGCTAGCTGTGACATTATGCAGACTTCAAACTGTGCTCAGGTGTATGCATCCATAGCATTAGTACTGGGTTTTTTCTTCGTTCATTCAAAGATGAGTGTTTTTAGCTAGGACTCTTCTGAAATCTATTTCATCTGAACAAAATCAACCAAAGATTTTTAACTTTTTTTTGTGCTGAGCATCCATTCTGGGAGTCTATAGACTCCTCAGAATAGTATGATTAAATGCATAAACAAAATACATTCAATTACAAAGGTAACCAATTTTACTGTAATACAAAGTATCCCCAAAATCTTAGTTCTGTAGCTGAAAACTTTTGGGACACCAAAAGTTATCAAAATACTAAAAGTATTGCTAAAGGTACAGTTATCAAAATACTTAGAAAAAAATAACATCCAAGTTCAAGGATCCATGCTAAGAACCCCTGATCTGTAGAATCTTAAAATCTAATAGAATATAAACTCTTAAATTTTTGTATTTGTATCCCCAGCATTTATCACGGAGCATGACCCAGAATAGGCACTTAAATCAATGCTTGTTTAGTTAAATGAAAGGGGATATTGATGTCTTTCTCATCTTTCTCCTTTCCTGATTGTTGTCCAGAAACTCACTATTCTGCAAGATGAAATCAACTCTGAAACTTACACTTCCTCAAAACCCCCTCCTCCAGGATGAAGAGGGTGAACACTGGGGAACTCATGCCAGATTCTCCACAATTTAAGGGTGGAGGATCCCCAGGGAATTCCCCTCATCATTTCCCACCTGGCTGCTCTCCAGGACCTTCAATGATCTCCAGAAACACATCATTCTGTGAGATGAAAATTTTACCTCCTTCCATAATTTCATGCCCTCCTCCCCACTCCAGGATACTCTCCCCTGCCTTTTCGCCTCCTTTTCACTTGTCTCCCCCATTAGATTGTGAGCTCCTTCACTGTGAGAACTGTCCTGGCTTTCTTTGTATCCCCAGTGTTTGGTTAGCATAGAGCCTGGCACATAATAGGTATTTATTGACTCTAACTTTGATTTTTAGGACTAAGAAGCACAATTTATTATGTCTATATAATAAGGAATCACAGTACACTAGACTGAGAGCCAAGCTTGAAAGACCTGGGTTCGAGTCTAGCCTCTTATTCTAGATAAGCCTCTTAATCTCTACTTGATTGTTAGATAAATGCTGATCTCTCTTGGTAGAGGAACTTTCATCACTAAGAGTTCCCAATGGGATCACAGATCAAAAACAAAAAAATATATAGTAAGGCAGCCCCATTCAATCACTTTTAGCTCTTTGTTTTTCCATTACTCCATAGTAATTTCACAAGGAAACCAGCTGTGAGGGAGGATAAAGCTATGCAAGGTGGATTTGTTATTAACAATTATGTGCTGGGTTACATCCTTGGGAGCTGTGAATGACACATTGAGCATGCACCTAAACAACCACTAATTATTAAACCACTAACTAGTAATCAGATTACAAAAGCACATGTCACAGCTGGATTCCTATAAAAGCTCCATCGTTTCTCTTGGCAATAAAGGCATCTTATATGTAATATCTAAAGAAACTCAATAGTCTGGGATATACTCAGTCTGAGGGAATTAAGAGGAGTAGAGCAACAAATGGTGGTGGGAATTGAGTGAACCACTGACTTCATCTTTGTGACTCAATTCTGGATCTTGCTCAGTTCCCTTACTATTCAATTATGGGTTTAGCTCAATTTCTGTCTTGTGAGAAAACTTTATTCAATTCATTATTACACTGTTTGAACCTAACCCTGCATGGTTGAGAAATTGGACCTACCTGCTTCTTTGACCCTTAAGTAAGGACCTAGGTTATGCTGACTAGAAATTCAGTCAGATGCAAGGAATTTTCTCACAACTGTACACCTCAAGCAACCTATAGGTCTTATCTAAAACCCGGCCCTATACTAATCAAGCAGTTAATGTTTCCATGTTCTTTTGATGGTATACAGATACTTCGGCAGAAAGGGACATCTCTTTTTCTGATTTCAGAGAATGATCTCTGTTTACTCTCCCCCTCCCATAATGGAAAGTCCCTAATCTTTCCTTCAATTAAAAATTAGATGACCTACTGCTGGATCATGGTTTATTCTTTCAATTAATTGGCCTTACTTACCTGTTTTTAATGTATTAAAGTATCTGCCACCCCTGCATGCCAAAGCTGAGGAAGGCTAATGGTACCAATTAAGCAACTGGCCCACATTGCTTAACAAATCAATCAGCCTGGGAGATCAAACCTCTGTTTCCTCAATCATTTCATCTTTCACTTTATCACAGGTCTTCCTTAAAATCCATGTTTGACTTGAGCCATCTGCCCAAAATTCCCAAAGTTCAGGTCCATTCAAATTTGGCACACACTTCTGTTTCAAAGTAAAAATGTCTTAAGTGTTATCTAATGGTTAAATATGGCACACCATTGAAAACTTAATCTATTTGCTCTTGTCTTCTGTTATGGACTTGGTAAAATAATCAAACTGGTACAACTATGACCCAAGTGTTTGGGGTTTTTTTCTTTGTTTGTTTGTTTACTTTGTTGTTTTTTTTTTAAACACTTGCAATTTACTTTGAATCTTTCTTCTCAGTCAGTTCCGACTATGTGCCAGGCATTGAGATAAGCACTTGGGGGATACAAAAAGAAGCAAAAGACAGTCCCTGCCCTCAAAGGACTCACAATCTAATGATTTAATTATCCCTCATCAAAACTCAAAAATGATTTGTTCCTTTAGCATTTGGTACCCATTTCCCCCAAGCCTAGAGGCTTAAGTTATACCCATTCAAGACCTACTCCAAAGAAAACTCCTTAATGAATCTATGACCAATTCCTTCCTCCACTCTACCCCCACCCAAATGTGCTCTCTCACTGTACTGAGATTGGCAAACAGTACTAAGCATCTCCTTTAATATACTTGTCACATTCTGCCTTGCATTATAGTTATTTATATAATTTTTGTATCTTCCCTAATAGATTATATGCTGCTTGAAGGCAAGCCTCTGCTTGTAATAAGCCATATCTTTCACAGTACCCTCTATGCCATAGATAATGAAATAGTAGTTGAAAAAATGAACTTAGGAACTTAGGAACTTAGAGTCGATGCTGTTCAGTTTTTTTCTGTTGTGTCCAACTCTTTGTGACTCCAGGAACCTAGATGGGTCTTATTTTAGTGAGCTATCTGGTTCCAGCAATTTTGGTTTGTATGTATTACAGAAATCAATGTAAAGTGATGCAGATCCCAAGCCATCATTCCCAAATGTCACATAAAATTTCCAGATCTCAAATATTGGCCAATCTATGAAAGTAGAACTGGAAAAGTTTTCAAATTTTGCATATGGAAAAAATGTTCTCAAAACTCTACAGATATACCACTTCTGTGTAAATGTAGCCTTAAAAAAGTCTTAAAAATGGAGCTTGTTGGTCAGTTGCTTCAGTCATATCTGACTCTTTGTGACTCCATTTGGGATTTCTAGGCAAGACACTAGAATAATTTGCCATTTTCTCCTCCAGCTACTTTTACAGATGAGGAATTGAGATGGCAAACAAGGTTAAGTTATTTTCCCAGAGTCATACAGCTAGTAAGTGCCTGAGGTTAGATTTGAACTCATGAACACGAGTCTTCCTATCTCCAAACCCAATGCTCTATCCACAATGTCACTTGAGCCACAAAGTTGCCCTAAAATAGAATAATCCTTTAGAATGGATTGAGAATGATGCTTATCATGGTGCAAACAGCAAGTTTCTCCCAATCCCTAGTAGATAATCTACTAGGTTAAATGAAATACACAGACTTTTAAGTTTCTAACACTTCTGGAGACAGACTACCTTTCAGGCTATTAAGATAATGCTTACAAAATCACTAACCTTTAATGTTTTAAGCTACCAATAATAATGACTATCTATAAGTAGTCTAAATCATGAGCATGTTTCTTTCCACTCCTTTGTGAAGATCTGACATGATTGGTTGGCTTGTTCAACTTTGACAAGTTTTTGAGGATATCAAACACATGACTCACCATGTCCAAAAGGACTACACATACAATTTATAGAATAGAAAATAGGAACTGACTCCCCACAAAACAAGAGCATTTGGGATCAGAGGAAGGGTACTGGAGACAGGGGATACGATAAAATTTTAGAAAAGCAGCAAATGGCATGCTTGCCTTTTCTGGGCAAAAAGCACAGGCAACTGAAAATAATTATCAGTGCCCAGTTAAAATTTGGAAACATACTTTGTAAAGGAACAGGAATGATAACATCAAGCTGCTCATAAAATAATCAAGGAGAATCACATCAGTAAGCCTTTTCCTTTATTACTGTACTATAATAACTGATGAATATTAAGAATTCTAAGATCCTTGGGAAGAACTAAGGTGTAGGGCAAGTTTGAAGAAGCAGAAGCAGAAGAATGGTATACACAATGACCACAAGAGAGGAAAATAATACTTAAAGACATCAGAATTTGGATAGTGCCATACTCAGTCATGACTCAGGAGGGCTGATGAAGAAACACACGTCCATCTTCTCTGAATTCAAGTACAGAGTGAGAGAGGGTCACTAGGAGTTATGGATGGGGACATCTGGGTTAGGAATTGACAATATAAAAAGCGAAAAACAATTAAGGTATTTTGAAAAAGTAAAAAGGATCAGTTATCTCACTCACTAAAAGAAAGATCAAGTTTGAATTTTTTAGCCCTGGGAAGTTATTCACAAAATGGTCAATTCTACTATAGGCATAATGTTTATATTTTCCAGATATAATATATGTAATACATTATATATATATGTAATATATAATATAATGTTTATATAATTCTATAAAGGCATAATGAAGATCTTAGATCAGCCCATAGTCTCAATTTTTGCCAAGGCTACCATAATAAGAGGGAAAAAAATTATCTGTTATGATTTAAAGCAAAGGAGTGGAGAAGGATATAAATACTAAGGATCAAGGTGACTCAGAAATTTTACAATATAAAGTGTTAAAATAAAATCATGCCAACTTGGTTTTTTATACATATTGATAGTTCTGAAAGATCTACCCCTTCCCAAGGGTTTTTTTTAAATTGAACATTAAAATGCACATCCTGACTGTACAAAATTGAATTATCTATTCTAATGCAGAAGCTAGATTTTTAAAAAGAAAAGAAGATAATGATGAAGATGGTAAGACACCAGACAGTTTACAACACTTCTGTTTCACTTCCTTAAATCAAAACAAAATCTTCTTCTATATAAAATGTATTGAAGACTACATTAATTTTTGTTTCTATTTTAAATAAACAAAAATGGAGGAAAATTCTGGGTGTTTTATTTTCATTTAAAAATAATTTCTCTGGGGTGGCTAGGTGGCGCAGTGAATAGAGCGCCGGCCCTGGAATCAGGAGGACCTGAGTTCGGAGCCTCAGACACTTAATCCGCACAAACAAAAACCTAGCCGTGTAACCTTGGGCAAGTTACTTAACCCCAATTGCCCTAAAGGGGCGGCTAGGTGGCGCAGTGAGTAAGAGCGCCGGCCTCGGAGTTTGGATGACCCGAGATCAGATCCGGCCTCAGAAAATGAGCACCCACGCATAAATCAAAATGACTAGCCGTGTAACCTTGAGCAAGTTACTTAACCCCAATTGCTTAAAAATAATAATAATAATAATAATTTCTCTTTCTGTTCCTCCTTTCCAGGGTCAAGGAAGGAGAGGTCTATGGGGATGAATCTAGCAACCATCTTTCAAAGGACGGGTAAACAGCTGGTTTCCTTTACAAGATTTGTTCATGAGTTTTATCTTCCTTCCTTGTGCAAAGCTTATCAAGAGGACTGCTGGAACTCATATTTATGTGTCAGAGACACATTTCCAGCAAAAAGAAAAATCTAAAAATAGAAGTTATGAAGCAATTTATTATCATGAAACAAGTGTATAGACATTTAAATATTCACATATACTTATATTTTGCTAGCTTTTCATGTTGAATCTTATACAAGCAACTTGCCCCTCTATGTAATTTCAAGAATAAATTCTGCCTAAATTAAGAACAGCCAGTGTTTACCACAGATTTATGCCGGAAGGTGCCTTTTCATAGAAACAAAGAACTCTAGATATCCCATAAAAAAATAAATAACTAAAGTCATACAATATTACTGCAGAAGTATGTCAGATCTAAATACCAAATCCTATTTACTAAAATAAGGAAAAGTTATTATCCTAATAATAATAGTTTGCATTAAGATAGCACTTTAAGATTTGCAATGTGCTTTACAAATATTACCTCATTTTATCTCCACTATAACCCTGAGAGGTAGGTGATATTATTCTTCCCAATTTACTAACAGGGACATTGAGGCAGATAAGTGGTTAAGTGACTTAACCAATGTCACTCAGCCTAAATTAAAGATGAGATTTGAACTAATATTTTCCTTACTCCAAGTCCAGTGCTCTAGCTACTAACTCTAAGCTGCAGTAGGTCAGAGGTTCTTAACCTGGAGCACATGATTTAAAAAAAAAACTTTTTAAAAACCATATACACACGTATGTGTATATGTGTGTGTGTGTGTATATATATATATATGTAAAACTGTGTGTGTGTGTGTAAAACATAACTATTTCAATATAATTGGATAATTGGGTTGGAGTTTTTTTGTAATCCTACATATTTTATGCCTTTAAAAACATTATTCTGAGAAAAGATTGAAAGGCTTTATAAGACTGCCAAAGAGTCCCATGGCATGCCCTGCCCCACCACCAAAAAAAAAAAAAAAAAAGAATCCCAATCTAATCTAATCCATTCATTTTACTGATGAGGCAGCTGAGGCCCAGAATCTGTGACTTACCCAAGGTCTCACAAGCAATAAGTGGCATAGCCAGGACTCAAATCACTGCTCTGGATGAATTTTGTTGTTTAGTCATTCAGCTATGTTCGACTCTTTGTAATTCCATGGAACCTTAGTGTCCATGGGATTTTCTTGGCAAAGATGCTGGAGTGGTTGGCCATTTCCTTCTCCAGTGGATTAAGGCAAACAGAGTGAAGTGACCGGCCCAGGGACACACAGCTAGTAAGTGTCTGAGGCTGGATTTATACTCAGGTCTTCCTGACTTCAGGTCCAAAGCTCTGTCCACTGAGCCATCTAACTGGCCTGCCCACCTACCTAGATGGTTAGCATGTTTATTGTATTTGCAGATGACTCAAGTTAGCAGAAATAGCTAATGTGTTGGGTGACTAGAGACTTAGATGTGTGAGAACATTGGGCTAAATTTAAGATGAAATGGAATAGGTGTAAAAATATAAAGTCTTACATATAGGTTCAAAAACATCCTCTTCACACAAAGGGAAAAGCATGGATAGTTAGCCATTCACTTGAAATGTGGGCACAGGAGAGGTGCTAAGTGAATTTACAACTTCAAGAAGAATTAACAGTTCCAGGACAAAGAAAGTGATAGTCCTCCAAGGCTTAGCCCTAGCCAGACCAAATTAAGAGTTTTGTGCTCAGGTCTGGGCATGAAAGCATTTACACGACAGTGAGGGGTCTCAAGCTCATACAGATTGTTTTTCAGGGATAGGGCGTTAGCCAAGAGAAGCAATGACTAGGGGTGTAAGAGAGAAGTCATATGGAATAGAGATTAGAATTCTTAGCCCAAGAGGGCAAACTCAGGAGCAATGGGTAGAATTTATAGGAAGGCCAAATTTAAAGGAAAACTTCCTAATAACTAAATCTATACAAAAGAAGAAGTGTTCATACAGGAGATTACTTTCTTGCTCACTAGGGCCAATTCAATGGGGTTAACATATTGTGTTTGAGACACCCCTATACATAAGTCACCATTTATAACTTGCCATTGTGATAAATAAGTAGAATGTTTTGTTTGCTTTTTGGAGCGGGGAAGTGGCATAGGAAAGTTTGCAGGACCTGTCATCAGGAAGACCTGTGTTCAAATCCCATCTCACACACTTACTAGTTGTGGGATCCAATGCAAGGCTTTTCACTTCTCTCAGACTTAGTTTCTCTCTCATGGAGGAAATTCCTTAAAAAATGAGAACGATAATAGCACCCACCTGGCAAGATTGCTATGAGGAACAAATGAGATAACTTAGGTAAAGTGTATTTTGCAAATCTTAAAGCATTATGTAACTGCTGGCTATGATTATCTTTAAAGTCTAATGAACTATATGCTGTTGCATTGTATTACTTCAGGAACTCCCAGAACATAATCTGAGACAGAGGAAAAACAATTCTCAAATGGGCCACAGGCTCAAAAATGAAATGAGTACATTTGGAGTTAGCAGGTTTATCTTATTCTGGACTTTCATGATACTTTAAGGTTTTAAATAAGGGCCTATCCTTTGACACACTCTGAACCAGTGGCTCCAAAACTGTGGGCCAGAGATCCTAAGGAAGGCCAAAGAATCCTAATGGGGGTGGGGGGGAAGGGGGGGAATGGAGGGGGAAGGGGGGGGAAGGGGGGGGCTTCATGAAGCTACAAAAGCATCACTATTTTGTGCTGCTTTAATTCCAACCAAACACACACCATGAATTTTGTGATCTTTTTAACTGACTTGAGATAATGAAACAAAAAGGGCAGGTAGGTGGTTCAGCAGATAGAGCACCAGGCCTGGAATCAGGAAGACTCATTTTCTCAAGTTCAAATCCAGTCCCAGACACTTTCTAGCTGTGTGACCCTAGGCAAGTCACTTCACTTTCCCTCAGTTTCTTCATCTGTAAAATCTGTAAAAGCTGGAGAAAGAAACAGCAAACCATTCCAGTATTTTTGCCAAGAAAACCCCAAATAGGGTCACAAAGAGTCAGACATGACTGAAATGACTGAACAACAATAAAGTAAAATATATCTTCTGTATCCTGAATGATAAATCTTTCATATGTATACATATGCATAATTGTATTTCAAATATATACAGATGCTATTGTGATTAATAAAAATACAGTTACATAAAAGCATTGTGAATAATTGGGTGTTTTGTCATGGTGTAACTTTTTAGTCAACAAATATAGAGTGTCTAATGCTCTGTAAGGGTCCTGTTTTTTTTTCTTCTAACTTTAAAAAGGAATCATTCAAAGGAAGGGGGTTTACTGGTTTTTTTTGGATTCAGGAAAAAATGCAACACCAAGTTGGCCAAGTCAAAAAGAATCCAAAAAAAATCTCAATGAGATTGCCAACACCACATCCATCTCCCAGTGCATCTCCAGGGCAGGGAGAAGCTAGACAGTTAACTCACTCCCTGTTGTGAGAGCTGTGCAAACTACAGAATCTGGGTTATTTATCTGGGAGTGAGCATAACTCTCTGTCCTTGGTTTACATTCTCTTTTGGCATTTTCATTTATTGCCAGCAGCTTCAACAGTGACCTCTATGGAGATGACCTTCAGCCATACATCTTCAACTGCCTTTCAGATATCTCTCCACTTCCAAATTTCCCTATTACTGTTGAGGGCACCATATTCTCTCATTTTCCCAGGCTTAAGCCCAAGTGTCAATCCAATGACTTCACTATCTCTCAGCCTTCCCCAATATCCAATATGTTGTGAAGGTCTATCAATTTCACCTTTGCAGCACCTCTAAAATATGCCCCTCGAATTCTCTTCGTTGACACTGCCACCATCTTGGGGCAGGACCTCATCATCTCATGCCTGTGCTACAGTTAGCCCTTCCAGATCCAGAGAGTTAGGGGCACATGCCCATGTGATGTGGAAAATACCCATAAAATACTAAAAAGAAGACCTTTTTGGTCTCTTCACACCAGAGAAGTCTGAATTATTATGGTAGTAATAGATAACATATGTTAACATTATATGACACTATACATCCATTTCTGAATTTCTAAATTTTTCTGTGTCATCTGCTGGCCTTCACATGTCATTAGCAGCTTCTGAAAAACTCCCCCAAAATTCCCACTTAATTTCTTATGCTGACCCATGATAGATCTATACCATGAGAGTTGGATGTGGAAGAGATAAATGTATTACAGTGCTTTTGCTGGTGAGTCTGCCTGCATCAAGTGTTTCCCCAATCCATTTCATCTGCCATTCAGCCACCAAAGTGATTTTCTTAAAACACAGGTCCAACCATGTCACCTCTATTAAGAAGTAAACTCTAATGGTTCCCTTTAAAATTTCCAGGAAGACATACAAAATCTCTGTTTGGTGTTCAAAATTCTCCATAACCTAGATCCCCCTTCTACCTTTCTAATCTTCTTGTACCTTACACTCCTCCACAAAGTTTTCATCCAGTGACACTGGCCTCCTGGCTGTTCCACTAAGATCTCTCAGCTCTGGACATTTTCTCTGATCGTCCTCCTTCCTCAATGCAACATTCCATCTTCCCTAACTTCCTTTGTTTTCCAGTTAAAATCTCACTTTCTATAGGAAGCCTTTTCCAAAAAGGCCTATCCATATCTGGCCACCAGATCCAGATGGCTCCTGAGGAAAAAATGAGGCTGGTGAACCCACTTGGGGTTTTCTTGGCAAAGACACCAGAGTGGTTTGCCACTTCCTTCTCCAGCTCATTTTACAGCTGAGGGGACTGAGGCAAACAGCATTAAGGGACTTGCCTAGGGTCACACAGCTAGTAAGTATCTGAGGCCAGATTTGAACTCAGATTTTCCTGACTCCAGGTCCAGCACTCCATCCTCTGTGTTGCCTGCTAATCATATAGCAGAGTACACCTTTATCTAGCAGAAAGATTTCCACTGATAGCTAAAAAGCAATAAAGGACAAACAGAACAGCAGCAAGGATTCCACTTTGGGGTTCTATCCAGATGTTTTCCCCATCCTCCTCAAATCCCACCTTTGGCAGGAATCCTTTCAAGATACTCCCAGGCTGCTAGTACTTTCCTTTTTGAAATTACCTTCCATTTACTCTGCATTGACTGTTACCTACTTATAGACACGTCTTAATCCCCATCTGAAGGTGAGCGCCTTAGGGCAGAGGCTGCCTTTCACGGGATCCTCAGCATTCAGCACAGTGCCTGGAACCCAGCAAACACTTAAAAAATGTTTGTTGATTGACTGTCCTGGCCTGGCTGCTTCCACCCAAATTTTTTTAACAAATATACAACCAGTACTAACAGAAAGCAGCTGAAAGCACACATTCTCCAACTCTTTAATTAACTTGAGGAGCCTAAAATGTGCAGCTGTTGCAGAAACTAAAAGTATTTACTACAGTGAGTGTCATTAAAGTGTGTGCCAAATCATTAAAACACTTTATATAGTGATTTATGATTTTCAAAACATTTCCATATACATTCTCCCTCTGGGTCCTTAAAACAGCCCTGTGAGTTGGACAGGTATTATAATTCCCATGTTACAGATAGGGAAACTGAGGGCACCTCAGAGAGGTAGGTCATTTACCCAAGGTCACAGATGGTTATGGGTAAAACAAACATTATTACAGTTCATGCATAATCATCTCCCCTTGCCAAGTTACTAAACTGACTCTGGGACCCTTCATCCTCCCTTGAAATGAATGCAGGCAGCAGGTTGCCTTTACACCTAGCTTTCTGCCAAGGCCACTACATATTAATTTTATTTAGACAAGGTTGCTTGGCAAAATTAAAGACTGGATTTTCTATTGTTTCTGCAGCTGCACACAAATGAATAGCTCAACCCTGGTCTTTCAGTGAATGAATTTTTTTTTAAATGTGTGACTGGGTAGGATAACAGCATGTCTTTGTTTTTATTCCCAGGTATAAAAATGTAGCTACTGATTCTGCTTCCTTCTTTTATATGTTTGTGTTTTTTTCTCTAATATTTTTCTTTAATTAAGTAGTGTGGAGATGTTTTACCATAAGCCCACTGATTCTGAATGTAGATAAATAACTTTTAGGTAGTCAATCATTAAGTCTCTCATTAAGTGTGGAAGCCCAAGACAAGCTCATAATGGATTTCCTGTCAACAGAGAGGCCTATTCATTAAAATGGGAGTACTAAATAATACTTTTACCACCCTTTGCTCTGTTTGCCTGAGGAGGTGGTGACTGAGACCCAGGACCACAAAGAAGACAATATCATTCTCTCCCTCTTAATAATAACCATAATAATAGCAATACTAAAGTCTAACACTCACCTAGCACTTCAAAGTTTGCAAAGCATGTACATTATGTCATTTAATCTTCCCATCAGCCCTGGGAGACAGGCACATTTCTTATCATCACCATTTTGCAGATGAGGAAGGAAGCTAAGGGTCACAGAGCTACAAAGGATCTGAGGAAGAATTTGGAGTTTTCCTGACTCCGGGTCCAGCCCTCTACCCATTGCACCTCCTAGCATGTCATGTTAATGGAATTGAGTAATGGATTTGGAGTCAGCTTCAAATCTCACCCTGACCCTAGCTGGCTGCATAATTTTGAGCAAGTCAATCTCCTTCTCTTTGAATCTGTTTCCTCTTCTGTAAATTAAGGAATAAGGACTGATGACATCTGTGTAACCTGCCTCACAGGATTATCATGGGAGCTCCTCTAATGGGCAGGGAATCTCAGGAGTCCTTGAAATAGCAGCACCTCAAAGACCCCTTGTCCTGCTTTCCCCCATTTCCCCACAAGCATCCTTCTGGGAATCAACGGCAAAGGAGATGTGGCCTAGAAACTGCTCCTGCAGGTGCTACAGCCACAGCTACTGGAGATCCAAAAGAGAAAGTTCTTCCCACCAGAGTCCGTGACTCTGTCAGATGGTACAACCTCAGAAACCGATAAGATGCTATCACTGGAAATGTCAAAGAGGAAGCATTCCCATCTGCCTCATCTGCTTGGCCACTACACCCTAAGGACCATGGAACCTTTCTATGCAACTCGGAACTAACGCTTTAGGTAACGGCCAGACAGAGATACTGAGACAGATAAAACTATTATTATTTCTCCCATTAGAATGGGAATTACTTGAGAACAAGGGTTATTCCCACTTTTGTATCCTCTACACTTAGCACAGAGAATTACACATGGTAAATGCTTCATAAAGGCTTTTTCATTCACTCATTTAACAATCAAACAATAATTATCTTTTCAGCACTTACTGAGTTCCAGACATTTAAGATTGCTGAGAATATTCTACCTCTCTCTGTTTCTGGATGTGTCTCATCTGTCTCTGTCACACACACACACACACACACACACACACACACACACACACACACACACACACACCCTAATTCCTTGATGAATTAAACTATAATGGTCTATAGAACCATGATAATATAGATACATCTATTAATTGTGGTCACTCAGAGGACACATCTGGATATTTCCCAAGATTTCTCCCACAGCATAGATCAAACATAATTTGTACAGAGCATAGCACTAAGCCTTGCAGGAGACATACAAATTTAAATAAGATAAGTCTACCCCCAGTGGAGCATCTAGGCTACTAGGGGGATGAGCCACAAATACAGGTAACTGAATAGCATAGTTGTGTGCACTAGAGAGGTGCAAACATAAACTCTTCTAAGGGTGGGGAGAAGTAATTTATTTATCACCATGAGAATTATGGAGGAGGTGGCATTTGAAAGCGTCTCAAATGATTATGCAGAAGTTAAAAGGCAATGAGAAGACATCCCAGGAAACTTTATTTTTTGGCAACATGAAATATAACTTCAAACAAAATTTTAGAAAGAACTACTTTTTCCTGCTGGAAATTTACTTTGTAATTAACAGATAAGAAAGAACTCTAAATTTAGTCAAGTAGCTTATTCCTAATAACCTTTCTTTACAGATATTTCTATCATCTTACCCAAAAATCTAATCTGTGAACATTCTCCTCCACTTTAAAGAAAAAGCTTTTGAGTCAGGCAGCCAGGTGGAACAGTGGACAGAGCACCAGCTCTAGAGGTGGGAGGACCCCAGTCCAAGTCTGACCTCAGACATTTACCAGCTGGGTGACCTTGGGCATGTTACTTAACCCGTATTGCCTCAAAAAAAAGAAAAGAAAAAAGCTTTTCTGTTATCTAACTCATTTTCACTTCATTAATTCTATTCAAGGGATTCCCAAATTCTGTTACCCTTTGAGCCTTTCATTATACTAAGCACCCTCATAATTCTGGTTCTGTTCTCATTCATCTCCACACTTCTCATGCCTCTTACCCACCAGCACCATTCCACTTTATATATTGTCTCCAGAGTCTGTCTTCTCTCCTCCAGACATGAGCAGGTCATTGCCTTGTTCAGAGCCTTTGGCCTTCTTAGCACCTTCCATCTTGACAAGGATGGATCCTTCTACTCTCTAATCCAAGGGCCTTCTCACACTGTCACCTCTTTTCCCTGTCAATGACCCAAGCTACCTCCACAGCTCTTCTCACGTACAAAGACACGCTGATCTCTATCTCTGTCTGAAACTTGCTCTTTTGAATACATTTCTTCACTTCCCCTCCTGCAAAGGACCAGGGGATAGAGCTCAGGGCCTGAAGTCCTTAAGACTCATCTTCTTGAGTTCAAATCTGGCCTCTGACACTTCCTAGCTATATGACCCTGGACAAGTCACTTCACCCTGTTTGCTTCAGCTTCTTCATCTGTAAATAAGTTGGAGAAGGAAATGGTAAACCATTCCAGTATCTCTGCAAAGAAGATCCCAAATTCAATCAAAGAGAGTTAGACATAACTGAAACGACTCAACAACCATAACAGTAAGAAGCAAAGGACCATTTCATATACTCTGAGTGCTGCCCCAACCCCAATCCCTGATTCTATACACCTCTATGAACTGGACCCTAGCCCTACCCCCCAACTCACTGCATAACGATCTTCTAAGTCTTCTCCATTTGTGGGATGTTCTCTGTTCATCTTTCTGCATCAATGTAGTCTGCTTTTAAAAGAGTCTGCAAGTAGTGATAGGACCCATGCCTATTCAAATCTGTACAATACCGAGGCTGCTGAAACAAATACAGCACTGAGCAGCACAAGTACACAATGACTGATTATTCAATGAACTTAAGGAAATGGCTATATTTAAGAGGGTAAACAGTAGCTAGTACCTTTCTGGCTGGAATATAGAATATGACAGGAATATAAGACCAAATCGATTCCAATGGTTAATGACAGTCAATAGGGATCACAAACAGTAGAATGTTCATTAGGCCCTAGCATACTCTGATGGTCTCTGTTCCCCAAAACAGATGGATGTACTCAGAAGAAATGCAACATAAATTTCATGAAGCCAAAAGGGACTTGATCCAGGGACCAGCACACAGAAAGAATGGGCTTCCCTTTCTCCAAGTCGATGATCCCCTCCAGAATAGGATAAGAATAAACAAAAAACAAGGCCATGTGGGATATCTTGAATAAGGACATTGTTACTCTTCTTGATTATGGCAGTAGTATCATTATTGGGTTTAGATTCCAAGAACTTTAGTTTAAATCCCAACTCCTTTATACTTAACTTGGTATATGACCAAGGCCAAGATATTTCTCCCCAATCTTGGTCAAAGTTTCCTTATCTGTAAAATAAAAGAGCCAATTGAAAGAGAGGAACAATTTTAAATGTAGGCCTGCTCTCTGTAGCACCAATGCAATATTCACAGCCCCCATTACCATTACACTCTCTACCATAAATGGGGTACTAAGTAAATCAAACCAGATATGAGTAACTTTGTTCTTCCGTCACATGTAACTTGAGGACTACATCCATTGGCTCATACATCTAGAGGTGGAAGGGGCCTTGGAGGCCATCTGTCGAGTCCAACACTTGATGATGATGAAAGTCAGGCCCAGGATGGTTAAGTGCTTTGCCCTAGGTCATACAGGGAGTATCAGAGATAGGACCTGAACCTAGGTGCAATGTACTATGTTGACTCACCATACCATAGTACTGGGAGGGATCCAAACTAACATTACCAAGATCTTGCTAGTGAAAAAATAAAGTCAGAACAGCTCTGGTGATCCCCACCATAGCCATTGTTTATGTTTAAGAAATAAATAAACATGATGTTGTTGCAATGGGATCTGAGGCTCATGATTGATGACAGAGCCTGCCCCAGAGAAATAGCCAGTCTCTCTCATCAATCTGTTTCTTCCTGCCTTCTCCTTACAGATGGAAGAATTACAGAACAGGAAAGAGGTTGACTATCCCTTATTTTTGCCTCTGGCCCTAAGCTAAAAAAAGTAGAGTATTTACTGGCAGATGTTGCCAGTTAACACCAAATTATGCTCACTCCAGCAGAAGGCCAAACTATAGTTGTGAAGGGAGCCCAAGTTTCTGAGTACTCACAGATTTTCCAGCGGGAGGAAAGAAAATGACTGAGACATATGCCACAAAGAAAAATTTAAATGACTACATATGTCCCCTGCAAGCATCCAGGAAGCAGGTGGGATGATTTGTCTCCTTAAAAGCAAATAATGCTCATGAGAATTCTTTCCAAGACATCTATCATCATGGTGCTGGAGTGCCATTTTGAAGATGATATTTGCTTTTGAGAGTTATAAGAATTCTGAGTGGAATAAGAATATAGGGCACTGACCACCAAAACACTGAGCTTACATCACCTGTCACTTATCCATCCCTTCTCTTCAGCAACATGCCTATGAAATTAAGAAACCAATATCAGCATGCTGGCTCCTGATGCCTGTATATCCCAAGGAGCAAAATGACAGCACTCCATCTCAATAAGCCTTCCTAACCAAAACCAGAAATATAACAATAACAATAATAATAGTCAGCATTTATGTAGTGCTTTATGGTCTGTAGGATGCTTTTTGAGGGGAAGAGAACAAGCATTAAATGCCCACTATAGGCCAGGCATTGTGCTAGGCTCTTCACAAATATTATCACATCTGATCCTTTATAATTTTTTTTATCCTGTCAAAAATCCTGGGTTGTAGGTCTTATTACTATTCCTATTTTACAGATGAGGAAACTGAGCATAAAGTCACTTGTCCAGGTCCAGGCCTCTACCCATGGTGCCACCAAGCTGCCTCAGTGGCTGTTTCCAAACCATAAGGATAAGAAGGAAGCTAAGCTGCTGCATTAGTTCATATTTCTCCTCATTTCATCAGCACTTGGGCTCTCCAAAGCTCTATTACTCCACCACACACACACCCCACTTCTCATATGGGGGCTTAAGTCAGAGTTGCATGCATTTTCTCTTTTGGTAAGAGGGTACCCAAAAGGCTCTTCATTAAGCAAATATGTATAGGATCTCAGCTCTGGAGATGGAAGGAAGCTCAGAGGCCATCAAATCCAATCTGCTCATGCTACACAGAAGGGAATGGAGATCCAGGAAGATACTGCCAAAGGCCACGAAGGTAATAACCATTACAAGGAGAGCTTGAACCCAGGTTTTCTGACTTCTGCACTATTGACCTTTCCACTGTCCCACACTAAGAAGATGCCCCTAACTAGATAAGTATATAAGTTTTTGTTTTGTTCCTTCTTTCCCTTGGATGCAATCTAGGGATAAGAATCAGCCTAACAAAAAGTTTCTGAGGAAAATGCTAAGAGAACTGGGGGGAAGGTCAGAGGGAAGAAAAAAGATGGAAAAAAAGAAATTTACATAACCTTATTATATATTTAAAAGAAATAGTAAGTTGTATATAATAGATTTACAATTTCATGTGCAATCTTTTTTTATTAGACTATGTGATGGAAATGCTTGTTTTATTCTATAACTTAAAAATAAAATTTTTAAAAATAGCTCCTAACAAGTAAACTGAAAGAAATCAGAGAAACAGATTCAAGAATAAACTAAACCAATGACAACATCATCATGCAGAAAGGAGTTATCACAGGGAAAAGAATATTTCACATATCCATAAAACAAAGGACTAACCCTAACTGAAGGACATTTATCAAGAACAGAAGGCCCACCTACTATTACCCTGGAGTGCCTGGAATCAATGTACATAGGCAGAAATGTGTTATAAACATACACCTTGAGTAATCAGCAGCAGCTGTGGGGGAAGATGGAGCCTTCCTCCTACAGCCTTGTTACTAGCAGAGCTTAATTTAAGGAAGTTCACAGTGGATGAGGGAAGACTAACATTATTGGTCTGTTTTTCACATAAATTCAATTTGTACAATAGCTGCCAAGAAGGGCTAATCATCCATTTAAAAAAAAAAGCCTCAAAGTGTTGCTTTGCCTAGACCTGGGTGGGGAACCTGTGGCCTCAAGGTCACATGTGGCCCTCTAGGTCCTCAAGTGTGGCCCTCTGACTGAATCCCAACTTCATAAAAGGATTTGTTCTGTAAAACTTGGACTCAGTTGAAAGATCTCACCCAAGGTCGTAGACGGCCATATGTGGCCTTGAGGTCACAGGTTCCCCACCCCTAGCCTAGATCATTAGTCATTTTTCTTCCAAGTAGGTCTCTTTACTGGAGACCAAAGGGAGCTTGCTTCTAATACACTCCTCCTACCCCTCAAAAACAGCATCCCTACCAGCTGTGTGACCCTGGGCAAGTCACTTAACCCAGATTGCCTCACATAGAAAAACCAAAAAACAGCATCCCTCTTTTCTGTTGGTTATACCCATGGCAGCTGTCCTGCTCAACCCTGTCTGCTTCCTTCAACAGTCTCTTTACCTTGTATAATCCCAAAGTGGACCGCTCATCTGTTCTTCAGTGGTGTCCAACTCTTGGGGACCCCATTTGGGGTTTTCTTGGCAAACATACTAGAATGGCTTGCCACTTCCTTGTCCAACTCATTTGACAGATGAGGAAACTGAGGCAAACAGGGTGAAGTGACATGTCCGGGGTCACATAGCTAATACATGTCTGAGGCCAGTCTAAACTCAGGAAGATGAGTCTTCTGACTCCAGACCTGGCACTCTATCCACTGCACCACCTAGCAGCCGCACAGATCACCCATCCTCAAAGTGTCTTCACTAACAAAATTCTATCAGTCTAATTATCCTCCCTACAATTTTGTCATGGGCTGAGCATTCAGCACTTTATGTGACAAGGATGAAAATGCTTATCCCCATTTGCAGCAGAGCCTCAGTGAGTCCTTTTTGACAGCTCAAAGCTCAATGACCTTCTCTTTCAAATCCCTACCACTTACATCCTTCACACTTCTGCACCAAGTTGTTGGATCTGTTGTCTTCTATCTCCCATCCAAAGCTTGGTTACCTTTCTGACATCTGTCCAGCCACCTCCCACATCTAGTATCAAAGTGCCGCCATACATATTTTATACCTTACTGCAGGGGCTCTTAATGAGGGGTCTATGGATAGTTTTCAGGGGGCCTGTGACTTTAATTTTTTAAATATATGTTTGTAACCATATTTCAAAATAACTGGTTTCTTTTGTTAATCCTAAGTATTTTATTTCATGCAACTAAAAATATTGTTCTAGAATAAAAGTTATTCCCCAACTGGTAAATGGTCAAATGATATAAACAGGCAATTTTCAGAGGAAGAAATTAAAGATATCTATAAGCATATGAAAAAATGCTCTAAATCACTATTGATTAGAGAAATGCAAATCAAAACAACTCTGAGGTACCATATCTCAACTGTCAGATTGGCTAAGATGACAAAACAGGAAAATGACAAATGCTGGAGAGGATGTGGGCAAATTGGAACACTAATGCATTGCTGGTGGAGTGGTGAGCTGATTCAACCATTCTGGAGCACAATCTGGAACTATACCCAAAGGGCTATAAATAACTGCATACCCTTTGACCTAGTAATACAACTTCTAGGGTTGTATCCCAAAGGGATCATAGAAGTGGGACAAAGACCCATATGTACAAAAATATTTATTTTTGTGGTGGCAAAGAATTGGAAATTAAGAGGATGCCCATCAATTGGGGAATGGCTAAACAAATTGTGGTATATGAATGTCATGGAATACTAGTGTGTAGAACAATAATAATAATATTGTGCAGAAATGAGGAGCAGATGGACTTCGTATTTACCTGGAGAGGCATATATACAAACTGATGCTGAGTGAGAAGAGCAGAACCAGGAGAAATTTGTACACAATTACATACACAGCTTATGTGTGATGACCAACTTTGATAGACTGGACTCTTCTCAGCAATACAAGGTTATAAGATAACTCCAAAAGACTCATGATGGAAGATGTCTACATTCAGAGGAAGAACTAGAAAGAACAGAGTTTGAATGCAGATTGAAGCAAACAACATACTCTCTTTCTTTTTCTTGTTTGGTTTTGTTTCCTCTTTCCCATTGTTCATTCCATCTGTTACAATCCTTCTTTACAACCTGACTAATGTCTAATGTGAAAATATTTGCAGATCCTATACTTGATTGCATGCCACAGGGAAAGAAGAGAGGGAAGGGAAGAGGAGAGGGAGAAAATCTGAAACTCTAGGGATTGTGGAATTGAATCTTGTAAACTAAAAGTAAACAAACAAATTAATAAGACAAAAAAATTATATATATATATATATATATATATATATAGTTCTTATAAATGGTCCACAGAGTTCACCAAAGGGAAGTGTAACACAAAAATGGTCACTAACCAGTGACAAAGGACAAAGTTAGCTCTCCTATATTGTGTTCCATAACATTAACAGGGTTAATGCAATCACATGTAGTCACAAATGTCTGCACCTCTTCCTGAACACATATATACTCTGTCAAAAGGAAGCATGGGTCATGTGGGTATCCTCTACACAAGATGGGTCAGAGTAAAACACTACCTTACACTTGCTTAACATTTTATACTTTTCAAAGTACTTCCCATACAGTCTTATTTAGTTAGCACCCTATTATTCTGTCAACCTCTGGATTTTTTTTAAGCCTGAATTTTAAGGCCATCAGACCCAAAATGCAGCATGTTCTATAGATTCCAAAGGAAGTACAACTATGTGAGAACAGAGTAAAAACACTAGCCTGCTCACATTTCCAGGTGTCTGAACTGCTAATGTTCAAAAGAAAAATCCTTTCTAGTCTTCCCAATCACTTCTTTGCCAATAGGTTCATCCTTCCACTCTTATTGTCCACTTCTTCCCGTGTGAGCTATCAGGAACAATATAGCATTCCACTTCTAAAAGTGTACATAGGGCAACTAGAAACTCTTCTAGGGCTAAAGTCTTCGCTAGCACCATGGCAACTTTTTAGAGCAATATGTGGCCTTGGCCCAGTGTACACATTTTCCTGCTCACTCATCCCCTGTGATGAAACCCCTCCCATTTTCCCTTGGTGGGAATTTTGTCCATCACTCCCATTGAATATAAAAAAGCATCTTCAATATCCTAAAATGGGTCCCCTCACACTAAACATCTTTAGATAAGTATTAGATTGCTGGGGCAGCTAGGTGGCGCAGTGAGTAAGAGCCCTGGCCCCAGAGTTGGGAAGACCTGGGATCAGGTTCCGGCCTCTACTTAACACCCACAAAAAAATAACTGGCCGTGTAACCTTGAGCATGTTACTCAACCCCAATTGCTTTAAAAAAAAAAAAATTAGATTGCCACTTGTCAAAGAACTTTAAAACAGATTTTTTTTTTCCAGGTACAAGTTGGACTAGATGGATGCAGAGGACTCCGGAGGCTAGGTGGCACAGTGAATACAGTACTGGCCCTGGAGTCAGAAGGACCTGAGTTCAAATCTGACCTCAGGCACTTACCACTTAACTAGCCATGTGACCTAGGGCAAGTCACTTAACCCCAAATGCCCTGCTCTCCCCCTCAAAAATAAAAGGCAAAAAAATAAATAAAGCTGGATGCAGAGGAGTGTTTTGAGAAATTATGTCATCCTGAAAGCACCTTTCCTTCATTAAACTAAGAGGAAATAGAATTTTTCCATTTCTCAGTTCAATTTGGGGTGTTAGTATAAAGCCAGCGGAGGTGATATCAGTGAAACTAGACCAGCTCCAGAACCCTGGAATAAAAGCCAGCAGAGGAGGAACAGATATGAATACAGGAACTCAGGGATCTTGCTAATAAGGCTATCCCTTACTCTTTCATTTTCCTGGACACTCCAGTGACCACATTGTACTCTCTGCCAGAGACAATTCAGTACTGACCAGAGACTATAATGGAGTTTTAAAATTCCAAGTTAAATTTAAGTGGGAATGATTATAACAGGGAATGACCAGAATTCCTAAATTCTCATTCTACTTAACATGAAAAATTCAAGTTTCATTGGTATGATTTCTATGAAAATAAAAGGTCTGAGTTGCTAATTCTCTACACTAAGAGTAAATTCAAAATTTCATCATAAGATAACTTAAACTTTTTTTGGGGTGGGGTATTCTTTGTAATCCCTGGGGATTAGCCAATGCTGTGCTAGTGGTTAGTGGGAACAAGAACTTAGAAAAAGTGTTTGTTAAGTGCTTGAGTGATTTCCTGGGCAAAGTTTTCGGCTAATCAATGCTTTTACTGAAGGCATGTAGTGAGGTAGAAAATGGGCATGCTGGAACAAAAACTGATGTTGGTATGAGGCAGACTACTCCAAAGGCCTAGAAAGAGATCTATTGTTAGCCCTTTGGCTAATAGACCTTAGGTAAATCACACATGCTCTAAGCACCTCAGTTTAAAATGGGGGTGGGAGAGAGGGGAAACCTGTTTTTTCTACACCATAAAGTAGTAATGAGGATGAAATGAGAAAGTAATGTATGGGAAAGCACTCAGAACATAAATACAACTTGTTATTAAGAACTTGCTTGGGAGCAGCTAGGTGGTGGAGTGAATAGAGCACTGGCCCTGGAGTTAGGAGGATCCAAGTTTGAATCCAGCCTCAGACACTTAACACTAGCTGGGTGACCTTGGGCAAGTCACTTAACCCCAACTGCCCTGCCTTCTCCCCTCCAAAAAGAAAAAAAATCTTTAAAAAAAAAAAAGGACCTGCTTGGTGGCCAATTTCTGAAAGTATTTCCCCAGTGAATCCCCCATCTACTTTTTCTGCCACTAGAATAATACATTGATATGAGCTTTATGTATCACAGCATGAGGCAGCATCTGGTGCAGAGGTTCATACAGGAAGGAAGAGACTTCAAAAGATAAGAGTGGCCAAATAACCCTGGAGTTTCAACGGAAAAGCAAAGCATTCTTTCACCCTAGTCATAATAACGGCAGAACCAAAAGGCAACTGATGAATAGAATGCAAAACCAAGGGTTTCCCAAAAAATAAGATTATACTCCAATAATCTAGAGGAAACACAAGAAAATCCTCTAGAAGAAGCTGCTTCTTTAGAAAAACTAAAATAGTCCAGAGAATTTTTTTGATCATATTTTTCCCCTCCACAGGGAACCTAATAGTACATTTATTCCCCAATCAGAAAGAGAAAATTCCCTTCAGAGAATGCATGTTTCATACTGGCATCAGTGAAAGGGTGACTAAGAAATATGCAGAAGATGACTGAATGTCAAAGCTAAAGTAGAAAAGAAGAATAAAGACACAAAAGATAGTTTCCCCATGAAGACCCTGGAAACCAAGAATTCCATTTCAATTTACTGGGAAGATAAGTCCAAAACTCACATTTGAATTCAAACATATGTTCAGCCTGGAAAGTATCAAGGTTATCCTCTCCCTCTCCTCCCTCCTTCCCCACACTCCCCCTAACATTTTGGCTTTGAAGAGCATGAGGAAAAATGGAAACTTCTGGTTCAAATATCAGTTGTAGAGTCTGTCTTTTACTGGTAACGTCCATTTTCCTTAAGTAGAAAGTGGATAATAAGCCACACTAAAAGAAAGGTGCGAGGATCAACCTGCATACACCTGACAAGGGAGAGCACCTGCTTGCCACACACCCAAAGCTCGTGCATACAGATTGACAGAACGTACTGTGCCAGCAGTAAAGAAAACAAACAGCAAGGAAGGCTTCAGGCCACAGTAGGTGGGTAAAAGGATCTTCCAACTATGTGAGCATCACCCCAGGCTCAGTGGAGGGAAGCTACAGAGTTTTCAGGCTCTGAGTTTAAGGAGAGATGACTTGATCTGTTTGGCAATCTTTGACCTCTCACTGGCCTTAGCTCCCCACATCTAGCCAAAAGCCACTGAGTTGTCCTTCCCAGCACGAGTTCGTATCCATTTCTCCTGCCCCACCCCCACAGCAGAATCCTTGGTCTTCTCCCAACTGGATCCTGGCAACTGCCTCCCTGCTGCTAATACCACTCCCTCAAAGTCAAAACCTATTTTCCTAATCTGTCAATGTCATTCTTCCTTTTTAATATCCTGCAGTGAATTCTCTTTAACTAAATTTACTGTATGCTTAGCCAACCTGAACTTAACATACTCTAATCTCCAGCTACTTCTTTTTCCCTTTATTTGAAGCCTGCCATTTGAAGCCCTCTCTCATTTGGTGCCAACCTACTAGATTCATCCCATCTGACCCCAGCAGACAGAATCAGGACTGATAAGTAGAAGTTACAGCGGCATATTTTGGCACGGGAGGAGAAAATTCCTAATAATTAGACCTATTCAAAAATAGAATGTACTTCCTTGACAGGTTACTTTCTCATCATGGAACTTTCATTAAGCAGAGGCTGGGTGAACACTTTTATTTTAAACAACTGTCAGGGAGAAGTTGGCTTAGATGAACTGTAAGGTTCCTCCTGACCCTAAGATTTACTGATCTCCTATTATCCACTGCCTTAGAGACTTTCCTTCAGCAAAATAGACAACATTATGCAAACATACCTCTTGATTAACTTCCTATGCCTTTGCTTCCTCGGTCTGGAATAGACTCATACCACTGCCATCTCCCCACACCATCATCAGCACCCCCACCACCATAGTTTTATCTACTCCTATCAGCAGCTAAAGTTTTCTCTATATGGTCAGTATCTTGTACCTATTTACATATGTAAGAGCATCTCTCCCATTATGACGTAAGCTCCTTAAGGACAAAAAGAATTTTGTCTGTTTTTGCATCCCCAGCATTTAGCTCAGTTTCTGGCAAATAGTATGCATTACAAAGACATGAGAATAGCCTTGTTCCTCAGAGAGCTTATAGTTTAATGAGGCAGATGTTGATATGAATATTAATATAAATGTATGTATACACATGTAAAATAGATATGATAAATGCTTAACATATTAGTTGAATCAAAATGATAGCTGCTTGAGTTATAACCACCTGAGAAAAGCTATTTGACTCAAAATTCATCTGACTCAATCACCTTTCCTCTAGGAAAATCCCATATAGTCAGTCCTGAGCATGGTGATAACACTTAAGACAGACAGACAGACAGACAGATAGATAGATAGATAGATAGATAGATAGATAGATAGATAGATAGATGATAGATAATGCCTAGTTTCAGTGAAGTTGTAAGGAAAAAAGTTGGGGGAGGAACATGTTAATTTATACATTATTTTTAATAGTTTTTAAAAATGTCTATGACCCTAACAATTATAATCAATGTTTTATAAAATTATTTTAACTCTACAAAGAGATTAACACCAGTCTTTTAGTGAGACCTTAGCAAAGTTAGTTTCCCAAGGTCATTCTAGGTTACCATAGAATTATAGTTCTGGATGAAAAATTATTTCTTTAGCGTTTAATACTTTACTGTGTATTACACCTGAGGGACAAGACAGCCTGTTGTCAGGAAAGAGTGTTGGACTTGGAATCAGCAGAAACCGATGCACAAATCCCACCTCCAGCTGTTCCTTGCTATGGGAAGTCTTTGGCCCTCCAAGTGCTTTACACATGTACTTGCCCATATGCAAGAGACTTGATCTTTTTGAGCCTCAGTTTCTTCACTTGTAAAATGGATTTCTATAACAAAATTTTCATAACAGCACTGTTTGTGGTAGGAAGGAATAGCAAGGGGGCAGCTAGGTAGCACAGTAAATAGAGCACTGGTCCTGGAGGACCCGAGTTCAAATCCAGCCTCAGACACTTAACACAAAAACTAGCCCTTTGACCTTGGGCAAGTCACTTAACCCCCATTGCCCTACCATCCCTCTGGAGGAGCAGGAGGAGGAGGAAGAGGAAGAAGAGGAAGAAGAAGAAGAAGGAAAAGAAAGCCAAATGGATCCTATTAGTTTTGTTTAAAAAAAAAAAACCACCAGGGTGGCTAGGTGGCACAGTGAGTAGAGTGCCAGCCCTGAAGTAAGAAGGACCTGAGTTCAGATCCGGCCTCAGACATTTCACAAACACACACACACACCTAGCCGTGTGACCTTGGGAAAGTTACTTAACCCCAATTGCCCTCCAAAAAGCAAAAAAAAACCAAAAAACAAAACCCAACACCTTGGGGCAGCTAGGTGGCACAGTGAATAGAGCACCAGCCCCTGACCCTGGAGTCAGGAGGATCTAAGTTCAAATAAGACCTCAGATACTTAACGCAAAAACTAGCTGTGTGACCTTGGGCAAGTCACTTATGCCCAATTACCCTACCCTCCACCCTCCAAAAAGCAAAAACAAAACCAAAACAAAACAAAACAAAAAAACACCTTATATTAGAAAGTAATTCTTTTTTTTGCAGTAAGAAATTATGAAGATGAGAAATTCAAAGTTACATGGGAAGATCCATATGAGTTTTTACATGGTGAAATAAAGAAAAAAAGAAAAATATGCCCAACTAGAACAACACAAAAGAAGAGACTGACTTTTCTAAGAAGATCCAGACAACAGACAATATGACATAAGTCCTTCCTATAAGGACGAGAGGTGAGGGGCTACTAGAACAGAAGGGTGGCTACATATCAGATTTAATTACCATACCATGTAACTTTGCTTATTCTGCTTTGTCACAAGGGAAGATTCAGTCTGGAGGGGAAGAAAATGGTTCTCTATAGAAATGACTGTAATGCAATGACAAAATCCATCAACAAAACATTTAAAATAAAACAAACTGGGGAAAGACTTCTACTTCACCAGATTGCTACAAAGATCAAATGAGATCATGTATGGAAGGGCACTCTGAAAACCTTAAAATGTCAGCTGTTCTGATGGCTACTATTAGGAGGCTAAAAGTATCTAGGTATGCAAGTATTGACATTGTTTCCAGACTGATAGCTGGGTTTCCCACAAAGTATTTCCTCAAAGGCAAGAGAATTCTCCCTCCCCAACTCCCTAAGTAATTGAACTGAACAATTCAGTGTTAAGCAACCTTCTAAGTTCATGTGCTTGCTTAGAATCCAATTATTCTGAATGTCTGAAACTTTCTTTTTCTCCAGCTTGGCCGATTCATTTCCAGTGAAAGCTGGAGTTTGAGAAAGGGTCTGATCAATGAGGTGTCCTTTCCCTATCTGGGCCGTAAGCACCAGCACAAAGAGGATCACACAAGGGTTTTGTATTTTTCCAGGGCACAAACAAAACACTGTTCCAGACTCACTAATATGGAGAAATGCTTGGCTTGGGTACAAGAGTCCTTTGAAGAAGATATTTCTAAACTGCTTTTATTTCTACGAACAATTCCAACACTAAGGGTAGGAGTTCTTTTTGTTGGTTTTAGGAGGAAAGAGCACAGAGAAAGGAAGCAGGGCAAGAGAAGAAGGTTTGTGTTTTCCCTTTCCTTAAAAACTGAGTAAAATATCATGTTACAGGAACTCCTCTCTGGAGACATAATCGCAGCTCCATTCATAACTACTTGCTCAACTGTGATTTGCAAAATCCCTTAGCAATCCTCGCCAAGATTCCCTCTCCTGTTCTCTGAACTTCCCATCCACAATTTGCTTTAATTCCACAGCACAGTTTTTCAAAAGAAAAACCTCTATTTTTAAGAATTTTCCCCCACGTTGTCCTAAAGAACTAAGGAATATAAGTTCTTAAGATAAGGACAATTTCACTCTTTCGATTTATTTTGCACAGAATAATCTGCAATTGACAATGATAACAAGTCTTTTGGGGGAAAAAGAACTTCTTTGTTCTAAGAGCACAGGTCTGCTGCATTAAAAGGTTGGTGGAGTTTTGTTTGTTTTGGGCAATAGAAAGAACTTTTCAAAAACACAAGCATGACCAGCTTGTCTGCCAACTCCTATTTCAGCAAAGCAGCAGTAGTGAACTGTCGAGGAGTTTCCTAAGGAGAAAAGTTAGAAGTCCCCTTCTTTGGTGTCATTAAAGGCTTTCTTTGGGGTTGAGGGAGAATGTAGAAATAAAGGGCAAGCTTGGAATACATTTCTGAACTAAAGGATCTGGGGCTAAAGCTTTCAGATGAAGGGCCCTCCACCTAAGCATTACTCACATACCTCAGCAGTATGAAGCACAGAATTCTGGCAGGTTCTCCTCATCTATAAAGGCACTCAATAAGGCCCAGTAATAGTATGTTTTCTGGCCAACAACTAGCCTAGCACATTCAGAGAGGTTCAAACAACATCAGAAAGTTCATCACCAGAAGTTTCTGGCTGCAGAAACTCATTTTTCGCAATCTACTTAATTGTGGAGAGGGTGTAATCTATATCAGCACTGCTCACATGTCCTGAAATTACCCTTTTTCTGTTTTAAAACATGTCCTCTGTGGTTATCATATTCTGAAATTTAATAACAAATTAAAATCAAGATTCACAACATTTCATTGTTAAGTAAAATCAACATTCATAATAACCATAATTTCATAACTTTAAAAACTTTGATCATAATTATCAATTATATCATCTTAGCCATCTATCTTTCTTCAGACTGGAATTTTTATCATGTCCTATAGAAACTACTCCCAACGACTCAGCATCATTTTAGCTGCCTTTCTTTAAACATCAAAGAATGTTTTGACTTTATAAGAAATTAAATGGAAACAATTTCACACGTTTGGACTATACATAACCCTCACTAGGTCACAGAGTAGAAGCCACATCCCCACTCCTCTCTTCACCCTTCATCTAGAATCTTGCCTCATCTAAAACTCTTTTGTTAGAATTCTTCCACAATTTTCTTGGACACTGAGAAAATCCCCTCTAAATGCCAAAAGTTTAAGTCAGATTCTATTTTGTACTTGTCCTCTCTCATACACAGCAGAAAAGAAAAAAAACCGATGTGCAAAAAAGAACAAACATTTTAGAACAAAACTAAAAACCCACAGGCATTTAACAAGCACCATTTATAAAAAACAATCTACATGGTAATTACAGCAGCTTTTACTTATTAATAAATATACTTTAAAAAAGCCAACATGTATGGGGCAGCTAGGTGACGCAGTGAATAGAGCACTGGCCCTGGAGTCAGGAGGACCTGAGTTCAAATCTGGCCTCCCACACTTGACACACTTACTAGCCATGTGACTTTGGGCAAGTCACAACCCCAATTCCCCTCCAAAAAAAAAAAAAGGCAAAAAAAATATCCAACACGTAACTGCTATGATTACACAAAGAGCTTTCTCACATGGGCATTGTATTGTTTAAGACAACCCAGTGAGGTAGGGAAACTGAGTCATAGTACAGTTACAGTACAGAACAGTTCAGACTAGTCCAAGGTCACAAGCCAGTAAGTGGCAGAACCAGAATTTACACACTGTTCTTTCACCATGTCATTTTACATATCTTAAAACTGATACTTTTCTCCTTTGTTTTCTGTTTATCTTACTGTCAGCCCTGGAGTTGCTCCTCTGCTCTCCACCCTGGCACTGGGTGGGGTGGGGGAAAGGTGTCTGCAGGAGTCTGGGGTGCTCTGTGCTGTATTCAAGTAGAGAGCTTTCTCACATGCCTCCTCCCCCGCAAAAAAACCTGGTACCTTTCTAAATGAAAATGAAATAATAGGATTTTGAATATATTTTGGGTAAATGTTAAAATTATGGGGTATGATTAAAATGGTATAATGTATATTATAACATTACTATATTCAAAACAAATTTTTAATGGAAGAAAAAAATTCTCAACTCTTCTGCACTTTCTACTGAAATACAAAAACCAAGCTTTTAATAATTCCTTTTATGTAACTCTTAAGACAACAACCATATTTAAAGGACATTTTGAAAAAAGAGCTTCATGAACAAGAACTGACAATCAAAATGAATAGTTCAAGTGAAAGTCTCTTGGAAATGTTAAAAATGTCAAAAATGCTCCTTAAGAGAGTAATTAGAGCCTTAGGAAAATCTTTTTAGTACCTAGAGGGTAACAAAGTTAAGAGATGAAACCTTGAGGCAAAAAGACATGTACCAAGCCAGCATGGGGCACTGCATATACTTCTACAAACCCTTTGATAAAAAAAAAACCTCATTAATCCAGCTTTCCAGATAGCAGTTTATCATAGTGAACAGCAAGTAGTTATGGGAGCCCAGAGTATTTGCTGTTTTATCACCTCCACAGAAGAAAAGACCAGAAAATATCTGGTCCTCATCTGCAAAACTGTACTTTGCACAGCACAAATCACCACCCAATCACAGTAAGTAAATGGCTGCTTAACCCGATATACTAATTGACCACACAAATACCAAGTGAAAATCAAAGTTCTCCTGCTTTTCTGATAAAAGGTACTAAGTGCACATACTTTGATAGCCATCACTTTCTCCTTGGACAACCAGCAACTACTTATATTTGAAGTCTAAACAGATCACATTTAGAAATGTTTACACAGGGGCGGCTAGGTGGCACAGTGAATAGAGCACAGGCCCTGGAATCAGGAGAACCTGAGTTCAAATCGGACCTCAGACACTTAACACTAACCGTGTGACCTTGAGCAAGTCATTTAACCCCAATGGCCCTGCCTTCCACCATCCAAAAAACAAAAAACAAACAAACAAACAGAAGTGCCTACACCCTTAGCAGTCACAGACATGCACATTTAGAAGGAATTGTGAATAACGAACTGGGCTTCCTATAGGTAGATAATCGATTCCTGCTATCGCACTAGAAAATAGCATGGGGGACTATCTTTTATGGTTCTGGAGTTTATTTAGTTTACTTATTTATTCTTTCACTCATTACCTATCCATTCATTTATATTTGGTGGTTGGTAGATGGGGATTGGAGAGGTAATTTTGGAGAAAGTGGGGAAGAATATAAAATTGCTTTGCTGTTGCTTCCATACTTCCCCTTTCTGCTCACCATCATTAGGCTGGTAATGTAGCAGCAATACAGGCCAGATAGAGCAGGACCCTTAACAATGACAAGAAGGGTGGAGCATGAAGACAGCTCAAGTGGAAGGTGAGTAACTCCAAAGGAATTCTACCAACCTTGATCAGACCTACTCATATTTTAAAGGAACATGGGTACTGCTTCCCAAAAACTAGTGCACTTTAGAAAGGCCCCAGTCTCCTTATCCATCTTATTATAAAATCTGCCTATCACCTAATTCCTGGATTATCCAGAAAATTGGCTGTGGTATGGATGGAGCTGATTTCCTAGTTACAACCGGTACGGCTTCAATTCCACTAGCCAGACATGGAGGGGATGGAGACTCTAGTCTTACTCTGGGGGTCCATGAACTTGTTCTTTTTAATATTTTGCTAACTATATTTCAATATGTTTGGTTTTGGCAAGGTATAGTAGCACACACTTGGAATTCTTACTCTTCTGGGAGGCTGAGGCTGGTAGATAGATTGAGTTTGGGATTTCTAAGCACTGCCAGACTAACTAAGAAAGGATGAATTGGCCCAGATTGGAAATAGGACAGGTCAAAGTTTCTGTGCTGATCAGCAGTGGGGTCTCGTCCATTGGTGGCTACTGCATTTCCAGTCTCAGAGAGACAGAGAGACCCTAATCTATGAAAGGACATGACATAATATAACCACAACTCAACCATGACACAAATACAAATATAATACAACATATGTAGTTTCCTTTGTAATCCCATATATTGTTTTATGTATTTTAAAATATTCTAACAAAGGATACAAAGGCTGTACCAGACTGCCAAAGGGGTCCCGATATAAAAAAATTTTAAAAAACAACCTGGCCGGGGCGACTAGGTGGCCCAATGAGTAAGAGCGCCAGCCCGGGATGACCCAGGATCAGTCCTGGCCTCAGAAAATGAGCACCCACACATAAATAATGACTGGCTGTGTAACCTTGAGCAAGTTACTTAACCCCAATTGCTTAAAAAAATAATAAAAAAATTAAAAATTAAAAAAAATTTTAATCTTAAAATAAAAATGTAAGTCCACAAGGATTTGAATATGAATCAATAAATCCTATAGTTAGATAAACTGAAAGACTTTGTCTTTGAAATATCAAATTTGGGGGCGGCTAGGTGGCGCAGTGAATAGATCGCCGGCCCTGGAGTCAGAAGGACCTGAGTTCGGAGCCGGCCTCAGACACTTAATCCACACAAACAAAAAAACCTAGCCGTGTAACCTTGGGCAAGTTACTTAACCCCAATTGCCCTAAAGGGGCAGCTAGGTGGCGCAGTGAGTAAGAGCGCCGGCCTCGGAGTTGGGATGACCAGAGATCAGATCCGGCCTCAGAAAATGAGCACCCACACATAAATAATGACTAGCCGTGTAACCTTGAGCAAGTTACTTAACCCCAACTGCTTAAAAAAAAAAAAAAAGAAATATCAAATTTGACCTGCACAGGTGTTTTGCAAAATACCTGAAATATTTTCCCACCATCACAGGAGGTTACTAACTGCCCTTTCTTGGGATATGAATTTGCCTGGTTTTTAACGGGTATCCATATATATATTTAAACTGAAGGGTGGGGGTGGGAGGAGGAGGGTCAATATATAAGAAAAAGCAACTCCTCTAAGTCTATTCTGATGTTCCTCTCCCACCACTACACACATTCAGTTCAGGCTGGGTCCTATAGGGGCTAGAGAAGCCCTGGTTCATCTTAGTAGCAATGACATTACCCGTAGCAGCTACCCTCAGTCACTGTCACCAAACATAGCCTAGAGTAGCATTTTTTGTATAATGGACCCTCCAGTTGTTTGGCAAAACCTATGAACCCCTTCTCAAATAACGTTTTTAAAAGTTTATAAAATGAAACATAGGATTACAAAAGAAATCAATCATGCTTATTTGCCATTGTATTTGAAACTGGCTATAGCACTATCACACCTAGGCTAAGTATAGTGGCTATTTATGGGATTGATCCCAATGCTTCAGCATACTGGAAGATTTGTCCTGCTCTGTTAACTTCTCAGTACAATTCTTAAATAAAATAAATACAAATATAAATAAAATACATAGGATTATAACGGAAATCTAAGATTAGTGAAAATAAACATGCAATTTTTTTTCGAAGTTAATGGAATCCTCTAAAATCTATCCATGGACCCTGGTGGACTCTTGGTATAGAGGTTTGAAGAGGACTTATCTTTTATTCAGCCTATCCTGGGCAGATTGTACAAATATAAATGCCAGTTTACCCACCTCCAAGCTGGGTGAGAATGAGTAACCTAATACAGGGAGTGAAGTAACCAACCATGTCCCTCTCTGACCTTCCCAGAAGGGAAAATAAATATGAAAGCATTGCTAATAACACCTGATTTGATTTATGTCATATTTTCAAGGATGAACATACCTAAATTATCCCAGAGAGATGAGACTATATTCTTTATGTAAGATTTGTATAAGAGACTAGTTACAGCACCTCAGAATTGATATTGATGGGTGGGTCAGCACAGTGTAGAAACTCTTCTCAGAGGCTCAAGCCACACACACACACACACACACACACACACACACACACACACACACAGGCGCACACACATAGAATCAGCAAGAATTTACCTTTTGGCTTCTTCTAGATGGCACAGATATTCATATGCAATGTTCTGACGTCTTCTCTCGTCCATTTCTTCTGCAGAAAGTCTTTCATCATCCACGATAGCTATAAGTAGAAAAGGACAACATGAGAAATAAATTAAATCATACTTTTTTTTTACTTTTTTTGGAGGGATATTTGGGGTTAAGTGACTTGCCCAAGGTTGCACAGCTAGTAAGTGTTAAGTGTCTGAGGCTGCATTTGAACTCAGGTCCTCCTGACTCCAGGGCCGCTGAAAAGCACTATTGACAGTTTGTTTTCAAAATCAGCTTCTGTTATTATTGTTGTTCTGATCCCAAACCCTCAAAGACTGACTACTGATGCTCTAACTAACCTTTCATAAGATTTCCATTGAAATTCTGTAGCATCATCTTGGCTTCATACAAAAAGCGAGACAAAAATTGGGTTTTTTGTTGTTCAATTGTTTTTCAGTCATGTCTAATTCTTCATAAGTCCATGGGGTAAAATGGGGATAATAACAGCACCTACCTCTCTCAGGGCTGTTTTATGCAAGATTATAAATTACAGAGAAAATGCTGACTGGGGTTGGTAGGAGGAATTTCCTTGGGTTTTCTTGGCAGAGATACTGGAGTGATTTGCCATTTCCTTCTCCAACTTATTTTACAGATGAGGAAACTGAGGCAAACAGGGTTCAGTGACTTGCCCAGGGCCACATAGCTATTAAGTGTCTGAGGCCAGATTAGAACTCAGGAAGATGAGTCTTCCTAACTTCAGGCCTGGCACTCTATCCATTATACCACCTAATGTGTACCACCTGATGTGCCTATCAGAGAAAGATACAATGGGGCGGCTAGGGGGCACAGTGCTGGAGTCAGGAGGATCCGAGTTCAAATCTGACCTTAGACACTTAACACTTACTAGCCATGTGACCTTGGGCAAGTCACTTAACCCCAACTGTCCCCCAAAAAAGCCAAAAAAAAAAAAGAAAGAAAGATGCAGCTTCACAGAAGCTTTATCACAGGAACTGAAGGAGGCTTCAATTAATTACCTTGTGCTACCATAATAGTGGATGGGACCTGTTAATGGTTAAGGATGGAACCTGTGGCTTCAAAAGCATAATGAATTCAGAAGTGAGAAAATTCCTTCCACCAATCCAGGCCTGAACTTTCTCTGTAACTTATAGTCTCGACTAAAACAACCCTTAGAGAAAGGTGCTGTTATTATTCCCATTTTACTATTGAAGAAACTGAGGCAAGCAGGTTCAGTGACTTGCCCAGGGTCACATCATCAATATGGGGCTGGACATGAGCCCAGGTCTTGCTGGTTTACAGTCCAATTCTCTACTTACTACACCACACTTCCTCTTAATAAAATAAGTTAATAAACACAAGGTCATAGATTTAGAGCTAAAAGGATATTTGGGGGTTATGAAGGAATGAAGGAGTGGGGAACCTGTGGCTTTCTAAATCCTTAAGAACAAAGTCTTACAGAACAAAAAATAATATTTGGATTCAATCAAACGGCCACACTTGAGGATTTAGAAGGCCACATGTGGCCATTAAGGCTGCTGGTTCCACACTTCAACCTAAGCTGAGGATCTAAGCTTCAACAACAGCATGGGATTTTGAGTAGGCCCCAGTTGTGCAATTTAAGGGTTAAACTATTAGCTCATAAGCTGGAAGACAGGACCTCGATTTCACTGATCTGCACAGTCTGCTCAGGACACACTTCATAAATGCTGTGGAACATTAAGCAAAGATACTTTCAAATCTTTCTTTCCTTCAGTGTCTTGTTTTAATTCCCTCAAGGAGCATTTTTTCCTCAGGAAGTCAGTAAAACTCACACTTTGGGGACCAGACCTGTGCTGTGATATGATGCAGGGAATATCTGGTAAGACACTTCCTCAACCAAAGGCCTCTGCCAAGTCTAGTCTTGGAGGGTTGTATGGGTCATTGAGAGGTGAAGGACTTGCCCAGGGTCAGACTCAGTAGCTGTCAAACAGGAACTCGGGCTTTCTCGAATCCCAAAGACCCACGGCTAATTCTGAATCTCCTATGTGTACCTCTCACTCTTAATCCTAAGAAATCTCTTCCCCTTCCTGATCGCCTATTTTAAAAAACATTAATTTTTTCCAGGCCCTGATATCTCTGCAGTGTTCAGTAGACTAGCAGCTGAGACAGCCATCAGGCACTGTTTTTACCTCACTCTTTTCAGTTCAATATAAAACCTAATGATATACCTTCTTGTACTTGAGTCTCATTCAAATGTGCCTCCAACCTCACTTGTACAAAAAACAGCACGTCATCATTTCTTCCTTTTGCTTCCGCCCTTGGGAGAGAATGTCCAGACTTGAGCAAATCAATGTGTATGTGCTAGCCAATAAGGGACTAGTCCCTCTGGAAAGTCTCTGCCTTCCTCACCTCATCAAGTCATTCTCCATTACAACTCTGATGGACTTAAGACACACCGGGGGTTCTTCGGTTAGTTGGAGTATTTTGCTGAAGAAGGTGACAGCATTGTTCTTGGCAATTAACTTCCCTGTCTTATGTCCATTGACCTGAGTTAGCCAGCCTATAATTGCGATTATAAGGGATGGGAGGGAAGGTACAGGTGGAAGAACATGGAGACAGATCAAGCTAAAATCACTGCTAAAAGGGGCAAGCTAGGTGGTGCAGTGAATAGAGCACCAGCCCCGGAGTCCAGAGGATCTGGGTTCAAGTCTGACCTCAGACACTTAACACACACACCAAAAAAAATGAGCTCTGTGACCTTGGGCAAGTCACTTAACCCCCAACTGCCCTCCAAAAAGCAAAAAAAAAAAAATCATCACTAAAAGCTAGGTGGTGATGGGGATGGAATACTGGCCCTGGGGACAGGAAAAACCCAAGTTCAAATTCAGCTTCAAAAATTTACCAGCTACGTGACCCTAGGCAAGTCACTTGACTTGTCTGCCTCAGTTTCTTCAACTATAAAACAGGGATAATAACAGCATCTACCTCTCGGAGTTATTGTTAGGAATAAATGAGTTAATATGTATAAAGCACTTAATACAGTTCCTGGTACATAGTGGGTGCTTGATAAATGCTCATTCCCTTCTCTTCACTCACTACCTGGAAAAGAAACGTGTTCCATTACCCATGGTCCATTACTCAGCACCGTTATCTCTGTAAAATGATGGGTTGGACTGGTTCTCTCCAGTACACACTAGTTCTAGCATTTAAAAGGTTGACTTCAGCTTCTACAACAACGGATCACACAACCTAGTACCACAATCCTATAAATTTTAAAAGTTCTACAAACTACATCCAAGTTGTCAGGGAATTTCCAGAAGTTCCCTGTGTTATTGTTATAATGTCTTCCCTTCCCCATACCTAACACACTGCTAGTAGTAATGGCATAACTGTCCAACCAAACCATATCAACAATGAATTCATTATCTTTCTCCTGTTGATGGGATCTTAAGTTGTTTTTATTTTCATTTCTGAGCTTAGAGATCTTGAACATCATCTCATGAGACATCAGTAAAATGGATTTTACTTAAAATTTAAGAGATTTTAGAGACTTCAAGTTGGAAAGCAATAAAGCAATAATGTACACACAGCTTAAAATTATCCGAATTGAAGACTGGTAGGGCTGTAAGGGAGACAGACAGTAGTGATATATGCAGAAATGTCAGCCCTTTCAGTTATTTATTCTTGTTTATACCAACCTCATCTCAGGTATGAATCTTAGGGGTTATATATAGATACCAATCTCAAGTCAGACAAAAAGTAGGAATAATTTTAGAAATCTTCTCTTTTGGGACCATCTCCCTCTCTACCAATACTAAGCTTCCTTCTAAGTGGCTTTCTTAACATTTCCAACATTTTTTCTCATTTGAACCTTTTCCTTGAAAGCTTAGTTACCTATTTTTAACATTATGTTCTACTGGTTCGATAAGCTCCCAAATATATATGCACATTACCATCAGATACTATCAAAGTTCAAAATTCAAAAATGAAATCTAATTACCAACTTCCCACTCAAATTCTCCATTTCTACTTTTCATGTCACCCAAGTGAAGACCAAGCCTATATGCTAGCCATGTTCTTCACTTGGCTATCCTATAAGAAGATTGGTCCAGAACAGTAAGATATGTGCTTGTAACCTCTCCCATTCCAATTCAGTTTTAAGTGAGAAAGGAAGGGAGCCGAACATTATTTATAAATTTTGTTTTCATTTTCATTGTCGAGTAAAGGTATTCAAATAAGCACACAATCATAATAAAGATAAAACCGATGAACAAATTCCCCCACACAGAAGATATTGTAAATGCTTGCAATTATCTCTTAAATTTATGCATGTTAAGGGATGTAGACTTTAATGCAGTAGCACAAACATTGTGTTTTACATGCATTTGTCATTTAGTCCTTGTCAGTTATGTCCAATTCTTTGTGACCCCATTTGCGGTTTTCTTGGCAAAGAGTGGTTTGCCATTTCCTCCTCCAGCTCATTTTACAGATGAGGAAACTGAGTTAAACATGGTCACTTGCCCAGGGTCACATGCATTACCTAATGTCTTTCAGTGTTTCTTTGAACTCCCCGTATTTATCCCTCAGTCAGAATTTACCTCATTTGTCCAAGCCAGGCAAGTTTTTCACTATTACAAATGGTATGACTAAGAATATTTGTGCATACAGAAGGGCCTTTTCATTGGATCAAAGGATAGGAACATTATAATATACACTATAATAACCATATAATTATATTAATTATAATATTAGTATATTATTATAATTATAATATACATTATACTCTTGCTTTTTTTAAAACTTGTAAGACAAATGCCACTGTTTACCATAGCCATATCAACATTTAATTTATTATCTTTATCATACTAATGGAATCTGGCAGGATTATAATGTTTGAATTTTCATTTCTTATTATTATTTTGAACATCTCATGAAACATCAAATTCTACTTAAAATTTAGAGATTTTCAATGCTTCAATTAGAAATACCATATACCTTATGCTAGTCATTGATATTTGGAGAAATACTCAATATACCATCCATCTTTCAAGCCCAATTTAAATGCCATTTTCTCCAGGAATCTTCCTCCAATCACCCAGGCAAAAAATAAGCTCAGTGTTCTTGATGCTAATAGCAATTTTTACCATTCAGAGGACATTAGTGTGTATCTCTCCAAAGATCACAAAATTTGACTTTTCCTTCACAATGAAAGAAATTAGAGATAGGACCATTGCTACTTGCCAAAACAGATATGTCTTTCATATATTCCCTCTTCTCCCTTTCCCCCTATTCCAATCATTGTGGATTATAGTTTTGTAAAACCTATAATCTTTTGTTCACAACAAGAGAATTCTAGTTGTATAAGCAAACTATAAAGTAAGATTATGACTTTTTCTTCTGGAGGAAATTTTAACCTCAATTTCAGCTGATTCATTCACATGCAAGAATACTGAAATATGCAAAAATTTCAATATTCCTACGTATCTGTATAATAGAAACTACATTTTAGAAGATGTGTGTGAGGCAAGACCCACTATATATCCTTCATTTGCTTGTCCAGTTTTTTAATGAACTTGTCCTAAATCCCAGTCCATTTGAGTTTGTCAAGGCTTCCTTAAATGTGAAAGCCAAATAGGCAGGTCACTTGGCTTATTATCAAGAATAGCACCCACTTCATTGACTTTTTTTATTTTAAAAAAGAGTTAACTGATTATTTTCACCTCATGATGTTTTTGACTATTTCTTTCTCCACTCCTGTACTTTTTTCTTCTTCCCCACCCAAAGACACAGCATTTAGAATTCCACATGAGTGACATAAGAAAACTATGTCCCCTATAAAACAAAACAAATCCTCACAGAATGTCATGTTAGTAGGATAAGCTGGGGTTGGGTAACAGAAATTTTAAAACTAAACTCAAGTGTATAAAGATCAAATTATCAAGTCTCATCATAGTTTTGCAGGCAGTGAGTGAACTAGTTTAGCCTTTAGTGAAGGTGAAATAGCAATAAAGTTTGAAGAATACAGGATTTTTGAGAATATACTTCCCCTCTCAACCAGTACTAAAAATATACCACCAGGTATTATAATTGCAATGCTTAATCATTTAATTTTGCCTACCACCTCACCACTCAAAAAAGAAAAGCTGTAGTGTTTCAAAAATAAAGTTAAATTCTCATAATTAACTTTTTTTATAAATTAAGAATGTTTTAAAATTGGTTATTAGAAATATATTCTATCTATTGGTGACTGAACCAAAGATAAGAATATTTTATTTGTAAGGAAGGCAGCCTGATTTAAGAATGATAGAGGGAAAATTAAATTAATCATCCCATAATAACTTTATCTTTGCTTCTTCTGTTTTCTCTTCCAAGGAGTATTGGAACAGAAAAGAAAATATGGTTGGTTGTTGTCCTTCATTCTCAAAGAGGATCAAAATGACATCACTATGCTAGAGTCAAGTTTCCGTGTGTCTGACTGTGGCTGATCAGACGAATAGGAGCTCAGAATGCTCTACTACAGGTTGGGCACAAATAGTCCATGTGAACATTTGGGGTGGATACTCTAAATTAGTGCATCCTGAGTTTCCTTTGAGCTGCTGTTTCAATTCTGCTGTGCTCACAGAGCACAGCACCTTCTCTGATGAGAGAGCATACCATACTAAGAGGTCCTGTGCCAGTGTCTCCCATTTCATGCATTCAATTCCAAAGTTCTTAAGAGAAGCTTTGAGAGTGTCTTTGTACTGCTTCTTCTGACCACCATGTGAACACTTGCCCTGTGTGAATTTTCCATAAAATAAGTATTTTTGGCAAGCATACATTTTGCATTCAAACAACATGGCCAGCCCATCAGAGTTACTCTTTGAAGCAGTTTGAATGGTTGTCATCTTATTAAGGAGGACTCTGGCAAGAATCTTGCTAATAAGAACAATCTATTTCAAAAGGAAAATAAAGAACTGACAAACTTGGAGAATTTAGAGCTGAAAGAACAATAATACCTTCTGAATGGGAATATTTTAAAATATTCATATTTTTCAGAAAAACATGGTACCTTTTCAAAAACAGACCATGTGATAGGACAGAGAAACTGTAAATAAATATATTAAAAAATAAATAAAAATTAAACATATGTAGACCATAAGAAATAGTAACTGACCAAAAAAATAAAAAAAAAAATAAAAAAGATTAAGACCTAAATGAAGATTTAATAATGATATCCTGAATACTGGGTGGCTCAAAGAACAAATAAAAAAGAATAAGAAAATGAAAATAATGAGAAAATATACCCTAATTTCTGGGATCTAGCTAAAAATAGTCCTTAGAGAAAAAATTCTCTTTGGAAATATAAATGAACAAAATAGAAAAAGAAAATCTTTGGCCCAGTGGCTGTGGCTAGAGATACATAAGGAAATAGAAAGAGAACATCTTGGTGAATTCAAGGAACTCAATGCTTGCAACCTACACCATGGCACTGAAAGAACAGGGAAAAAGGATAAGAAGGAAGGGAAAGTGAAGTCATGGTATGAAGATGGCCAAGAAACAGCAGCATGCAAGTCTTGGCCAATCTGCAAGTGGTAAAGACTCACCAATCAGAAGCCCAGGGACCATTTCAGGAGCGGGAGCACAAGAATACAAGCAGAGCAGATATGACCACTGAGCCAGTGATATTTGAATAATAGCAGAGAAAAGAGAAGGTTCCACAGGATCAAAAAAGGCAGTTTTCAAAATAGTGAAGAGAATGGAGTTTACATCAAGGCCAAGGAAACTGACTTCAATTCATGGCAATTTTAGAATGTATTCTTACAGAGATGATAGACAAGAAAATGATCATCCGTCACAATGTTAACTAGTACAATTTCATCAAGGATAGAATATGCCAAAATAACTTTTCTTTGACAGGGTCAATACACTGGTAGTTCTAGTGAATGGTTTAAGCAAACTCTGCTAGATTTTAAGGAAAAGATTTGACAAAACACCTGGTTCACTACTCTTATGGAAAAAATGGAGAGATATAGGCAGGACAATAATACAAACGGATGATCTGGCTAAAGGGTAGATTCAAAAAGTAGTCAGTACTAATGTGGAAATGCATTTAACATGATTATACAGGTATAATATGTATATGTGTCTGCTGTTTTGGGGAAGAAGAATAAAAGGGAGAAAAAATTAGAACTCAAAATCTTATAAAAGCGAACATTGAAAACTATCTTGATGTGTAATTGGAAAAAAATAAAATACTATTAAGTGAAAAAAAGTAGTTAGGGGCGGCTAGGTGGTTCAGTGAGTAAGAGCGCCAGCCCTGGAGTTGAGATGACCCAGGATCGGTTCCAGCCTCAGTACTTAGCACTCACACATAAATAACTAGCCATGTAACCTTGAGCAAGTTACTTAACCCCAACTGCTTTAAAAAAAAAAATACTAGTTATTAACAGTTTGACTCCAACCTGAAAGGAGGTCTCCAATGAAGCACACTAAGGTTCTACAGTTTGACTCTGCCATACTTAATAATTTTATCAATTATTGGGATAAAAGATTAGATGTCACACTTATCAAATCTGCCAATGACATGAACCCAAAGTGATACAACACAATTAGATTTAAAAAGAACTTAACAGGATAGAACATCAATCTGAATTTGGGGTAAAATTTAATAGGGATAAAGGGAAAGTTTTATACTATGGTTCAAAATATCAACTACACAAGTACAAAGTGGGAAATGAATAGGTAGATATCTGTTCCTTGGGGGAGTGGGGAATAGGGGTTTCAAAGACCTACAAGGTCAAAACAAGGTGATATGGCCAAGAAAAAGTTAATGCTATTCCAGTTTACACTAACAGATTCATACAGCCAGGAACAGGGAGACGACACTCCTGTTGTACCCTCATCAGAATGCTCTAGAGTAATATGTTCAGTTCTAGACAGCCTATTTTAGGAAGAACATTAATTAACTGGAGAGCATCCAGAGGATGCTAGGAAACCAAAGGGAGGGAAACCAGATGGCAAAGGACCTTGAGTCCAGGATAAATGAGGATAGGGTTGAAGGAAACTAGGGAGCATGGAGGAGCAGAATTCAAACATTTGAAGGGTTCTCATGTGGTAGAAGGATTGTGCTTGACCCTATGAACAGAAATGGGACGATGGGTAGAAGAAGCAAAGTGATTAATTTGAGAAGTTTTTCTTTACATACAGTCTAATAATTGGAACTAACCAAAGGGATCGTGTCCCTTGGATGGGATGGATTCCCTCTCACTAGAGGTCTGAAAGTAGAGATTGGACGAATCACTTTTCAAGGATACTGTAGAACAGGGGTGGGGAACCCGTGTCCTCAAGGTTACATGTGGCCCTTTGACTGAATTCAAACTTCACAGAACAAATCCTCTTGTTAAAAGGATTTGTTCTGTAAAACTTGAACTCAGTCAGAAGGCTGCACCCAAGGACCTAGAAGGTCATATATGGCCTCAAGGCCACAGGTTCCCCACCCTAGTTGTAGAATGATTTCCTATTCAGGTACAGGCAAGACTAAAAGTCCTCTGAAATCCATTCCAGTTCTTATTGTATAAGGAAAGTTTTCATCTTCGTTGAGGTAATGCAAAACTTCTACAAGTAGTCTTAAAGGACTTATTTCCCCCACATGTAAAACAGGTGACACTTAGAGACTATTCATCTGGTTACTGCACCAGCAGAGCAGACACAAAAAGGAAAAGAACTATGCTGTAAGGACCTGAGAAAACGAAAAGAAGGCATATAAACCTCGAACTATAAAAGCCACACAGATTGCAGCAAGCCAATGCATGAAGTTATTTGATATGCCATGGTTTAACACCAGCTTTCCAAAGTATTTCACAGCTACTAAATCTTAAGTACTAAATCTGTCACATGATCAAATACTTATCTAAACCAATTTTTCAACTCAGTTTGTTGTTTGCAATACTATATATACACATGTATATGTGTACTGCATATGCACATGTGTGAATATACTTGTACAAATAAACATGTACATATACATGTTGTGTGTGTGTGTGTGTGTGTGTGTGTGTCAGAGAGAGAGAGAGAGCGATTGGCTGCATGACAGTGGGAGAGTCACTTAACCCCTAAGTCCTCTATGTCAGTGGCATCAAACTCAAATAGACGCTGATCACTGCAGGCTACTACTGACTTAGAAAACCACAAATTAACATTATCCATGTTATACTGTACTTTTATTTCTGTTCTTAAACATTTCCAAATTATGTTTTAATCTGATTCACCCACTGATCACTGATACCTCTGCTCAAGATAACTCTCTTAAGATGGAAAGTTCCTGACTTATATGAACTGATGCTGAGTGAGGTGAGCAGAACCAGGAGAACATTGTACACACAGACAGCCACAGTGTTTGAGGACTGATTTTAATAGACTTAGCCCTTCTCAGTAATGCAAAGACCTAAAACATTTCCAAAGAAGTCATGATGGAAAATGCCATTCACATCCAGAGAAAGAACTATGGAGTCAGAATGTAGAACAAAGCAGACTATTTTTTTCATTTTGTTTTTCTTTCTCATGGTTTTTCCTATTCGTTATAATTCTTCTATGCAACATGACTAATATGAAAATGTGTTTAATAGGAATGTATGTGTAGAGCCAATATCAGATTGCAAGCCATCTTGGGGGGTGGGGGGAAGGAGAGGGAGAAAATTTAAAACTTATGGAAGTGATTGTCAAAAACTAAAAATAAATAATTCAATTTTTAAAAATCAATGAAAAGGTGCTGAGAAGGTGCCGACTTAAACTGACAGAAGGAATTTCCCCTCCAGTGAGTTCACTATACCAGTAAATCACAGGTACAGTGTCTACAGGCCCCATAAAACTTTGGGACAATTTTTGTTATTGGGATTTTTTTTTAAAGGAGATTTCAAGGGAATTGTGGGAAGATGACAGGATAAGGAAGGAAATTACTTGGCTCTCTCAGGCCTCTTCCCCCAACAACTTAAAATAATGCCTCAAAGTGAGCTTTAGAACAGCAGAAATAATTGAAAATTGGGGTAAAGAAGTTGTCCAACCTAAGAGAATGTGAGAGAACTTTAGGAAAAATGTGACCAGGAGCAAAGTGCAGATTCCAGCTGTTAGCAAATGGCAAGCCCTGGGGTCATCTGTCTCAAGTGCTGCTTCAAAAACTTTCCCCTCATGGACTCTGGGGATACAGGGTCCTATAGCTGATTGAGTAAGATTGAGGGATCACTTCACTGGCACTGGATTCAGGGGCCCAGGTGCATAGGTTGTATGTGGTCCCAGGCTGTGGCTGCAGGTGAGAAGAAGCAACCATGCTCAGGCAAGTGAAGTCACAGAGCGGCAAGCCCTGCTGGTTGTGGTCACTTGCAGAAGAGCCATGCCCCTGGTTTTGGTTCCAGGGCAGAAGAGTGAGGTGACACTTGCATGGCTAGAAGAATCACAGAGAGCCAGAGTACGGTAGCAGTGCTAAGGGCCCTGGTCATGACTCAGAGATGGAGAGAAGTACATGAGGTCACTCAAACACTAAAGTATGAGCAAGATGAGTTAATATTGCACTTAGTCTTGGATCATAACACACTGGAAGAAACAAGTCAAAGATCCAAAGATAGAGCTTTAAATAAAAAAACAACAATACAGCAGCATGAAAACCTGAAGCCTGAGACATTATTCCCCACATCCAGAAAGTGGAGCCCAATCTAACATAAAATTAATACGACTTTTAAAAAGAGAGAAGAAAAACTAATCATTAGTACCGAAAATGAAGGGGCGGCTAGGAGGCGCAGTGAGTAGATCGTCGGCCCTGGAGTCAGAAGGACCTGAGTTCGGATCCGGCCTCAGACACTTAACACACACACAAACAAAAACCTAGCCGTGTGACCTTGGGCAAGTTAAAAAAAAAAAGAAAGAAAGAAAATGAAAATGGTGACTACACCACTAATGAAGAGGAAATAAAAGCAATTATTAGGAGATATTTTGTCTATATATATATTATATATATAATTATATATATATTATATATATACATATATATATTATATATATAATTATATATATTATATATATACATATATATAAATTTAATAATTTAAGTGAAATTAAATATTTATAAAAAACAAACTGCCCAGATTAACAGAAAAGACAATATAATATCTAAATAAACTTATTTTAGAAAATGAAAATGAACAGGTAATAAATGAACTTCCTAAGAAAAAAGCCATCAGGACCACATGGATTTACAAGTAAATTCTACCAAACATGTAAAGATCAACTAATTCCAATATTAAATAAATTATTTGGAATAATAGGAAAAGAAAGAGTCCTACCAAACTCCTTTTATGAAATAAATGTAATTTATTTCATAAAAGGAATGCAGGGCTCGTTCAATATAAGGAAAATTATTAACATAATTAACTATATCAATAGCAAAAACAAAAGAAGCATAACTATATACAAAATACAACACTCATTCTTAATAACAAACACTTGAAAGCAAAAATGTAAATAGATTTTTCTTTAAAATGGTAAGAAGCATCTACCTAAAACATTTCTAAGCATTATCTATAATGGAGATAAGTTGGAAGCCCTTCCAATATGAACAGAAATAAAACAAGGATGCCCATTATAAGCAATACTATTCAATATTGAACTAGAAATGCTACATATAGCAGTAAAAGAAAAAAAGAAATTGAAGGAATCAGAACAGGCAATGAGGAAATAACACTATCCTTTTCCAGAAAATATGATGGCATATCAGAAAATCCTAGAGATTCAACTAAAATTAATTGAAACAATAATTTTACAAACTAGAAAAATATAAAATAAACCCACATAAATTATTAGCACTACTCTCTATCACCAACAAAGCCCTACAAGAAGAAATAGTAAGAGATATTTATTAAAATAATAATAGACAGAAAAACAACCAAAGGGCAGAGCCAAGATGGTGGAGTAAAAGCATGAACCTGACTTTAGCTCCCACTCCAATCACTTCCAATAAATGCAAAAAAATTATTCTAAACAAAGTTTAGAGCTACAGAACCCACAAAGTGACAGAGGGGAACAAATCTCCCACTGAAGGCATCCTGGCAGGTTGACAGGAAGGGTCTATCACACCAAACTGGGAGCCTAGCACAGGCCCACATGAGCTTCGCAGTTCTAGTCCCAGGGTCTTGGGTGGTGGTCCTGGGGTATGTGGCCAGTGAACCAGAGCTTATGGAGGCTGTTGAGAGGGTACCCCCCTAATAGCTCTGGGAGCTGTGAAAACCCCAGCAATCTGGGACAAAGGTCTCCCATTCTGGAAGCAAAGCTCTACCATGGCAAAGAGCTAAAATTGGCTGGCACGATGAGCAAGAAGAGGAAAAGCAATCAGACCATAGATTCCTTTTTTGGGGACAAAAAGGATCAAAGTATGGAATGGGAAGAAGACAATGAAGTCAGAACTCCTGCATCAAAAGCTTCCAAGAAAAATATGAACTGATTACAGGCCATGGAGGAACTCAAGAAGGATTTTAAAAATCAAGAAAGAGAAGTGGAGGAAAAATTGGGAAGAGAAATGAGAATGATGCAAGAAAATCATGAGTCAACAGCCTGCTGAAAGAAATAATGATAAAAAAAAATACTGAAGAAAATAACACTTTAAAAAATAGACTCACCTAAATGGCAAAAGAGGCCCAAAAAACCAATGAGCAGAAGAATGCCTTAAAAAGCTGAATTGCCAGACGGAAAAGGAATTTCAAAAATTCACTGAAGAGAATAATCCCTTCAAAATTAGATTGGAGCAAATGGAAAGTAATGACTTTATGAAAAATCAAGATACTATAAAACAGATCCAAACAAATGAAAACATAGAAGGTAATGTGAAATATCTCATAGGAAAAACCACTGACCTGGACAATAGGTCCAGGAGATATAATTTAAAAATTATTGGACTACCTGAAAGCCATGATCAAAAAAATAGCTTAGAGGGGCAGGTAGATGACACAGTGAATAGAGCACCAGCCCTAAAGTCAGGAGGACCTGAGTTCAAATCTGACCTCACTTAACACTTAACACAAAAAAACTAGCCAGGTGACCGTGGGCAAGTCACTTAGCCCCAATTGCCATCCAAAAAAAAAAAGAGAGAGAGAGAGCAGATTGGGGAAGGGGTATTCAGTAGGCTCGCTATTTTGGGGTGAGGGCAGTAGAATGATAGGGAGAAAATTTGTAACTCAAAATCTTGTAGAAATGAATTTTGAAAACTAAAAATAAATAAATTGGAAAAATAAAATAAAATAATAATAGACAATATAAAATATCTGGGAGTATACCTGCCAAGACAAAGCCAGTAATTACATGAACATAATTATAGAATACTTTTTAATACAAATAAAGTCAGATTTAAGTATTTGGAGAAATATTAATTGTTCACAGATAGGCCAAGCCAACAAAATAAAAATGACAATTATATCTAAACAATCTATTTATTCAGTGCCATCCCCAAATACCGAAATTTTATTTTATTGAGCTAGAAAAAAATAAAATTCATTTGGAAAAGGTTAAAAATATCTAAAGAATTAAGGAAAAATATATAAAAGGAATCCTAGTAATATCAAGTCTTAAACTGTATTATAAGGTAGTAATTATCAAAACTGTCTGATACTGACTAAGAAATAGAATGGTGAATCAGTGGAATGACACAGGCATACAACACACAGTACTAAATGATTATAATAAAATTGTGTTTAATAAATGTAATGATTTAAGCTTTGGGGATAAGAATTATTTATTTGGTAAAAAATTGTCAAGAAAACTGGAAAGCAGTCTGGAAGAAACTAGGTTGACCACTGTCTTTATTCCACTTACTAAGATAAAGTCAGTGGATGCATGACCCAGACATAAAGGGAGATATAAGTAAATTAGAAGAACATGGAACATATTATGAAGAATTTTGATTATGTTAAATTAAAAGTGTTTTGTACAAATAAAGCCAATGTACCCTAGATAGAAGGAAAACAGAAAACTGGGGGTAATTTTATGGACAGTTTCTCAGATAAATGTCTCATCTCAAATATATAGAGAACCCAAGGCCAACAATTCTAGAACTCTCCCCACAGTACCACTGCCTCCTTATACGTCAGAAATCTCAATGCTTTGGCAATTCAAAACAGCCTATAGACCGTAGAAGAAGCATGGATCATGATGTACAACTATTGCTAGGGACCAATGGAAAACTTTATCACAAATTCTTTTCCTTCCATCCCACAAGTAATTTTTTAGAAATATGTCAAAGTGAGAAGCCAAAGTCAAGCTTGAGAGTTTATCTGGGTAAGAGGTGCAAACAAGCTGGTTCCTCTTAAGTACACTTATGACTGCTGAGGAGCACGTTCTAGAGTAGCTGTGCTTTCAATGATCATTTTATTTTACACTAAAGACCTCTAAGTTGTCCACAGCTCCAATGCTTAACTGTCTTCAGAGATGGCCCCCATAGAGTGAAAAGGTTTGCTTGCTGCCAGACCTCCTGAATATTGTGTACCTATTCCCTTCTTTGCAGTTAAAAAAAAAATTACATTTAATTCAAGATGTAAGACCAAACAATTTAACACTAACCTAGGTTCTTCATTGTTCCTTCATGTGTATTTATCCTATGTTCACAAATTGGAAGCTCTGATGATTAAGGCTATATATGCTTTTCTTTGGTTCTGCCTAGGCTTGAGACACACAATGCTGATTTACTCTGCTGGTCACAGGATAAGGAAAGTGATGGCACTGCTGATCTCACTGGTATATGGAACTCCCAAGTGGGAAAACAAACTCCCTTTAGGTCAGGTCAGCATGTCGGCACCATGTCTGCAACTTATAATCTTAGCATTGCCTGTGAAATTGAGAGATTAAGTAAGTGACTTAACACAGGCAAGAGGTAGTACTTAAACTGTAGTCCTTTTGGTTTTGAGGTTGGCTCTCTCTCAAATATACCACATTGCTTCTCTGGAGATATTTGTTGTTGAGTCATGTCTGACTCTCTTTGTGACCCCATTTGGGGTTTTCTTGGCAAAGATACCTGAATGGTTTCCATTTCCTTTTTCAGTTCATTTTACAGATGAGGAAACTGAGGCAAACAGGACTAAGTGACTTACCCAGAGACACATAGCTAATAAGTGTCTGAAGGTTTGGTACTCTTATCCACTACACCACCTAGCTGTGCCACCTTATCTGGTGATAAGGCTTTTAAATTATGTTTTGTTGTTATTCTTTGTTTCAAATACACCCAATAACATTATCGTACCTTCTATAAGTATTCATTCTAATTACTCAAAGGAGACAATGTTAAGATTTTCCTTTTCCCATCATCCTTACTGATGGGAAAAGGTTCCTCCCCCTATTGTCAATTTCTTCTTAGAAGTCGGTAGAAAATGGAAGATGGCTGCTAAGCTGCCCTTGGTTGCTGGTTCTCACCACCCCTTGATCAAGATAAATTTTCAGCAAGAAGGAGGCATTCCTGTGAGTTTTAAAAGACAGATAGCTTAACTAACAGATATTACAAGTGGGGATAGAGGCAAGTATGGAAGAAGAGACCAAAAGGATGGATCACCTTAGCTGGAACAAAGTAAGTACTGAAGTGTGATGAGGGATATTCTGGCAAAGGCTTTGAAACCCCTGATGAGTCACTTGGATAAAAGCCAAGGAGAAACACCAAAGAATTAATGAAGAGGTATATGCACTGGAGGAGAAGATGGGTTAGAAAATGATGTGATGAGGTGTAGGAGTCCATATGTTACATGAGTTGATCCAAGTCTGAATGAGGACACTCGCTGGAGGCGGAGGATTTAATATAGATATGATTCCTGGTAAAATTATGCAGAGGAAGTATCTAGAAGCAGATTGAAGATGAGGAGGGAAGACAGGAGGAAAGAGAAGGAAGACAAAGTAAAAAAACATTGATTTTCCAACTTCTGAAGGCAGGGGTGAGGCACGAGGGGAATTAGGTATGGCCAGACACCAAAGAGTAAATATAAATGTATTGATTTGCATAAAGACAGGTTTAAAAAATTGAAAAAAAATACAGAAGTATCTTACTTTGAAGGGAGTCTACCAGAACAAATGATTTTTAAAACTAAAAACTAAAGTGGTTTGGGGGAGGTTTTACTAATATAACAGACTTAAATAGGTGGCTCTGATGGAGAACAGAAGGGCACCATTAGCATGAACATATGTTGCTTGTTAGTCAGTGTGAATGAACAAATCAGACAGGACAGTCAAGTTTAAAATCACTGCCAAAAAACAAGGCTCTTGAATATATTACACTATACAGATCTGTAGAGGCTAAGAGTAAGCAGCTATAAGCTATACTTACATATGGTTCAGTCACAGAGCAGACTAGATCCTAAGACTAAAAACTCTTCAGGCTTATAAAGTAGTATTTTGGGTGACATATTTGGTTTTTGTGAAGCCTCATACTATGGAGAGCACTGGTATGTTTACTATATGTACAATTTGCATCTAGTCACATGGAGAACTGAAACTCTTTGAGGGCAGGGTGCTCTGTGTTTGTCTCTGTAGGTAACAGAGGGTGGGATGTGGCTGCTTCAGGTGCAGCTGCTGCCACCACCCAACAGGCTATCACATGGGCTGAGCCCCCTTGGGTGGTAGCCTCTCACTTCTCTTCAATCAAGATAAGTTTTCCATAAGAAATTAGTAAGTTGATGGGATGTCTGTAGATATTAAAGGGGGGGGGGGCGGAAAGTAAAATTGCACCTTGAACAGTGTTATTTACTACATAAATGCTTATTGAATGAATTAATGAGCTGAACAACATAGCAATGAGGTTGTGTTGGTTAGTATAGCTAAGCATAAAGCAAATTCTTCAAGTCTGTATGGCCTGGTGATTTTTTACAAACTATTTTCAAGGCTGTATTAACATATTTGTGGAACAGCTTTCTCATGGAGGAAGATCTGTTCCATATGGATGCAAACTGATAGTATTTTCTGGATGACTATGGAATATGTGCTTTTAAAATATTAAGTTTTTAAATTAATCTCATTGAAAAACAATCTAAATTACCAAAAGGCTTCCAAAGAACGTGACTTCTTTCATCTAGAACTCCATCAAAAGAAAATTGAATACAACTGTACCTATCTATTTGAAACATACTCCTCTTAAAATGCTTAAATTTTAAATGTTTGTTTGTCTTTGGGCATCTGTACACATTCTTGGTTGCTGACTGGGCTATAGAACTTTATTTAAATCCTCAGGAGATGCACGGTCTTTTGTCAAAGCCAAGAAGTCGGCCAATTTCCCAGCTTGCATGAGCCATGTCAATTCCTTAGAGGATTCAAATAAAACTTCAGAATTTAAGTCATTGTTTCTGCTACACAGACATTAGGGCCTCTGCCAGGGTATGTTCTACATATCCAGCCACAGTTATAAACCCAAATGTCTATGGAAATTTATTTTTATTAATAGTCAGTTAGGTGTAAAATGTTGGCAAAAGATTAGAAAACTAGAAAGTACCTCTCAGGGCCTTACAATTAGAAATAGTAAAATGAAAACCCAACAAAATTTGCTTGCCTTACTGTATAATAGGACCATAACTATCAATTCAGTTCCCACTGAAACTGAACACTATAATGCTGGAAGAGCATGAAGGAACAAAAAAGAGAAAGATTATTTTCTGAGAATTCACACTTTGAAAACTTATGATCATTTATATGTAAGTATGGGCAGGGGGTGGGGGTGGGGGAAGGAATCAATGCCCATATGTGACATGACCACACATAACTAGCAAAGCATGGGCACCTCACCTATAAGTGCTATGAAGGCCCCAGTTTCGCCCTACAGAAGGCTGGTCCTGCCAAGACTCAACTAGCATCTGGCCCTCAAGGTCTTATCTAAGTAGATTTAAGGATATGTATATAAAAATATGCTTCTCTGCTTAATGGAAATGTGCATTTGCCCAATAAGCAATACCAATAATGATTAATCTTCCTTGCACACATAGGCCTTCCATATCCATATCTCCTCAGCCCACACTGAAGCAGGGCTGTATCTCTTGTCTCCCTGAAGGAATCAAAATCTCCTCCTGCCAGCAGGAATCCTTGTTTAGTCAGACTAAACAAGGATTTGCGAGCTGCCAGTTTTCTTTGGTTATAATTAGACATGAGACATACATGACAATTCAGCCTGAAAACCTTCAATGAGAAGTAACCCAGTACCTCTCAAAGCAATATAATCTACATTTGGGATCGTTCTGATTTTTAGCAAGTTTTTCATTATATCAAGTCTAAATCCACCTCTCCCAGCTTTCACTGTTGCTCCTAGTTCTACCTTCTCCCTAATAGAGGCCAAGAAAAATGAGTCCAATCCATCTTCCACAGGTCAGTCGTCAATATTTAAAGGCAACTGCCATGTCTCAGTCTTCTTCAGGCTCAACAGCTCCATTTCCTTTGACCCAACCCTCATATGGAACATCCTTTAGCCACCTCACAATCTTGGTTACCTTCTTCCAAACATGCTCCAACCTATGTCTTTACTAAAACATGATAAAGCTAAAAACAACATTTCAGATTCAACCTGACTAGGAAAGATGATAGTAGAACTGTTTATTATGTTGCTAGTTGTGTTACAAATTTTCTCCTGGCTTTCCCCTACCCACCACCCCAAAACAGCGATCCCACTGAATAACCTCTGCCTCAATCTGCTCTCTGTTATATCCTCCCCTATGCCCCTCCAACTTTCTGGTAGGGCAAGATGGATCTCCATATCCCAGAACCTATATATCTTATTTCCTAGTTGCATAATAATAATAATAATAATAATAATTTTTTAACATTTGATTTGAAAACTTTGAATTCCAAATTCTTTCCCTTCTTCCCTCATCACCTACCCCCACTGGGAATATAAGCAATTCAATATAAGTTGTACATGTGTAGTTACATAAAACATTTCCATAGTAGATATATTGTGAAAGACTGACTATATTTCCCTCCATCCCATCCCAACCCCCACTTGTTCTATTTTGTACTTTGACCTTTTCAAAAGTGTGCGCTACATTTTAACTACCCTCCCCCTCAATCTGCCCTCCCTTCTTTCATCTCCCCTCTTGTCCCCTTCCCCCCAACTCTCCTGTAGGGTAAGATACCGAATTTAATGTGCATGTTATTCCCTCCTTAAGCCAAATTTAATGAGAGTAAGGTTAACCCATTCCCTTTTTTCTTCCTGTTCTTCCCCTCCATTGTAACAGTTTTCCCTTGCCTCTTTTATATGAGATAATTTACCCTATTCTGTCTCTCCCTGTCTCTTCAATATATTCCTCTCTCACTTCTTAATTTAATTTTTTAAATACCGACACTTCCTATTCAATTGATCCTGTGCCCTCTATGAATACCTGAACACATATATACACACCCACATATGTATTCATATGCACATACATTCTCCTATATAGACATATATATGTATATATATACATATATATGTATATTTAGATTCCCCTGAACTATCCTCATACTAAGAAATGTTTCATAAGTTATAATTATCATTTTACCATGTAGGAGTGTAAATAGTTCAACTTTGGTAAGTTCCTTATGATTTCTTTTCCCTGTTTACCTTCTCATGCTTCTCTTGCTTATTGTATTTGAATGTCAAATTTTCTATTCAGCTCTGGTTTTTTCATCAAGAATGCTTGAAAGTGGGGGCGGAGCCAAGATGGCGGAGTAGAAACAGCTCATCCAAGCCACTCTGTCCCCACATTCCCCCCAAACGATGTAAAAGGGGACTCTGAACAACTTCTGGAGCCCCAGCACCCACAGAACGACACAGAGAAGCTAAACTCCCGCTGAGGACAGCCCAGCAGCCCTTCAGGAAGGACCAGCGCAGTGGTCTGGGACCTGGCAGCGTGCAGCGCCCAGAGCGCAGGAGCCAAGCCGAGCCAAGCCCAGGTCCACATGAGCCTAGGTTTTAGCCCCAGGGCGGCAGAGCCAGCTGCCAGCTGGATGAACCCCAGAACACCAGGAGCTGTGTTGACTCCAGAATTATCAACATAGACTTGCCTGGGACAAAGTAAGAGGTTAGTGTCCTATGGAATTTGGGACTGGTATTAGGGAATGCTTCGGCTCCCTCCCCTGGGGGCTAGAAGCCGCTGAGGACAAACGCCATTTTGTAGTTTTCAGAGGCAGCTCCCGCTCCCAGCCTGCAAATTTGTAGGGAGATCCAGCGATCAGTCTTGGGGGTAATCGCTCTTGCTTTAACCTCCCTGGATCTGGATTGTGATCTAGGGTGGAAGTCGTGGGTGGGTTTACAGCTTGCCAGAAACGGAAGTTGCCCCCCACACGTTCGGGACGAAAATTCCTCTATCTGGCCTTAAAGGCACAGTGTGGCAACAAGCCCAAAAGTCAAGCAACATGCCAAGGCAAAGGAAACAGAAAAATGCAACCCTAGACTCCTATTTTGGGGGCATAGAGCAGGAAAAGGACTGTGAGGTCAGAAGTCCTGCTCCAAAAGCCCCAGGGAAAACATGAGCGGGTTGCAGGCCATAGAGGACCTTAAGAAGGACTTTAAAAATCAAATAAGAGAAGTGGAGGAAAAATTGGAAAGAGAAATGAGAAGGATGCAGGAAAAGTATGAAATGAGGGTCAACAGCCTGACTGAGGAAAACAACACCTTAAAAAATAGACTAACTCAAATGGCAAAGGAGGCCCAAAAGGGCAATGAGGAGAAGAATGCCTTAAAAAGTCGAATTTGCCAGATGGAAAAAGAATCTCAAAAGTTCACTGAGGAGATTCATTCCTTCAGAGTTAGACTGGAGCAAATGGAAGCTAATGACTTTATGAGAAATCAAGATGCTGTTCAGCAGATCCAAACAAATGAAAGATTAGAAGGCAATGTGAAATATCTCATGGGAAAAACCACTGACCTGGAGAATAGATCCAGGAGAGACAATTTAAAAATTATTGGACTACCTGAAAGCCATGATCAAGGAAAGAACCTAGAAATCACCCTTCAAGAAATTCTCAAGGAAAATTGCCCTGATGTTTTAGATCCAGAGGGCAAAATAGAGGTTGAAAGAATCCATCAATCACCTCCTGAAAAAGATCCCCAAAAGAAAACTCCCAGGAATATTATAGCCAGGTTCCAGAATCCCCAGATCAAGGAGAAAATACTTCAAGCAGCCAGGAAGAAACAATTTCAATATTGTGGAAACACAATCCAAATAGCCCAGGACCTGGCAGCTTCTACACTGAGGGATTGAAGGGCATGGAATATGATATTCCAGAGGGCAAAAGAACTGGGAGTGAACCCAAGGGTCACCTACCCAGCAAAACTGAGTATTTTGTTTCAGGGGAAAATATGGTCATTCAGTGGAATAGAGGACTTTCAAGCATTCTTGAGGAAAAAACCAGAATTGAATAGAAAATTTGACACCCAGACAGAAGGAAGAGATGCCTGAGAAGGTAATCAGGGAAAAGAAATCAAAAGGAACTTATCAAAGTTGAACTATTTACATTCCTATATGGAAAAGCAATAACTGTGACTGATGATATCTTTCTCACTATGAAAATAATGGAAGAAAGGGGTGTGGTCATATGAATACATATGTGAATGTGTGTGTATATGGTTACAGTTATATATGGATAGAGGGCATAGGTTGAATTTGTTGGGAAGGGAGAATACTCAAGGGATGAAATTATGAGGTGAGAGAGGAAAGTGGCAAGAGGAGATGGGGAGAGACAGGGTAGTGTAAACTATCCCATGCAGAAGAAGCAAGGGGAAGTGGTTGCAAAAGAGGGGGAGAATAAGGAAGGCTAAAAAGGCAAAACCACATTCACACTGAATTTGGTTCAGGGAGAAAATGACATACATAGTAAATGGGATATCTCAACCTGCAGCAGGATAGGGGGAAAGGGTATGGGAGGAGGGATGATGGATGGGAGGGCATCCTTGGGGTGAGAGGAGGTTGGAAGTACCCACTATAAAAGAGGGACAAGATCATGTAGGGAATGGACCAGGTGGGGGGTGGGATGAGTGGGAGGGAATTATAAGCAGCCTTGTACAATATATCTACTATGATAATGTTTTGCATAGCTAGACATGTACAAAATATACTGAATTACTTATCTTCCAAGAGGGAATGGGTGACAAGGGAGGAAGGAAATGGATCTGAAATTTGAGGTCTTAACATTAAATGTTTCAAATATATATAAATACTATTATTAATACTCTTTTGCTTGTAATTGGGAGATAAGATGTGCAGGCATTGGGACACAAAGATTCACCTTCCTCTAATGGAAAAGTCGATGGGGGTATGGGAGAAGGTATGGGAGAGAGCAGATTGGAGGAAGCGATATCTTGTGGGACTGCTATTCTGGGAGGTTGGGTAGGGAATAATGGGGGGAAAATGATTGTAACTCAAAATCTGGTGGAAATGAATGATGTAAAACAGAAGTTAATAAAGCATTTGTTTAAAAAAAAAAAAAGAATGCTCGAAAGTCCTCTATTTCATTGAATGACCATATTTCCCCTGAAACATTATACTCAGTTTTGCTGGTTAAGTGATTCTTGGTTTTAATCTTAGCTCCTTTGACCTCCAGAATATCATATTCCAAGCCCTTTGATCCCTTAATGTAGAAGCTGCTAGATCTTGTGTTATCTTCATTGTGTTTCTACAATATTCAAATTTTTTCTTCTTGGCTATTTATAATATTTTCTCCTTGATCTGGGAATTCCAGAACCTGGCTATAACATTCTTAGGAGTTTTCTTTTGGGGATCCTTTTTAGGAGGTGATTGGTGAATTCTTTCAATTTCTATTTTGCCCTCTGGTTCTAAAATATCAGGGCAATTTTCCTTGAGAATTTCTTGAAGGATGATTTCTAGGTTCTTTTTCTGATCATGGCTTTCAGGTAGTCCAATTATTTTTAAATGATCTCTCCTGGATCTATTTTCCAGGTCAGTGGTTTTTCCAATGAGATATTTCACATTGCCTTCTATTTTTTCATTTGTTTGGATCTGTTTAATATTATCTTGATTTCTCATAAAATCATTAGCTTCCATTTGTTCCAGTCTAATTCTGAAGGAATTATTCTCTTCAATGAGCTTTTGAAATTCCTTTTCCATCTGGCAAATCAGGCTTTTTAAGGCATTCTTCTCCTCATTGGCTTTTTGGGCCTCTTTTGCCATTTGACTTAGTCTATTTTTTAAGGTGTTATTTTCTTCAGTAAGGTTGCTGATTGACTTCATGATTTTCTTGTATCATTCTCATTTCTCTTCCCAATTTTTCCTCCACTTCTCTTACTTGATTTTCAAAGTCCTTCTTGAGCTCCTCCATGGCCTGTAACCAATTCATATTTTTCTTGGAAGCTTTTGATAAAGGAGTTCTGACTTTCTTCTCTTCCTGCCATTCCATGCTTTGATCCTTTTTGTACCCAAAAAAGGAATCAAATGTTTGATTGCCGTACTTGCTTTGCTTTGTCTGCTTACTCATGTTGCCACTTAATTTCTTGACTTGAGCTTTTTGCCACAGTAGAACTGTGCTTCCAGAGAGGAGAGCTTTGTCACAAATCACTGGGGTTTTCACAGCTGTCAGAGCTATTAGGAGGGTGCCATCCCTACAGCCCCCACAAGCTCTGGCACCTGGTCACACCCCAGTATCTCCACCAAAGACCATGATCCAGATCCAAGCAGGTTAAAGCAAGAACAACTACCCTCTGAATGGTTGGTTGGTCCCCTGATGATCTGCAGGCCAGGAGCTCTGAAGCAGCCACACATCAGTGGCTGCAGGGCCATCATGCTCTACTACTTCTTGCCCCAATGGGATAGGGGCCAGACCACACTGTCCCCCCCGCCAAGTTCCAACAGAGTTCTATGCTGACCTTTTACTCTGTCTTTGGCATTTATGGGTTGATAATTCTGGAAACTACCAAAGCTGCTGGTAATCCACTCTCCTAAAATCTGCTCCAGCCCCTCTGGCCAGGGGCCACTGTGGGACTAAAACTGGGGGCCTAAAACTGTGGGCTCATGTGGGGCTGGGCTTGGCTCCCAGCTCACTGTGATGGACCCTTCCTGTCTGCCTGCCACTCTGCCTTCAGTGGGAGATTTGTTTCTCTCTCTGTTACTTTGTGAGTTCTGTAGCTCAAAAGTTTGTTTAGAGTCATATTTTATAGGTATTTGAGGTGGTTATGGGGAGAGCTCATGAAGTTTTCCTGCTTCTATGCCACCATCTTGGCTCTGCCGTGAATTTTTTTTTCTTGAAAAGATGGATCCAAATCCTTCAAGATTTTTGTCAAGTCCAAAGATTAATTCAAAATAATATTTCTTGCTATTGTCATAAGCACAAGGGAAAAAGATAGCCACTATCCAAACATCTCAAGAGCATCATAAAAAAACGTTTTAGAGCTAACCATCAGTGATAAAGGCTAAGTGCAGTGGGTGGGGAAAGGGGCAATATATTTCACACCTATGTTAACTTTACTGTATAGTACTTTGCATGCTATATCCCTAACTTTACTTTTCATAATTCCATGTATTATCATGTAAAATATCTAATATGTCTATATTTTGGTACACTTTGTGCCTTGTATGAAAGTATTATTTCATGTATGCCTTTGTTATATAGGCTAAGTGAAGTGGGTGGATGAGTGTGAATTCATATTACATAGCTTTACAAAGAGTTCTGCAGAATAGAACTTCCATTTATATGAAGCACGAACTGTCTATAAACGATAGCTAGAGGAAGGTAGCACTGAGGCTATTACCAGATATCAAAAAATATAAAGAAAAATTTTCATTTATTCTCAAAATACTCTCAAAGTGAACTCATCTCCCACCTCATCAAAATCTACCTACAAATCCTAATTTCCCTATTTTCATTGATAATATCACTTTGCTCCCCATTACCCTGGTTTAAAACCAGATAATTCTTGAATATTTTCTATCCCCCCACATCTTATCAGCTGTCAAGTCTTTTGAACAACTTCTTATATTTACCTCCTTTCTCCTTCCACTACAGCTAGGTGACATTGTAGATAGAGTGATGGCCTTGAAACATGAAAGACCCAAATTCAAATTCCTAACTATAGTAAGAATGTGCCCTCTCAAAGCCTCAGTTTCCTCAGCTGGAAAATGAAGACAATATTTCAAGGTGGTTCTAAGATTCAAATCAATATATGCAAAGCAATTTGTAAACCTTAAACACTATCAAAGTAAGCTTCATTTATCTTACTATACTATTTCCCTTGGTGAAATTATCACCTACCACTTATTTAATTACTATCTCTATGCTGATAATTCTCAAATCTACTTTTTCTGCCTGAATCTCTCCGATGACTTCCAATCTCAAATCGCCTACAGTCTTAAAGATATCTCAGACCAGATGTCCAGTAAACATCTGAAATTCAACATGTCCAAAACTGAATTCATTATCTTTCCTCCATGTCCTCATCCATCCTACCTTCCCTTACTGTAGCAGGCAACATCATCCTCCCAATCCCTCAGGCTTACAATTCTCCTGGACTCCTCACTATTTCTGACCACCCCCCCACCCCCTGCCCCATATCCAACTATAGTCAATGCCTACTGATCTTACCTTTGCAACATCTTTCAAATATGACTCCTTTCTCTCCTCTGGCATTGTCACCACTCTAGTAGAGGTCCTTATTTTGCACCTATCCTATCATCATAACCTTCTGGTGAGTCAGTCTGCTGCAAGTCTCTCCCCACTCCAGTCCATCCTCCATTAAACCATCAAGTTGATTTTCCTAAGACATAAGACCATGTCACTTCCCTATTCAATAAACTCCAGTGGTTCCCTATTTGATCCAGGATAAAATATAAAATCCTCTTTTTAGCCTTCAAAGTCCTTCTTAACCTCACTCTGAAATACCTTGCCAGTCTTCTGACTCCCCATTGTGTGGTACTTTTTGATTCAGTAGCCTCCCTGCTACTATAAGTAAGACACCCCACCTCTCAGCTCCAAGCATTTCCTTTGGCTAACCCTCATGCTTGGAATTGCTTCCCTTCTTATCTGTGCCTCCGGACTTCCAAGTAACTTTAACAACATCTTATCACCCTAAGCTCTTTGAAGGTAAGAATCCTCATTTTGCATCTTTCTATTCCCCAGTGTCTCAAGGTACTTTATGCATAGGAGAAGCTTCCCTATTTCTATTCTTTAGTCACCCAGGTTTACCTTCCTATTATGCTCAACTCATTCCCTCCACGTGTCTACTCATTTTGCAGCTGAGCTACTGTCTGACCATCTATCTCCTTTTCTCCACTCACAATCACTACAGTAGCTCAGGCCCTTATTACCTCTCATCTAGATAATTAGAATCTTCCTAACTGGTCTCTGGGCAGCTAGATATTGAAGTAGATAGACTATCAGGCCTGAAGTCAGGAAGACTCATCTTACTGAGTTCAAATCTGGCCTCAGACACTTCCTAGCTGTGTGACCCTGGGCAAGTCACTTCATCCTGTTTGCCTCAGTTTCCTCATCTGTAAAATAAACTGGAGAAGGAAATGTCAAAACACTACAACATCTTTGCCAAGGAAACCACAAGGGGTTACAGTCAGACACAACTGAAACAACTTAAAAACAAATTGGTTTTTCTGTCTCAAGTCCCTCCCCACCCCAATCTATTCTCCATACAGCTGCCAAGTGATTTTCCTAGAGTTCAGATCTGACTCTGTTACTTCCCTATTCGAATTCCAGTTGTTCCCTCTTACCCGTGATTAAAATAAAGCAGTTTCATTTTAAAGTCTTCACCACTGAGTCCCTTCCTACCTTTCTAGCCTTCTTATTCATTACTATCCCCCACAAACCCTAGAAGCAAGACAAAGTGGCCTTGTGGCTATCCATCTCCTCTTCTCCCCCATTCTGGGCCTGTCCACCATGCCTGGAACATTCTCCTCCTTCCTCACTTCTGCTTCTTAGAAATTCCTAATTTCCTTTAAGACTCAGTTCAAGAGCTCTCTACATGCAAACTTTCCTGTGTCCCTACAAGTGCCTTCCCCTTTCAGTGAAAAAGTCATTTAAAAATTCTGTATCTATTCTGCATGAGAATATATTTATCTCCCTCCAAAGCACAAAAGCCTCTGGAAGGCAAAAACTATTTTACCCTTTACTTTATATCTCCAGTGCCTAGCATAGTGCCTTGTGTGCAATAGATACTTCATAAATGTTTGCTCATTGTTGGATTTCACTGAATGCAATCCCAACACCTTGATCTTATAAAATATATGTCATTGGAGGGGCAGCTAGGTGGCACAGTGAATAGAGCACTGGCCCTGGAGTCAGGAGGACCTGAGTTCAAATCTGGCCTCAGACACTTAACACAAAACTAGCCATGTGACCTTGGGGAAGTCATTTAACCCCAATTGCCCTGCCTTCCCCCCTCCAAAAAGCAAAAAAAAGAAATCTATGTCATGGTGAAAAATAATATTCACATCCAGAGAGACTCTGGATTCCATCCAGATGGACTCTGAATGCATACTGATCCACTCTATTTATTACTTATTTATTTATTTATTTATTGCAGCGAAACTAATGTTATAATATGCTTTGCCTGACTTTGTACGTATAATGGGTATCTTGTTTCTTGCCTTTTAAATTCAGGAGGTAGGGGATGGAGAGAGGGGGAGGGAGAGAGGGAGGGAAGAAGGAAGGGAGGGAGAGACAGAATTGGAAAAGAAAAATTTAAAGAATAACAAAAATTATAGAAAAAAGAAATGTCAAAATTTTAACAAATAAAAATTAAAACTGCTCAGAAAATATTGTTTTGCATATAATACATGATTTTTGAATTTTATTTTTAAAATTATACTTACACATTGACATATATGTGCCTTAAAAAAACAAAAACCCTAGAATCCACAGAGATTTACATTAAGGCCAGTTGTGTTTCATAAGCAATTTGCTTTTTATATACCCAGCATATCATCAGTAGTTTAAATATATTTTCATTTTAAATATATAAAAGCACTATAACTTTTGCTCACATAGATTTTACACTAAATGGATATTATGTAGAAACTTGGATCTTCAAAATGAAGAGTGTTAGAAACTTTGAAAATTCTAAAATGACATATTTTCTTCCATCTGGAATATTGGTATTTCATTTTCTACATCACAAGCAATATGCCCTCCTCACCAATGTCCTTACAGAAAAATAAAATTCCACTAAGTCATTGTGACCCTTTATTGCCTGTCTCTTTAAAAGCATACATAACAGTTTGGCTCTATACTATCATATCCCCGACCCTCTCAAAAAGAACAATCAAAAAGATTATGGTTAGGGGGATGAGGAGGCTGACTGGCAATGACTCAAAAAGGGAGGGCTGAGAAGGAAGTGGTTCAACTGGTATTTAAAAAAAAAAAAAAAGCCCTGACATTCTTATATAAGCAATTAGCCCATAAAACTGTCCATCAGAGGGTGAAACAAATGGTACTACCACTCCTCTCCTGTAACACACACACACACACACACACACACACACACACACACACACACACACACACACACACACACCCCATATCAGACTTCCTGTTGGACTCTGATGACTTTGCAACACTTTTCTCCTTCAAGGTTGCCCTCAATAAGTTGGGGGGAGTGGGGAGGAAAGAAAAGGAAAGAGAGGGGAGGGAATGAAAAAGAAGGAGAGGAAGAGAAAGAGGATGAGGGACAGGCAGGGAGAGGGGGAGAGAGAAAGAGAGAGGGAAGAGGAAGAGGAGGAGGAAAGCAGGAAGTAACACCTTCTTTGAGTTGCTTTAGGTTGTTCCCTCTGCTGTCCTCTAAAAATTATGCCAATATACCCAACCTTGTAGCAAAAGTAAACTTACTTTGTCAAAAAGAATTCCTGTTCCTTCTCCTCCCTGAAACAGTATTTTTAAAAAATATATATTTTATATATAATGAACACTTTTCACAGTAATGACTATATAACAGGAACAAGGTGATATATAGTTTGAATTATGACTAAGGTTACAAACATTATAACCCAAGTACACTGTGATAACTGTTCTGTTCAAGAAAACAGCAGGGAAACACCAGAGTTTACATACCTCAAAGCTGCCTTCTGATAAAGCATCACCATATTGGGTTTTTTGTTTTGTTTTGTTACTTTTTGAGGGGGGAAGGTAGGGCAATTGTGGTTAAGTGACTTGCCCAAGGTCACACAGCTAGTTTTTGTGTTAAATGTCTGAGATCAGATTTGAACTCAGGTCCTCCTGATTCCAGGGCCAGTGCTCTATTTACTGAACCACCTAGCCATCCTCCCCCCCCCCTCCACCCATATTCGTTTTTCAATGAAGTTTTTAAAGAGAAAGAAAAATATTGCAGTACCTTGTACAATACAACAATCAAGAAGCTAAATTGAAATTTATTAATAAAGTTTGTAGTCAAAGAGTTATGATAGATGTCAAGCAAAATTTGAAATTAAGCAGCCACAAAATTATCACAATCTAAAATGTAAAATTAGCAAAGAATCTTAGGGGTGGAATGACATTAGATTTCATAAAAGTTCAACCAACAAAACAATCTCTTCTACCGTACTTCCAACATTATTAGCATTAAGTATGGTTTTCACTATTCAAGTAACAGAGAAACCAGGAGTCCTCCATGCAGACCATTTTATATTTCAATAGCTTTAATCATTCTAATGACTATTACTTCTATATGAGTGAAAGTTTGTAATTTTACGATTAGAAAGTTCTCCTGGGAGGGGCTGTAGTCTTCTTTCAGGTAATTCCCCCTTCTCCTGTATCATAAACCTTCTAATATATTTAGCCTTCTCTGGACCTTCTCTTCTCCAGAATAATTATCTCCACAGTTCCATCAACTATTCTTCTTAGGACCTAATTTCTTCAACCATCCTGTTCTTATCTAGACATATAATGCCCCTCTTAAAACATGCCCAGTTCCAGTTCCCACAGCCACAGAAAACCACAGGGGAAAAAAACAGCAGGAGTGTTATCTTAAAAATTTTAGACATTATACTGCTATGAAGTATACTGATGTTTTGTTACGTTTTTAAGGTAATTTTTTAAAAGTACTTAAAGACACAAGTTGTTTTTGGCTATATAACTATAAGGTATTTCTGTGGACATTTTAAAAAAATTTCCATTGTAAAAATAAAGGCAAAAGTTTCTTAATTGTTTCATTAGGTAATTTGGATGAAATATTTCTTTTAAGTAACACAATACAAACCCTGTCTATGAATGTCTAATTCACATATTCATGGTAAGGGCACCAAAGATTCAAAAAACTAAAGCAAACAAAAACCACAAAAAAACCCTTCAACTTGAGGAGGGAGGCACTCAGGGGGGAGTCTATTGAATCAATCATCCACATCCATTTAAAGTAATTAAAAAGATGCTACACAATGATAGCTTTATCAGATAAGATACCCCTCCCACACAACATTAAAGTGAAACGTCCTCATTCAGTTTGAAGAAGCAAAATGCCTCTTACTGGGCAGGTAGGTGGCAAACTGAATAGACTGCCAAGCCTAAATTCAGTAAGATACCTTCCTGATTTCAATCTGGCACTCAGACAATAATTGTGTCACCCTGGGCAAGTCACTTAACTCTATTTGCCTCTTCTGCAAAAGGAAAAGGAAATGGCAAACCACTTCAGTTGCCTTTGCCAAGAAAGCCCCAACTGGGATCACAAAGAGTCAGACATGACTGAAAAATAACTGAAAAAAACAAAATTAAAAATGATGAAGAGGAAATTGGGAGGACTTACAAACTGATGCAAAGTGATGTGAGCAGGACCAGAACAATTTATGCAGTAACAATATCATAAAAACTAATAACTTTGAAAAACTTAGGAATTCTGATCAACACAGATCAATCACAGTTCCAGAGTACACATGATGCTACCCATCTCCTAAGAGAGGTGACAGACTCAAGAGTTCAGATTGAGTCACATTTTTTGTTTTTGTTTTTTGACACAAGCAATGTAGCAATCTGCTTTGCTTGACTACACATGTTAGTAACAGATTTTGTTTTTCTTGCTTTCACAAATAGTGGAGATTGGGAGAAAGAAAATGTGGACCTGAAAATAAAATAAAATTGATTATAAATGTTAGTTAGCATAAAACAAGCTGCTTTAAGGTTTGTAAGGTGTTTTATAAATATTATTTCATTTGATCTTCACACCAACCCTAGTAGGTAGGTGTATTATTATGCTCATTTTAAAGATAAGAAAACTGAAGCTATGAGAGGCTAAGTGACTTACCCAGGGTCTCACAGTCAGTAAATATCTAAGGAAGTATTTCTATTCAGGTCTTCGAACACTCTATATACACTATGCCACATAGATCATATTAGTGTAATCCCCTTCCCATCAACACTCAACCCTGGGCTCTGATAGATTATATTTTGCTTTACCTTGCCCAGAACCAGAATCATCTACTACTCTACTTTCCAGACATTTCTAAACCATGCCCATCCCTCTCTTCTCCACACCCTTCCTGCCCCCCGTCAGCCTGGGCCCCTTGCCACTCTTTACTATGTTTTCTTCTCCATTAGCAAATAAGCTCCTTAATGACAGGAACTATCTTGCTTGCCAATGTCTGTCTCCCTAGTGCTTAATATAGTACCTGGTATTCAGTAAGTATTTAATAAGTGTTTTTCATTCACTCATATATTCATCTTTTCACTCATTCATAGTTGTATGAAAAATAAGCCTTTGACTTTCAGTGATGCACACAACTCTGAGACTATAAATTACAAGTCAAGATTATGGATATTGAGGCTCTACCCGATTCTGGGGTGATGCAATTGGCATCATCAGGGGAGAGCTATTCTGTATTAGGAGATCCCTAGACCAATGAAAACACAGGTCTGGGCTGAAAAAAGAGAAAAAAAATCGAGACAATCAGAACATTAATCAGATTATTATGAAATGCAATCAGAACACACAAGTAAATATATGAAATGATACCAAAGCAGCTTTTAAGAGAAAAACTGTAGCTTTTAAAGCCCACGATAATGAGAAAGATTAAACACATTAGTTCTACATCTGGAAGAGGTATTGATTCTATTTCACTTTTTCCAATCTACCCCTGGAGCCTGTGCAACCCATAGCACTCAATACTTCTTTGCTCAGGTCTGAACTCTGCTTCCTGGACTTTCGGTTTTTCATTTCCAAGGTTTTTTTAGATAGTAGAAAAGGAACAAAATGATCAAAGGAAGGTAGAAAGAGGGAACTGAAACAATTAAATCAGAAATAGAATAAAAAATGAATACAAAACTTGTGTTTCAAAAAGCTAAATCAACAAACTATCAAAATCAGTTTGAATCAAGCAGAAATAAAAAGAAATTATCATAAAATATACAAAGAAAAATAGGAATACTGGAATATTTAGTATATTCAACACTAATAAGTTAAAGACCTTGAATTGGATGATTATTTGCAAGACTTAATTTAGACAAAGGAAAAGGTAACTTAAATTGACCAACGTTAAAGGAAGAAATAAGGTATGTTATAAATTAATTACTCTACAAAAAAAGTAACCTGATCTAGATGGGTTATTGGGCAACTCTTTCCAAATATTCAAATATAAAATAATACTGAACTGAATAGATTTCCCAAACATAGAGAAATATGGATGGCTAAACAATATACTTTATTTTATTAAGAAAATAATATTGATCTAAAATCACAGCAAAATACAATACTGTAAAAGAAACTTCTGGTAGGTCACAATTAGTGTAAATAATGGATCACTTGAAGTGATTCAAGTTAGCACTATTTAAAGTTATAATCATGAAAAATTGGATAAGTAGTTCCAGCCCAGTAGAAAGAGGCAGCACAGACTCAATGAGAGCACTTGGTTAATTCACACTAACAAGGACCTAGCTGTCCAGCTTTTTTAATAGGTACTTATACCAAAAACACTAAGTGAAATCTCCAAACCTCAGATTAAATCACAGAACCTTGGGGACAAATCCCAAAACCCTTCTAAAATACTGACAAGTGATGACTTGGCCTCATCCCCAGGCGTGCATAATCTTGAATTCATTAATTTTTAGAATTTTTAGAATTGTATCTCAACATAATTGATTTCTTTTGCAACCCTATGTTATTTTATGTGTTTAAAAAATATTCTGGGAAGGTTCAACAGGCTTCCCCTGACTGCTACTCCTGGTCTACTTTGTACTTTTTGTTACTCCAATCTGTGGCCCAACTCTTGAGTAGAGGACCTATATTTTTTTTCTTCCCTGTTGTTATCCAGTTCTCCCAAGAAATATTAAATAGTTTCAACACTTTTAACTCTGATAACTTCATTTTGCCATAAGTTCATCAAGGACCAAGGCATATATTTGATATTCTCTATGGCATCTATGTTGTTGTTTTTGCTTTTCATTCATGTAGACTCTTCATGATCCCATTTGGGATTTTCTTGGCAAAGATCCTAGAATAGTTTACCATTTCCTTCTCCAGATCATTTTACAGATAAGGAAACTAAGACAAATAGGGGTTAAGAGACTTGCCCAGGGCCACACAGCTAGTAAGTGTCTAAGGTCAGATTTGAAAGTAGGTCTTCCTGATTCCATTAATGCTCTGTCAACCTCACCTTCTAGCTGCCCCATGGAATCTATATTCTACTCTAGATGTTTCTCCATTAGACTGTCACAATGTCTGTCATATAGTAGGCACTTAATCAATGCAGATCCAATGATTGATTGTATGAAGTGATGAAGAGTAAAAGATCAGAAGTAGGAAAAAAAACTGGGGGGGAGGGAATTTATAAAATAAAAACTTTCTCAGATAAAGGTCTAGTATATCAAATATATAAAAGAACTTTGTCAAATCTGCAAGAATACAAGTCATTCCCCAACTGATAAATGGTCAAAGTATATGAACAGGCAGTTTTCAGACAAAGAAATCAAAGTAATTTATAGCCATATGAAAAAGTGATCTAAATCATCATTGATTAGAGAAATGCTAATAAAAACAACCTTGAGATATCATTTTACATCTATCAGATTGGCTAAAATGATTGAAGAGGAAAGCAACAAATGCTGGAGGGGATGTGGAAAAATTGGGACACTAATTCACCATTAGTGGGACTTCTAACTAACCCAACCATTTTGGAGAACAATCTGGAATTATACCCAAAGAGTTATACCCAAACTGCCTATACCCTTTGACCCAGTGATACCATGATTAGGGGAAAAGGAAAAGAATCTATGTTTTAAAATATAGCAGGTCTCTTTGTGGTGGCAAAGAACTGGAAATTGAGGAGAAGCCTATATGATTTGTGATGGAATATTACTGTGACATAAGAAATAATGAACTCAGTGATTTTAGAAAGACTTACATGGAATAATGAAGAATAAAATGAGTAAAACAAGAGAACATTCTATACAGTAACAGCAACATTGTTTTAGGAACTATTTTGAGTGACCAAGTAATTTTGACTATTATAAATACCAGATTAATTACAAAGGACCTATGAAGAATAATGTTATTTGCTGCCAGAGAAAGAACTAATAAACAGAAGTATGTATAATATGGTTTTACATATACGGACATATTTGTGTGTAATGGTAGCCATGGAAGAGGGGATAGAGAAGAAAAAAGTATTAAAAAGTACACAGTAGAGAATAAAAGAAAGTATAGAAGTAAGCATAAAAAGCAGAGTAGTTGTAAAAACAAGTAGCACTTATTATATGGTGGGGTTTTTTTTTAAAGCAAACAATGTCATACTTTTATAGTGAATCCTCTTTTTATGTTAGTGTGTACATGGAAATGTTCTCTTTGTTTTCTTTTTATGTATTTAAGTTTAAAAATTAATTTACAACTTTTTTGAAAGAACCAGGAAAACAATTTTTTTTGTTTTGTTTTTTGTTTTTTTTGCTCTTTATAGGGCAATTGGGGTTAAGTAACTTGCCCAAGGTCACACGGCTAGGTTTTTTGTTTGTGTGTTCGGTAGGTGTCTGAGGCCGGTCTGAACTCAGGTTCTTCTGACTCCAGGGCCGACGCTCTACTCACTGCTCCACCTAGCCACCCCATGGAAAACAATTTTTATATTAACAACATTAAAAGGACAAATTACTTTTAGAGACTTAAAAAATTTCATCAAAAATATTAAAAAAAGAAATTTGATCAACAAAATGATCCATGAATACAGAGGACTCATGATGAAACATCTTAATTTCCCCCCAACAGAAGGGTGATAGACTCAGGGTACAGGTACCCTGAGTACTATTTTTTGGACAAATAGTCAACACAGGAATTCATTTTGTTTGACTATATGTATTTGTTACAAGAGTTTTGTTTTTCTTTTTCAGTAAGGGGAAGGACAAGCAGATTTTCATTGGTTGAAAGCAATAAAATTATAATTTTTAAAAATAGTTCCAATTAAGTTCCAATATTTAAGTTTATGATATATAGGGACGGCTAGGTGTCGCAGTGAGTAAGAGCTCTGGCCCGGAGTCGGGATGACCTGGGATCGGTCTGACCTCAGAAAATGAGCACCCACACATAAATAATGACTGACCATGTAACCTTGAGCAAGTTACTTAACCCCAATTGCTTTAAAAAAAAAAAGTTTATAATATGTTTTTCTTTTCTCTATTCTCAATTTGTGTTCTGGTGTTTGGTCCTAAAATAAAATATTTTTAAAATAGAAAATATACCTTTTATCCCTTCTTTGCAGAAGTCAAGGACTGAATATGGTTATCTAACAGTGGCTGGAATGTCAAGACTCAGTTGACGCATGAATTAGTTTTACTGAACTGCTTCCCCCCTCCCCTTTCTTTTTTATTCTTTGTTATATGGGTTAGTTCTCTGGATAAAGTAAAGGGGAAGGATATATTTGAAAATTAAGGTGATGGGAAGAGAAGGAAGTAATACAGCTGTGTTCCTATCCACAACTTCTCCTAACAGATTTATAAAATATACCAGATCACATCCTAATGGAGAAATCCAGAAAGTCAGTGAGTCTGGTCAAGGTTAACACAGGGAGACAGAGATGTACAGACACTGGGGACAGGGTCGGGCCAGAAGCATTCCAGAGACCAGGGACAGGCTGTACACACAAACACACAGACCCACATTGGGCCAATCCTAGGCCCACACTATGACAGGTACAGATGGTAAATGATAGCTTTGATGTCCTATTATGGGGAGGGGGTTTGAGTAAGAAGGGAACCTGAATAGAGCAGTGATGTTCTCCTGTAGGGAAGTCCTGGGCAATATTATGAGAAATGAAGAACAAAAGGCAACAGTAGTGGTTTGGCTCAGATCCCAAGATCAGATCAGGAAATCACTTCCAGCACCTAGGCCAGCCTGCTAAGGGAGAGCCAAGGCAGACACTGAACCAAATGGGAGACTACAATGCTGCCACTTTAAACCAACAGCTAGACCAAAAGGTTGGAATCTAATAGCAATCTACTCTTGAATAGAACGGAACCCAGGTTAGGAACTCGGAGTAGGAGGAGCAGTAAACAAACATTTGCCCTGGATCAAACCACTTTGGGAACTTTCAAAATTTGAAGTCCCCCAACCTGTCCCTAAGACTCCAGGATAATATCCCCAAGAAATCAACAGGACTAACCTAGACCTACCCCCAGAAGTATCATAGTGACATCAATTCCAAAGTCAGGAAGTAGGCTGGAATAGGCAAATGAAAAAAGAACCATGTCACAATGTACACAAATGCAGAAGAGAATTGCTCTAAGACAAGGACCAGCAATTTCTCAGAGGAAAACACAACTTGGAGACAAACTCAAAGAGAATTCCTGAAAGAGATAAAGCAACTATTTTTTAAAAATTTTAAATGTTTTTATAAATGGAATGAAAGCGTTTGAGAAAAAAAGTTGGGAAAGAAATGAGAGTTAGGGAAGAAAGTATTAGAAAGGGAATTAATTGGTTGTTGTTCTTAGTTCTTGAAAAAGGATCAAAATGACATCACTATGCTAGAGTCAAGTTTCCCTGTGTCTGACTGTGGCTGATCAGACCAAGAGAAGTTCAGAATGCTCTACCACAGGTCAGGTACAAATAGTCCATGTGAACATTTGGGGTGAATTCTCTAAATCTGTTACATTATTGGAATGAACACACTTTGATAATTGAATCCAAGCAGTTTTGAACTTAATTTTGTTAAATAGTTTGCTGCTTTTACAAAGTAAAAAGGAAGTTTCAAATGTACTGTTTTTACTATCCAATCTTGGCAAAAGCTATCATGAAAATGTGATTTTTGGGCCCCCACATTTGGGAACTGTGCTGCCACTGAGTAGCAGATTTCCTACTCAGTGAAATAGGGGAAACAAAACTGATTGTCTAACATTTCCATGGCAACTCTATGTATGTGTAGAGACTGCACAACTATTAAACTCAAACTAATGCACATACACACCTACTGAGATTATCCATGGGCTAAAAACAAGGAAGCAAGCCAGAGTTTCATAGTAGCAAAAAGAAGGAAGTGATATTGACCCTTAGTTTGTGTTTCTACAGCTCACCACCCTTCCTGAGGACCTGGGCTCAAATCCTGATTTATCCAAGTAATGTAGGGGAAGTCACTCCTCCATTCTTTTGTCTATAAAATGAGAAGTCTGGACAAAATCAGAAGCAGATTAAAATGTAATTGAGAAAAAAATTTAGAAGATAAAACTATAATACAAAATAGACGATTGTTAGTTTGTAGCTAACTTAATACATGTGCAGCCCGAAGGACATGAGTGTTATATCCCTGGACTATATGACTTAAATCCCTTCTAGTTCTAAAATTATAATCTTATGACCACTTAATCTCGTCTTTGATTTTTAAAAAAACCATTTCTATTCAAACTTCCTTTAACTTAATAATTATCAATTATTAAATGTAATAAGAATGTAACAAGTTTTAACATAGACTCAGTCATTACAGTTAAATGGCTACAACCTTGCTTTGTATCAGATATTAAATGTTCTATTGACTTTATATCCTAAATTTCTACAAAATGTAACAAAAACGACAATTTTACCTAAACTAATTTACATAATGCTATTCCAATTACCAATATATATATTTTATTGAGCTAGAAAAAATAACAAAATTCATTTGGAAGAACAAAAAGGCAAGAATATCAAAGTAACTAATGAAACAAAATATAAGGGAAAGAGGTTTAGCAGTACCACATATTAACTATATTACAAGGCTATAATTATCAAAACTATCTGGTACTGGCTAAGAAATAGAAAGATCAGTGGAACAGTGTAGTCATAAAATTTTCAGCCTTAAATAAATACTGTAATCTTGTATTTGACAAGTGTAAAAACTTAAGTTTGGGGGATAACAAGTCATTATTCTGTAAAAATTATTAAGAAAACTAGAAATCAGTATGGCAGAAATTGGGCATAGACCAATATCTTATACCATTTACCAAGATAAGATTAAAATTGATACATGATATAAAGAGATACTACAAGAAAATTTGAAGAACATGGAATATATTACCTATCAGACTTATGGCTAGGGGAACAATTTGTGAATAAACAAGAGAGAGCAGTATGAATTATAAAATGGATAATTCTGAGTACATTAAATTAAAAGGGTTTTATATAAATAAAACAAAATAGCCAAGATCAAAAAGAAGTAGAAAATTGGGGGGAGGGAGGGGAATTTTTAGACAAATTCTCAGATAAAGTTCTCATATCTCAAATATATAAATAACTTTGTCAAATCTATAAGAATATGAGTCATTTCCCAATTGATAAACAGTCAAAGAATATGAACAGGGAATTTTCCAATAAAGAAATCAAAACAATATATAGACATATAAAAAATTATCTAAATCATTATCGATTAGAGAAATGCAAATTAAAACAACTTTGAGATATCATTTGATACCTTTCAGATTGGCTAAAATGATTGAAGGGGAAAGCAACAAATATTGGAGGGAATGTGGAAAAATTGGGATATTAATTCATTGTTAATGAAATCATGAATAGATTCAACCATTTTGGAAAGCAATCTGGAATTATACCCAAAGAGTTATTAAATTGCCTATACCCTTTGACTCAGTAATACCACTACTAAGTGGTCTGTTTCCCAAGATGATTAGGGAAAAAGGAAAAGAACCTATATGTTCTAAAATATTTATAGCACCTCTCTTTGTGATGGCAAAGAACTAGAAATTACAGGGATGTCCATCAATTGGAGAATGGCTGAAAAAGTTGTGGTACATGATTGTAATGGAATACTACTATGCTATAGGAAATGATGATCTCAACAATCTTAGAAAAACATGGATAGACTTACATGAAATAATGAAGAGCAAAATAAGCAGAACCAAGGGAATACTATGTACAACAGCAATACTATTTTAAGAACAACTTTGAGGGGCGGCTAGGTGGCGCAGTGAATAAAGCGCCGGCCCTGGAATCAGAAGGACCTGAGTTAGGAGCCGGCCTCCGACACTTAGTCCGCACAAACAAAAACCTAGCCGTGTAACCTTGGGCAAGTTACTTAACCCCAATTGCCCTAAAGGGGCGGCTAGGTGGCGCAGTGAGTAAGAGCGTTGGCCTCGGAGTTTGGATGACCCGAGATCAGATCCGGCCTCAGAAAATGAGCACCCACGCATAAATCAAATGACTAGCCGTGTAACCTTGAGCAAGTTACTTAACCCCAATTGCTTTAAAAAAAAAAAAAAAAAAAGAACAACTTTGAATGACTAAGTCATATTGTAAATATCCAAATTAACTACAAAGGATATGAAGAAAGATACTATCTGCATTCTCATAGAAAGAACTGATAAATAGATGTATAAAATGTTTTAATATATATATATATTGTCTAATGGTAGCCATCTCTAGGGTGGGGAGAAGAGAGGGAAGAAAAAGGGGAGGAGTTACAAGATAATTTTATTATGCATTTAAAAGGAATAACAAGTTGTACATAATAGACTTGCACTTTCAAGTACAATAATTTTTTCTATTCTACCATGTTATGAAAATGCTTGCTTTTTTTCTGAAGTTTAAAATAAAATAAGTAAAATTTTTAAAAAAGAAATTACTGAAAAAACATGGTTTCTGAATATAATGGAATACAACTGCACCCTAACTTTAAGAAATGTCCAAAGGTAAAGATTTAGAGAAACCTGGGAAAATGTATAAGAATGAAGTGAAGGGTGCAGAACCAGGAGAACAATTGACACAAGTGCAATGAAGGAAAACAACATAAAAATTTCATTCAGTTGTGAAATTAATCATCCACGATCAATTTCCAATCATTTACTGAAGTTCTCATAAGCCAGACTCTAGAATAGCAAGAGCAAATTGAGCAGGATGCAAAGTACAATAAATGTCAAGCCTTAAATTTCAGTAATGATCTCTGCTCTTTCACACCAGAAGGAAAAAGTGGTAGGGTTTTTTTGCTTTTTGGAGGGCAGTTGGGGTTAAGTAACTTGCCCAAGGTCACACGGCTAGGTTTTTTGGTTTGTGTGTGTTAAGTATCTGAGGGCGAATGCAAACTCAGGTCCTTCTGACTCCAGGGCTGGCACTCTACTCACTTCGACACCTAGCCACCTGTTTGTTTTTTTTCAACATGGGACAAAGACCACTTCAAAACTTTTAAAACAAAAAGGAATAAAGAGAAGAAGGGAAGAGAAAGTTGCCATGGTCACATCAAAGAAGCACTAGGTAAGAAGTTCTTAATTTTTTTGTGTCATGGTCCCCTTCTGTGGTAGAAGCAATATCCTAAGCCCTTCCCCCATAAATGTTAGGCTAATTTTTCCTTAAAAGGTATTGAGGTCACAGAGTCTTAGTTGGCTCAGAGTAGTTAAGGCTGTTGACATCACTTCCTGGTCACTTAAGTACCTCCAGGACCTCCAGGTTTTTGGATGTGTAACAGGAGGAAAATGGAAAGGCCACTCAGGCAAGGGAACTTCCCTTAGCTAAAGTAATTCAAGGAGTTCTCAATTCATAGCTTTGTTAAGTATCTCTCTCCAGCTAAGGTTAAGTAAATCTCCTTTTGTTAACTGTTAAATGACTCTTGTTCCAAAGTCGAACCTAAACTACCAGGCTCCTGGCCAGAGTCAGGCAAGCCCTACCCAATACACCGTTGGAAGTCTTGCAAAGCCTATAGACTCCTTAGAATATTTTTTTTTAATTTCCTGCTAAATTTCAGTTAGAGATTAGTAAGAATAAAGATATCATTCTTTTCCCTTCTAAGTTTACAGACTCCTCCCTGCCCCCTCCCCCATATCTATCCACACTAAGGAAAGCCATCAGTTCCATTCATCAGTGTAATAAAAACTCTACTGAGAAGTTGAGATCCTCAGCAAACACCCCACAAATTATTTTGCATATGAAGATTAATGTCCAGATGAAGTTGCCATAGAACAAGAGGTAGCCCTAACCTCTGCATTTCATTTTACATAAAAGATCTTTAAGTATTCTGACTCTGAAATAAATTTTCCTTCAGTTCCTTTTTCCCTGCCACCCCCAAACAAACAAAAAAAATTAAAGGTATGATTTATTAATTGTACTCAGACCTTAAAAAAAAAAATAAAGCATCAGAATAAATAATAATGTCCCTGATGCAGTACTAGGATGTCTTTCTTGCTTAGGACCACTGCCTTGCCAAGCACCCTCCAAGGTTTGCCTCTACAAAAGAGCAGTTTGAAAAGTTGCCAGTTATCTAGGCCCCTGTGCTGATGTGATGACTGCCAAGGCACCAGCTTTACTTTGCCGGCTACCTGTTTTAGATGGGCACAAACAGCTAAGAACCTAAATGCTCCTATCTGCTGCCAGATCCTCAAGATTGCCCACCCTGTCTGGGTCCATTAGCTGTCAGGCGGCAAAAGTCCATCTGTCTCAGGGCTGCCTTGTCCAACTCTTCAACTCGGGATTCATCAAGCCAGGTAAGAAGCAGCAAGAATGTTGGTTTCTTGCTGATAACCTCTCCATCACTTACAGCTTGAAAAGCAGAGCTGCCAGATTGGCTCCAGCTGTCACCATGGCCAATATGAAAGAATCTCTTGTTCATGGCCCCTTATTGGCAAAGGCAAGGCTGCTGAATAGCCTGTGATGACTGGAGGCTTTTTGTGGCCTTTCGAGGTCACTTTTTGGCAATTATCCTTTACCTGTCATAAGATTTGATCCTATTAGAACGTCCTCACTTTTCATGTGCCTGAGAAAGATGAAACAAATTCCTATTCTGATCTCACCTCTGCTGGCTAGGTTCACTGAGCTACTCTTTATTTCAAAGCCAAATCCCCAAGCATTATCTTGAGGGACTTTTATTTTATGTAACCAACATCCTAAAACCTTAATTAGTCCCATGAATGGAATTAGAAAAGCTTAAGATGTGTGTTGGTGGTGGGTGTGAAGAGAAGGAACTGAGCACATTTTTTAAAAAGTCTTATAATCTTATTTTCTTTTACTCCTTTCCTCTAAGTTTTCCTACAATGATTTTCTCTTAACCCTCCCTTCTTGCCACATCACCAACCAAGCCTGTCCCAAGGACACTTCATTGAAAAGGCCTCTGTCAGTTCTATTGGTTTTCCATATTTGGCAGAGGATTTGATCTGGGAGTTTGTGGCAAGCAAGAATGGAGATCCTTGGGCACAATGTCCTTTCACAAGGAAGTACATGCACCCTTATCTCCTGGTGACAGATACAGGTCAGACCTTAGGTTACCTATTCTGGGAACTGCTGCACCCTGGAAAATGCATGAAAGGTGAAATAAATGACCTCCAAGAAGCAAAGAAAAAAATGGTACAAATGCATGGGTTTGAAATACTCGTGAATGATTATAATTGATGGTAAATAATAATAATAACAATAATAATAATAAGAAGTCAATTTCCTGAAAGGGTGCCTGTCCCTTCTTCACATCCCATCCAATATCCAAATTTTCCTTCCCAGTTGCTTTAGTTTCCTTTCTTTCCCCCACTCCCAGAGTTTTGGGGGTTTTTTTGTTTTGTTTTTTCCTTGAATGCTTTCTAGGAAAGTGAAGCTCATTTCCCAGACAAGGGAAGTAACCCTTCCTTAAAATGACATTCATTAAGAAAACAAAAGCCTCTGGCCTGGCACTCCTCAAGTTGATCCAAAACACACCAACCCCAAAACCTTAGACTTAAGCTAATGTTCAATTGCATCTAATTTAGCCCTGGCTGGAGGAGAGCCAGCTGACCAGGCTGCTGGATGAAAACTGCTGTTGGATTCTGATGAAGGGAAACAAAACTAAGCTAACACTGAGACCAAACCAAATCTCCTGATTTGCAGGAGTCGAGATTAAGGGTGCTGGCCTGGAACCGTGGGAAAACCTGCACTCAACCTGCCCTGGGAAGTCACTTTACACTGGAGTTTCTATATCTAGCTCCACTTCTCTTCCAGTCCCTTCTAACACCTACAGCATAGTAACCATTTCCAGAAAAGTATTGTAAAGGAAAGGAGGGGAAAGAAAACATACATCATTTCGGGGTATGGAGTAAGATGCAAAAAGAAAAAAAAGGTTAGTGGGAGGAGGGACATTATTTTGTTTTCAGAGGGAAAGAGAAGTAAAAGGCATTTTTCAAAGAAATGTCAGAAAATCTGCATCAGCAATTCATTCCATTGTATCTAACAATCTCCATATTGGATCCTTATGAGCTCTATCCATGCAGGGCAAAGCCCTCCTCTTCTGAAAATGGGGTGGTGGAGGGAGGAGTTAATTGTGTCTGTGATTTTCCAAAGCAATGTCAAAGTGCAATTTGTTGCTGAGACTTCAAAACGTACTTATGTATAGCAGATGGCAATAAATAAAAAGACCAAAAGAGTAAAAAAGAAAAATCAAAGCAATATTATATGAGTGGTAAAGGCAATGTGTCTATGTCTATCATGGATAATGCAGAAAAATGTAGACATTGTGGGACAGAATCAAAGAACTCTGAATTTGGAGTCAGAGGACCTGTATTTGAATCTCAATGATTTATAGAGCTATAAGCTAGTTATGCCTTTGTATGGGGCTGTCTGCCTGTCTTTGGAATGGTCCTAGCCTCTGCCCCTCTGATCTTCACGGTCACTTCTACTGTTCACATCTCTTCATCTGCTTTTTTTGTCTTTTATCACAGTTACTATATTATCAGTATCTCTTTTCTTTTACCTCTTCCCTTTGTTGGAAGAGAGGGAATCTTTCTCCTCTTTCCTTGGGACCTTCTCCCTGTTTCTCACCTATGGCTCCTGCTGGACTTTTCTTGGACCGTAACTACGTTTTTGGGTTGTTGCTGCTTTAATACATTTTAACCCCTGGTAAGGATGGCCAAGTAGAAAGTTCTAGAAACCCAAGCATGCATACATAGTCCTAGAATGACATCTATATTGGGGCACAGCTTCTCTGCTTCTCTTCCCCCAACAGGTCCATATAAAAATAATGACACTGGACTGGGAGTCAGGAGACCCGAATCTAGTGTTGGCTCTGCAGGCAAGGTCTATGTGACCTTGAGCTAATCATTAACACCTACCTGGGCTTCAGTTCCTTCTTCTCTAATATGATGGCACTGGGCTAGGTAACTGACGTGGTTGTCACATGTTAAATACTTTGCACACTTGACCCTCACAACATCAGGAAGGATACGTATGTAATAACTTCGTTTTACAGATAAGTAAACTAAGGCCCAAAGAACCTCAGTGACTAAGCAGATGTCATACGCCTCCTCAGTGGCAGGGTTCTCTTTGAAATCCAAGTCTTCAGACTTCACATCCAAAGCATTTGGGGAGAAAGAAGGTTTTATGCCTTTTGATTTCATTAAAGTCAATACCTCTAGATCAAGCTCTCGCTTGGGACAAAGAAAATTATTAAGCAAAAACCACCTGATACTGAGAAAATTCTTTCATGATTTAAATTGCAGAGAAAGGTTGCAACCTGTATAGGAAGAGGGAGTTCCCTACATCAAAGAAATCACAGCTACATAGACACAGTCCCTATCTCTATCTGACCTAGAAGTCTCCTGGCTCCCTGATGTGAGTTAAGTTAGATTTTCTGTTCTCCTTGACCTTCCTTGGCTTTTCTACTATTCAGAGGTCAACTTCCCTGAGTGATCTTTTTATTAAACCTAGTACAATCCTAAATATTATGCTTTGGGGTCTGCTTCTTCGAACTCTTTGTGTCAATTTTCATTTTTTTTCCATCTTTCTCCAAATTCCTCACATCCTTTTCTTACTGCCCAATAATATTCCATTATTCATATGCTACAGTATTTTTTCAAGCAGTCCCCATTCCAATGATCTTTCCATGCCAGAGTTCTCCCCAAACTGCTAACAACAAAAGATTCTATGTCTCAATCTTAACCTAACCTAATCATCTGCATATTCAACTTCTGAGTTTGATGTATAGAAAGACTAAGAATTGATATTACTATGACTTGGGTGATAGTGTAAAACTAAGTTGTTTACAACAATTTGACAACTGGGCAGGCAATCAAGACAAGACATATGGATTATCTCTGACTAGCTAGCTAATCATAGTACCTCAGATCCTGAGAACACAGGAAATCCCAGATGGCTTAGCATACTGAACAGCTTCAGTCAGTCAGATGAAGCTACAAGTGGCCACAAGTGCTTTTAGTCCCCACCCACACCTGCCAATCCTTTTTCTTCTATATTTTCCTCTAAAGATGTAAATTATGAATAGATTTAAAAAATCATTGGGAATAAGAATTACCCAAACTTTTTCAGATGAAAATCATCCTAATAACTATTTCTATTTTGACCTAGATATATAATCAAATGAGATTTTAAAAGCCTTTAAAATTGCATCCCTTGGGGTGGCTAGGTGGCGCAGTGAGTAAGAGCGCCAGCCTCGGAGTTGGGATGACCCAGGATCGAAACCGGCCTCAGAAAATGAGCACCCACACATAAATAATGAATAGCCGTGTAATCTTGAGCAAGTTACTTAACCCCAATTGCTTTAAAAAAAAATTGCATCCCTTGATAATTAACACAGTGTGTATTCTCTCTCCTTTCCAAAACAGCTTATATGAAGCAAAGGTAGGTATCACAGAACTTTCTTTACCTACTTCACAAGACAAGGAACTAGATTATAGTTCCTCTCCCTTTCAAATGAGTTTGAGGTTTCCAACAATATAAAGCAAGCTAAAATAAGAGGTTTTAAAAACAATTCTCAATGAGAAAAATGTCCATAGAAATGATTATCCAAAGACCATATAAAACAGAGGAAGAAAAACTCTAAAGGATCTCAAAGATTTTGCTATTGAAATCAAATTCCTCTTGTTTTATTATAGGGCATGGATTCTTAATTTTGTTGTTATTTTAAATATTTTGATAACTGTGTTCCAATATAATTGGTTTCCTTTGTAGTCCTATTTTATTTTATGCATTTAAAAATATTATTCAGAGGTCTATAGATTTTACCATGCTACCAAAGGGGTCTGTTACAAAATAAAAGGCTAAGAACCCCTATTATAGGGGGAAATGTAAGAAAAAAATCTTACTTAAAGGAGAAATTAAAACAAAAAATATAACAATAAAGTTAAAGAAGCACTGTAATTTGGAATAATGACAAATGCTCTATCCCAGTGGTTCCCGTTTAGTGTTTCAAGAGATTTAAGCTAAAAAATTCTTTAATGGTGCTTTATTAAGAAGTAAATAATTGCAGAATATTATGGTAATGTATTAAATGACAATAAAGTAATTTAATAAATTCAAAATATATTTTGTTGTTGTTGAAAGGCGGTCAAGTAACAAAAAACATTGGGACCCACAGTTCTGACCCATTAATAAGAATGTATAGCAAAGGTTAATTTTGTAAACACAAAATAATTCATTTTATGATTAGACAAGGACATTTATATATTACTTACATAGCCCTATGCTAGTTTCAAAATGCTTCTGTTTTTAAATATTATTTCATTTAATAATCACAACAGTCACATGAGGCAAACAATATGTGTTCTCACAATCTTACAGATGGGGAAAGTGAAAGCTAAAAGGGACTTGACCAAGTTCATACAACTAATAAGTATAAAAAACAATGATTGGTACCTTTGATTTTATCTTAAATGTTCTTTTGGGTTTTTTGTTTTTTTTTTTCTTTTTCTTTTTTGGAGCGGGGAGGGCAGGGCAATTGGGGTTAAGTAACTTGCCCAAGGTCACATGGCTAATTAGTATTTTTTTTTTTAAGTGAGAAAATTATTCTTTAATTTAAAGTTTACTTTCTCTGGAGGTAGGTAGTATTTTTTCATCATGGGTCCTTTTGAATTGTCTTGGATCATTGTATTGATCAGAGTACCCAAGTCTTTCACAGTTGATCATCATTACATCATTACAATATTTCTGCCTATATTTTTGCAATAATACTTTCCTAATTGTGTTGCTTGATTCCTGTCTCCCTTCCTAAACAATTTACCTTGTACACCATCAACAGATTGATTTTCCTAAAACACTATTTTCACTATGCTACTTCTACACTCAAAAACTTCTATACCGTCCAACCTACATCTCTTGTCTTATTTCTCATTGTTCCTCATTGAATCTTCTCATTGAATGCTCCTTTCTAATCAAACTATCCTCTGCCCCTTCCTGAACAAGCCATGTTTATTCCCAGCTCCCTGCCTTTGCTAATGCTGTGAACTGATATGGAGAAATGCCTTCCCCATTTTTCTCTATCTATCCAAATCCTATCCAAACTTTTTAAAAAAAAATTTTAATTAAACAAATGCTTTATTAACTTCTGTTTTACATCATTCATTTCCGCCAAATCTTGAGTTACAATTTTTTCCCCTGTTTTTCCCCTACCCACCCTCCAAGAATAGCAGTCCCACAAGATATCACTTCCTCCAATCTGCTCTCTCCCATATCTTCTCCCATACCCCCTTCGACTTTTCCATTAGAGGAAGGTGAATCTCTGTGCCCCAATGCCTGTACATCTTATCTCCCAATTACAAGCAAAAGAGTATTAATAATAGTATTTATATATATTTAAAACATTTAATTTTAAGACCTCGAATTTCAGGTCCATTCCCTTCCTCCCTGGTCACCCATTCCCTCTGGGAAGATAAGTAATTCAGTATATGTTGTACATGTCTAGCTATGCAAATCATTACCATAGTAGATATATTGTACAAGGCTGCTTATAATTCCCTCCCACTCATCCCACCCCCCACCTGGTCCATTCCCTACATGATCCTGTCCCTCTTCTACAGTGGGTACTTCCAACCTCCCCTCCCCCCAAGGATGCCCTCCCATCCATCATCCCTCCTCTCATCCCCCTTCCCCCTATTCTGCTGCAGGTTGAGATATCCCATTTAGTATGTATGTCATTCTCTCCCTGAACCAAATTCAATGAGAATGTGGTTTTGCCTTTTTGCCTTCCTGTTCTTCCCCTCCCTTGCAATCACTTCCCCTTGCTTCTTCTACATGACATAGTTTACCCTACCCTGTCTCTCCCCATCTCCTCTTGCCACTCCTCTCTCACCTCATAATTTCACCTCTTGAGTATCCTCCCTTCCCAACAAATTCAACCTATGCCTCTATCCATATATAACTGTAAAAGTATATACACACATTCATATATGTATTCATATGATCATACACCCTTCTTCCATTATTTTCATACTGAGAAAGGTTTCATCAGTAACAGTTATTGTTTTTCCACATAGGAATGTAAATAGTTCAACTTTGATAAGTTCCTTTTGATTTCTTTTCCCTGATTACCTTCTCAGGCATCTCTTGCTTCTTGTGTCTGGATGTCAAATTTTCTATTCAATTCTGGTTTTTTCCTCGAGAATGCTTGAAAGTCCTCTATTCCACTGAATGACCATATTTCCCCTGAAACAAAATACTCAGTTTTGCTGGGTAGGTGACCCTTGGGTTCATTCCCAGTTCTTTTGCCCTCTGGAATATCATATTCCATGCCCTTCAATCCCTCAGTGTAGAAGCTGCCAGGTCCTGGGCTATTCTGATTGTGTTTCCACAATATTGAAATTGTTTCTTCCTGGCTGCTTGTAGTATTTTCTCTTTGATCTGGGGATTCTGGAACCTGGCTGTAATATTCCTGGGAGTTTTCTTTTTGGGATCTTTTTCAGGAGGTGATCTGTGGATTCTTTCAACCTCTATTTTGCCCTCTGGATCTAAAACATCAGGGCAATTTTCCTTGAGAATTTCTTGAAGGGTGATTTCTAGTTTCTTTCTTTGATCATGGCTTTCAGGTAGTCCAATAATTTTTAAATTATCTTTCCTGGATCTATTTTCCAGGTCAGTGGTTTTTCCCATGAGATGTTTCACATTGCTTTCTATTCTTTCATTTGTTTGGATCTGTTTAACAGCATCTTGATTTCTCATAAAGTCATTAGCTTCCATTTGCTCCAGTCTAACTCTGAAGGAATGAATCTCCTCAATGAGCTTTTGAGATTCTTTTTCCATCTGGCAAATTTGGCTTTTTAAGGCATTCTTCTCCTCATTGCCCTTTTGGGCCTCCTCTGCCATTTGAGTCAGTCTATTTTTTAAGGTGTTGTTTTCCTTAGTCAGGCTGTTGACCCTCATTTCATACTTTTCCTGCATCCTTCTCATTTCTCTTCCCAATCTTTCTTCCACTTCTTTTATTTGATTTTTAAAGTCCTTCTTAAGGTCCTCTATGACCTGTAACCCACTCATATTTTCCTTTGGGGCTTTTGGAGCAGGATTTCTGACCTCACAGCCCTCCTCCTGTTCTATGCTTCGATCCTCTTTGCCCCCAAAATAGGAGTCTAATGTTGCATTTTTCTATTTAATTTGTTTCCTTTGTCTTGGCATGTTGCCACTTAATTACTTGACTTTTGGGCTTGTTGCCACAGTGGGGCTCTGCCACCAGACAGGGGAGCTTTCGTCCTGAATGTTGGAGTCTTCACAGCTTTCTGGAAAGCTGAATATCCACCCCAGACCTCCCCCCCAGATCACAATCCAGATCCAGGGAGGTTAAAGCAAGAGCTATTAACACCCAAGACTGATCTCTGGATCTCCCTACAATTCGCAGGCCAAGAGCTGATGCTGCCACTGAAAACTACAAAATGGCGGCTCCTTAGCGGCTTCTAGCCCCCAGGGGAGGAAGCTGACGCATTCCCCAAATACTGGTCCCAAAGTCCATAGGGCACTAACCTCTCACTTTGTCCTAGGCATATCTGTGTTGATAATTCTGGAATCTCCACAGCTGCTGGTGATCTGGGGTCCCTCCAGCCGGCTGCTGGCCTGGTTGCCCTAGGGCTAAAACCTCGGCTCTCCGCATGCAGTGCACTATGAGCTGTGCTGCCGGCTCCCAGAGTGCTACGCTGTTCCTTCCTGCAGGGCTGCTGGGCTGTCCTCAGTGGCAGGTTAGCTTCTCTGTGTCATTCTGTGGGTGCTGGGGCTCCACAAATTGTTCAGAAACCCATTTTACATAGTTTGGAGGTAATCTGGGGGGAGAGTGCCTTGGACGTGCTGTTTCTGCTCCGCCATCTTGGCTCCGCCCCTCTCCGGCTAATTAGTATTAAGTGTCTGAAGCCAGATTTGAACTCAGGTCCTCCTGATCCCTGGGCCAGTGCTCTATTCACTGCACCAACCAGTCACCCCATAAATGTACTTTGAAAAAAAGAAAACCATGAAGCATTACTCAAAACTTCCCTGCTTGATAGCAATATTCCCATCTTTTCAGTCTCTCACTATTACAAAGTACTATTCCCATCAAAAAGTTTCATTTTACTTCATTCTTCAGATCTGTTGTCTTAGTAAATCTGGGTTTTTCCTCATTCTTGGAAATTCTTGGAATTCTTGGAAATAAGGACCTCCAAAGCCTTTCATCTCAAAGCATGCTACTTCATTATCCTTTTCCCAAGTTTCCTTCCTCCTTTCTCCCTTTCCCTCCCAAAAGTGAGATTCAAAATCCTGAAAGACTCTAGTCTCTCCCTCTTCCACATTTTCCTTCCCCACATACTTCTCTGCTAACCAGAAGAGTTTTATAATCAATATCACCTTGTGACTACCCACCTCATATTTCAAATACACTGGGATTTGCACGTCATTATAATCCCTTCTAGAAAAAAATACTTTTCAGTGAGTTCTTTCACCCATAAGTGGTTTCAGTCTGCTGTATACTACAGCAAAACATGTTCACTTTTTAACAGAGCTTTGTATTTAAACACAGTGTAGTTTTTTTTTGTTTTTAATGCCTGAAACATTCTCAGTATGAGAGTTTCATCCCCAACACCCCAATGGTACTCCAAAGTAAAAACTTTATACAAAAAAAACCCCAAAGAAACAAGAAATGTAATTTGCAGAATCCAGTTCTAAACATGAATTTGTTGCAATACCAACAAAGTTAAAATGTTCAAATCTGAAATTATCAAATAATTCTAATACTATTTTTCAATATTTCCAAGGTACATGTTTTTGGAGGTTTGAAACATAACTGAAGTTTCTTTTCTACCTTGCTTGACCTTCTTTTATGCTTGGGAGACCTGAATCCAAGCCGTCAGGGGAGGTTAAGCTCCACTCACCTAACCTAGTGCCACCTTTCTAGTCAAATTATGAAGGGAGGGGTCGGCTAGGTGGCTCAGTGAATAGAGTGCCGGCCCTGGCGTCAGAAGGACCTGAGTTAGGAGCCGGCCTCGGACACTTAATCCACACAAACAAAAACCTAGCCTTGTAACCTTGGGCAAGTTACTTAACCCCAATTGCCCTAAAGGGGCGGCTAGGTGGCGCAGTGAGTAAGAGGGCCGGCCTCGGAGTTGGGATGACCCGAGATCAGATCCGGCCTCAGTAAATGAGCACCCACGCATAAATAATGACTAGCCGTGTAACCTTGAGCAAGTTACTTAACCCCAATTGCTTAAAAAAAAAAAATATGAAGGGAGGCTGTAGGTTTGGGAAGATTTATGCAAAAAGGCATATTTATATATAGACCTACATAATAATAAAGTTCTTTAATTGTCCTTTGAATTTCTTTTTCTGGATACCTCCCATTGATAAAGCTTTGCTAATATATCAATAACTTATCATCTTAGTTGCTCCAGAATATTTATTGAGAAGTGATTTGTTCAAGGTCACACAGTTAATATGAGAGAGGAAGAACTTAAATTCCAATCTCCTTGGCTTCAAAGTTTTTATTCTAACCTTGGTATCTCATCTCTTGAATCAAATGGTCTCAAAACGGCTCAGAGTTAATACAGGGGAGGAAGAGAGAAAACACCCATGCATCAAAAGTTTCCCTTTTGAAATTTTAATATTTCCAAAAATATGACAAAAACTGAAACAGATAAACACTCCATTACTTTCAATCTCAGTAAGGAGATGGTAAACTACTATGTAGACATTTAACTCCAACACTAGAATCTAATAAGTGCCTAGTGAACAAGAAACAGGACCTCCTGTGTACTTCATCCAAACCCTATTCATATTATGAGCTCAAACTACCTCAATGGTCACTCCATCTTAGAAACAAAAGCTACATCAGCTTGGATTCCAAAAGAAAAGAGAGTCTGGAGAGTCAGACCTGATTGAAAAGAGAACTCTTGGGACATTTTGAATTGGATCTCCTATAGGAATTTCAAGTTTAACATCTCCAAAAGTAGAACTTAGCTTTCCTCTAAAACCCACACCTCTTCTAAATTTCCCTAGTACTATCAAAGGATACCACCATCCTTCCAGGTGCCCAGGGTTATTCTCTACTACTCACAAACACCAACAAATCAGTTGGCAAATCTTGTCTTTTCTATCTCCACAAAACGTCCCCTTTCTTACTACTCCCAGTCCCTACCACCCCATCACTTCTCACTTGGACTATTACAACAGCTTCCTGATTTGGTCTCCCTGCCTCAAGTCTCTCAGTCTAAACCATCCTCTCCTGTACCTGCAAAGCATTTTCCTAAAGCATGAATGTGCCACATCACCTTCCAATGCCACTCAATAAACTCCTCTAGGAGTTATACCTCTAGGATGAAACATGAACTCCTCTATTTGGAATTTAAATATCTTTACTACCTAGTATTTTCCTACTTTAGCAGTATGCTGATACATATTCTCTTCCACACTATCATAATAGCCCTGTCCATAGCTCTCTATGATGCATCATCTCCCATCCCTTTGCCTTTGAATTGCCCTGTTCTCAATGCCTGGAACACTCTCCCTTCTCAACTCCATCTCTCAGAATAATTGATTTCCTTCAATACTCCACTCAAGCATCATCTGCTACTTGAGGCCTTTCCTGATTCCTAAGTTAAACTTGAAATTCCTATAGGAGATCCAATTCAAAATGTCCCAAGAGTTCTCTTTTCAGTCATGTCTGACTCTCCATGACCCCATTTGGGGTTTTCTTGGCAAAGATACTGGAGTGATTTGACATTTACTTCTCCAGCTCATTTGACAGATGAGGAAACTGAGGCAAAGTGACTTGCCTAGGGTCACACAGCTAGTATCTGAGGCCAGATTTGAACTTGGTACTCTAACTAGCTGACCCAAAGTTCTCTACCCTCAAAGATTTGTGTTGGAACAACTATTCTTTTTGAGTTAGATTAACCTGGAATCACCTCCTGATTCCTAAGACATTGGACTCTGAGGCCATTGTATGTCTTCCCACTAAGCATGCGCTGTCTCCCTCTTTCCATCTTAAACTTTGAAAACTGCAATTAATGACCATTTCCTTGAAAAATGGCAGATTGATGGGCTAACAGACCTATAGTTCCACTCATACTGGGAGCTCAGACCATAACTGCCTTCCAGTGACCACTACACCACTACACTACACTACACATGTGGTCTCTTCTATTGGAATGTAAGGTCCCTGGAAGTTGAAATTGTCTTGCTTTTATATTTGTATCCTCTAAAATTTAGCTCAGTGTTTAGCACATAAGTATTTAATAAGTTTCATTTATTCATTCATTATTTTCTCCCAGAAGTAGGTTGTATTCAGTTTGTATATATCATGTTTATACTTATCTATATACTTCTTTCCCCACTAGAATATAAGTTCCTTCAGGGCAGGAACCATTTTATTTTTTCTTTGAATCCCTGGTGTTAAATATAGTGCCTGGCACATAGAAGGCCCTCAGTGAATTCTTATCAATTGAGTAAATCTGGAACCTAAAAGCAATTGTTGACCCTGGCAAGACATGGGAAATAGTTTCTTTTGTATGTTTCTCAGGGCTTGAGACATAGTCTCAAATGACTTCAGTCTGTTCTGTTTCATGAGGAGTGAGACAGTTAATCAGTATCAATTCTATGTATCACTCCTAATATTCTTAATTCACTATGTTGTTAAGGGTAGGAGTTTCAGCCAAACTAATCCCAACCTCCAACCTGTCCCACACCCACCTCACTAGACTTAACAACAGATTAGCTGAACCCACCCAGTTGGTATCAAACACTTCAAACCTAACAATCTGAAACAGGAACCAAGATAATGACAATTCTTTAGGATAGCTACCTTCCCCCTTGAGAAAACTCATGTAGCCAACTCTCTCAGAAAAAAAAAAAATCACCTATTTGCTTACCCATGAGAAGTTATAGATATCCCACACAATGGAATGTTCCAGGATATAAATGAGTGATCTCAGTTCAAGCAATTCCACCAACTTCATACACTTAAACAATTTCAAAAATGACAGAAAAGTACTACTCCCATCAAAAAGTCTAGTTTTTCTTCATTCTTCAGATCTGTTGCTTTATGAAACTTAAATTTTTCTTCTTCTTTACTTCTTAAAAATAAGCACCTCCAAAGCCTTTCATCCCAAAGAATCCTACTGGTTCAAAGTCCTGAACAACTCGTGTCTATATCTCTTCCATAGTTTTTCTTATCCCCATCTTATAGTCTTTTTTTTAATATGATGAGCCATTTTTTTCCCCATCCACCTCTACCTATTGCTGTGCTAACCAGAACAGTTGTAGCTCATATTTGTACACTATTACAATCTACCCTAAGGGGTCTCTGTCTGGTGTGTGGTACAGAAGAGAGAAAAGAAGAGGAAAGGAGGAAAGAGGAGGGGAAAGGAGAGGAGAGGAGAGGGAGAAAGAGAGATGGCAAGAGAGAAGGGGAGAGAGAGAATGGCAGCAAGAGAGGGGAGGGGGAAGAGAAAGAGAGAGGGATGAAGAGAAGGGGAGGGGGGAGAGGGAGGGAGGGAGGGAGGGAGGGAGGGAGGGAGAGAGAGAGAGAGAGAGAGAGAGAGAGAGAGAGAGAGAGAGAGAGAGAGAGAGAGAGAGAGAGAGAGAAAACAGCAAATCTTTCCTCTTACTTGAAATGATTTGCAGTGGAACTTGAAGTTGTTCTTAAGAGTAGGAAAACAAAGATTCATTTGAACATCATCTTCTAAACTGATAAATGTCAAACAGTTCCTGCTTTGATTCACCTGACTTCAGGTTTCAAGGATAAGAGTATGGCTAGAAGGGGCAGTTTCTATGCCCAAGAACAGTTTCCCAGCAGCATATTATTTACAAGTTAAGTTTAAGATTTTGCCCAAATTCAACAATTTTATTTTGTTATATGTGAGGGGTAGGGTTGGGGAGGAAGGACAGGCTAAAAAACAAGGAAACAAGAAATGTATTTTTATTTAGAAAAGTGGAGGGAAATGGGCATGAAACTTTTTTATACCCGTAAGTGACTGTTTGAAGTCAGCACCTGTATCATATGAAAGCTATCAGATTGAGATGGGCTGATAAGTTTCTAATTTAGATAGAGTATACATAGGCAGCAAAATGGCATCCAGATATACATCAGTACAAGAAGCAAAGATTCAAGTTAGTCAAGAAATCACAACATATCTATTTCCACAAATTCGGGTCCTATAATTAATACATATATAACTAAGACTCAATCATGAGAGGCAATTTGGCATAGTAGAAAAGGCACTGACTTCACACTGGAGTTCAAATGACCTCCCTGGGCTGCAGTTTCTTTATAAAGGAAAGTGGTAGACTAGGTGATTTCTAAGGTTCCTTCCTGTTCTAAATCAATAATCTTTTGATTTTATATGTAATACAAATTTCCAAAGAAACAATATTAAGACAAATTGTTAGTTCACTTCATTTGAAATAACATATAAAAAAGATAAGGAGAAAATATTAAATGCAAATTTTCCCATCATTTTTTTTTACTTGGTGAGTAAACTTATCTGTGTTGGAAGGGAGCAAGAAGGAAGGAAGGAAGGAAGGAGGGAAGGAGGGAAGGAGGGAAGGAGGGAAGGACGGAAGAAAGGAAGGGAATGTCTTTCTTGGCCACTTCTTTTTCATGCAAGCAAGTTTTGTTATCCAAGATTTTAGTCACCACTGAAAACTCACTCAGCCAATAGAGAATTCACACCAGATTGTGCTGGAGCTACAACTGATCATTTTTTTTTTAAGTTTTTTTAAGTTTGAGCTCACACACCTCAGAAACTGAGCTACCAGTCAGAAACTGATTTGGACTATTGGACTAAGTGATACTTATGCTCTCCCCATCTCAGATAGATGTTCTGAAATCTATCTTACATAGGTTCTCTGACTAGGTACATCCTATATTCCCTTTAAAACCTAACCTTATTTCTTTTTCCTTTTTTTTTTTTTTTTTTTTTTGCTTTTTGGAGGGCAATTGGGGTCAAGTGACTTGCCCAAAGTCACATGGCTAGTAATTGTGTCAAGTGTCTGAGGCCAGATTTGAACTTAGGTCCTCCTGACTCCAGGGCTGGTGCTCTATTCACTGAACCACCTAGCGGCCCCAAACCTGACCTTATTTCATCCTTGCACATACTAAATTCAACAAAGACCTAGTGATTATTAGGCACTATTTAAAGAAAAAGCAAAGCAAGAGTAAAGTATAGGATAAAACACAGACCTGTGATATGCATAAAGAATATTGGATAAAAGAATCTTTTTGAGGTACACTTATCTATCTGTTCTCACTTGACAAAACCTGCAAGAATTGTGAAAGTTGTTAACTGTACATTAAAAATGTCTTTCATTCTTTGCACTAGGGGTATATTTGTTCTTATACACTTCATATTGACATACACACACACACACACACACACACACACACACACACACACACACACACACACACACACACCATAACAAAAACATTGAAACTTTAAGGAATAGGACTGCAATTTACTAAAATCTTGCTAACATTTAACATAAGAGAGAGCTAAAAATCCCTCTAAATGATATTTAAATTTCTTCAAGACACACAAATGAACAGAAAACATAACCATTAGCCATTATTTAACAAAACCTAGACATTGCTCACTTGAAGGCATTAACTCCCCAGAGAAACCTGAGAACTAAAATTACCACAGATAATCCTTTCAACAGAAAAAAAGAAAGAAAAACATCTCCCTGAGACATGGAGATGACAGATCATGGGCTTTTTTTTTTCTTCCTTACTCTGGAAGAGCTGAATGACTACAAAAAACTTTTAAACCATATTCAAAATATTAATATTATATCTAGAATTTTATTTAATAAAATCTGATTGTTACCCCTTAAATTCCAACTGTTAAAAGATGAGTTTGGCAGAAATCAAAGTGCATCATTAGCATAGATTTAAAAGTTTGGCATAATTTCAATGAATGTATTTGTTGAATTGCATCAATTAAGAAACTACCCCCATAAGATTAACCCAGTAAATACCTCCTTACCCAGAGGTACCTTTATCAAACCAATTTCTTGTCTACAAACTCAACAGCTAAAGTGGATGTCAAAGTCCAGCACTTTACTCATAGCACAGACCCTCACTTAGAGAAGACTTCTGATCTGTAATTTTATAGACACAGGCAATTTCCAGTGTGGAAACTCCCTCCATTAATGCAGACCAGCAACTTGTTTCTAACTTAAAAATCTTAGAAAGTTGCCTCGGGCAATGGAGAGATTAAGTGACTGGGTTCACAGTGAACAGTATGCATTCACTGGCAGGCCTTGAACACAGATCTGCCTCATTCCAAGGTCTGCTGTACTCATTCACAAAGCCATGCTGTCAGAACAGATTAACTTTTGTAAAAGACAAAAAGAGTAAAAAGAGTATAAATCTACAAGATTGGTGCTCTGGTTTTAAAGTTCAGATGCAGCAAATCAGAGTAGAAAAAGGGGTTGCTAAGTTACAATAGATGGTAAGGGAAAGGCAAAAAAAATTTTTTTTAAGCAGATACAGGGACTGCAAGGGCCCAACAGACTGGGGGGGGAGGGGGTGGCATTTAGCACACTTCCAGACACTCTTACGAGTTTCATTTGACCGTCTGGACATGAGTGAATTGCAGCAAAGTACCTGATGCTCATAATGATAGCCCTGTGACTAATCAAGCATGGACAGTTTGAGAGTCAGGGGGAAAAGATAATCAGTATGAGAAAGATTACCCTTCAAAATGACTTAAAGTTTAGATGCTTAAAAATACACACAGCTATTTAGAAGGAGAAGGGGGAAATCTAGCTATGCGGAATGACTCCTTCCCTAACCATTCTAGTAGTCCCAACTACTTTGAATTTGAGGAATTAGTAAGTTACACATTTATTAACTTTGTCAATACAATGAACACAAAAAAGAGTAAGTGAATTTGACAAAGACCAACTAAAAAAGAAAGACTTTGTTCAGATGACTAACTATAAAAAAAATTTCACGAAGTGGAAAAATGTGAAATATCACTTCGGTGCAAATAATTGAAATGCAGTGATTCACGGTCAATTTAGGATGGAAAATGTCGGTATAAGTTCTTTTGACTATATTTTTTTGCTAGTTTGCTAGTTTGCTAGCAAAACTATAAAGTAGAGGTGTCAAATGGAAACAGGCCACTGATTTGGGATTCCTGCAGGGTGCCTACTTATTTTTAAAATGTTATGTTTTATTGTATTTTTATTTGTTTTGTTAAATATTTCCCAATTACATTTTCATCTAGTAAGTACATGTAGCCAGCCTTTATGACATCTGATTTAGATCTTTATTTTTTTGAATGATTAATTGATGCCTTTTGATTTAATGTTAGTATTTTCAGATATATCCAAACACACCCAAAAAGCATTCTCATTTACCAAAGAGCAATAGCTGAACAAACCCTGAGTTTAAACAGTTAAACAAAACAAGTATATATTGATAAGTACACTCAGTACTCTGCCCTAAGTTCCTTGATGGTCCAAAAAGGAGGAAGGTATATTTCCCTTCTCTACCACCAGTTAATTTCCATGGGTTTTTTTCCTGAATTCCTCAAAATCACCATTTCTTAAAGTACATCAATGTTTCATTACATTTATAGACCACAATTTATTCAGCTCTTCTTCAGAAGATAGGCTTTGTTTCCCAATTGTTTTTCTTTCAACAAAAAGCTCTCATCCAATAGTTTCAGGCAGCTAGGGTGGTAAAGGGGATATAGAGATGGGTTTGGAGTCAAGACCTGAATTCAAATCCAGCCTCAGGCAGCAATGTGATCCTGGAAAGCCACTCAACCTGTCAGTCTCAATTTCCTCAAATGTAAAATGGGGAAAATAAGAGCACATATTTCTCAGGGTTGTTTTGCAAAGAGTCAAAGTGCTTAGCATTATGGTTGGCACATAAGTAGGTGCTTAATAAATGTTTGTTTTCTTCCTTCCTTTCAGAAATAACAAGGAGAACTTCACTCAAGAATAAGATTTAAAACTGGAGGGAACTTGGAGAGCTTCTAGGCCAAGGCTCTGATTTTACAGATGTGAGAACTGAGGCCCAAAATGGTGACTTGCCAAAGGCTTCACAGGTAAAGGAGAGACAGCTAGTCAAGTCAACTAGAATCTATTAAGCACCTACTATGGACCAGGTACTATGTTAGGCACTGAGCATACAAAGAAAGGCAAAAAAACAGACCCAGTTTTCAAGGAGCTCACAGTCTAATGGGGGATATGATATGCAAACAATCATATATAGACAAAATATTACACAGGTATAGCAGTAGATAGAGTCCCAGACCTGGAGTCAGAAAAAACTCTTTGCTGTGTTCAAATCTGGCCTCAGATACTTACTAGCTGTGTGACCCTGGGCAAGTCACTTTACCCTGTTTACCTCAGTTTCCTCATCTATAAAATGAATTGATGAAGGAAATGGCAAACCACTCCAGTGTCTTTGCCAAGAAAACCCCAAATGGGGTCAGAAAGAGTCAGAGGACTGAAAAATGAATGAACAACAGCAAATACACAGAATAAATAAGAGACTCTCAGAGGGAAGGCCATTAAGATTAAGGAAGACTAGGAAGGGCTTTTTGTAGAAGGTAGAACTTCAGTTGGGACTTGGAAACCAGGAAACAGGTGAAGAAGGAAGAGGCTTCTAGGCATCAAAGACAGTAGTAGAAAATGCCAGGAGTCTGGAGATGGCATGTCTTGTTTGAGGAACAGGAAGAAGGCCAGTGTCCCTAGAACAAAGATTAGGAGGAGACTGAAAAGGCCGGAAGGAGCCAAGTTGTAAAGGGCTTTGAATGCCTAATTGAGGATTTTATATTTAATCCTGGAGGAAGCAGGAAGCCACTGGAATTTATTTAACTCAGGTTCTCTGACTCCATATCTGACAATTGTTCCACTACACTGCTATACTTTTAACATTCAGAACAATGGTAACAAGTCAAATTCTCTTTCTTTAATCTATCAAATACATTTGTAAATCAGTAAGGTTTTTCCTTTAAGCACCAGATTTTCACACGCCTCTGATTTTCACCAATTCATTTGCAAAGGCATATCTATGTTATAGAAGACATTCCTTTGGTTTATGTGTTGAGATGGCTGCTAAGGTTCCTTAAGAACCCTCAAATTCTATGATTCATAATAACATCCTTACCTCTTCCTACTATCTCCCATAACAGTAGAACAAGACAATAAAAACATCTGTGAAACACTTCGGATCAATTCAGAAGTTCCCATGAAAATGTAATGAAAAACAAGGTATCAAGAAGCTGCTGCTCAAGAAAAAATAAGAAATAAAAGATAAATATGCCAACAAGGAAATGAAGAACATGGTTAATAGGGAATTGAAAGCTAGAAGTAGTTTCAGATCCCAGTGGTGATACCTGCAAACAGTGTGACCTCAGGTAAATGCTTAAGTGCCCAGGGTTCCAAGTCTATGAGATAAGGGGGCCAGACTAGTACAGTCCCAAATTTCCATAACACTCTAAGAAGCAGAAGGAAAGGAGAACATAGCTTCTTATTAGTATAAGAAATCATAAATATGAAGCATAATGATTGCTCCAACATTTCTTATGAATTACGGGGATGTAGCTTCTTTACCTGGCAATCTGGAGAAGTAGAAGACTAGACTTAAGACTAGACTTAAGAGTCAGAAAGATTTTGGTTCAAATCCAGCTTCTGACCCTTACTGGCTGTGTGACCCTAGACAAGTCCCTTAATCTCTCAAGTCTCATCCTCATCAACTGTGATCAAGGGAGTCAGACTCAATGACTTCTAACATCCCTTCTAACTCTAAATCTACTAAGGTGTAGAGAGAGCCAGCATCCAGCAGGGACAACAGCTCAGCCTTGGAGGTGGGAAAACTCAGTCGATAATGAAGGGTCTCAAAGGCTGGCACCACCAAAGCAGCTTTGTGGGTGGCCGGGTCCAGCTCCTTGATGGAGGCTCTGAGGTAGTCATAGAGGGAGTAGGCTGGCAAAAAGTTAATGTCGATGAGGAAGACATAGGGGGTGTGGGCCTGGCCCAGAGCCACGTTCTGGAAAAGGTTGACAGGGCAGAAGGGTCCTTCTCGGTACACAATGTGGTAGGCCACATCCCGAAGGGCAGCCAGCACTTCAGAGGCCTGGGCAAAGTGCAGGAACTGCTGGGCCTCTGCATCCAACAGGTACAGGGCCAGGTTCATGGGGCCAGCCAGTGGCGGCACAGGGACTCTAACATCTGCAGTCGGTCCATGGACAGCTGGGCTACCAGGGTGATATCATGCAGGTGGGGGGCAGGAGGCTCATAGGCAGGAAGGTGAGGTGGACCCGATGAACGGTGAGCTGCTGCCAACGGAACTCATAGCAGTCGGTATCCTCCTCCAGCTCCACCAGAGCATATCTTGTCTGGTCCGGCTGGGTCTGGGGACCACTGATACAGCCAAAGAGCTCTCTTTGCAGCAGATTCCCATCATACTCCAAGAAGGTCAGGTAGAGATTTCGGAAGAATTCTACATGCTTATTCTTTACTGCAAGTTTCTTAGGTGAGTTCCAGTGAATCACCTTGAGGTCAGCCACCTCCAAGTAACACTGCTCAGCTCAGGTGTGGTCTGACAGCTGCACGTTCCAGGAGCAGGGCAGGGGGTACACAAGCCAAGGGTGTTGTTTGATCACAGCATTGAAAATATCCTGGTCAGCCAGAGAGGTGGCCAGCATAGTCAGTCAGCGGCTCCCGCTCAGCCGTCAGCCTCCACAATTGCTCCCAGCCCACCTGTCTCAGTCGATCCAAATGCAGCAGTATCACTCCTGTGTTGAAGCCACGGCCTAAGGCAGGCCAGGGTCGGTGATTCTTCCAGAGATTTCCTAGGTACCAGTCACTCTGGTTCTCCACCAACCCAATCACCTATTTGTCTGAGAATCGGGCAAAGACAGCCCACAGGTCAGCGATGTCAGAAGCAAAAGTGATATCGGTGTCAAGAACAATGACACGGACCAGGGTGGGGGGGCAGTGCCCAGGGTAGGGTCAGTTTCAAGAGCCCATAGATGCCTGAGTAGTGCTTATTGGGGATCCAGGCAACCTCAGGCCTGAGCTCATCAGCATTGTAGAAGCTAATGAAGACAGAGGGCACCATCCAAGTGTGGAAGAGGGTTTCCAGGATGTTTCAGGCCACAGCATCAGTCACCAGATGGAAATGCAGAGGGTTCTTCCTGTGGAAGAGGACGGACTTGACCAGAGTGACCACATCCCGGCTGGAGTTATGCCCAGCACACACGATGGCCACATGAAGGAGCTCGCATTTCTCTGTGGTGGGCTGCTGACTACAGGCCGTCCGGCCCCGTGTCATTTGGGGCTCACCGCCTCGCTGCAAGGGGACTCTCCCCAGGACCCCCCAGCGCTGGAGCTCCTCCCGCAGCTGCCGATTCTCCTCCTCCACAGCCCGAAGCTGAGCCCCCAGGCCTTCAAGGGTCCCTCTGGAGCAAGGGGAGGGCAGCAGCAGGCGACCATACGCCAGGTCCCCGCTGAGCAGTTAGAGGCCGGACAGCAGCAGCAGCAACAGCGGCAGCAGGAGACCGGCCCCCAGCGCCCTCAGCCGCCCCGGCAGCATGGCCAGCTCGGCCAGCTCAGAGCTGGATGGCCGGGCCCGGGGCAGCAGGCGGCATCCTAGACCCTGCGCCACTTGCTCCTTAACCCGTCCGGTCCGGCGCGCCACGCCCCCCCCCTTTTTTTAAACAAATGCTTTATTAATTTCTGGTTTACATCATTCATTTGCGCCAGATCTTGAGTTACAATTTTCCCTCATTTTTCCCCTACCCACCACCCCAGAATAGCAGTCCCACAAGACATCCCCTCATCCAATCCGCTCTCTCCCATATCTTCTCCCATACACCCTTCGACTTTACCATTAGGGCGAGGTGAATCTCTGTGCCCCAATGCCTGAACATCTTATCTCCCAATTACATGCAAAATAGTATTAATAATAGTATTTATATACATTTGAAACATTTAATTTTAAAACCTCAAATTTCAGATCCATTCCCTTCCTCCCTTGTCACCCATTCCCTCTGGGAAGATAAGCAATTCAGTATGTGTTGTACATGTATAGCTATGCAAAACATTACCATAGTAGATATATTGTAAAAGGCTGCTTATAATTCCCTCCCACCCATCCCACCCCCCACCTGGTCCATTCCCTACTTTGATCCTGTCCCTTTTTGATAGTGGGTACTTCCAACCTCCCCTCCCCCCAGAATGCCCTCCCCTCCATCATCCCCCCTCTCATCCCCCTTTCCCCTACTCTCCAGCAGGGTGAGATATCCCATTTAGTATGTATGTCATTCTCTCCCTGAGCCAGATTCAATGAGAATATGGTTTTGCCTTTTTGCCTTCCTATTCTTCCCCTCCCCTGCAGCCACTTCCCCTTGCTTCTTCTACATGAGATAGTTTACCCTACCCTGTCTCTCCCCATCTCCTCTTGCCACTTTCCTCTTACCTCATAACTTCACCCCTTAAGTACCATCCCTTCCCACCAAATTCAACCTGTGCCCTTAACTGTAAACACACACACACACACACACACACACACACACACACATATTCACATATGTATTCATATTCCCATATACCCTTCTTCCATTATTATCATACTGAGAAAAGTTCCATCAGTCACAGTTATTGTTTTTCCATGTAGGAATGTAAATAGTTCAACTTTGATAAGTTCCTTTTGATTTCTTTTCCCTGATTACCTTCTCAGGCATCTCTTCCTTCTTGTGTCTAGATGTCAAATTTTCTATTCAACTCTGGTTTTTTTCCTCAAGAATGCTTGAAAGTCCTCTATTCTACTGAATGACCATATTTTCCCCTGAAACAAAACACTCAGTTTTGCTGGGTAGGTGACCCTTGGCTTTAATCTCAGCTCTTTTGCCCTCTGGAATATCATATTCCATGCCCTTCAATCCCTTAGTATAGAAGCTGCCAGGTCCTGGGCTATTCTGATTGTGTTTCCACAATATTGAAATTGTTTCTTCCTGGCTGCTTGGAGTATTTTCTCCTTGATCTGGGGATTCTGGAACCTGGCTATAATATTCCTGGGAGTTTTCTTTTGGGGATCTTTTTCAGGAGGTGATCTGTGGATTCTTTCAACCTCTATTTTGCCCTCTGGGTCTAAAACATCAGGGCAATTTTCCTTGAGAATTTCTTGAAGGGTGATTTCTAGCTTCTTTCTTTGATCAAGGCTTTCAGGTAGTCCAATAATTTTTAAATTATCTCTCCTGGATCTATTTTCCAGGTCAGTGATTTTTCCCATGAGATATTTCACATTGCCTTCTATTCTTTCATTTGTTTGGATCTGTTTAACAGCATCTTGATTTCTCATAAAGTCATTAGCTTCCATTTGCTCCAGTTTAACTCTGAAGGAATGAATCTCCTCAATGAGCTTTTGAGATTCTTTTTCCATCTGGCAAATTTGGCTTTTTAAGGCATTCTTCTCTTCATTGCCCTGGTGTGCACTGGCCCTCCCTGCAGGGCTGCTGGGCCCTCCTCAGCAGGAGGTTAGCTTTTCTGTGTCGTTCTGTGAGAGCTGGGGTTCCACAAGTTGTTCAGAGTCCCCTTTTACATAGTTTGGAAGTGGTGTGGGGCAGAGCACCTGGGAAGTACTGTTTCTACTCTGTCATCTTGGCTCTGCCCCCTCCCTGATCACAGTTCTTACAACTTTTAAAGTTGTTTGTTTTTAGTGTTATGATTGTATAAATTGTTCTCCTGGTTCTATTCATTTCTTTCTTCATCAGTTTATAAAAGTCCTCAGTTCACTTTTGTTATATTGATATTATAGTAATTGTTCTGCTTATTTCACTCTGCATCAGTTCATATAAATCTTTGTCTTTTTGAAATGTTTCCTCACTTCTTAGAACATAATAGCATTCTATCACTTTCATATACCATGACATATTCAGCTATTCCTCAACTGATGGATATCCTCTCAATTTTTTTGTGCTTTTCCTTTCTTCTTTGATTTTTTTTTTTTTTTTTTTGCTTTTTTGGAAGGGAGAGGGCAGGACAATTGGGGTTAAGTGACTTACCCAAGATTACTTGGCTTTTGGGCTTGTTGCCACAGTAGGACAGTAAGTGTGTCAAGTGTCTGAGACCAAATTTGAACTCAGGTCCTCCTGACTTTATTAAAACACAAACTGGTTACAATAACTGTTAAAGTTCCTAGTAGGGAAGTGGTAAAATTATACCTGAACTTTAAAAATATATATACTTTTCGGGGCGGCTAGGTGGCGCAGTGAGTAGAGCGTCGGCCCTGGAGTCAGAAGGACCTGAGTTCGGATCCGACCTCAGACACTTAGCGCACACACAAACAAAAACCTAGCTGTGTGACCTTGGGCAGGTTACTTAACCCCAATCGCCCTCCAAAAAGCAAAAAAAAAAATATATATATATATACTTTTCAAAAACCCAGTAGATCAGAAAGAATGGCAGAAATCCAATGGGTTATGAGAGCTAAGAAGTGTCCTGAATAAAGAGAGCCTCTAGGTTCCAAATGAAGGCCACAGCCCTTCCTGATAAATTTTATTTAAGCTTCATTTGCACCTGAGCTTATCACAGATGCAGAATTTTAGTGCATTAGGTTTTTATTGTCATTGTGAGGATTTTATAAATAACACCTGTATTTTTCTCTTGCTCTTTAAACTAGTTAAGCTACTAATACCCTAGCCTGGAAATCATGAATCCTTTAATGCATAAAAAAATTTTTAAAAAGCAAACAAACTCAACAGAGCAATAAAATCAAATTCTAACACTTTAATCTATTAACATTTTCCTAAGCTTAGCCTGGGCAGTGCCAGCAATTTTGACAGAAGTCTTCCAGGTTTGTGTAATTTTTGTATATATGACTAAGGTATGATAACTTGACATTTTACAGAATAGTTCCTTTAAATTTTTAACAAAGCAAAAACACAGGAAAATAAATTACTTTTTGTTCTGGATGAAAATTCACATTGATAATACCTGACATTCATATGACACTTAAGGTTTGCAAAGAAAAATGATGGCTTATATCATCTCTTTTAATAGTCACAACAACTCTGTGAAATAAATACTATAGGTATTACACATTTTACAGTTATGGAAACTGAGACATAAGTAGGTTAAGTGATTTGTAAATTATAACAGGGATGCTAAGTGTCAGAAATCAAGTTCATCACTCTTTTTACTAGGACCCCACCTGTTGCAGCAAGCACCCCAGCATCCCCAGGGTAGCTGCAAACACAGGCTCTTAGATCGGCTTTTCTAAAGGAAACCAACTCAAAAACAGGTTAACAATCTTGCTTTAATCAATCAAATATATCATTTACCTTGTTCAGGGGAAAAAGTCAGCACCCCGAACTTCAGAGTATACAGAGTTTACAAGCAGAAATTACAAGAAGACAGAGAAACAAACAGATCAAGCAGACAGGCCTCCAACTGTCCATCCATTATATCTATACCTAGTCAGTTACCAGAGAGGGAAGCATCAACATCTGGGTTTTTTCAAAGCCCTGGGCTATCAATAGCTGCCCAGAGTCTTCATGTGGTCAAATCACACAACACTTCTCAAAGTGAGCCCCAAAACAAAGTCTCACATCAGGAATTATATAGCCTTCTCCTGGGTCAGGGAATGTAACAACCCTCTTGACCTACTGCCCAATCACAAAGCACCAAGGTGTGGGTGTTCCTGAAAAACAAGCCTCCCACCACAGGCTCCAGGGGCACTTAACCTAGGGGCAGGGAAGATCTTAAAAATTTACATTCCTATAACACCACCCTTGAACTTTAATGACTTATAAAGAACCATGCCAGAATTTTGAGGTTTACAGACTTTTCAAGAAGCTGCTCAGTAATAATCAGCTGGTATTAGTCTCTCACCCATATACATACAGATCACCCTATACTTGATTAAAAAAAAAAGTTAAGATCAGTTTTAAATAGAGATATAATCCTATATTACAGCTCTTCTGAGTTAAGGTACTTCACTGTACTGTACTCTAGTCTCTACCCCTTTTTTTCCATCAAATTCCTCCAAAGCTAGAATGCATTCATTCCTTTCTCACCTCCCCCTTGTAGAATTCTTGGAATATTCCTGGAAGGGCTATCCCAAGTGCCACCTCCTACAGGAGCCCTATCCTGATCCCGTTACTAGAACCCTCTCTCTCCAGAAGTTATTTTGTATTTATTTACCAGTGTACAAGGTGTCTTGCCCCCTCTCCCCCAATAGAATATAAGACCCTTAAAAGGCAGGGACAGTTGCACTAATCAAAAGTGTCTGTTGCAGTGAGTTGCACTGTTGAATTCATCTCTAATATGAAATAGAAGTAGAAAACACTTTTATTTGCATTTAAGTGATAGCAAAACTAAGCTCATCCTTCTATGACTGAGATCTTTTTTTCTTATAAATGTGAATTTTCTGCCCAACCATACAGAACCTCTTCACACTGTCTCAATCTAAGGAGATTTGTCTATACCTGACTATAAATCTTCCAGAGCAACAAACCCAACATGCTGGGTTGGGTGCTTTCCACCAAGTTTCTTCATGTTACACAGACTAGTGGAAGACAAAAGTTGTCCTACTACTTCCCAGAAATTTCAAAGAATTTTAGAAATGTCATTGTCTCAAGAACACAATTCAAAAGCTGCCTGTAGCAGCTAGAAATAAGTCACTATTCTCCAAAAAAACATTTCACAATTAAGCAGTCAAGTATTTTTAAAATCTATCTGGAAAGAAGAATGGAATTATATTCTCCAATTTTTCCAGATGGAGTAGGTAACCAGTTTTAGAATATAAACTATTTTATAGTCAGGGATAGTTTAGTTTTCTTTGTGCCACAGTGCATAGGACGGTGTCTAGCACATTGGAGGCACTATTGTCATTGACATCTGATTTTTTTTAAACAATGATGGAACTGAAACTCTAATTTAGTTTCCTCACCTCTGAATGAAGGGGGTAGACCAATCTTTAGAAGTCCCTTTCTGCTTTAAAGTCCATGATTCACAAGTGAATCATAGCACCCCAGTTTAGGTTGTTTAATTGCAAGGAGTTAGATTAAAGGATGTAAGTTTGGAACAAACCTCAGAGATCTTACAGGTTCTACAGGTACACTAGGGAAACTAAAGCCCAAGTGACTTGCTCAAGGTCTCACAGATAACAGTAGACTATTCTCAAACAGGAACCAGCCTTGTGTTTTGTACATACAGCCTGTTTTTTCTAACTTTCCTTATTCCTTATTATTCTTCAGTATTAATTTAAGAATTACAAATTCAAGTTCATTCCACCAGCATTTGCCAATCACCTCTAAAAAAAAAAAGTTTTGGGGAGTGGTTAATGCAGTTTCTAATCTGGTGATGCTTATCTCAAAAACATCTACATTTTCAACTGTACCCACCCAAACTCCCCACATCCCATGCAAAGTTTAGCTTACAGATTTAAGTCTCATTCTGAGATATAAAATTATAACACTAAACATCTTTACATATATAAAGTAAGGTATAGCCATTACTTAAGAGTAAATTTAGGGTAAGCTATTTAATTCAATGGCAAGATGTGTGAATGAATCACAGACTTCAGTAATTTTCTCATCTGCCAGAAACTTGAGCCTTCATGGAGGACTCACTGAGAAGTCCCACAAGCATAGGCTTCTAACTTTGTATTTTGCAGATCCTTAGCCTGGTAGAATCTGAGAGATCTTTGGACAGTATATTGTTAATTGTCATTTAATTGAGCTACTAAAGTATATTAGAAACAAAGTGGGGGAGGGAAAACAAGGGGAATTCCCTTACTAATTCACAATTATGAAGCACAAACCAAATCGACCATAACACTCAACTCTTATGTTTTAAATCACAGAACCGCTAAAAATGATTACATTTTTAAAAGAAACTTTAAATTGTTTTATGCTCAGGAGGCAAGCACTTAAATTTGTAATTCTTACCACTTTTCCTTAATGCAATTACAGTTTAGGTTAAGTGTTTATAATCTTGCTTGGGGAAAGAAAAGTGGAGGAAGAGTGTTCTCATTAGATATAGGGTGTTTTGGACGGCGGGAGAATGAACACCTACTTAATTACAAAACCCACAAACTCAAAAAAGGATGTGAGGGAAAGGGACAACCACCACACTATGGACCATGAAAGCATTCATTATTTATTCATTCCTACAGTTCTAGTAGGATCTTTCAGTGATAAATTTTATTTTGAGGTCTCAACTATAAAAGAGGCTAGAACACTAAATGTCAAACTTTATATTTACAGGTTAAAGGTCTCCTTTTTTGTACTAGGGGCTTGCCAGAAACAAATATAAATTATTAGGATGTATTAAACACCTTTCAAATACATGGCAAGAAATCCACTGCTCAGAGTCTGATTAATTTTTTAAAAAGTGGAAGTTTGCTATTTTTCTTAAAGTACACATTCAAATTCGTTAATATCAATTTTTAATGCAGAAAGATAAAGTAGGCAACAACAGGATATAACATAATAGCAGAAGTCCTTGAACCAATCCCAACATTAACCCTTAAGTAATCGTAAACGTGAAAAATGCACCCCTACTTTAAACTGATGTGCTTGCTGGGTGTGTGATTTACCCAAGTGCAAACTGATTATGTTCTCTTGTTTCTGTCTGATGATGCAGTTACCCAAACAACTAACAGGGCCTAGGATCAACTGCTGAATGCATTTTCCTCCAGTGAACAGAAACTTGTATGACTGACATGCCACACACATGGGAGGCATTAACCTCCTTTTCCTGACCCTCCTGTCTAAAGAAGGCGGCCTGGGAAAAGGGGGATTCACACAGCCTAGAAGCCCAGCTCAGCGAGTCTGTGAAAATCTGTCTCCTGGACACCTCAGAATTTTTAAAACGCTCGTTTCAAATGCTGTTAACAGGTGCCACAGGGATCCGCACCAGAACAAGGGGGCAGTACTTTGTCTTGGCTAAAGATTAAATTAGTCTTCCAGGCAGTGGCAGAACAGTGGCTTAATTATCAGGGCCCAGCCCCTCAGAGATATGGCCAACTCCGCCCCCCACATATACACTTTTTTTTAAAGAAAAAAAAAGAAACCACTTCCTGGCACATGTTTAGGACTCTGAACTCAGTACACGGAGCCACGTGGTTGGTGCTAATCTGGCCAGATCCACTCATGATCAGCTGCATTTCTACTGCAGCCTACTTCCAAGGACTGCCTCTCACTCTGTAATCATATACCATCTCGTTCAAGTCACGCGGCCTCAAACTCGTTCCCAGGAGCGCAAAGCCCTAGCCCTCCCGCGGCAACCATCCAGTGTCACTCACTTCAGGCTGGGGGCCAGCGTAAGGGAGGGGTTTGGGGGAGGGGACCAGACATCCCGAAAGTCTCACACGCGCGCATGCACACTTGAACACGCACACACACCTGTGAAAAAGAACCCGGCTCCTCCCACCTAGGCTGGGATGAGAGAAGCCGGCTCTGCCCAGAGTGCCAACTTGCTTCCCACGCATAGACTGGCATCAGTGGAGACAGGAGGCGTGAAGAGATCCCGCTAAGGGGCGGTAGACCTCAGCACCCACCTGCAACCCCAACAAGCAAACTTTCCTTGGCTTACTGCATTAGATGGCTGGGGTTTGGAAGTGGACGGCGCCTCCAAACGCGCTCCCCCCACCCCCGACCGCCAGTCCCAGGCTGGACAGCTGCTTGTGGCCCTTCACGCTCACCTTACACCCTTAATCGTTCTGGGGTGCTCTCCACTAGCGGACTACAGAGTTGGGGAGAGGGAGGAGGAGTAGAAGGAAGAGGAGGGGGAGGAGGGGGAGGAGGAAGAAACCACAGGGCGCTTTACAACTACAGCTTCCAACTTTGCCAGCCATGCAGCCGGGTTTCCCTCCCCTTCCCTCCTCCCCGCGCATCCGGGCCCCTTTCTGCAAGTTCGTCTCGCTTTCCACAGGTTACTTTTTGTGGACCTTGGCTGTGTAGCCATCTGGTGGGGCGCGGGGGAGCGCCAGGTTAGCGCGGCGAGCGAACTTACAGCCATATCGAGGTCTCTGCAAGGGCGACGACAGTTCTTCATGATGCATCCTGCGCTACGCCCGCGAGTCCGCGGCAGCTCGGTGCGCTCTTGCCTCTGTGGCTCGGGGCTCCGCTCGGCTCGCTTTTACAGCGCTCGGGACGGCTTCGGGCTGCGGCGCCAGGCTCCTCTGTAGTCTGCAGCTGTCGGTCTTTCTGCGCCTCTCCCACCTTCTCCTGATAGGTGATTTGCTACCTTCCAGCACTCTCCTAGGCGCCGGCAGCTGCTGCCTAGCTCTATGATTATTCAGCTCTGTGCGCTGACACCCGGAGGAAAAGTGAACTCTCCTCCCTCCCTCCGGCCGCCACCGCCTCCTCCTCCTCCCCCATCGTGTTTCCTTTCTCCTGCAACCCTGCCCCGTTATTCACACCCAGGCTGGGAGCTGGGGCCGCGGGGTAGCGGCCCCTACCGCCCATGGTCTGGCACTGCATGGAGTCCAGGATACACCCCCCTCCCTAACCGCCCCCCTACAGCCACCCAGTCCCGCTAGGGTCTCGGAGGAGGGGGCGGACCGGCGGGAAGCTGGACCGAAATGATTGCAGAAACCCTTGCGCGCGCGAACACATATGCACACACTCACACACACACACACACACACACACATACATACAAAAGCTTGTTAGTTAGTGGCGGGCGATCGCAGCCCTGTTCCGGCAGCAAGGTTTTTTGTTGGTTTTTTTTTTTTCATTTCTGGCGGTTTAGGGGTGGAAATGAAACATCGTAAAGAAAAGAAATGACACAGCAAAGGAAAAAAGGCTCTTCGTTAGCTGGGGGTGTTGCTCAGTTACCGAGAGACAAACAGCTGCTAGTCCCTTGTCCCTTTCCCTCTGGGGGCAATTGCTTGTCAACTTTTTTGTTTGGTGGTTTTGTTTTGGCTTTATTTATTCGATTGATGCATTTGTTAACATTGAAGAAGCAAGTGTTGCCATGGGCTCCAAAACTAGAAGGCCACCCATGGAATCAACCTTCACTCACCTTGGTTTCTGGTAATTTGATAGGATTTGTAGAGAACTCAAATTAAGTCTTTGTTGTTTGAGGCATAGCTATTTATTATAAATCTTGCTCGAGCCCCCCACTACCGTCCCCTCCCCACAGAAACCATTCAAAGCACAGCTGAGAACCAAACCCATCCTCATGTCTTCCTCCCCAAACAACTGCCACCCCACCCGAGCTGAGGTCTCAGTTGGTCAACCTAAGGAGCTGAGAAAATTTCTTCTGTGTTATTGTACAGGTTTAAAACTGAGGCTTGCTTTCCTATTGTACCTGGGAATGTGGGGTCTATCCTAAGTAATTTGTGACCTTTCTCTCTACCTATGTGCCTATGCCTTGGCTCCTTTCTCAGGGTCAAGTACCCTTCCTTCCCTAGCCAGGTTTTCTTACCTCTGCAGGACAAACAACCCTTGCCTATTTACAAAGAAAACTCAAAAGCAAGAACAAAGCAAATGGAGTTTGTTTTTCCTGTTCTTACCCTAACAGATCCCATAGAAAAGGGACTGGTCAAGAACAGGATTTAATCTTCAACTCCACCTTAAAATTCCCTTTATTTTTGAGTTTAGTTTAGGTGCCACAGTATGCTACCGGATTCCTGATTCCCTATCAAAGTTACTAGTGACCCCTCCCTCCTTTCAGGAAACTTTTGTATATGCTTTGTACCTATTTTACAGGAATTGATCTGTTCTCTTCTGTTTGCTCCCTTCTTGTTGTTTAATCAAGTCTGACTCTGTGACCCAATTTGAAGTTTTCTTGGCAAAGATACTAGAGTGGTTTGCCATTTCCCTCTCCAGTTAATTTTACCAATTGAGGAAACTGAGGCAAACAAGGTTAAATGCCTTGCTTGGGGTCATACTACTAGTGTCAGATTTGAACTGAGGAAGATGAGTCTTCCACTGCACAATCCAGCTGTTTCCCCTCGTAAATTATGAACTCTTTGAGTTTCTGTTTTTTCTCTGTCTCCTCATTGCCTTTCACAGTGTCTGGAACACAATGGCCACTAAACAACAAATGTTTGTTGAACTAATGAATTAGTTTTGTTTTTTTTAAATAAACAGTGATAGTTGTTATACTCTGGAAAGTCAGGAAGTCGAAGGTATCTAGTCTCTTTTTGGGGCCCATACTTTAATTCGTCAAAGGAGATGTCCTCTGGTCTAACTACCCAATCTGGTGGAAGGATTTGTGATGACAACAGCCCAGCCCTGAGATTTAGAGAAGACCTGGGTTTGAATGTCCACTGATCCTGTCCTAGATGTGTGATCCTAGGCAAATCAATAAACTTGCCTAAATCTCAGTTTCCATAGCTTTTATGAGATGTACAGAATGCTTGCTTCATGATAACCCTGTGAGTTGATGTTGTTATCCTTACCTGGGAAGTAATTGAAAGCAGAACTCATTCTCACCTGATGAAGACTCTTCAATGTCTTCTTTCTTTTAAAAAGCAGAACTGTCTAGAAACAGGAGCACCTCAAAAATGAGATCGTCTATCTTGTGACATAATGCACTTCTTATTACTGAAGTATTCAGGCAGAAACTGGATGACAGCCCATCAGAGATGCCTTTCTACATGGGGTGGGAGGCTGACCTTAGATGATCTTAAAGGTCCTCCCAACAATTTAATATGGGGGATTTCATATATGACCATCAAAGTACAGTTAGGGAAGAGCTCTAATTCCTCATAATTCATTCACCTTGTATTTATTAAACACCTACTCAAGCATTTATTAAGTGCTAATATATGCCAGGCAAGTTAATGCAAAGACAAAAGGAAAGTCCCTTCTCTCAAGGAACTTATCTTCTCATCTAATAAACATTTATTAAATGTCTACAACATGCATGCCTGACACTTTAATAAGTGCTAGGAAGACATTTTATAAAAAGAAAGACAATCCCTGACCTCAGTTCACGGTCTCAAAGGGGAGACAATATACAAAAGGAGGCAGGAAAGAGAGGGGAAGAAGGAAGAACAGGACATCAGTGGTACCCAAGTCTTGACATCTTGCTCCATGGCATTGAAACTAGGCATGGTAGCAGATGCAAGGTGAAGTGGACCTTCTAAAGAGTGAGACAAAGTGCAGAGAAAGAGAGAGAGATATCTTCAAAACGCATCCAGAGCAGATATTTACAAGGTAAATGGGGGGGGGGGGAGAGGGGAGAAGGGAGAGAGACACTAACAGCTAACCTTAAAAAACTTAGAGAAGTGGAAAGTGGTTTTTGAGCCAAGTCTTAAAGGAAGCAGGAATTCTATGAGGTAGGGAGGGATGCATTTCATGGTAGATAGCCAGTGTAAAGGCATGAGTAAGGGAGATGGAGCATTGGAGAACAGGAAGAGTCCGTTTGAAGTTAAATTGTACTGTATACAGGGGTGTTGTGTATAAGAAAGGTGGAAAGGTAGAAAGGGTTGAGGTTGCGAAGGGTTTTAAATGAAAGGGATACTAAGAAAAGCAAAAGATAGCCCCTGTCCTCAAGGAGCTCACAATCTAGTAGGGGAGAAAATAAGCAAATAAATATGTACAAAAAACTAAGTACAGGGTAAATAGAAAATAAATAACACAAGGAAGATGGGGCATCTAGATGGCACATTAAATAGAGCATCAGCCCTGGAGTCAGGAGGACCTGAGTTCAAATCTGACCTCAGACACTTAACACTTACTAGCCATGTGACCTTGGGCAAGTCACTTAACCCCAACTGCCCCTCCAGAAAGCAAAAAAAAAAAAAAAATTAAACATAAGGAAGACATGAGAATTAAGAGGAATTGACAACAGCTTCCTGTAGAAAATGGGATTTTAGTGGTGACATGAAGGAAGCCAGGGAAGCCTGGAGGCAGAGATGAGGAAAGTAATACAGGAATGGGGGATAGAGATGAGTTTCTTTTTAGTGGGACAGCAAGGAGGCCAGTGTCACTGGATCCAAGGGTACTCAGTCAACTGGAAGGAAGGTGGAAGAAGACCAGAAAGGTAAGAGGGGGCAGGGTTATGAAGGACTTGACATGTTAAACTGAGGATTTTGTATTTAATCCTAGAGGTTAGAGGGCAAAAAACTTGGCAACTGGTTGGATATATGTGATGAATGAAAATGAAGGTGACCAGGAGGTTATAGACCTGGGTATGGAGAAGGATGAAGGCAATCTCTATTCTGAATGAGCTGTTAATTGCTCTGGGGAATATAAATGAGATAAGCACCATAACCCTGCCCTCAAGGAGTTTATAATGTAATTACTAAAGATAATGTCAGATCTTTGAAACATATAAATGTTCTTAAAATAAGCTTGTTTAAATGCAGGGAAATTTCATAGGATGGAAATATCCATGGTTAGATTCTTCATTGAAGTCTTCATAGAAGATCTGAAGTTTGACTAGTCATTAGGACTTGAGTAGGGTCTTAAATGATGAGATTTAAGTGGAGAAGAGAACTATATTTCTTCTACCTTTACAGTCAAAGTAAAAGTTTAGAGGAAGAAAATATGCCTTGAGGTTGGGGTTTGGGATCATCCTAGTACAAAGAAACCATTCACATTAGAGTAAACTGGATTCAAAATGTGGGTCTGTGAGGTGGTTGGTTTTTTGGTGGGTGGTGGTGGGGTTTTTTTTTTTTTTTTTTGTGGTGGGTTTTTGTTTTGTTTGTTTGGTGGGTTTGTGGTGGTTTTTTTTTGTTGTTTGTTGTTGTTTTTGTTGTGTTGTTTTGTGTTTTGGGGGTTTTTTGGTTGGGTGGTTTGTTTTTTGTTTGTGGTGTTTGGGGGTTGTGTTGTTGGGGTTGTGTGTGTTGGGGTTTGTGGGTGGTTTTGGTTGGTTGTTTTTGTTTTTGTGTGTTTTTGTGTTTTTTTTTGTTGGTTTTGTGTTGTGGGGGGTTTTGGTTTGGGGGTTTGTGTTTTTTTTCAAAATCAGGCAGGCACAGATTAACAAGTCATAGACTCATGGTGTTACTTCATAAATCCATTTTCTTTACTTGATATGATGTCATCCTTATCCTTCTAACCCCAAGGTCAGTCCCAAACAGAAGATCTACTCCTATACCCCATTTTCTATTGCCTTTTGCCATGGCAAACATTTTCAGCTACTATACAGCCACCAAGGGAGAAAGATAACATTAAAAAAAGATTTGGTAGATTAATCTGGCAGCAGTGTGCAAACATAGATGGGGGGGGGGGGGTGATGAATAGGATGAGGAGAGAAAACTGGGAGGGGAGGGGAGCAGGCAAGAATTTTTTAAAACAGAGGCCTAATTAGGGTAGGAACTGTGGGAAAGGTGATCTTGGGCTTTTCTTGTTTTGGATAAAATATAGGCACATGAATACTTATACAAGAAATATATGTTGTTGTTAAGTAATTTTTTTCTAGTCAAGTACAACTCTCTATGATCCCATTTGGAGTTTTCTTGGCAGAGATCCTGGAGTGGTTTGTCATTTCCTTCGCCAGCTCATTTTACAGATGAGAAACTGAGACCAACAAGGTTAAGTAATTTGCCCAGGTTAATAAAAAGCTAATGTCCAAGGGCAGAATTGAACTCATAAAGAGGAGTCTGTGGTTCTAAGCCTAGTACTCTATCCAATGTACCACCTAGCTGCCCTTAGAAATACATATTAAAGACTTTAAAAAGAACCAAGATATGGATGGACAACAAATCACATAGACTGAATATAGCACAAGCCTAGAAGAAATATTTTAAAGGTGGAATTAAGTAGAGATCTAGGAAAAAGGACTCATTGGAAAAGACCCTGACGTTGGGAAAGATCCAAGGCAAAAGGAGGAGACAGAAGAGGGTGAGATGGATAGATATGGCGTAGAAACAACAAATATGAGTTTGGACAGAATTCGGGAGATAGTGGAGGATAGAAGGGCTTGGTGTGGTATGTTTTATGGGGTCACAAAGAGTCAGACATAACTAAACAACTGAATGAACAACAAAGAAATCTAGGATAATAGTGAGAGTCCAGTGCAATACCTATCTGCTATCATCTGATCTGTCTGTGAAAGTCCAAGGTTTATGGGCAGAGCTTAATACTAAGAGGAACTATGAGGATAAACTTCCATTTTCAGCCCTGAAATCTGTAGTGTTTCCATGTGTAGTCACTCTATAATGATCCTATTTCAAAGTTCATTTCACCTCAAAAATCACAGCCTAGAAATTTGGAGGCAAAAGGCTGTACTATTTTTCTGTTATTTGACACTAGAGAACAACTACAAATAAACACTAGGCCATATGCCAGTTTTAATTTTCACCATCTGACGGTGCTTGCAAGAACATTAAAATAAAAAGTGAAGCCATCTAGTGAAAAAAAGTTTTTTTAATGAGGCGTGAAAAGGTTTTTAAAATGCAAAACAAAAGATGACATTGGAAAACAACTAGCTATGCTAAAGGCAATTTTTTAAAAGTACTGTAGTTTAAAAATTGATTGTTTGCTAAAGCCATTTCGTTTCCATTTATAAGTTTAAGAGTATGGTGGTGTTTGCAAAAAAACCCCATTATTTAACCGCTATAGATATGATAGTAATATAACTATAATAAATTACTTGATCCAGAGGTACAAAGGAAAAAGATACATTTATTCTCAAAAGACTTGGCATGCAACTTTGGTGTATCATCTTCTCTTGAAATATTTGTCCTTTAGTTCTTCTCAGCCATGCAATGATCTAAGACAATTCCAAAAGACATGTCATGGAAAATGCTATCCACATGCAGAGAAAGAACTGTATCTGAATGCAGATCGAAGCATATTATTTTCTTTTTTTTTGTTTCTTGTGGTTTTTCTTTGATTTTTGATTCTTCTTTCATAACTTTTTGCTTTGATTCTTCTTTCATAACATGACAAATGTAAAAATATGTTTAATATGACTGTAAATTTATAGCCTATATCAGATTACATGCTGTCTTGGGGAGGGAGGAGGGGAAGGAAGGAGAGGAGGCATATTTGGAATTCAAAATCTTATAAAAGTGAATGTTGAAAACTAGTTGATTAATCAATTAACTTTTTAAAAAAGCAATATTTGTCTTGTTTTCTTCCCAATGGCATTATCTTGGTCACATTGATATACATCCGTAACTGCTAAAACCTTCCCAAAGAGTTGCAAAAGATACAAAAAGAGGAATTCACAAGAAAAAAAGTTATACAACCTTCTCATGAAAACAAAGTAAACAAAAAATAGAAATGCAGGATATGCAAATTTAGATACATCTCCATCCCAAATGTCATAAGGACAATTTGTGCCCAACCTGTTTTGGTCTGATTAACCACAGTCAGAAATTGACCCTGACGTTGAGCCTCTTTGAGTATGAAGGACAACAACAAATCATTATCCTTTGGAGTTCACAGTTTTCTTACAAATCATATCATATGAGGTAAAAAGGAAATCTGACAAGGAGCAGGAACTACATTGTACTCCAAAGAACATTTCTGTTGGTTTTTAAAAAGACATTGACTAGTTTAGTGGCATATCAAATTTCAAATCAATAAGAACAGAAACAAAATATGCAATAATGTTTTAGTTTTTTTTTTTTAATTGAATATGTTAATCAAGAAAGGGACCTTAAAGGCCATCTAGTCCAAAGTTCTCTCTTTATTAACTAGGATAAACCCAGAGAGGTTAGGTGATTTGCTGAAGGGCAATGAATGAATGGCTCAGGTAGGAGTATACCCCAGGCCTAGAGAGCTTCCCAGTTGAAAAATGTTCACAGTGCTTGTTCCTATTTAAGAAACGTATACACGTATATATGTGTATGAATAGGTACATGCATGTATACATATGTGTGTATACAACCATGTGTTTGCATGTGTATATGTGTGCATTTTGCACATCTATACATAAGTGCAGGTATTGTGTAACCTGGGCTTGTCAGTTCACCTAACATGGAAGAAACCTCTAGAGGCCTTTGGAGCATGTCCAAACTGCCTGTCCTGGAGGCCTCTATGTCCCCTTCCACATGAGTGATAACAGCTTCCTTGGATTGGCTGCTGGCTTCTTTAAAACTAGCAAGACTGAATCGGCCAATTCAGCTACTCTGATCTGCTTCATCCAAAGGGTTTGCACACAGCCTGGGAACTATGAGCTAAATGCATGAGAGGGAAAGGACTGCCTTTTTCTGCCCTCCTTTTACTCTGGCTCTGAGAAATGGGTCTGGAGGTGTTTGTTTCTTTTCTGTATTCTTTTTCCTTCCCAGTTTCAGGTAGCAGTGGGGATTCCCACTGGATCAAAGAATTGGAATCATGGCAACATTGGAGCCAGGATTCCAAGAAATATGGATAGCTAAACAGTTCAGCATGAAAGCCCTGAGAAGCTGGGATACCTGGGACTTGAGCCTGAGATGGGGTTTAGACTTGTATCTGTGCTCTATATAGGAGCCAAGCCAAGCTATGAAGCTAAGCCCCTTGCCCTCCCCAGAGAAGGTGGTGGTGCAAAGGGGAAGATTGTCTCCCACCTATTGGGGAAGTAAGTTTGTATATTTGTGATTGTAAATTTTAAAGTTCAGTATTCCTTTGTAAAAGTGAATCCTATTGTTAATAACTAAAAGCGAACTAGGGTGCAAAAGGACCAACCCCTACACTTGGGAAACACCATGAGTGGGGCCTGGAGCCATTTACAGAGGCTAGAGCCCTCTGCTTCCTTAAGGGTACTAGGGAACCTGGCCTGGAAAGAAAAAAAAATCTACTTGGCCATCAGGTGGGAAAAAAAAAAGACAATCAGCCTACTCCTGTCAGTTTTAAAGATTCAGGCAGATAATCAATGAAGGCAGTTCCTATGCATATGTGGTAGGAGAACAGGAGTCCTCTATTTTAGGCAATCTGGACATGCCCCATAGCCGAGCTCCCATCTTAGGTGAACTGAGTATGTCCAAGCATGGGTTCTGTGTTGTGTGTCTTATATGCATATGATTAACCTGTAAATGCTGGCAGGTTGATCTACTAACAGCCAGGTATGTTTACTCCCTTCTGCCCCTTCCAAATAATTCAGTGGTGAATTTTAGAGAACTTTCTCCTTTCTCCCAAGTGTCTTTTGATGTCATAAAAAAGAAAAAAGAATTTAGACTTCACTTCCTGAGGAGGGAATCTAACTGATTTCAGGGATAGGTACTATCTATTTCTTGCTATATTTGTGAGCATTTATGAAGTTCTTTGAGTTTTTTAGAAGAAAGGTCCTACAGACTGCTCCTAAAAAAGTCACTCAGAAATCAATTTTCTTAAATCATGCATTTACATTGACTTACATTATAATTTCAGAACTACTGTTTTTATTTGACTGATCTTCAATTGGCAGTTAACTCCTAACCAAGAACTCTCCCTTACCTCCTCCATCAACCTGTCTCCAGTCATTGATAAACTATAAACTATAAACTTAGATGACCTAGGTTAGATAACTCCAGTGGCTGGACAAACTTCAAGATAACTGGTTATGGCCCCCAGGATGCAGGGGATGACCTTGGCATCTTTGACATCTGACCAAACTCTTAAGCACTCCACAGTGCCTTCATGGTTGCTGAGGTTTAAGGTTTAGGGGTGCTTGAGACCCCAAAATACAACATGCAGGGACCTGCCAAATGAATTCTAATTGTCTTCTCTCAGCCAAAGTAAAAGCAAAGTTTATCAGAGATTCACCATAATGGGTATATTCTTAAGGAGCCTAGGTATCGACTCTAGCATTAGACAAGTACACCAGAATAATCTGACACAGAGTGAGTCTTATACCAAAAGGGTGTGGGAGGATTTAGGGATGATCTAGAGGAGGAGCTTGGGGAGGTTCTTGAGGAGAAGTCTAAGGAGAAGTTTGAGGATTAAGGGTGGGAAGTAGCTGGAGGCTGCCTGGAGATGACAGAAAATGGAGGGCTAGGCAAGTAACTGAGATTTGGGCCTAGAGATAATGAAAGGCTTATGGCCTCAGGCAAATTCTTCATCAAATGGGAAGATTCAAGGGTGTTCCCAGAGCCTATAACCCATCAATGGTCATTGGAACAAAAGGTTTCATCTACCCATTCTGGGTGGAAAAGTCTTCATATGCTTGAGGTAGCCATCCCCCTACCTCATCAACAGGTATCTCCACAATAGTCTCCAGCTACTTCCTAGCCTTAATCTCTCATCACTGGAGTCTGACCTCATATGACTCCTCCTGAAGACCCTCCCCAAACTTCTCCTCTAGACCACCCCTAAATCCTCCCACAACCTTTCTGTATATCAGACCCATCTTGCCTCCAGGAGAACACTGGAGAATTATGTCAGATGATTCTGGTCACTTTGTCACAGATACTGAGGCTCCTTAAGAGTCTACCCAATATGGCAAAACTTTAACAAACTTTGCTTTTCTTTGGCTGAGAAAAGATTTGAGTCGAATTCATTCAGCAGGACCCAGCCTGTTGGTGTTTTGGGGTCTTGAGCACCCCTAACCCTGTATCTCAACATTTTATGAAACTCTGATATTAGGCCTATCAATTACCTTCAATCTCATTTAGTCCATCTGCCAAGAGAGTTTTACCAAAGTATGACTGCTAGGCATGCTAGGGATGTATGGGGTGTTCCGGGTGTGAGGGCTTGCCTAGTCCTTTCAGAGATGCCCATTTACCTTTGAAGTCCACCTGTCCCACAACTATCACCTGTTGGCTTTGGGGGTCAACCTAGAATACTATTTCACAACTTTTGGCCAACAAGTTTTTCGGGTTTTTTTTAAACTACAGATTTCCTGCCAAAGGTCCTTGATTCTTAAAACCTGCAAGCTGACAGATGAGGGGAATTTCACTCTGATTCAATGTGGTCAAATGAGAATAGACCCTAACACTCAAATTCACTAGAAGACCAAATGGCGTATACATTTGGATTGGAGGAATCTCTCCAAGATGCTCTAGCTCTCTCATCCATACCCAATCAATAAATAGGCATTGAGAGATTTGAGTGGGGGAAGGGCATTGTGTAAGTAGTTTACTTTTTGGAGTTTTGCTTTAAATTGTTTTTAAATGTGTTTTGTTTTCATGATAATTTAGTGTTATGGGACTTTAAGGGTTTTTATTTAAACTTTTGTTATTCTGTACTTAAACACCAAAAGAAAGAAAATAGCATCTCCATATGCACAGCATAACAAAAGAAGGCAATTGTATATGAAGCTGTGAATCTCCATTACATATAGTTTGCTTTTTAAAAAGATATACAATAAGCCAAACATTTTATTTTCAAAGCTGTCCAGCTTATGTGTTTCCTATTTAAAAAGTCCTTTGCTCTCAGCAGTCCTGTAGGGGCAAATAGTACAAATATAATTATTCCCCATTTTACAGATTGGGAATTTGAGGCAGATAAAATTGAAGTAATGTGCCCCTAGTCACGTACCTAGTGATTGCCAAAGCCAAGATTCAAACGTAGGTAGGTCTTTTAACCCAAAGTCCTGTTTCCTCTCAGCTGCCTCTCATAAATATTGTTATTATATAAAGGTAATTCTTTGAATGGGGAAAAAAATGAAACATTTCTTGCTTGGTTTTTCTTATAAAAGGCAACAGTGCATCAAATACTTCAGGTTTGTTCCTGCCCATGAAAAGAAAGCAAATTTTGATTATCCTTTATTTTTTTAATGAGAAATGATTAGGCTTTGAGAAGAGATATTGCCAGCACTTATCCCTATTTATAAAGTAGGTTCATTATTTGCTTTGGATCAGAACAAGGCTCACTAAGATCATAATGGGTCATGGTGAAGGTTTTTTGAAGGAAAGCAGGAAATCAAAGTTTCCTTAACATTTGAAGATAAATCATCAGAAAATGAACTAAAAAAATCAGGTTGTCAAAAGAATTGTTGAAAAATCACTTGCAAATGCTATATGTTTAATTGCTTTTTAAATGGCCATCAACAAGAAACCATCTTGAGAATAAAAGCAAAGCAAAGAAATAAGGGAGTGTCTAGCCCTGCTTTGCCTTTGGCAGCTACATTTTTATCTCCAAACAAAGAAAAATTAATGAGTCATGATAGCATTGATCTTCACTTTCTATGCTTGAAAAAAATCACACTGATTTTCTATAAAATATACAGAATTATTTTCAAGTATAATTTCTCAATGTGGATTTCTGTTTTGTTCCTATAAGGAGAGAAGTTTAAAAATTCTACTAAAGAATAACTATTTATTGAATGATTTAATTTAAAAGATTATATAGAGAACAGGGTTTGACCTGTGATTTTATTGAAGTAGGGAACTCTCAGGTGAGGAAACTTCCTCTCCCAATGCAGATCAGTACTTTCGCTGTAATTTAGTCTTAGAGACCTGCCTTAATAGAAGTGTCAACCTGCCACTCAGCCTGCCACTGCAAGTTGCCCACAACACTCCTGAATGCACCAAACCAGATTCAAATGTGGTTTCTAGCTGAATTGAACATATTACTGTATTAATTTAAAAAGAAATATGTAAATCTGTGTGGCTTTCTAAGTCAATATAAGACCCTCAGAGATTTCTAGGTATAGTTTTGTAGCTCTGTTTCTATTTGAGTTTAACACCATTGGCCTGAAGTAACTAGGGGCTTAATGCCTTGCCCAGAGTCACACAGCCAATATATCAGAAATAGAACTCGAACCTAGGTCTTCCTGACAGCACTCTATCCATTATATTATCACACTGCTTCTTTAAAATAATATTTGTTGTTGTTAGTTCCATGATGACAGGCATTTTCTCAGCCACCAATGGAGTTAAACAGGGTTGTGTGCCTGCTCCTGTGCTTTTTAGATGATATTTTCAGCAACTTTATCAGATATTTTCATCAAGGACCAACAAGGCATCAAGGTCAACTACCACATTGATGGTAAATTATTTAACTTGTAAAGGCTATAAGCCAAGACTAAAGTAGAGGGAAAGTTGGTATGTGACTAGTTCATAGATGATTATGCACTCGATATAGCCACTAAGGCTGAGGTACAACAGAGTATGGATCCCTGCTTTGCTGCTTGTGCTAATTTTGGCCTGACAATCAACACAAAGACTACAAAGGTTCTTCACCAGCCAACCACATGTAGAACCATCAGTTACAGCAAATAGAGAAATTTTGAATTCTGTGGATAAGTTCACTTACCAAAATATACTTGTCAGTATACTTTCCAGGGATGTACATTGTAATGGTAAGGGGAATTTGAAGATCTTCCCTGCCCTTTAATAGGCCAAATATAATCACATGGAGCCTGTAGTGGGAAGAGTTTGCTGAACAGGTGGAGCAGGAAGAATGGAGCAGAGCTGAGAGGAAGCTGGGAGTCAGAGCAATTAGTGGGGAGGGAGAGAAAGGATGCAGGCAAGGAGATATCTAGGCTTGTGAGTATTTGTTTGTGGGAAGGCTTTGGGGTGGTGTTGCTCTCTGCAGTATTACTGTGTATAGATTTCTTTGTTGTTATGATGAATTTGGTTTTCTGGTATTGGGATTTGGCTTTCAGGAGTCTGAATAAATGTTTTGTTTCTGCCTTCTATATGAAGAGTCTGTTATATTTTGCAATTCAGAACTATGCCAGCACATTCATAGTTGCCATCAGTGCTGTAAATCTTGTATTGTTGCTACATGCACATAGATGATGAGATTGGCACATGTATTCTTAGGGCTAGCTCAGCATTTGGGAGGCTCTGAAGGAAAGTGTGGGAGAGGAGGTATTAGGCTGCCTACTAAACTGAAGGTCTACAAAGCTGTTGTGCTAATCCCATTGTTGTATGCCTGTAAAACCTGAACAATCTACCAGCATCATATCAGGAAATTGAATTACTTCCATTTGAATTATCTTAGGAAGATGCTGATAATCACTTGGCAAGATAAAGAATAGACACTGAGGGCCTTTCTCAAGCTGAACTGACAAGCATTCAAACTCTACTGCAGAAAGTACAACTGCAATGGGTTGGGCCATTGTTCAAATGCCAAATCTATGTGTGCCTATGAGACCATTTTTCAGAGGACACACAGGGCAAGTGCTCATGCAGAGGTCAGAAGAAGCCATACAAGAACACTCTCAAGGTCTCTCTGAAGAACTTCGGAATCAGTTGTGAGACGTGGAAGGCACTAGCACAGGATTATCCAGCATGGTGTGTCCTCATCAAAGAAGGTACTATGCTCTATGAACAAAGCAAAGTTGCAGTAGCTCAAAAGAATCACAAGAGGGGCAAATTTAGAGATATCTTGACTCCAAATGCTCATATGGACTATTTGTATGCAATCTATGGTAAAGACTTCCAAGCTCCTATTAGTCTGATCAGCCACAGTTGGGACACACTATACCTTGACCCCAACATCGTAATATCATTTTGGTCACCTTCAAGAGCAAAGCACAACAACCATTTGTTGTTTAGCTGATTAGATCGGTCCAACTCTTCACACATTTGGGATTTTCTTGGCAAAGATACTAGAGTGGTTTGCCATTTCCTTCTTTAGCACATTTTACATATGAGGAAACTGAAGCAAATGGTTAAGTGACTTGCCTGGGGACATGCTTGAGGCCAGATTTGAACTCAGGTCTTCCTGACTCCAGGACTAGCATTCTATCCACTGCACCATCCACCTGCGCCTTAAATATTATGTACCCCTCAAATTTTAGTAGTCTGAGGAAGAGAATTTATGTATTTTACTGCTCTGCTTCAGAGTTTAAGATACAACAATCTGATTTAATTTCTATTTATCACAAGGAAAAGGTTTCTCCTTAAAAGAGATGGGTACCCTCACTCTGTAGTCTTGTGACTAGGGAAGGATTAGAAGCTCCTAATACTTTAGTAGGTCCTCCCCTTGCAAAGAAGAGAAAGAAGGAAAAATGGAGTGAGCTGACTCCTGTTCAGAGAAATGACAAGTTTTAAGTATACCCCTCCCCCCAAAAAAAGACTTCTGCCTGCAGTACAAAGGCTCAGTTCAAAATGAATTTAATTAATTCCCTTCCCTTAGTCTAGAAGATAGCACTCTTTTTGGTCGAAGGAAATAGTCAGTTCTACCTATTGCAAAAGACCTCAGAAGAGCATGCTAGGCAGATGGAAAGGTGTCCCTGAAAGACATCCAGAGCTTCCTCGTATTGTAAAAAGTCCACTGAATTCAGAGACAGAGGACTTAAGTTCAAATCCTGGTTTTTGCTGCTTTATACCTGTGAATTCTGGGGTAACTCCTGACCTTGCTCTGCTTCTGCCTTTCTCAACTTTTCCACCATGCCTCAGGACCATCTCACTCTAGAACTTCCTTTAGCAACATCCATTCCTCCAAGCATCTATTACTTTTCACCCTGGAATATCTATCTCTCACCCTGCCAGCCCCATTCTTCAATGGGTGAGTTCCTACCAAGGCCTCTATTTTAGCTCAGGTCAACCAACCTTCATTTCCCTCCTGGCTCTGCTTCTGACTTTCTGGACTTCGAGACCATGCCCCCAAGAATGTGCCTCCCATCCCCCAACTCCATTTTGTGTGCTGTCTTCCACCATTAAAATGAAAGCTCTTTAAGAGAGGGGACAGTCTTTGTTTTGACTTTTATCTGTATCCTCTGCACTGGTCACAAAGTGAGTAATAGATGCTTATTGGCTAGCCTACCTCTCTGGGCTTCTATTTTCTCACCTATAAAATAAGTGGGAGGTTGTGGGGGTTGCATAAATCAATCTCTAAAGTCAAGTCCTTTCCAGCTCAAAATCCTAGATGCAACTTTTCCAGGCTTGTTATGGGGAAAGACTTTTGAAAATCTTAAAACAAGCATGATTTAAGAATGAGTCATAATGGTATAATATTAATATATACTAAATATGTTAATAATTAACATTAATAATAATAATAATCTAGATTTGTGGCCTTGGGTAAGTCACTTCATCTCCTCTGGGTTTGTCTCATTTCTCAAATCAGAGGGCTGAACCAGATGATCTCGAAAGTGTCTATCACTCCAAAGCTCTGGGGAACTACGATGCTCAGAGACAGGGTGGGAGGGGCTGGTAAACAGGCGGTGGAGCTGTGGTAACCTCCCACCATTCCTATGGTATTCTTCACCAGTTACCTGACTGCAAAAAAGAGGACTAACCAGGAGCTAATCTAAGGGACCACTTTTCCAAAGAGTCTTTACAGGAAAGCTGTAGGATTTGGGTGTTTCTCGTGACTTATCCTGAAGTGACATCAGCCCTGACTGGGAAACGTACAGGAGTTCACAGCTACCTGTGGCACCAAGGGAAGGACTTCCTGGCTGAGGGCCAAAGACTGCTCAGGGAAGCGTCTCTCCCTCTCCAAGTACAGAGCCAAGGTCAAATTCACTTAAAGGGCAAAGAAGCAACTTCCCACAGCTGTGAAGACCCAAAGAGTACAAAGGGGCTCTTTGGCCAAGATCTTTCTCAAGCCCTTTCCCTCTCTTTTTTCCCTTAAAGGGTAGAAATTCTTGCAGAAAACTATCTTTCATGCTATTGCCGCTCCCTGACCTTTCATGACAGCCTCTGGGTAAAATGTTTTCTTTAATTCCTCCTTCAGGAGGAGGTTCTGAATTCAGTTTTTACCAGGGAAAGGGCAGGATTCACATACAGAAAATACCAGAAGCATGGAGGTAGTCTTAGCTAGAGCTCCTCATTTACACTGACATTACTCTTATTGTAATTATTATTATGGGGTGTAGGAAGAGAGAACCTGTTTAGTGATTATAGTAAGAACTGAAGCTAGTGTCCCACCCCCAAATTTCTGTGAACATTCTGTAATCACAGAAAGCAGGACTTGTGAAGCTGGACTTAAGGTCATACCAAATGCCACCTCTGCATTTATGTTCAGTCTCAATGTAGATACAGATATTTTTAAGTGGGAAAACATGGAATTATGTGATTTTGTTTAAAAAACACATTTAAGTTTCTTGTTAATAATCATCTTCATTCTGTACTAACATTTTTAGGTAGGAGAAACTTCTCTCCTTCCTCCTTTCCTTCTTCCTTTCTCCTTCCTTCCTTCCTTCTTTTCTCCCTCCTTCCTTTCTCCCTTTCTTCTTCCTTTCCTTCTTTTTTCCTCCATTCTTCCCTCCATTCCTTTCTTCTCTCTTCTCCTTCCCTTCTTCTTTCCTTCATTCCCTCCCTCCCCCCTTCCTTCTTTCCTCAAATAATATATTGAATACCTGTCATTTGTATCACTTTGGACATACTTCCTTTGGTATGCAAAATGCAATAAAAAAAAATTCCTCTCCTCAAGGAGTTTATAATCCTTACAGAGTTAAATAATACCCAAACAATCCAAGAGATATTATGAAAAGTTTTATATATTTTATCCTCATTGAGTAAGCACATGAAATATTGTTGGATGCAAATACTTCCAATCTGAAACATTCTAGTTGGCACCTAAGAAGATGAAATCACAAAGAGCTGATGGATCACAGCAAGTAAATAAACGTCAAGGATACTAGATGCTAGATATCATACAACCTTGAACATACTGAAGGATTATTTTACAAGATACCTCAGGGAGAGGAAGAAATGAAAAGACTGGAAGAAATCATGGCCATAAATTTTTTTGCCCCAAAATAGTGATGGAGAGAATATCAGTATCTATAAATCCATATCTTATTTTCTCTTCTTTCTAAAATCTTTATGAGGCTGATCTGCACACACAGATATTAGGGAAACCCTTGGTGAAAATATGAGAAGGGTCCAGGAAAGCTTTCACAAGTTATTTTCTACAACAGCCTGGACCTTTACATTCACATTTTGACTAAAAGGTACAGAGAATATATGTTCCCGATATGTTTATTGTTCTTTGGTTATACCTCCTCCCAGATTGACTCAGTAGAGTTAATACAGACTAAAAGATTCTGCCCCAACAGGGTTCAGTCCCTCATGCACATGCTAAAATTATACAAGGTTACTTGGTAAAAGCAACCACAGAAATAACTATTTAACCTCTAACCTCAATTATTGATATCCCTAGAGGCATAAAACAGGAAGATGTGTGCTTCCCAAAGGTATAGGTTGCTGCCATGGATGATGTTTTGCAGGTGGCCCAAATGGAAGGGGGGAATCCCTTAGATTTCTATGGTCTTATTGGTAGATGACAGTGTGCAGTTTACATCAAGCCTCAGAACATTATAGTATCTCTTAAATGAGCTCCATTATTATTTAAAAGAAATTGAACTTATAATTTATAAAGGAAGTGATGGGTAAAAAAATGCAAATTTTTAAAACAATCTCTCCAAAATTTTGATTGTATATCCCATTGGTAAAAATTAATTTCAAACAATATAGCCCCATATTTGTATATTTACTTTATTGTTGTTGTCATTGTTCAGTCATCCTGTTGTACCCAGAAACACGAGCAAGACCCAAGTAACAATTTAGAACTGAACACTTTATTGGCCATGTTGGCTGATCAGGCCACATGTTGGCTCCCAAATTGTGCAGTGGGGATCTCAGGTAAAGTCTCAGCTTTTAAAGGGATGCCACATGGCCAACGGTTAGGTATTACATAAGCAGGAACTTGCAGAGGCCACAATCAGTGATTGGTCAGTACACACCTTGAACTTCCTGCTCCAAGTCTCTCTAATGGGGCAGCCTGCCCACCTCCATGAAGGAGAGCTGACTGGGGAAGAGTGAAGCTAAACCTGGCAGTCTGCTTACTTCCCTGAGGGAGAGCTGGGGTTAGGGGTGAGAAAGAATAGGGCCAGGTACAATAATGCCAGATTCCATTTGGGGTTTTCTTGTCAAAGATCCTGAAGCAGTTTGCCATTTCCTTCTCCAGCTCATTTTACAGATGAGGAAACTGAGGCAAACAGGCTTAAGTGATTTGCCTTGGGTCATACAGTTACAAATTTGAACTCAGGTCTTCCTGACTCTAGGCTCAGCATTCTTTCCACTGTGCCAAAATAGCTCCCCTGACTGTATTTACTTACAAAATATATACCTATACTGCTGCACTAATACATATGTACTTTATAAGACTTACACAAAAATAGAAATTTAAGAAAAGATTAAGCAAAGAGATAACACTTGATTATAGGGTCAAAGGGGGAGTCACTGAAATTTGTAGAGTAAGAATGTCATTGTTGGACCTATGCTTTAGAATAATCCCTTTGGCAACTATGGAGAGGGTAGGCTGGAGAGGGGAGAAGTTTAAAGCAAGGAGTTCTATTAGGAAGCTTTAACCTGCTTCATGTTGCCAATCTGGGTGTGTCTGGCCCTCTTTGGGCAGCATAGTGCCCCCACTCCTCTTGTGGTTTATGGTGCTGGGTCTGCCTCCAAAGAACTCAACCACTCAAACCTTCTTTCAGGAAAAGCAGCAAGGTTTATTTGTGATACATATAGTGTCAGGCTAGAATCTAAGCAAATCTGAATTATTGTAACCAATAGGAGCAGGCAGAACTCCTAATTAATCTACGAATTTGATGAGGGTGGGACTGATATTTGTAAAAAAAAAAAAAAAAAGTAAGAAGATTTGGGTGGTAAATAGCCTGGGAGGCCCAGATGCAAGCAGTAAAAGGAGTCAAGTGGGCCTGACTGTCAGATAACCTAAGTGAAAGGACTACTGAAAGGATTGTTGAGTATGTAGGTGGACTGTGCCTGGCCAGATGCCCCTGGAGAACCACTGGTGACTGGGTTGTTTTAATGTTTGGGAAAATTCAGGGTTCAGGTCCCATCACCCTGTCACTCCCACCCCAGGATCTCACCATAGACTAGTTCTTCCTCCTTTAGGCAGCCTGATCCCCATGCCATCCCAGGGCCTCACCATATTGGTGCTGGACTTAATGGAGAGGACAGACTATTGCAACTCAAAGCTCCTGAACTCAAAGGATCCACCATCCTCAGTCTCTGCAGCAGGGACTACTCCAGTGGGTGTGACCACCATACCTGGACTAGTTTCATTTCAAAAGGCTTGCTCTGGGACTTGAACAGAATTTTCCAGATAAAAAGTTTTATTGTTTGGGAGTCAGGATCCATCCCATTCTGTCCTATCTTTAGTACTTTCCCACTAACTTAGCAAGGGGATGATTTAGGATTTAGGTCCTAACAAAAGGCAGGTGTTGTAAGGGAAAGAAAAATTTGACTTAGAGTCAGATGATCCTCTTCTGGCAGCTGGTGTGTTATGGATAGAACACTAGGCCTGGAGTCAGGAAGACATAAGTTCAAATTTAGCTTCAGACACTTACTAGCTGTGTGACCCTGTGCAGGTCACTTAACCCTGTTTGCCTCAGTTTCCCTATCTGTCAAATGAGTTGGAAAAAGAAATGGCAAACCACTCCAATATCTTTGACCAGAAAACACCGAAAAAGGGGTCACAGAGTCTGACACAATTGAACAATAATGATCATCTTTTAGTCATAGTTTTGATACACAGCATTCATTAATGATCTCAGGCCAAATCAGGTTAGCTCTCTGATTCTCAGTTTTCTCTACCTGTAAAAGGGGGGTGATACTTATGATGAGATACAGGCTCTGGGAATCCCCTTGAACTCTGATTGAATCTTTCCATTTGATGAGGCATTTGCATGAGGCCCTAAGCCTTTCATTGTGGCTCTGTGGCAAAGCTTTGTTTACTAGTTTGGCCCTCCATAATGCAGCAACATTCCACCCTTGAACTGGCCTAACATGCCATGGTCTGTCATCTGCAGGTAGCCTCCAGCAACTTCCCACTCTTAATGACTCTTTACTAGAGTCTGACCTTATTGACTCCTCCAAAAGACCCTCCCCAAAATCGTCCTCTAGACCACCCCTAAATTCCTCCCACAACCTTTCTGTATATAAGACCCCATCTTGCCTTCGTGTGTGAGAGTGCCATAGAATTTTCTAGTGCAGACTCAGTTTATGTCAGATGATTCTGGCTCACTTGCCCAATGCAAGTGTCACAGATACTGAGGCTCCTTAAGAGTCTACCCAATATGGCAAAACTTTAATAAACTTTGCTTTGCTTTGGTTGAGAGAAGACTTGAGTTGAATTTATTCAGCAGGACCCAGCCTGTTGGTATTCTGGGGTCTTGAGCACCCCTAACCCTATACCTCATCATTTTATGGTGACCTTCATTTATGATGAGGTACAGGCTCTGGGAACTGCCTCTCCCCCCACACCACCCCCTTGAACTCTGATTAAATCATCTCATTTGGGAGGCATTTGCCTGAGGCCATAAGCCTTGCGTTGAGGCTGGGCCCAAACCTCACTAGACTTCCCACCCTTGAGCCTATCAAAATATCAATCCACCCTTGAGCCTATCAAAATATCAATCCACCCTTGAACTGGCCTAGCTCACCATTGTCTATAGTCTCCAGGTAACCTCCAGCAACTTCCCATCCTTAATCACTCATTGACCTCATCTGACTTCTCCTGAAGACCCTTCCCAAATTCCTCCTCTAGACTATCCCTAGATTACTCCCACAACCTTTCTGTATATAAGATACCATCTTCCCTCCCTGTGTGTGAGAGCATCATAGAATGACCTAGCACAGGCTTACTCTGTGTCCAATACAAGTGAACTTTTAAATAAACTTTACTTTTCTTTGGCTGAGAAGACTTGAATCGAATTCATTCGGCAGGACCTGGCATGTTGGTATTTTGGGGTCTCCAGAGCAACCCTAGCCCTCTTTATGGGTAACCTTCAATTTATACTACTTACCTCATAAGGGAGTCAGGAGTACTTTGTGATTTATAAAATACCATCTAAAGGTGAATCATTTATTTGAGAATTAGCTGGAATGCCCATTTGCCATTCCTTCAGGGAGACAGATCAGGTAAACATTGCTGATAACAACGTTATGTAGTATTTCCTTGGCAAGCACCTGTACCAAAAACCATAGTCCATAACCAGCTGCATGGTTTGTTTTTTCTTATTTAATAAATGTAATTCTATGTAAAACAATGGGTAAGCCACAAGTTCCAAATCTGACCTGTAACAGTTTATGTAATTTGTCATCGCTGTGTTTTCCTTCTCCCACATTCTCCATAAAGCAAATATTGAAATGTTTAGGGGGTTTGGTTGTTATTGCTGGTTGCTTGTGATGAAGCAATAGATATTCCTCTTGAAAAAGTGCCAGGAGCCTGGCACTCTTTCAAGAACAAGTCAATGAAATTGCTTAATGGGGGGATCAAGAGCATTTGATATGCAGGGGCCAGGACCAGGACTCCTAGTTCTAGACCCTGCAGTAAGTAGAAAAGCATGGGCCTGGAAATCAGAGCATCTAGGTCATGGCCTCAAAGCTGCAGGCTCCCCATTCGGATTCTAGGTTTTCAGCCTGGTTTTGCCTGTAACCAGCTGTGTGGCTTTCCCTAAATCACTTCACCTCTCTGGTTAGAGAGTTTTCTCATCTATAAAAAGGGAGTGTGAGGTGTTGAGAGGGAAGGAAGATTGGGTTAAATTGATTTCTGAGGAGCATCATTGCAGAATTCTATAATAACGATAGACGTTGGTGGAGTAGAGGAAGATAAACTTTCTGTTCTTAACTTTGTGAATCTCTTCCCTCTGGGTGCTGTTTTATTAAATGTGCTACAGGGAGACTAGGTGTCTCTGTCCCTGAAAGTAGACGAAAATGGTTGATGGGGGTACATGCTCTGGGAAACCCCTTGAAGTCTCCTTGAATCTTTCCACTTGATGAGGCATTTACCTGAGGCCATACTCATACTGCTAGGCCCAAATCAGTTACCCTTAAAGGAGCCTAGCCCTCCTTTGTCTGTCATCTCCAGGTAACCTTCAGCTATTTCCCACCCTTAAGCCCATCCCTGGAGTCTGACCTCAGTTCCATCAAAGATCCTCCTTAAACTCCTCCTCAAGATCCTCCCCAAGCCCCTCCTCTAGATCCCTCCCACAATCTTTCTGTAAATGAGATATCTGTCTTGCCTCCATGAAGGGGCTAAGAATTCAATCTAGCTCTGACTCAGTCTGTGTCAGATTGTTCTGTCCCACTTGTCCAATATGATCATCACAGATACTGAGGCTCCTTAAGAGTCTACCAATTATGGCAAATCTTTATTAAACTTTGTTTTACTTTGGCTGAGTGAAGGCTTGAGTCGAATTCATTGGGCAGGATCCTGCATATTAGTATTTTGGGGTCTTGAGCACCCCTAAACCTCAAACCTCAAAATGGTGAAATTTATCAAGGGAGTTGAAAAGAAGGGTAATTGGCCATCACTGCAACTGGGCAAATTCAGCATGGGAGGAGGCAGAGGAGAATGACATGACAGTAATACAGAGGATAGCTCTTCCTTGGGAGTGTCTGGTCCTCAGGAGAGGACAGTCTGAAAGCTCACAGGGGACCTAGGGTTGAAAGGAGGCCCCTGGGGAAAAGACACAGTTGGGTGGATAGAACAGCACCATCAGAGAATTTCTTTCTTTTTTTTTTGCTTTTGGAGTGGGGAAGGCTGGGCAACTGGGGTTAAATGACTTGCCCAAGGTCAAACGACTAGTAAGTATTAAGTGTCTAAGGTCAAATTTGAACTCAGGTCCTTCTGACTCCAGGGCCAGTGCACTATTCACTGTGCTACTTAGCTGCCTGCCTCAATCACAGATTTTCTATGTGAAGTTCAGGAAGAACTTAACTGGAGAGAAAGTGAATCCTGCCCTGCCCTAAGGGTCTCCCTTCTTTAAAGGGACCCAATTCTCCCAGTGCTATTTATAGCTCCAGAGTTGAAAGAAATTTATTTACATAAAAGGAAGTTGGAACAATGACCCCCTGGGGGAGTATGGCTCAGAGGACTGTGAATAACCAATCAGTTGAATTACATTCCAATCTCCACTGTGCTCCCCTGGTCAATTCTGGGTCTTTCCTCCAGCAAAACCATACCTACCCTTATCTTCCCAAATTCCAGTACTCTGCCCCACTTAAAAAATTCAGAACTTCTCAACCAGACACTGATATCAGCAGTTTTTAAATTTAATTTTTTCAACAAATATTTATTTTCTTTCTTTCCCACCTCCCCCATTGAATAAAAAACAAAATAAGTAAAAATATAATAAAAAACAAATTAAAACATCTCTTGTAACAAATTTGCAAGCAGAACATATTCTCATATGTTCAAAATGGTCCATTTCATTCTCCATCTTGAGTCCACCATCTCCCTGTTAGGAGTTTGGGAGAAAGCTTCCTCATAGATCCTCTGGAACCATAGTTGGTATTGCATTGATAAGAGTTCTTATGATTTTCAAAGTTATTTGTCTTTATAACAGTTCTTTTTATTGTTAATTTGTTTTCCTAGTTCTGCTCACTTCACAAAGTATCAGTTCATATAAGTTTTCTCATGTTTTTCTAAAACCATCCCTTCCATTTCCTACAATTTAATAGTATTCCAATACTTGAATATACTGTAATTTGTTCAATCATCCCTCAATTGAGGAATGAGGCAGGCTCCCTCCCAGGGCAGTTTTAATCTAAACTCAGCACAGGCCCTGACAGCTATAGCACCCTTTGGAAAATTGCTCCCATCTCCCAACATGTTTAGTCATGTACAATTTTTCATGACTGAATTTGGGGTTTTCTTAGCAAAGATACCAGAGGGGTTTACCATTTCCTTCTCTGGCTCATTTTATAGATGAGGAAACTGAGCAAAACTGGCTTAAATGACTTGCCCAGGGTCACAGAGCTAGTAAGTGTCTGAGGCCAGATTTGAATTTAGGAAGATAAGTCTTCCTGACTCAGGCCTGGTACCCTATCCACCATGCCACCTAGCTATTCCTTTTCCTAGCATACCCAGTTTCTTTTTCCCAGATCACCCCATGGCTGTAGCTGGCTTCCTTGGAGGATGGACTTTGTACTAGTGAGTAAGAACTCTTACTTCCCCCTATTTTGGACAGGATGGAATCAATAGCATAGGATGAGTTGACATGGATGGATTGTGATCTCCAGCTACGATCTTATTACATGATTTTCCCTTCCGTGGCCGCCCCTCTTCCAAATTTTCCATTTTCCAGACTCACAATCTTGGTGTCACATTCTCAACTTATCACTTTCCCTCACTCTTATCTTATAATATGGATTAAAAAACGGATCTACAATCAGTTGCCAAGTCTTTTAATTTCTACCTCCACGATATCAAACTACTTCTCTCTCCCTGGACGAATCAATACTTCCTAATTGATCCCCATACTTTAAATCTCTCCCCACTCCAATCATTCTCTTACATAGCTGCTAAAATGATTTTCCTAAACTGAAAATCTGTCCCTGTCACTCTCCTACTCAATTATTTCCAGTGTTTTTTTTTCTCTAGGATCAAATATTAATTTCATGTTTACCTTATGCACTTTAAATTTCTATTTTAACATACTTTTATGTATATAATGTTAACATGAACTCTGTAATGACCTTACTATATATTAGAACTTCCCATCTTCACAAGAGAAAAGCATGGTGGAGTATGCAACAACTATCCAATCAAAAGGGCTTCTGAAGCCCCAAACAGTGATCCTTTTCAAGTGAACTCTAGTCCAATTTGGAAATGCCTCTAGCTATAAGAAACCCCAGAACCAGCCTTGATTAGTTCAAGGTTGCTCTTAAGGGGGCCTGTGAAGAAGGGGAGTTCTAACATATAGTACAGTCATTACAGAACCCATGTTAACAATAATTATCAGCATGTGTATGCAGTTTATAAATAAGTAATTATATACATATTAGAGGGACATGCTAAAAAATACTTGTTTATTGATAGGGATGTGATATTGGGTGGAGCCAAAATGGCGGGAGTAAAAACAGGACTTCCAGGAGGCTCCAGCTTCCACCTCCTTCAATACATGAAAAAAAATGACTGTAAACAAACTTTAGAGCTACAGAACCCACACAGTGACAGAGAGAAACAAATCTCCTGCTGAAGGAAGCCCGGCAGGCTGGCAGGAAAGGTCCATCTCAGTGTGCTGAGAGCAGAGCACAGTCCCACCTGAGACTGAAGTTTTAGCCCCAGAGTGGCCCCAACCAGCAGCAGTGGCTGGAGCAAAGTTGGAGAGTAAATCACCAGTAACTGTAGAGGTTTCCAGACTTCTCAATCCACAAATGCCAAAGACAAAGTAAAAGGTCAGTGTGGAACTTTGTTCAAACAGGGGGAGTGCAGTCTGGCTACTATCCCTGGAGCAAGAAGAGGCAGAGGTGTGGTGCCTGCAGCCACTGCCGCATAGATGCTTCCAGAGCTCCTGGCCTGCAGATTGTAGGGGGACCAAGTGACCATTCAGAGGGTAAGAGCTCTTGCTTTAACCTGCTTGGATCTGGATTGTGGTCTTGAATAGTGGTCCTGGGGTGGGTGACCAGTGAGCCAGAGTGTGTGGGGGCTGTAGAAAGGGCACCCATCTAATAGCACCAGCAGCTGCAAAAACCCCAGTGATATGGGACATAGTTTTCTCTATTTTGGAAGCAGAATTCTACCGCGGCAAAGGGCTCAAAAGTCAAGCAATTGGCTGCCAATATGAACAAGCAACAGAAGCACAAACAGACAATAGAATCCTTTTTTGGGGACAAAAACGATCAAGTCATGGAGTGGGAAGAAGACATCAAAGTCAGAACTCCTTCATCAAAAGCTTCCAAGAAAAATATGAACTGCTTACAGGCCATGGAGGAGCTTAAGAAGGAGTTTGAAAATCAAGTAAGAGAAGTGGAGGAAAAATTGGGAAGAGAAATGGGATGTGATATCAAAAAAGTTTGGAGACCTCCGGTCTAGAAGAAATAGAATGGGGAAATGAAGAAAGTAAAAAATGCCTATAGATAGAGTCAAGCTGGGGGAGAGCCTTGAAGCTGAGACTAAGGTGGCTCAATGGTCCTTGAGTCTGGCCATCTATAAGAGTTGGATGAAGTTGAACAATGTGTGCTCATTAACCTTTATTACCCTGAGTGAGGTAGGCAGGGAACAAATAGGAGATGCATCTTATCTGAGGAGGAAATTTAGGCACAAGATGTCCCAGGCCTTTAGAGATTCTGTTGGGAACAAAATCTAGTTCTCATTCTTGATCGATTACAAAAATCAACAAATTCCCTTCCTTCCATTCCATCCTTTCTAAAATGAACAAATATGTGGAATACATTCTTGGCTATGAATGAGTTTAGAATTAAGATAACTGTGGGTCATTAGTATGGCAACTACCTTGGGCATATGTTAACTAATGAAGATAAGTGAATCATAGGACCTTGGAGCTGTAATGAACCACTGGGAAACTGAACCATTCATTACTCCCTTCTATCCTTCTGCATATGGTGAGAACCTATCCCTTTTAATTGATTCTCCTGCCTCCAAGTCTCTTCCCTGTCCAATCCACCTTCTATGCATCTGTCAAATTGATATTCCCAAAGCAGATTTCTGATCCTGTTACTCTCCTGCTCCAGGAGCCCCAGTGCCTTCCTCTTCAGGATCAAATGCAAACTCCTCTGATGGCCTTTTTTTTTTTTGAGAGGCAATCAGGGTTAAGTGACTTGCTCAGTATTACACAGCTAGTAAGTGTCAAGTATCCAAGGTCAGATTTGAACTCAGGTCCTCCTGACTCTAGGACCATTGCTCTATTCACTGTGCCATCTACCTACTCCTCTGCTGGTCTTTTAAGACTCTTTGCCATCTGGCTCCAGCCCAACTTTCCCAGCCTATCCTAATTTACTTGGGAGAGTGGAAGGGAAGGGGGCAGGAAAGAGAAGATAACAACCCTTTATTAAGCACCTACTATGTCAGGCACTCTGCTAAGTGCTAGCTTGGTTACAAAGACAGGCTTTTTCCTTAGAGGTTAAGGGAGAGTTAGGAAAAGGGAATAGCAGATTGATGGTGATAAATGATACCAAAAAAGTAAAGAACAAAAAAAAATCAATAAAAGTTTTAAAAACATGCAGATGAGAACAAAAGGAAGTTCAGAAGGAGACATAGACAAGTTGGGGAGTTTTTACTATTTTGCAAAGTTTTATGTATATTTTAAAAATAGCTCACAGTTTCATATATAATCTCTCCTTTTTATACTGAGATGTTCTTATTTGTTAATGATTTAAGTTCATAATAAAAAAAGTACATTTTAAAAAAAGAATACTGACTCTATAGTCAAAAGACCCAGGTTCAGATTCTGTTTCTGACAGTTTAGAGCTATGGGTTCACTCTCCCAATTCCAACTTACCCTGGCAGGTTGGAGCCCTAGAGAGACTGGCTACTGCTCCCTTAAGGGTTTTAGGGGTAACCCTGAGGAACTGGGAGGGTCTTTTTAATGTGATAGTTCTTTAGCCCCATCCATTATGTTCTTCTCAATATCATTTAACCATTATTATTAAATTAATCAATTAATGTCACTTCTGGGTATGACATAATTTCCTTTTTTGCTGGGGTGATCAAGCAGGTCGCTCCTCATCAGACTTGGTTGCTATAGCTACTGGTAAACCTTGTTACTGATTCCAATTGCTAGAGCTCCAGTGGTCCTTCTGGAGTTTGTAAGGCCCTAACTTGGTTTAATCCATTTCTAGACATTCACTTTCCTAAGATCAGGAAAGAATAAATGTAAGGGACAAAAGAAACAAAAGTGGCGTGGGTATATTACACTGCTCTGGGACACCCTTCCCCCCACTTTCTTTCTTTTTTTTTTTTTTTGGAGGGTAATTGGGGTTAAATGACTTGCCCCAGGTCACACAGCTAGTATTTGTATTGTGTCTGAGGCCAGATTTGAACTCAGGTCCTCCTGACTCCAGGGCCAGTGCTCTATTCACTGTGCTACCTAGCCACTGACCCCTGCCCCCACTTCCTGTTGAGCTAAATGATCTCCTTCCTAAAGAGAAAGCTCATTCACTCTTTATGACTAGTATATGTTTCCCTATGTATACTTTCTTTGATTTGTTTTGCTATTAACATGGATAAATTGGTTTATTTGCCATTTCTTATGTATATTCATTGTGGAATTGGCATCTAGTAGGCAGGAATTCAAGTCTTGGATATAGATCTTAGAGCCCTCCTTCCTTATTAAGAAAAAGCAATCAGAAGTTTAACTTGAACCTAAAAATGAAGTCCCCTAGACTAATAATATTTAAGAGAATGGATAGATAGAATTCTAGCTCAGTACTCTCCTCTCTCTGAAGAGAGGGGCTAGCCTTTGTCTCCAACCTCTCTCTTCCCTTCCTAGTAGCAAGAATCAGTCTTCCTTGGAGAAGGATGGGAAGATAGAGGTATCTATATTTGCCTCCCTTCAAGCCACCTCTAGACAGATCCATGGGGACACACATAATGTAGATAAAACAACAACTCCCCTTTTATTCCTTTACACATTCTATGTTCTAGCCAAACTTGTCTGTTGGCTGTCTTTCCAGATACAGATTCTATTTTCTCTCAGTGTCTTTACCTAGGTTCTCCCTCATTTATGTCTTCTTCAATGACAGATAAACAACAACAGCTAGCATTTAAATGCCACCTACTGTGCGCCAGGCAGAGTGCTAAGCGCTTTACAAATATTATCTCATTTGATCCAAATGAAACCCCTGGGAAGTAAGTGCTATTGTTATTTCCATTTTTCAGATGAGGAAACTGAGATCAACTAAGGCTAAGTGACTTATCCAGGATCACACAGCCAGGAAGTGTTTGAAGTCACATTTGAACTCAGATCTTCCTGACTCCAGACCCAGCAATCTATCCTTTGTACCACCTTGCTACTTCTATAAGTTAAAATCTTTAACTTTCTTCAGAAAGCATTTATTAAATACCTACTATGTGCCAAATATTTTGTTAAGTGTGGGGAATACAAAGACGAAAGTGAAAGTCCCTGGTCTCACAGAGCTTGCATTCAATGTGAGGAGACTATATATATGTATGTATATGTATATTTATACACACATATGTATGTATAAATATACAATACACAGATACATATATACACACATATATGTACAATCATACATATGTATCTATAAACGGAATATATAACATATGCACAATATACATATATACATAATAGACAAAATGTATACACACACACAAACACAAATATAGGTACATATAAATATATTTGAAGAATACAAGGTAATGGGGGGTGAGTGCTAGTAAGTGGAGAGGCCTGGGAAGGCCACTTTTAGAAGGTGATACAAGCTAAATGTTGACTGAAAATAAGGATTCTGAGGCAGAGGTAAATAGGGAGTACATGAGAAATGTGAGAGAGAGCCTATGCAAGACATAAAAATGAGATGGAAAGTTGTGTGTAGGGAAGAACAAGACCTATTTAGCTGGAATATAGAGTAATGGATAGTAAACTTTGAGAAATAGCTTGGAGCCAAGTTGTGAAGGTCTTAAAATGAAAAATAGACAAGTCCATTTTTGTTCCTAGAGATGAGAGGTAGTACCTAGGCTTCAGGGAGCAAGTGAGTGGCATGGCCAGGAAGATCAGTTCTCCAGTTCTGTGGAGGATAGACTGGAGAAGAAGAGGCTTGGGGAAGGAGTCTGCTAAGTGGTGATGAGAGCCTGAAACAAAATGGTAGTCGTATGAGTGTAGAGAAGGGAAGAGATCTGAGAAATATGTTGAATGAGAAATCTTCAACACTATTTGATAATTGGGGGTGGCTAGGTGGCACAGTGAATAGAGCACTAGCCCTGGAGTCAGGAGGACCTGAGTTCAAATCCAGCCTCAGACACTTGACACAAAAACTAGCCATGTGACCTTGGGCAAGTCACTTAACCCCAATTGCCCTCCAAAAAGCAACAAATAAATAAATACGTAAAAGATTTGATAATTGATTAGATATGTGTAAGGGAGAGTGAGAAGTCAAGGATAACTTCAAGGTTGTGAACCTGAGTGAGTAGAGGAATGCTAGTATCTTCAATACCAACAGAAAAGTTTGGAAGAGGGGTAAATTGGTGGAGGAAAAAAATAATGAGGTAAGTTTTGGACAAATTGAATTTGAGATATCTCTGGGACATTCAGTTTGAAGTGTCCAATAAACACTGAAGCTCGGGACAGAGACTAGGACTGAATGTATAGATCTGTGAATCATCTTCGTAGAGATTATAATTAAATAAATATGCACTAATGAGTTCACTAAGAAAATGTCAAGAGGGAAGAGGACCCAGGATAGACTCTTGGAGTACCCCTACAATTAGGGGCAGGAAGTGCATAATGGATCAACAAAGGAGACTTAGGAGTATTCAGAAAGGTGGGAGAGCCAAGTGAGGGCACTATTAAAAAAAATAAGCCCAGAGCGGAATAAAATAGCCCAAGAGGAGAGGCTGGTCAACAGTGTCAAATGCTGCACAGATGTCAAGAAGGATAAAGATTGAATAATTTATTAAGCCATTAAGAAATCACATGTACTTCATAAATGCTTGTGGAATGAATGGATGCTTATTGAAGGGTAATTAGAATGATTAGCATATTTTCCAGGACTGAGATTGGTGAGGACTGAGGTCGTGTTGTATAAGGAGAGACAAAAACAAGGAGGACTTTTGACCTGGAAATGTGACGTCATAGAGGGAACAGGATTGAAATATGAGCAGTGTGAACAAGGTAAACATTTACCTATTCACGAAATCTCAAAATGCTGGGTGAAATGGAGTGGACAGAGAAGCCTTAGAAACTTGGGAGTAAGGTGAGTTTGAGGGTCTTCACTGGATTAGGAGTAAAGAAATCTCTGTTCTAAATAGTACTTCCCCCCTATCTAGGAGGGTGACCTTGAGTAGTGGTTTCATCTCTTTGGCCTTGGATTTCCTTAACTGATAACTGCAGGGGTTGGACTTATTGATTTTTAAGTCCCAGAGTTCCAAAGTTCTGTGATTATACAGGTGTGTGGAAAAATAAAAGGAAATGCATAATAGGCAAAAGCTTGGGAATACTTTACTCCAAGTGATGGTGATGAACAAAATATCTCTTTCCTTGGTGCCATGTTGGGCTTCACTAAGAGCCTTTCATTAAGGTTTCAGAAATAGGGAGGTGACAGTTCCACTGAATTCTGGCCCTATCAGACCTTATCTGTAGCCTGTGGCCTGAACACAAGTATTGTATTTAGTTCTGGGCACCACAATTTAGGCATTGGTAAACTGGAGAGTGGCCAGAGGAGAGTAACCAGAATGGGCAAAGTTCTTGAATCTATGTCCTGTGAAGTTTGGTTAAAGATCTAGGGATATTTTAGCCTGGAGAAGAGAACACTTGGCAGGGACATGATAGCTGTCTTTAGGTAGGTGGAGGGCTATCATGCTGAGCAGATTTGTGTTGTGGGGCCCAGAGGAGCAGAACCAGGTACCATTGACGTCAGGGAAAATTTCCTAAAAATTAGAGTTGTCCAAAAGTGGAAGTGAATGAAAGGTGGCAGGTCTTCCCTCCCTGGAGGTCTTTGAGAAGAGTGACTACTTGTCAGCTTTAATGGTTATTTCTTTTGTGTTTGGGCTCCTCTAGATGGTCCCTTCCCAAACTCAAATCCTGTGATTCTGAGACTTAGGTTTGTCAATCAGTATTTGCTTAAACATTAATGCTATAATACTAGTGACAGGACTCCCCAGCTGCATCTGAATAATGTCTCAACACAAAGACTCCAGGGAAGTGGGAAAGATCGGCCACCTGAACTGATCTGATTTTTCAGGACTTGTCAGTCATGTGTGATTGGCCAATGAACTGAGAACTGGAAGTGTCCCTCAATAGGAAGAAGGGACTTTGTAGATAGGCCAAAAGGAAGGTCTTGCTTTGAAACATAAAGAAACAGAGTCAGTCGACTTCTGAGTACTTAAGAGACCTGATACAATACTGTTGTGTCGAGTGAAGGCAAGGTATGCAACCTGGGTTACATGACAGCAAAAGTGAAGAGACATGAAGAGACATGAGGCAGAGATATTAACTTGGAATAGCTGGGCGGGTAACCTAGTGGTGTCCCACAGAATATACCTATGATGTGTTACCAGAGGCAGCTGGGCAGGGCAGTGGATAGAGTCAGGCACACCTACGTTTAAATCCAGTCTCAGACACTTACTGTGTGATCCTGGGCAAGTCACTTACCCTCTGCCTAATTTTCTTCATCTCTAAAGTGAGGATAATAGTAGCATCTACCTCCCAGTGGTGTAATGCAGCTCAAAGGAGAGAATATACATGAGGTGCTTAGCACAGGGTCTGGCACATAGTAGGTGCTTAATAAATCTTGTTTGTTTCCTTCCACCTTACCTAGGGAGAAGGTGGGGGGAGGGACAAAGCCAGAAGAGTACAGCCAGCTGTTTGCTGGTGTTTATCTTAGCAAGTAGGGGCTAAAGATAACCTGTGGTCTGCAGAACAAAGCAGGTTTAATGATGGAGGGGGCAGCTTGATGTGCAAGCCTTTCCTGAGGTGCCAAGTGACTTGCTCATTAAATTTCTTGCTTCACCTTTTACTAACACAACAGTCATAGTTGCTCTATGTTAAGCAGAAAGTCTATACAGGTTGTTTGTTCCTCTGAGGCTTGGACACAATCAACCAATTTTGTTGTTGTTGAGTCATGGTTTCAGTTGCGCCCATGTCCCCATTTGTGGTTTTCTTGGCAAAGATACTAGAGCGATTTGCCATTTCCTTCTCCAGTTCATTTTACAGATGAGGAAACTGAGGCAAACAGGGTTAAGTGACTCGCCTAGGGTCACACAGCTAGGAAGTGTCTGAGGCTGGATCCAAACTCAGGAAGATGAATCTTCCTGACTTCAGGTCCAGCACTCTGGGAACTATGGTGCCACCTAGCTGTCCCACCTATAGTTTAGACAATCTTCCTGAAAGTAAAGGTACTTTAGGGGCTGCTGAATAAGCAACCCCTTTATCTTTGGATCTGCATTGTCTGAGTAATTCACTGACTTTCTAAGTAAGATGCTACTTTGTAAATATGTGCTCTATCTTCTTTCTCCAAGGAGTCGGCTGCATTAGAAAACTTTTTCTCTCTAGTAGGCCTAGTGCTTAAACTTTCAAACTCAAGAATTATCAAACTTGGGTTGCTCACAAAGCAGTTCTCAAAACTGGGATTTTCAATATCTAGAACAAAGTGAGTTGGCATGTGTGATTTTGCAGGAAGCCTCCAAATGCCCCTGTTGCTAAAATCTAGTGAGCTAGGAAAGCCCACGCAGGATTTCTCCTCTTAAGCCTGGTTCTAGAACATTTCTGCCACAGTCATGTGCTTCTGCCTCAAGTCACTATCAGCTTCTGGGGGAGAGGGGAGAAGTCTCTGGATTTTTGATGGAAAAGGAAGTGGGCTTGAAGGATAGCATTGCCACTCCCTTTTCAGTCACTTAGCCACTTGCTGCTTTCCTAAACAAAGCTTAAGGGGGAAAAAGACAAAGAGGAAATCCTGATGAGAGGAGACCCAGAGAGCAACCAGCTTGTTTTTATAGACCATAAAGAAGAACAGTTGGTTTCCAGTCAACCATTCGGTAGAAAGAAGCCCTGGTCTAGGAAACCTAATCGCAGCAACAGTGAACAGGTTTGCATTGCATGAGGTGGTGAGCCAGACAGCTCAAGAGAATGACTGGTAGCCTATGATCTCATTAGGCTAATTAGGGAACTTCTCATATTAATCAGTGACTCTCCTAATTATTTTATGCCCCATTATACATGAATGATTTAAAAAAAATAAAAGGATGGAGGACAAATTTATGAATGATAGCACTATAGGAAACTGTTGCAAGAAAGCTTGATAGACATAACCTTTAAAGCTGCTACAATAGAAAGAAAACCATGCTGTTTCATGGCTCATTCCTTTGGGACTGTTGTTAAAAAAAAAAAAAAACAACTGAGTTATATGGAGCATAGGTCTGGCTCAATTAATCAATTTTTCTCTGTGGCCTTAAAATTCCTTGCAGGTTGATGAAGGCTTCAGTGTCCAGAGAATTCTTTTGTCTGACAGAGGCCTGAAAGAGCCTTCTCTCTCATTAGGCCAATGAATTGCTATAACTAAGGAGGCTGAAGGCTGTAGGAACAATTCCTGAACTGAGGGGTTTGAACCAGTTTAGGGGATGGGGGCCAGACAGCACACAGCAGGCTTTGAACTCATAAGTGCCTATGCAATCTTTGAGTGGGACCACATTCCACTTAATTTCCTTGCCTAACAACTCTTCAAAGTCTTGCAGGCTGAAGCCTGGTACTTGTCTCTCGTCAGCCCCCTCTCCTGGATCTAGGTGGAAATCTCTGGTTTTAAATCTAGTTTTCATCCCAGGTATTCTTCTGACCCTTTCCAGGTAAATTTCTGGTCATTCAGGTCTGAAACATCCATTGTCTTGCCCCGGGCAACACAGGGGAGTTGACTTCATGCCACAGACCCAGTCTAGACTCCTATAGGCTCATGGGAGCCCTGTTCCATTTTAAAATACCTCCAGCACTGAAATATATGTCTTGAATTCTCTCTCTAATGTTAACCAACCCTCACTGCTGGAAGAGGAGAAACCTCTCAGAGATTTCTGTATAACAAGTAATCCCATAGAACATAGAATTCATGGTCACTATAGATGAAGACTGTTTCAATAGTTATATTTTAACCTTGTGTTTTGTAGAAAGGAAAGGAAAGTTTGAATTTCATGGTCTGTTAGAGCTAGAAGGGGACCTTAGAAATATTTCTAACAATGAGGCATTAAGTGATCTGTTCATTGTCTCAGAGCTGGTTGGTGGCATAGCTCCAACCAGAAGTCAGGCAACTCACCTTCTCAATCCTTTGCACTTTCTACTATAACACATCTCATTGACTCCAGGTAATTAACACAAATTGAAAAGGATGTGATGTCTAAGATTTGTCACTTCTATTTCCCTTGTCTTTGCTGTGCTTCTATGTTATAGCTCTGGGTGGGAAGGGACTATGTTACCCTCTCTAAAATGGGAATAATAATACCTATAGTATCTACCATCAAAAGGTTGTTCAGTCAATTCATCAATCTGAATGTATTTATTAGTTGCCTACTTATGTGCCAGGCATCATGTGACTAAAATCAAATACGTAATTAAAAAAGTTTATTGAGAGAAATATCAGTTACTATTATTTTTGTCATCAAATTTCAGTGTCCAGAATACCTTGCTTACATTAGACAATGAATATAGATTGGTGATATAGAATTTGTGATGAATATTTAATAATCTTCAACACCTTCCTTTGTCTTTAACATAAATTTAATTCAATTCAGTCTAATAATTGTCTTTTAAGCACCTACTATATACACTAGCCTAGATGCTAGAAATAGAAAGACATTAGCCATCGTCCCCCTCCCCCCAGTAGTTTACATTCTACTGGCAGGGAAATAACATACACATGGATAAGTAAACTCAGATTATATACAAAGGGAGTAATGTTTTGTTCACTTATGTCCTATTCCTCATGACTCCGTTAGGCATGTTCTTGGCAGAGACACTTAAGTGGTTTGTCATTTCCTTTTCCAGATGAGAAAACTGATGCAAACAGGGTTAAGTTACTTCCCTAGGGTCACACAGCTAGTAAGTGTCTAAGGCCAGATTTGAACTTAGATTCGTGATTGCAAGTCCAGTGTTCTATCGACTGCACCACCTAGCTGCCCAAATAATAATAGCTAGCACTTTAAAGAGCTCTACGGTTTGCAAAGCCCTTGACAAATATTATTTCACTTTATGCTCACCACAACCCTAAGAGATAGGGGCTATTATCCCCATCTTACAGGGAAGGAAACTGAGGGTGTGACTTGCCTAAGATCCCATAGTGAGTAAATGTCTGATGCTAGATTAAAAAAAAATATATATATATATATTTGCTTTTGGTTTATTTATTTATTTAGTTTGTTTATTTTTAGTTTACAAAGTTTAGTTTACAAAGATTGTGGAACTGATTCAGTTCCACAAGCTTTCGAATTCCAAATTTTTTCCCTCTCTTTCTCCTCCTCCCCCTGATGTTAGATTTGTACTCCAATCTCCCTGATTTCAGGGCCAGCATTCTAGTACCACTGTACCACCACCTAGCTGCTTCTAAATACAAAGTCATTGGGGGAGGCAGTAACAATGCAAGGATAAAGAAAAAAACCTCCCATAAAAGGTGGCACTTGGGCTGAGCCTTGAAGACAGCTAGGCATTTTGAGAGACAGAGGTAAAAAGGGACAGAATTCTAGGTATTGGCAGCAATCAGTACAAAGTCACCTAAGTGGGAGGTGAAATACTGAGTCTGAATCCTCAGGGTTTAACCCAATTCTTAGCAAATGGTGCTTAATAAATGTTTATTTAATGACTGACAAAGGTGGTACACCAGGGAGAACAGTGTGAAACTGGCATAGAAAGACAGGTTAGAGTTGGATTATCAAGAACTTGAAGATGAGAAAGAGAAGAGTTAATATTTTATCGTACAGGGGGCCAATGAGCATGGTCAGAGTTGTGCTTTGGAAGAACAATTTGGTAACTGTGTGGAAGATGGACAGGACAGGGGAGAGTCTGGATTAGGGACCCCCAGATAGGAAATGATTGCCACAATCCAAGTGGGGGAGGGAGAACAGCCTGAATTGGTGTGGTGTGGTGGGAATAGAAAATAGGAAAGAGATGAAAGAAATATCGTGGAGGAAGAATCAACAAGAATTTTCAAATGGTTGTACATGGGACTGAGTGAGAGTAATGAATAAGAATGATTCTTTTGGTGTGAAGTTGGGTGTCTAGAAAAAAGATGGTGGTCCAGAAAAATAATAAATTTAGGAGGAGGGGTAGGTCTAGGGAAAAAGATCATGGGTTCTGCTTTGAACATGTTGAATTTGAGATTTGCAAGGGACATCCCACGGAACATGCAGGACTGATGTTCAGGAGAGAGATGAAGACTGGGTATGACTGATAGTTGAATCTGTAGCATCTGGCTAAATATCCAAGAGAATGTTTAGTGAAGAGAAAAGAGTAAAGGACAGAATGTTGAGGTTCAAACTTCCTAGTTTGGCATTTAAGACCCTCAGCAATCTGTCCTCAAAAGACATTTCCAGTTTTATCATCTATTACCCCTCCTGTATGAAGTACTTAACTGCCCAGACTGGTCTGATAGCTAGTCTAGCCAATGTCTACCCATTTTGTGAAGCCCAGCTCAAGTCCTACCTTCTTCCTGACCTCCTCAGACCATAGTGATCTCTCTTGCCACTGGATTCCTCTAGTATCTATTATTTGTATCTTCCATGATAATAGTAACAACAACAACTCATATCTATGTAGCACATTTAGGTCTGCAAAAGGCTTTACATATTATTTCACTTGATCTTCACAATAACACAGTTTAGTAGCGACTATTGTTATCCGCATTTTACCAATGAGGCAAGTGAGGCTGAAAATAATGACTAGCATATATACTTAATGATATAATCCTATATAATATGGATAATTAATTACATTTATATCATATATAACATATAATATGTTAATATATGTGCAATATGTAATATATAATATATACTTATATATGATATATTTTATCACAATATATATGTGTATAATATATAATAATAATATAATTATGTATACTATAAATATAATTAATTATATACCTTAAGGTGTTCAAAATGTTTTACATATATTATCTATTTTATCCTTTAAGCAAATCTAGAAGGTAGATGCTAGTCTTACATATCAGAAACTGAGGTACACAAAGGTAAAGTGACTTGCCCTAGGCCCCATAGTTAGTAAGTGTTTGAGGTCACATTTAAACTCAGGTCTCCCTGACTGCCAAGCCCAGATGTCTGTGTCTTTTGATATGTCCAGATCTAGTTACTCCTAGATGCTAAGCACACTGTAGGCAGAACCTGAGTTGTATTCATTTTGGTATTTTCCCCAGTTCCTGGCACAGTACCTCCCACGTGAAAGTTACTCACACAGCCAATATTTGTGGGTTGACTGGTTGATTGAAGATTATATCTGTCACCCACAGTGACAGGCCCCTGGTTTTAAAGTCCTCTGGGGAATATTTCACAACCTATTCCAGTTTACAGCAGCCTAGCTTTCCTAAGGTATGAGTATTTGCAGCTGGAGCAATACACATGGGAAACCTGTGCAATCACATTTTAAATATGCCCTTTCCCTTTATTACTGTACTGGGAAAAGGTCAGAGAGCAGGCTGTGTTAAGCCAAGTCAGCAAACAAAATTCTGTGTTTGCTGTTTCTGGGCTAAGCCAGCGGCTCCTGTGAGGCAGGTTGAGAAAAAAAGTTAAAAGATAAAGCTTGGGCCAGTAGAGAGGAAAGCCTGCCCCTGCCCCTTCCCCTATGTGGGCCCCTACTCCCACCACCCCACCCCCCTCAAGCAGCCCCATGTATTGGTTTATGTGTGAGTGCCTGACCTCAGGCCCTTAAGATCATGAGTCATTGTTTAAATACTTTCCTGACAGGCTTCCAGAGAAGTTATTACTGGAGGTGCTATTGGGGTGGGTGCTGCCCCTTTTGGAGAATTTCCTCAGTCCTCAGAGATTCTTGACATAGACTTTTAAAGAACAGACACTTTACAATAAATAAATTTCTCCCACTGTAGATGTAGAGGAGCCCTATATGGCAATTTGAGAATGGCCATTTTATAAAATACAATATGCCTGGGAATCAGTTCCTACTGACATAAAAGATATCAGCCTTGATATATGGGCTTCGAGTCTTCGGTAGCATAATGTGTAATATCCACAAGACAGGCCAAGGAAATGCTCATGGTCAGGCCTCTCAGGCCTGTTCTATTTGTACACATTGCTGAGAGATAATATGAAAAACGAGCGAGAGTATTGGACTTCAGGTTAGACAATCTGGACTTTTGGTCCCAGTTGTTCCAGTTTATTAGATAAGTGAGTAGCTTTGGGTAAGTCACCTCACCTTCCTGACCAGAAGTTCCTTATCTGTAAAATGGGGATTACAGATCTTGAAATACCTCCTAGGATCAAATGACATTATTCATTCATCATATAAATGTGAGTTATATTATACCATAGACTTCAACTTGTTTCAAAGGTCATTTAGCAAATGACTTTCAAAGTTTTTTGACCCTGCCCATGCATTTAGTACGACAGGTAGTTTTTCTTCCTTTCTGTTAGTTGGTTTAGCTAGAATCTTAGCATCAATCCTTTCCTATCATTTCCTCTGTTGTTGTTGTTGTTGTTGTTGTTGTTGTTGTGTGTGTGTGTGTGTGTGTGTGAGAGAGAGAGAGAGAGAGAGACAGACAGACAGACAGACAGAAAGAGGAGAGAGCCTCTTGACTGACATCTTTATCCAGATTCCTCTAGTAGCATGAGAATTTAGGCAGGTTTCCACAACAATAAGGGAAAAACCCCTTGCTTCCTATTCAAGCAGTCAGACTAACAAAACATTGAATATAGGATAGACTTAATTTAACACAAAAACATAAAGGACTCACTTTGGAGCTCTTATACCATCAAAAAAAGTTCTCCTTCCCTCTCCGGTGATCCTAGCCTCCCAAAGGACCCGTACAGCCCTCCTACCTCATCATAGTACTATCCTGGACTTAAGTCTTTCTCCAAGTGGAGAAATCATTTGGAGATGTTAAATGATCTTTCTTAAATAGTTACTTAAATCAAGTAACTATTGCCTTCAGTGGGTGCCACCTTTCCATATAACTCTCTAAACCTTTAGTTTCTGTCTTCTTGGCAAGAACTTCCTGCAAGGGAAAATAACTCAAAAGAGAATTGACTTCCTTCCTCCAGACCTGTACAGCTCATGAGTGATAGGATCCATGTCAACCCCTTTCCTATGTTCCTTAAGCTAGTTTTTCATTGAAAGGTATTGAGACATTTGTCAAGACTAGGTTAGCTCAGGAGACCAAGAACTCAGATTATTGTCTTCACTTCCTCATGGCCTGGATACAGATTGCTACTAGGAATGCTAGGGGGCTCAGAGGCTTGGCTGGTGCATCACAATGGAAAATTCAGGCCAGGGATCTTGACTCAGCAGAATCATCTTGCTGTGTTCTCAATGTTTATCCTGATCGAATATCCTTCTTCTGCAATGGCTAAGTAAATCTCTTTTTACTGGCTGTTAAATGACTTAAATATATTTCATTTTGTTTCACTATCAAATTTAAAGCACCAGAGGACTGGTCTGAGTCAGGCCCAGCTCAGAACACCATGTAATCTAGAGTCCTAATTAAGGTTAAGGACTAGGTTTACTGCTCCTTGGCTCCACCTCTTGACTGGTCTGAGAATTTGGTGTAATCCTGTGAGTGTTGCACTGGGTTTAGAAGGCTTCTGCTAGAAAGTTTTCTAGGAATTCCTCCACTTTTCTAGCACTCTCATATCACTTTGCTAGCTCTTATTCTTGCTAGTCTTAATTTGGTTCAGAAATTTCTTGCTAGATCAGCTGAAATGGTAGAATAGGAAGAAGTAGTGTAGCCCAGCTTTTTTCCACCACTACTCTACAAATATCTAGAAAATATACCAGATAGGGGTGGCTAGGTGGTGCAGTGAATAGAGCTCTGGCCCTGGAGTCAGGAGGAAAAAGAATAAAATATGTCAAATAGAAAGGATTTCTTATAAAGAAAGAAATTAGTCTGAAATGTGATAACACCTAGATGAAAGTAGTTTTTCCTTATATTCCTTTGTAAGCTCCTTGAGGCCAGGAACCATGTTTCCCTTCTTTGTTTTCTAATATACTTTGATATGCTGATGGCTCTGTGATCTCATCAGAGTAGATTCTATAATGATGGTTGAAATTTTAGGTGGCCTCTTATATAATTCTTGTCAAATTCTTCCCTCCACTAGACCAAGACTTCCTAAACTTTCTCCATTTATAATCCCTTTTCCTATTTCTGCAGTTCACTGGCATTGCACGGCTTGAGGACCATGTGCAGTACAAAGTGAGCATGCTTTGTGCTCAGAACCAGTGCTGCAGGGAAGTTGCATGATGTAACAGGAGCGAGAGAGGACAGAAACACCTTGGATTCATTGTGAGTTTGATTTGGAATTAATTTTTAGTTGTTGCATGTTCAGAATTGCCGAATTTTTTGAGACCCACAATTTAAAAAGTATTGCTCTAAATATCCATCCATTTGACTTCTGGGTTGATATTCAGATTGTACTGAATGCCTCTGAAAGTCACATTTTTGTAGCTTTTATGTTTTACAGAGTTCAATGTAACTCCAGGAATTTTCTCACCATTCTTCATCTACTTCATCTACACTCTGGAGATGTTCCTTTGCTAAACTGTCTTGTGTTCCTAGAATTCCTTTGTAGAGCTGCTGCCTTTTAAAAGTGAATGATATAAAGACCAAGAAGAATGGGTTGTTTATGGTCTGAGAAAATAGAGGGTCAGTCCACTGCTGCCCTCTGGGCTTGTTGAATGTTTGCTCTTTTTGACCAAAGTTGGGCTCTTTCCCCCTCAAGTGTGAATGAAGTTGTTTCTTAGTCCTTTGCTTTTGAATTTTTTTCTGAAGAAAATCTAGTTATAATAAGCATGGCCTCTTCAGAAAACATATCACATCATATTTAAAAGCTGTATAGAGTGTTTAAAAAAATTCCTTTTCGAATTCCATAGTCTAGGCACACAAAGTCCACTGAGACACATCATTAAATGACAATTAATTCATGCATAGGAGGAGGGGAAAATCTTATTTAGGCTCAGCAACTCTGCGCAGATTCAAAAGTCAAAGGTCTGCCTGCTAAAGTTGCATATTTTAACTCCTTATGTGCTGTATCTTGCTAACATTGTCTCTACTTGTCAAATCTTTTTCCTGTTATATGGTCCCGGGATTACAAATTGCCTATCAGACATTTTGAACTGGATGTCCCAGAGACTTCTCAAACTCAATATGTCCAAAGCAGAATTCATGATCTTTTCCTCAAAACCTATCCCTTTCCAAAATCCCCTATTTTGGTCAAAGGCAGCACCATCTTTTTGTGCACCCAGGTTTGAACCCTTGGAGATATCTACCACTCCTCATTCTCTTTTCCTCCCACAGTCAATCAGTTGCAAAGTCTTATCTATTCTGCATCTGCAACATGCCTTGAATCTGTTTGTTTCTCTCTATCACAGGGCCACCACCTTGGTCCAGGCCTTTATCAGCTCCCTCTTGGTCTATTGTAATTGATCTCCCAGCCTCAAACTTCTCCCTATCTCCAGCTCATTGTCCATCCAGTTCCAAAGTGATTTTGCTCCAAAGTGCAGATCTATGACAGTCTTCTCCATAAGTTCCATTGGCTCACCATTACCTTTAGGATCAACTACAAACTCCTCTGTTTGGCATTTAAAGCCTTTCATAACGTGATGTCACCTCACCTTTCTGGTTTTATAATGCATTATTCCACTCCATGTACTCTATGTTCCAGTCACACTGACCTCTCTGCTATTTCTCACACATGGCATCCAATCTCCCATATTCATGAAGAAAACTTTTCTTATCTTCTGTCTCTTTAAATCCTTACCTTCCTTCAAAACTCAACTCAATTGCTGCTTCCTATATGAAACCTTTCCTGGTCCCTACCTCCTTTCTCCCACCACCCCAAGTTGTTAGAGCCACTCCCTTCATGTTATCTTTTATTTCACCATCTTGGCTCTGCCCCCTGCATGTTATCTTGAATGTATGTTGTATTTACCTATGTGTATACAGATTGTCTTGCTTATAAAATATAAACTCTTTGAGGGTAGGGTCTATTTAATTTTATTTTTGTTTCCCTTGTATTTTACACATAGTAGGTGCTGAATAAATATTTATTTATTAATTGTGCTTTGAAGTTTTATTGATTTCTAATACCTTTGACAATTTATGAGTTCATATAGAGACTGTGCTTGTGATTTCTCTGGTATAGGGAATGCCCTGGAAAAGGAAACTCTTCCAATGCAGGAGTGAGTGTACCTTGTCTGAGACTTAGGGTCTTAGTTGCACAGAGCACTAAGTTCTCATTTTCATCCCCACAACAAGTCTCTGAGGTTGGTAGAACAAATAGTATTTTCCTCACATAATTTGCAGAAAGAGGTTAAATGACTTCAGGATCATGCTGCAGGTTCTAAGGTCAACTCTCTATCTGGCATATACATGGTCTCTTGGATAAATAGAATTATCTCAAAAATTTATAAAATTATGATATTTCAGGATTAACTGGTCTCAGAAGTCAATCCATTACAGCCCATACTCTAGTAGGAATCCAGTTTTCTTGAATACCTCTCATGATAAGAGCTCACTATCTCCAAGGCAGCCTGTTCCATAATAGCATAGCTCTAATCATTAGTAAGTTTTTTCTTTTTCTTTGCTTTTTTGGAGGGCAGTTGGGGTTAAGTGACTTGCCCAAGGTCACATGGCTAGTTTTTGTGTTAAGTGTCTGAGGATGGATTTGAACTCAGGTCCTCCTGACTCCAGGGGCAGTGCTCTATTCACTGCACCACCTAGCCACCCCCAAGTAAGTTTTTCTTTATGCCGAATAAAGAGTTTCTCTGTTGATCGTCTCCAACTTAACTGCATGTATCTTGACTGTCCATAGCTGTTTGCATGCTGTCTCTCCCTAGTACATTGTTTTTAATCTTCCTTTTTGTCTTGAGCACTTAGCATGGTACCTGGAACTCAGTTGATTGGTTGTTGTGCTTCGTTTTCAGAGAGGACCAAAATGACATCACTATGCTACTAAACTCAAGTTCCAGTGTGTCTGACTGTGATCGATCATACCAATACGAGCTCAGAAAGTTCTACCATTGGTCAGGCACAAATAGTCCATGGGAACATTTGAATGGATTCTCTAAATTTTTGCATCTTGAGTGTCTTTTGACATGGCACATAGTAGGCATTTAACAAATGCTTGTTGACAGATTGACTGAGTAGTTCTACCACCAGAGACCAAGTAATATAAATCTAATTTCTTCTCCAGTTTTCCCTTTAAATACTCCAAGAAATTCACCCCCACCCCCCAGGCCTTTCCTATCTAACCAAAACAACCACAGCTTTTTTTTTCAACAGATCCTCTTATGGTACAATTTAGTTTAAAATGGCATTAATTAGAAAAAATTAGTTGAAAATCTCCCACTTTAAGTTATTTACACTAAAATTTCCAGATTTTCAGGCAGCTAGGTGGCACAGTGAATAGAGTGTTGTCCCTGGAGTCAGGAGGATCTTGGTTCAAATCCGGCCTCTGACACAACACAAAAACTAGCCGTGTGATCTTGGGCGAGTCACTTAATGCTAATTGCCCTACCTTCCCCCCTCCAAAAAGCAAAAAGAAAAATCTAAAAAAAAAAATTTCCAGATGTGGCAGCCAGCTGGCATAGTGGATTGACTACTGGACCCAGTTACTTGCTAGCTATGCAATCCTGGACAAGTCTCAACCTGTCTCAGTTTTCTCATCTGGAAAATGAGCATAATTTTAGTACTTACCTCACAGACTCATCTGTAAAATGAGAATAATTTTAGCACTTACCTCACAGGGTCATTGTGAGGACAAAAGGAAATAATATTTGTAAAGAGCTTAGCACAGTCCCTGGTCCATAGTAATCTCTTAATAAATGCTTATTTCTTTTCTATTTATAGCAGTTGTTTTTTTGGTTTATTTTGCTAGCTAGGGCTGGTTATGTTTGACAGCCATGTAAGATTTGCTATTAGTTATATACTCAATATAAAGTGAAATTTCTGGAGTTAGAGCTTGGTGTGGTTCATATGCTCACAGTGAGTACAAGAGACAGGAGGCCATGGATATCCAAGCAAAGAGCTGCAGCAACAGCATTTTTGTGGCCCCCATACAGCTTGTACAAGCATATTCTGCCAAAGCTCAGCTTTCAAATCACAATGTCTCAGTCATTTTATAAATAGGAAGCACTAAAAATGCCTACTCTAGCCTGGAATTCCAAGTGATAGCAAAATTGCATTGAAAAACAAGCAAGTTTACTTAAGTACCCAGAAATAGGAATCTCAATTTCAGACACTGGGAAGCCAGGAATGAAAGCCTCCCAATGGTATAAGTGTTCATATCCACTCCATTCATATGTTTCTTAATAGGCAGCTGCCCAGTCACCTAAACTGACCTGTTGCAGTTTGAAGTAATGTTATTGAATTAGTATCCTAAGCATAATTTAGAATAAAATCCAGGAAATGAAATGGGTTGAGAAGAAGGTATATTTCTAGGATCCTCCTTAATTCTTCTTTAAAAAGCAGCAGCTTTTTGAGTCATCTTAGTATATAGTAATATGAGTATAAGATTAATATTATTTTTTAGAGCAAGGGACAACATCACAGACAGATATATTGTTTCAATGGAAATGGAAAGAAATTTATTTTTGAAATAGAAATGAAGCATGCCTTGGGTTGACTGGTTTATGAGATATAACAGAAGAGATTGGGACTATATTTGCAGCTCTGTTTCCCACCAGGAGGGGCTCAAGTCTCCTGGTTTTTATCACTGGGAATCAAAACAAGACAGACCCTGAGTTATGATGACTTGAAATTCGAGCTGTGGGGATTTTAAAGGAGCCTACTGTATTTTAAAATATTATGGTGAAGTCATGATAATGAAACACACTTGTGCCTTCTAACATATTAAAGGAAGTATGCCCATATGAAACTCACTCTGTACCAAAATATATCCTATACTTACCATGCTTATAGAGAGATAGGCTTTATTTAGTGAGATAATTTTTTTAAATTTTGATTTTTTTGGAAGTAGGGTGATGGTGGGAGCCAAACCCATCATTTTATCAGAGTATTGAGCTCCTGGTGTGGAAATTCCATCCCTAATGCAAATTGGCACCATAGAGGCTTAGAAAATGATCTAGAACACTGAGAGTTTAAGTGATTTGGTCCCATGATCACACAGGTTAGTAAGTGTTAGGGGCAACACTTCATCCAGGTCTTCCTAACTCTAAGGTAGACCTTCTAGCTGGTCTCATAGTGTGATTTATATTATTAAAAATGAGTACATAGTATTTTGAAAAAGGTAGATGTCTAGAATGGTTTCTTGTGTAGTGTATGTATGTAATAAATGTCTACTGAATTGAATTTAAATAGAAGGGTACTTTGTCTTCAGGAACACTAGATGTGCTCCTGAAAGTTTATAGAAATCAAATTATTTTTCTTTTGACTTTTTGTAGATGCTTTATCTTCCTGAGTGATTTTTTAATTGCCTAGAGCTCCTGACAATTTGCTTTCAAGATGTTTAATATGATTGTACATGTATAGCCTATATCATATTTCATACTGTCTTGGAGAAGGAGGAAGGGAGAAAAAAATTTGGAACTCAAAATCTCATAAAAGTAAATGTTGAAAATTGCCTTTATGTGTAATTGGAAAAAATAAAATACTATTAAATGGAAAAAAATGCAAAAAAAGGGGAGGTTTTTTTTGTTAATTTGATTTATTTATTTAAAAATTTTTTGTCTTTATTAATTTGTTCATTTACTGTTAGTTTACAAGATTCAGTTTCACAGTTCTTTGAGTTTCAAATTTTCTTCCCCTCCCTCCTCTCCCACACCCCATGGTGGCATACAATCAGGTATGGGATCTGCAGATACTTTCACATTAGGCATTAGTTAGATTATAAAGAAGGATTGTAGCCATAGAATGAACAATGGGAAAGAGGAAACAAAGCCAAACAAGAAAAAGAAAGAGAGCAGGTAATTTTCTTCAATCTGCGTTCAAACTCTGTTCTTTCTAGTTCTGTCTCTGAATGTAGACCTCTTTCTCCATCATGAGTATTTTGGAGTTAACTTATAGCCCTGCATTGCTGAGAAGAGTCCAGTCTATCAAAGTTGGTCATCACACATAAGTTGTGTCTGTAATTGGGTACAAATTTCTCCTGGTTCTGCTCTTCTCACTCAGCATCAGTTTGTATAAGCCTCTCCAGGTAAACATGAAGTCCATCTGTTCCTTGTTTCTTATGGCACAATAATATTGCATTACATTCATATACCATCACTTGTTTAGCCATTCCCCAATTGATGGGCAATTCTTTGCCACCACAAAAAGAGCTGCAATAAATATTTTTGTACATATGGGTCTTTGTCCCACTTCTATGATCTCTTTGGGATACAATCCTAGAAGTGGTATTGCTGGGTCAAAGGATATGAAATTACTTATAGCCCTTTGGGCATAGTTCCAGATCGCTCTCCAGAGTGGTTGAATCAGTTCACAAATCCACCAGCAATGCATTAGTGTTCCAATTTGTCCACATCCTCTCTAGCATTTATCATTTTCTGTTTTGTCATCTTAGCCAATCTGACTGGTGAGATGTGGTACCTCAGAGTTGTTTTGATTTGCATTTTTCTAATCAATAGTGATTTAGAGCATTTTTTCATATGCTTATAGATATCTTTAATTTCTTCCTCTGAGAACTGCCTGTTCATATCCTCTAAGGACTCACCTTACTGGGCTGACGCCAAACTTACCTCTCCAGCCGCCTCTAGGACTCTTCAATCACCTTCCACAATTCTGGTCACCCCACTATGACCTCTGGTTCACCTCCATGAACCCCTCAGGGGAGCCTGCTCCTCCCGAACAGACAAAGGAGTCCTGACACCAAGATGTAATGTATCTTGCCATTTAATCTCTTTCTTGTTCACAATCCCCTCATCTCTCTCTCCTCCACCTCACCTCCCTCCTTTTGTCTCCTTCCCCCCGCCCACTCTCTTCTCACACATGCCTCAGCAGCAGGCTTCTCACGGGAGGGGAGTGCTCCCCTGTTAGCAGCGCATGCTCAATACCCCACAATGACGGGGCAGGAAACACGCTCAGGTGCCTCTAACCCAGCCTGAGTTGCTCTGTCATTTGCCTGAGTTTTCTGTGAGTTCTCAGAGTTGGGGAGAAGTCTTGAAGGGCCCTAACAATATCCTTTGACCATTTATCAATTGGGGAATGTCTTGTATTCTTATAGATTTGACTCAATTCTCTATATATTTTAGAAATGAGACCTTTATCAGAGACATTGGTTGTAAAAATTCTTTCCCAGTTTTCCACTTCCCTCTTAATCTTGGTTACATTGGCTTTGTTTATACAGAGCTTTTCAATTTCATGTAGTCAAAGTTATCCATTTTGTATTTTATAATGCTCTCTAAGTCTTTTTTGGTCATGAAGTCTTCCCCTATCCATAAATCTGACAGGTAAACTATTCCTTGCTTCCCCAGATTGCTTACAGTATCATCCTTTATATCCAGATCATGCACCCATTTAGATTTAATTTTGGTATACGGTGTTAGATAATGGTCTATGCCCAGTTTCCCAGCAGTTTTTGTCAAATAGTGAGTTCTTTTCCCAAAAACTTGGGTCTCTGAGTTTATCAAACAGTGGGTTTCTATAGTCATTGACTACTGAATCTATTAGTACCCAATCTATTCCATCGATCCACTGCTCTATTCCTCAGCTAGTACCAAGTAGTTTTGATGACTGCTGCTTTATAATACAGATTAAAATCTGGTATAGCTAGGCCACTTTCCCTAGCATTTCTTTTCATTAATTCCCTTGATATTCTGTACCTTTTGTTCTTCCAAATGAATTTTGTTGCTATTTTTTCTACTTCTATAAAGTAATTTTTTGGTAAATTGATTGGTATTGTACTAAATATGTAATTTAATCTAGGTAAAATTGTCATTTTTATTATATTAGCTCGACCCAGCCACAAGCAATTGATGTTTTTCCAATTAGATCTGACTTTATTTGTGTGAAAAGTGTTTTGTAGTTGTATTCATATAGGTCCTGGGTTTGTTTTGGCAGGTAGATTCCCAAATATTTTATAATTTCTACAGTAACTTTAAATGGGATTTCTCTTTCTATCTCTTGCTGCTGGATTTCATTAGAAACATACAGGAATGCCAAGGATTTATGTGGGTTTATTTTATATCCTGCAACTTTGGTAATTTATTGTCTCAAGTAGCTTTTTACTTTATTCTCTAGGATTCTCTAAGTATATCATCATATCATCTGCAAAGAGTGATAACTTGGTCTATTCTTTGCCTAATTTGATTCCTTTGATTTCTAAAAAAGAATTAAAAAAAATTCTTGTTCTAAATCAAGGGTGGGGAACCTGGGGTCTAGAGGCCATATGTGGCCTTCTAGGTCCTCAAGTGCAACCTTTTGACTGAGTCCAAACTTCACAAAACAAATCCCCTTAATAAAAGGATTTGTTCTGTAAAACTTGGACTCTGTCAAAAGGCTACACTCTAGGACCTAGAAGGCCACATGTGGTCTCTAGGCTGCAGGTTCTTGACCCTGGTAAATAGACACTTTGAATGCCCTAAAGGAAGGGATACTTAGAGGAACTCTGGTCAGTCTTTCATATAAAGTATCTTTGTCAAGCCTGTTCTCACTTCCATTTTATCTGTTTTGAGAGTTTTTAATTTTCATGTATCAGATTTTCTTAAAATTGGCACAAGTAGATAACAAAACCTTTTCCAAATGTGTAGAGGGGAAAGGAAGGTGGGGGAAATTTTATAACCAATGTTATTTCCCTATGCTATAGTGGCAAAATGCTACTGTACAAAAAAGATACTGTATCCTCAAAGGTTGTGGTTTGACCTGCAGAATACCTATATCTATAGAATAGTGAGGTAATTGGGAAATATATTCACAAATACATCTCCTCCTCCCCTGTTAATTCCTCAAAGATTAATGATATTTGTGGAGAAGGCAAATTTTACTTTTTCTCATTATTTTTTTTTTTTTTAAGCAATTGGGGTTAAGTAACTTGCTCAAGGTTACACGGCTAGTCATTATTTATGCGTGGGTGCTCATTTTCTGAGGCCGGATCTGATCTCGGGTCATCCCAACTCCGAGGCCGGTGCTCTTACTCACTGCGCCACCTAGTCGCCCCTTTAGGGCAATTGGGGTTAAGTAACTTGCCCAAGGTTACACGGCTAGGTTTTTTGTGTGGATTAAGTGTCGGAGGCTGGCTCCGAACTCAGGTCCTTCTGATTCCAGGGCCGGCGCTCTATTCACTGCGCCACCTAGCCGCCCCTTTTTCTTATTATTTTTAAAAAATCCACTGTTTCTTTTCAATTTCAGAAAGCTGTGTGAGGTAGGTGTTTCAGGTATTATTATTTTTTTTTTACTTTTACAGTTGAGGAATGTTATCTATGCATCAGGCTGATGGAGGTTATCAGGGCTGCCCGAGGAGGAGGCAGAATTGGATCTGGCTGGGATTCCTTGGAGTGGAGGTTTACTGAACCGCAGCACAAAAGAAGTTAAGCAGCAGGAGGTAATGGGCATTGGACTTTGGGTCAGAAGACCTAGTTGTGATGTTTCCAGTTGGTAGACTGAAAGAGGAAATCATGATAGTTGAGGGGCCTGGGGAACTGAGAGGTCAAGGATTTTGAAGCCTTTAGCTATAGGAGTGGAGAAGATTGTTGTTAGTTCTTTGTCCTGAAGAGGACTAATGACATCAGGAGGGTGAAGCCTTGGCTTGCAAGCAAGTTGGATTCAAGTGAGGCAGATCTGTGCAAAATCATCAGCCTCACTTTCTTCTCTAGGGTCATCTGAGTTCAGTGGCAAGACATAGGTCAAGATGACTGGCAATAGCCCAATGCAGTGAGAGACCCTAGTCTTTTTTTTTTTTTTGCTTTTTCAGAGGGCAATTGGGGTTAAGTAACTTGCCCAAGGTCACATGGCTAGGTTTTGTTTGTGTGCGGTAAGTGTCTGAGGTCGGATCAGAACTCAGGTCCTTCTGACTCCAGGGCTGACGCTCTACTCACTGAGCAACCTAGCCGCCCAGAGACCCTACTCTTTTTAAGCTAAGGTCCTTCCCAGGACTCAGTTTGTCTGAGACAACACCCATTAAGCGATTAAAGGCTAGGTAAGAATAGAGCCAAAAGATGGCCTAATTTGACTTCACAAAAGAATCTATCTGGGAGGAATAGACCCTTAGTTTCTGGCCAGAACAGAAACAATTACTATTTACACTCATTCATCAAAGCCAAAACAATGAGCAAGTGAAGCTTGGGTCTGAGTGGAGAAGACACCAAACTTTTTGGGAAAGAGGGAGAGGGACCCAGAGTGCCATAGATGAGACCGACAAATATCCAGATAGGATAGAGGGAATTTTATTTTATTTTTTAACTTTTAATTTCTTTTTCATTTACAAATTCTCTCCCTTACCCACTAAGAAGGGAAAAAACCCATTATGAATAGGTATAGTCATGCAAAAAAAATGTCCACAAAAAAAACCAAAAACAAAACAAAACAAAATAAAATGTCCACATTAGCCAGTTCCAATTTTTTTTTATTTTTATTTTTTATATTTTTATATTTGAAACATTTAATTTTAAAACTTCGAATTTCAGATCTATTCTCTTCCTCCCTTGTCACCCACTCTCTCTGGGAAGATAATTCAGTATGTGTTGTACATGTATACCAATTTTTTTTTTTTTAAAGCAAGAAATACAAGAAAATATGCTTCAGTTTGCCCTCTGAGATGGAGAGGACTTTAGAGAAAGAGAGGTGTTTTGGGTTGAGTCTGACTCAGGCTAGTCATTTATGGTGATTTATGTTTTATACTGGAACAGTTGACAAAATGTTTACTTAGCCATAGCAAGAGAAGGATATTCAATATGGATATGGATTGAGGATATTATCATTCTTGTTTAGTTGTTTCCATTGTGACTGATTCATTGTAACCCCTTTTGGGTTTTCTCGGCAAAGATACTGGAGTAGTTTGCAGTTTCTCTAGTTCATTATACAGATAAGGAAACTGAGGCAAACAGGGTTAAGTGGCTTGCCCAGGGTCACACAGCTAGGAAGTGTCTGAGGTTGGATTTGAACTCAGGAAGATGAGCCTCTGTGACTCCAGTATAAACTGTGCCGCCTAGCTGCCCCATGGATTGAGGATACCCCCAGACAATTCAGCTGAGCAAAGCTCCCCTGACTTTGTGTTGCCCATTGTTTGTCTACCAAGCACGTTCCTTGTAGCTGTTTTTGTATTTAGACAAAAAGAATGCAATAAGAGCTCAAGACTTTAGGTCCCCAAGCCCAATTTGCATCAGAATGGGGGAAAGTTAGGCTAGTGATCCCACCACTGGTGGTTTCTCCATAATGATATTGAGGGAGGAGGATCTGAAAGTGGCAATGGATGACAAAGAGGATGGCAACTCTTCCTCCTGGCCCTATGTGTCAGGATGTAAGAGAAGTAACAGCTCTGGAAGAGGCTGCCAACAGATGAGGTATAAGGAGAAAGCTAGGTTTCAATGAACATCAGAAGATAAAAGGAAAGTGAAGGCAGAGCTGGGATCATAGGATAGTATATTTAGAGATGGGACTCTGTCATTTTCCAAATAAGGAAACTGAAGCACAGAGAGGCTAAATAACTTACCTAGGGACACACAGCAAGGAAGTGTGAGGCAGGATTGAGGCAGGTTTTCCTTATACCAAATCTAGTACTCAACTGTTCTTCTAATTATCTGGGCTTGAAACCTAGGTGTCACCCTTGACTCCTTAATCTCCCCTCTTTTATCCCCTTATCTAATCTGTTGCCCAGTTCTTTTGATTTTATCTTCATAACATCTCTTGTATGAACTCTTGTTTCTCCTCTGACACTGCCACCATCTTGGTGCAGGCCCTCTTCCTCTTCAATTCAGGATTGAACTATTGCAGTAACCTCCTTCTTGGTCTTCCTGTCTCAAATTTCTGTCCACTCCAGGCCATCCTCCAACTGGTTGTCAAATTGAATTTCGTAAATCAAAAATCTGACCATGTCACCACCATTCAATAAATGCCAGCAAATGCCAATGGCTCTCTGTTATCTCCTGGATCAAATCTAAAATCCTCTGTTTAACTTATTTTTTTTTTTTTGCTTTTTGGAGGGGAGAAGGCAGGGCAATTGAGGTTAAGTGACTTGCTCAAGGGCACACAGCTAGTAAGTGTTATGTGTCTGAGGCCCTGCATTTGAACTCAGGTCCTCCTGACTCTAGGACCAGTGCTCTATTCACTGCACCACCTAGCTGCCCCGTCTCTGTTTAACTTTTAAAGACCTTTATATCCTGGTCCTTTCCTACCTTTCCAGTCTTCTGATAACTTTACTGCCCTTAACACACTCTGATCCAGCACAATTGGCTTCTTTGCTATTTCTTACAAAAGACCTTCTATCTCCCAACTCAGGGCCTTTTAACTGACTATCCCTCATTCCCAGAACTCTCTTCCTCATACCTGAAACTCTCTCCTTCCTCATCTCACCCTCCTGGCTTCCTTAAAGGTTCTGCTAAAGTCCCATCTTTTAATAAGAAGCCTTTCTCAATCGCCCTTAATGCTAGTGCTTTCCCTCTGCTGATTGTTTCTTATATACAGGATTATTTTACCTGTATATTTCTTGCTTGTACATAGTTGTTTGCATGTTGTCTCTTTTATGAGACTGAGCTCCTAGAGGGTAGGGACTATCTTGGTATCCCCAGTATTATAATAGTGCTTGGCATGTAGTAAGTCATTATTAAATGCTTAGGCATCTAGGTGGTGCAGTGGATAGAGCACTGGGCTTAGAATCAGGAAGACTCATCTTTCTGAGTTCAAATATGGCTTCAGACACTTATTAGTTGTGTGACCCTGGGCAAGCCTAAGTTCCTCATCTCTAAAATGAGCTGGAGAAGGAAATGGCAAATCCCTCCAGTATCTTTGCCAAGAGAACCCTCCAGGTCTGACTGTTGGGGCTCTCTGCCTAGTCAATCCATCAATAAATATTTATTAAGCACCTACAATATGGCAGGGACTGTACTAAGCATTAGTTGCCACATAGCAGTGATTAAAACTGAAAACTACCTCCCTGATCCCTATAAAAATCAGGAGATATTGATTCTACCAAACCATCAGAAAGCAGAAAGAGACTACAGCTAGACCAAGGAGTGCAGAGCCTGTTAGTATGGCAATAAATGTTTAACAACCAGCTCTCAAGGGGGAAACAAATGCACATAGGACATGCTTTTAAATTTAATCTACATAAACATTTTCTCCACTTTTTTCTTATAGTTTAGACAATACACAAAAACAACAAATCAAGCCCTGATTTGTAGCATTTCCAGGTTTCCAAGGGGTCAATGCTCAGTGGAAATTTAACAATTGTCTCTTGAGAGCTGCTGGTCTGAGTTGGCTCCAAGGCCCCTCTGGGTGGGGCAAAAGATGCAAACCCAGTGCAGTCACAGCTACCAGGGAAAACTTTCAATCCTTAAGAGAAAGGGTCCTTGAAACCTGGCTAGGGCCAATTTTCTTTCTTCCCTGAGTTTACTCACAGGTTTTGATAATTTATGCTCCTAATGTTACAGATGAGGAAATAGGTTCAGGGAAGTTAAATAATTTACTTATGGTCACACAGGTAGTTAACTGTCAGAGGTAGGCTTTGATCCAAATTCTCTGACTTCAATCAGTGTGCTTTTTTTGATGCAAGATGTTGACTTCTAGAAGGGGCTGAGGATGTCCTGTGGGGGAGGGGGGAGGGGAGATCTATTTTTGTACAACTGGGAGGAGTTCAAGTTGCAACCCAAAATAATAGGCAATATTCAGCCTAATCAGCAATGAAAAAGAAAGTTAAACCTTTAACAAAAGAGGCACTTAAGACATTCAAGAACAAACAAATGCAGAAATCAGCAGAATATTTGGCTTGCAAAGATTACAACACAAGCGAGATGAATGCAGTTATAAAGAAAAGATTAAATATGAAATCAATTCTCTCATTTTTATAGGCTATTTTAAAAGAAAAAAAATGAAAGGCATTGCATTTAAGGGTAAAAGAAAGTCCAGAGAGGAATCATGAAAGGACCTATGGGGCTAAAGATTTAATGGGAATTTAAAGAATCTGGAGAAAAGGAGGGAGTAAAGATGTGGATTAATGCTCCAAGCCTCAAATCTCATGGTTTTCTATAGGTCAATCAATAGCTTTTGAGGGAGATATATCTCTCAAATGTTTTTTCTACCTCTTATCTCTCTGCTTCCTGCTCCCATAATTTTCATCATAGGATAAAAATAGTGGAAAGGAGGTACTAGGATGGGGAGAACATAAGGAGAACTTGTCCTTGAAGGGGAAAGCAAAGGATGCCACTAAATAATAATCACATAGTATGCATCTGTGGTAAGAGATAGGCATCTCTGGTTATAGGGGAGTGAGGAGTAAATTTGTTCATTAACAGAACACTTTCCACAAGAAAATGTTGTAACTTTCTGGACTGCATCACCCTCTGGGAAATAGGGTATACAAGTTCCTGTCTGGGTAATAGAGGCTGTCCTACCCTATAAAGCCAAGCACAAACAGCTTTCCAGAGGACTGCTGCTGTGAACAGCTTCAAGGGTCTGATTATACAGTATATTGAACTCTATTCAGTAACAAACTAAGACAAAACATTCACAGAAATCAAAGTACAGTGTTCATAATGTTATAACTTAACAACTTATCACTAAAATGGCCACATAGTTTTAAACAAAGTACATTCATTGAGTAACTCAATCATTTGGTAAGTCCTTAATTCAATCATCCTTACAGAGGCTTGCTTCCTTAAGGGACACAAAGTACAAAGGTCAAAGTTGTCCACCCCTAGGACACATTGTCTTAATCTCTCAGTGAAAAAGTCTTTTTTCTTCTTGATTGGAGATTAGTTTCCAATCATCCTTAATTCAATAATCTTAAAAAGGTACAGGATACAGAGTTCTCCAACCCTAGGCCAGAATAAATCATGATCTTCTCAGTTTGCATTAAATACCCAAGAAGAGGTCTTTTCATCTTGACTTGAGGCTGGCTTTCAGCTTCCACTCTTTCATAGTCCCAGCTCCTGCCTGAATCCATCCAACTTTCACCTAGGTTCAAAAGCTCTCAGTTTGTTGTCCAGCTCCTAGGGAAGTTCCTGTTCCATGTTGAAGCTCACAGTGTCTGCTTCATCTCAAGTTCTTCATAGTTTCTGTTCCTGGGAAGACAAAGTTTAACAAAGCCAAAATAACATTTATTCACATTGCTGGCACCATCATCAATTCACTTTCTGCCTGTGAAATCAACATAGACCCAACAACAAGATCTGAGGAATCAACACAAATCATTAGTATAGTCCCAGGACCTCTGAAAATATCAGTAAGATCATCTTCCAGGGGTGGCTAGGTGGCACAGTGAGTAGAGCGCTGGCCTTGGAGTCAGAAGGACCTGAGTTCAGATCCGGCCTCAGACACTTACCACACACAAACAAAAACCTAGCCGTGTGACCTTGGGCAAGTTACTTAACCCCAATTGCCCTCCAAAAAAGCAAAAAAAAAAAAAAAAGATCCTCTTCCAGGATTTTTGCAAACATATAACAAGAAAATCCTCATTCAGGGCTTCTGAACCAGAAGTAAGGTCCCAGGGTTTCTGTAACAACAGCAGGGTCCTCTATCAACAGTTAAATCTGACAAAGTAACATCAAAACAGACAAAGTACTAGCACCACAGCCATGCTTCCCTCCAGTTCTCCTCTTTTCTCATTTCTCAATTCTCTTCTCAGTTCTCAGTTCAGTTCTTGTCTCTCTCTCCAGCATAGCAGCTCAGTCTCCATGCTGCTTGCTCTCAGAAGTTCTGGCTCCCAGTAGTTCTCCTTCTCAGCAGCTCTGGCTGGCTCCCAGAAGCTCCCAACTAGTAGCAGCTTTCAGAAGCTCCCAGAATCCCAGCAGTTCTCTCTCTCTCTCAGCAATTCTGGCTCTCTAGCTTGGGCTTTTCCTTATTTATGGCATTAGCTCCTCACTATTCCACCCCTTCCTGTTACATCAGCAACTTCCTCCCACTGTGGGATTCACAAGTTCTGGATCTTAATACTTGATACAATCACGAATTTGAAACAAGGTGCTAAGTACCTATTTGCTTGCCAATACAAGGGTCAGGGAAGATCTTCAAATCCCCATTACCATTACATACCCCAAAATAGAAACAGAGAAAGGATAACCTAGCATTAGGAATGATGAATGATTTTGGTGCAGTCACCATACAATATTGCTTCCATTCTACATTGAATGATATCTCATGAATAGATATTTCTAATAATGAGATAATGTAAAAAGGAGGAGGTAAGATTTTCAAAGGTAATAACATAGAAACAGGATAAAAGAGGGAATTCAGATTTAGCACTCTAGAGATCCTACAATCAAGAAGGACACAAAGACCATTATGAAGAAACAAATATGGAAGAGACAGTGATTTGGAGAATAGAACTGACTAGAGAAGGACAAAGTAATAAGGAAGAGGACGACAATCAAAGCAAATTTATTGAAAGGGGCACTATAAAATGGTATCATTTAAAGTAAGAGAAGACTTTGGGACCACATGCCTAGTTGGATGGGAGAAAGAGTCTGAGAAACCCAGAAGCAAAAAGACAAAAACAAAAAACCAAGCCCAGAAACAAATGGGTAAATAAAAAAAGTAAATAGAAAAGAGATTCTGGAGAACTGAATGGAAAGGAAGGGCAAAGAAGCATAGAACTAGAAAGGACAGAGCTGGAGAGAGATGAGAAAGTGGGTAGAACTGGCAGGAGAAAGGAGTTTTCACCCAGGTACTTCTGAGTCATAGTGATTAGAGGTGCAGAAAGTAGGAATTTGCTAACCATAGTGTATGGGGAAGTACAAAGTATGGAGAAGCACTCTCAGGTCCTAGGTTCTAATTAGAAAGGCCTGCTAATGTCTTTGCAGATCTTGAGTCTGAGTAGATCTCCTTAGTTGATATAGGGGAGTTTAAAGTGCTAGATTATTTGACAGGAAACATACCAATAGTCATAATCACTGACAGCCATTTGCTGAATGATTCCTCTGTACTAGGAACTGGTATGGGGCAGTATAAGCCCTGAGAGAAATTATTAATTTGCTACTATATTAATAACCAATTATTAAATTGGGATCCAGGCTTTTCTCTTTAATTCTCTCAGTAAGGCTCAGCTCTTGTTAAAGTCAGTCTCTGAGGAAATGACTGATTGATGAGATTACCCTTAGCTCTCAAGGAACATGCTTTTCAGTCTTGGGCAGGTCCCTACCCAAGTAAGAGACTTAAAGTATAAATAGAATCCAGTCTGGGCAAGTTCTTATCCTGGAAAAAGGAACCCCAGTCCTTGTACCCCTCCATTACAGTTTACTGTGACCCAACCAGAGTGGTTTGAAAGGCGATGGATTTCTCTGATCAGATTGCTGGAGAAGGCCAAGTCTCATGATCAAGCTATGTTCTCAGCAGGAGATGCTGAAGACTTTTAGCCCACCTCCTTATTAAATGTCCACTCACCAGGTTTGATTTTTAGTTGTCAAGGGAATTCTCTTTTTTTTTGCTTTTTTTTTTTTTTTTTTGAGGGCAACTGGGGTTAAGTAACTTGCCCAAGGTCACATGGCTAGGTTTTTGTTTGTGTGTGTGTTAAATGTCTGAGGCCGGAACCGAACTCAGGTCCTTCTGACTCCAGTGCCGACGACACTCTACTCACTGTGCCACCTAGCCGCCCCGGGAATTCTCTTTCAAGGGTTATTTAAAGCTTTAAGGCTCTTAATGAGGAGTCTTTGGTTACTTAGAGAAATCAGTTAACTATCAATTTATTGATTGTCAGCTAACCTGATTAATAAATCGATTACTCATTTTTGGAAACTCTGTCTCTCAGGGTTTTTCATTTTTTTCTCCCCTATCTAAAGGTGGTCACCAGGGAGGAGTGTGATGGACACAGGGAGGGGGTAGCTGGGAGCTGGGTGAAGGAGCATGGCTGCTAGTCCCTGGTATGCCTCCTCCCTGACGGGAAACCCAATTTCCCTGGAGAGTTTTGATTTGTTTGTAAGGACCAAATAAAATATTGCCCATTAGACACTATAAAAATGAGAATTATTGTTAGTATTTTCTGCAAAATGAGCCCCCTTTCTTTCCAAAGCCTCCCCAAATTAGATTGCATCTTGTGGAGACTGCCTGAGGTTCTGTCTGTAGACTTCATTGATGACACTGCCAAGGCTGGAGCTTCCCCCAAGAGAAATTTCCTTTGCTTTATTTTGGTTGACTTAATGCAAATTAGTTTGTGTTGCCATGCCAGGCAGTGTCTTTCTAGGAGAGAAACAAAGGTTCTGGCATCTCTGCCTCAATTCCAATGCTTGTCTCCAGGAGTAAACTGGACCTCTGTGGGTCAAGGGAAAGAGAAGCTCTTGAGGGAAACATGGTACACATTTCACATTTCTTCCTAAAGAGACAGGAGGAGATGGGGAAGAAGTGATAGATATCTTTGGCACAGTATCATCTTGAGGATCCAATTACCCCAAATTGTGAGATAGTCAATAAGCATTTATTAAGTTTCTGTTATGTACCAGTCACTGTGCTTAACACTGGGGAAGGCAACAACAGAAGGCAAAAGATTATCCTCACTCTCAAGGTGTTCACAGTCTTCTGGGAAAGACAACTTGCAAACAATTACGAACCAGATCTCTAGTGGATAAACTGGAGATAGCAGAGAGAAGGCATTAAAGTCTTCCTGCAGAAACTTGACTTTCACATAGGACCTGAAGGAAGCCATGATTCCTACTGAAATACGCATTAGACCAGGAAAGTCTCAAGCACTTGCTGCCTTTCTGTGAGATATGGCTTTGGCGGCCCTGTCCCTCCCAGCCCTGGTGGAGGTTAGCAGGCTGACTGAATACTGTGCAGGCCTATACATTTTGGGGCATATAATCCAAACTAGTCTTGACTCTTCTGATCAGGAATATAAAATTCAACACAGGGAAATGGGTCATAAATTAGAGACCCTTGCAGCAGAGGTATTGGGAAAAGTGGTTCTGTGGGGAGGGAGGGGAAGGCTGCTTCCTCTTTCTCTTCCTCACTTTGCTCTGTGTTGACCCTAAGGTTCACTATCTCCCCTTGTTCCCTTCCTCTTTTTCTTTTCTTAAGATCTGGAATCCACCCTGTTGAAGCTTAGCATTGTCAGCAAACAGCACAAATGTGGGCTACGTTTGGGGGAGGGGGAATGGAGGGAATATAGACTATCAGGCCTTTATTTCTATCTGTCAGTGCTTTCCTAGCTTTTGCTTAGGAAAAACAAAAACCTATTCTGTATGGGAAGCAAAGTTTAGGACAAATTGCCTGAAAGGGCCTCATTGCAGATTTATGGTCATTTTATTCCTAGGTAGATTCAAATGGATAATTAAAAGAGGAGCCGAAGATAAAAGTCTCTTTACTTGCTCAAAAGTAAACCCAGATATGTAATTTGGACCCAAAGATAAAAGGATTATTTTAAAATGAAAATTACTCCCTCTAGGCTGTCATGTTAAGCTGGACCTTAACTGTGGATCCTGGAGCAAGTCAGTCAACAGTATATTTTAATTTATTCACCTGGAACATATACCTGCTTATCTCACATGACTTGAGGAGCCTTAAATGAATGTAAAGCATTTTGCCTACAGATGGTGCTGTGTAAATATATAATAGCTGTTGAAGCCATGACCTTCTCTTTCAGATATTTGATGAATTGAATCAATCACGTGGTTCTGGAATGACTAGGACTCCTAAAGTTCTAGAGCTAGGAAACCATTCTTTGACAATCCAAGCTGGTTTAAATTGCTGAAGACTTCAGATTTCTCTGGGCTGAACACTATTTTTCTTTTTTTTTCTCTCCAATTTATTTATTTTTAGTTTTTAACATTCATCTCCACAAGGTTTTGAGTTACAAATTTTCTCCCTATCTTTCACCTATCCCCCACCCCAAGATAGCGAGCCTACTGAATACACCTTCCCCCAATCTCTTTTATCCTCCCCCATAATCCCCCTAATTTTCTAGTAGGGCAAGATGGATTTCTATAGCCCAATGCCTGTATATCTTGTTTCCCAGTTGCATGTAAAAAACAATTTTTTTTCTTACATTTGTTTTTTTTTAATTTTATTTTTTTCTTAAATGCTTTATTACCTTCTGGTTTACATCATTCATTTCCGCCAGATTTTGAGTTACAATTTTCCCCCTTTTTTCCCCTACCTACCACCCCAAAATACTGGTCCCATAGGATATCCCCTCCTCCAATCTGCTCTCTCCCATATCTTCTCCCATACCCCCTTTGACTTTTCCAGTAGGGCATGGTGGATCTCTATGCCCCAGTGCCTGTATATCTTATTTCCCAATTACATGTAAAATAGTATTAATAATAATATTTATATATTTTTAAAGATTTGATTTTAAAACTTTGAATTCCAGATTCATTCCCTTCCTCCCTAGTCACCCACCCTTACTGGGAAGATAAGCAATTCAGGATATGTTGTACATGTGTAGCTATGAAAAACATTACCATAGTAGATATATTGTAAAAGACTGACTATATTTACCTCCCTTCTATCCCACCTCCCACTTGTTCTATTCTCTACTTTGATCCTGTCCCTTTTCAAAAGTGGGTCCTTCCAAACTCCCTCCCCGCCAGCCTTCCCTCCCTTCCATCATCCCCCCTCTCATCTCCTTCCCCCCTACTCTTCTGTAGGTTGAGATATCCTATTTAGTATGTATGTCGTTCTCTCACTGAGTCAAATTAAATGAGAATAAGGTTTTGCCTTTTTGCCTTCCTGTTCTTCCCCTCCATTGTAACCATTTCTCCTTGCCTCTTCTCTATGAGATAGTTTACCCCATTCTGTCTCTCCCCATCTTCTCTCATTATATTCCTCTCTCATCTCTTAATTTCGCCTTTTAAGTATTACCCCTTCCTATTAAATTCAACCTGTGCCTTCTATCTATGTATATCTGTAAACATATATACACATGTTCACATGTGTATTCATATGCCATATACCCTTCTTCAACTATTTTCATACTGAGAAAAGTTTCATCAGTTACAATTATCATTTTTTTCCATGTAGGAATGTAAATAGTTCAACTTTGATAAGTTCCTTATGTTTTCTTTTCCATGTTTACCTTCTCAAGCTTCTCTTGCTTCTTGTATCTGAATGTCAAATTTTCTATTCAGCTCTGGTTTTTTCATCAAGAATACTTGAAAGTCCTCTATTCCACTGAATGACCGTATTTTACCCTGAAACATGATACTCAGTTTTGCTGGGTAGGTGATTCTTGGTTTTAATCCCAGCTCCTTTGACCTCTGGAATATCATATTCCGTGCCCTTCGATCCCTCAGTGTAGAAGCTGCCAGATCCTGTGTTATCCTGATTGTGTTTCCACAATATTCAAATTGTTTCCTCCTGGCTGCTTGTAATATTCTCTCCTTGATCTGGGGATTCTGGAACCTGGCTATAATATTCCTAAGAGTTTTCTTTTTGGGATCTTTTTCAGGAGGTGATCTGTGGATTCTTTCAACCTCTATTTCCCCCTCTGGGTCTAAAACATCAGGACAGTTATAGTTATAAAATGGATAATTTTAATTATATTAAATTCAATAGCTTTTACACAAACAAAACTAATGTATCCAAGATTAGAAGGAAAACAGAAAACTGGAAAAAAATTTATTGTAAGCTTCTCTGATAAAGGCCTTATTTCTCAAATATATAAAGAATTGAGTCAAGTTTATAAGAATATGACAACTAAAAATTGGCAAATGATCAAAGGATATGAATAGGTAGTTGTCAGATGAAGAAATCAATGCAATCTATAGCCATATAAAAATGCTCTAAATCAGTATTGATTAGAGAAATGCAAATAAAAGAACTCTGAGGTACCATATTCTACCTAATATGACAGAAAGGAAAATAATAAATGTTGGAGAAAATGTGGGAAAAATTGAAACACTGATGCATTATTGGTGGAGTTGTGAACTGATCCAACCATTCTGGAGAATAATTTGGAGTTATACCCAAAGGGCTATAAATCTATGCATACCTTTTGACTCAGAAATACCACTACTAGGTCTATATCCCAAGGAGATGTTGAAAAAAGGGGGAAAGGACCTATAAGTACAAAAATATTGTAGCTGTTTTGTGGTAGCAAAGAATTAGAAGTTGAAGGGATGCCTATCAATTTTGGAATGGGTCAACAAGTTGTGGTATATGATTGTAATGAAATATTACTGTGCTGTAAGCAATAATGAGTAAGCAGATTTCAGAAAAAACCTGGAAAGACATATATGAACTAGTACAAAGTGAAATGAGTAGAACCAGGAGAACATTGTACATGGTAACAGTGATACTGTACAATGATCAACTGTGAATGACTTAGATTTTCTCAGCAATACAATGATCCAAGACAATTGGAAAGGACTCGATGAAAAATGCTATCCACATTCAGAGAAACAACTGATGGAGTCTAAAGGCAGATTGAAGAATATTCTCTTTTACTTTCTGTATTTTTCTGTGTGTTTTTTCCCCTTTCCTTCATAACATGACTAATCTGATTATGTTTTGCGTGATTGAATATGTGTAATCCACATCAAATTGTTCAGTGTCTCAGGGAGAGGAGAAGTGAAGGAGGGAGAGAGAAAATTTGGAGCTCAAATTAAAAAAAATAAATGTCAAAAATTTTCCTTACATGTAATTGGAGAAAAATAAAATATTATTTTTAAAAAAGGGATGAGGATGATGCTTTCAGAAAAACTTGGTAAGACTTACATAAATTTATGCAAATTGAAGGGAGCAGATCCAGAAGAACACTGTAGGCCAGAGAATTTTCTAGTGCAGACTCACTCTGTGTCAGATGATTCTGTCCCGCTTGTCCAATACAAGTCTCACAGATACCGAGGTTCCTTAAGAGTCTACTCATTATGGCAAACCTTTAATAAACTTTGCTTTATTTTGGCTGAGAGAAAACTTGAGTTAAATTCATTTGATAGTACCTGGAGTGTTGGTATTTTGGGGTCTCAAGCACCAGTAAACCTTAAACCTCAACATTTTATGGTACCCTGACCTTGACACTGGAACAGCAAGGAGGCCAGTGTCATTGGATGAAAGAGTTCAGTGGAGGGAAGAAAGTATAAGAAGACTGGAAAGTTTTTTTTAGTTACATGCCCAATGCATCTATCTCCTTTTTTTCTATTTTATTGATGGAAGCATTTAAAGAAACAAAATTTCCCATAACTACTGCATTGGCTATATCCTATAAATTTTGATGTGTTTCTTGTAAACAAAATATTGTTGGGGGTGGAGAGCCAAGATGGCAGAGTAAAAGCAGGTATTTACTTGGGCTCTCCCCCAAACCCCTCCAAATACCTGTAAAGAATGACTCCAAACAAGTTCTAGAGCTACAGAACCCACAAAATGACAAAGCAAAACACATCTCTAGCCCAAGACCACCTGGAAAGTCAACAAGAAGGGTATATCTCACTGGGCTTGGAGTAGAGTGCAGTCTGGGGTGGGCCATGTTGGCACAGATAGAGCCAGAGCAGTGGGTTGAGTGCCGGCCCTGGAGTCAGAAGGACCTGAGTTCAGTTCTGGCCTCAGACACTTAATGCACACACAAACAAAAACCTAGCTGTGTGACCTTGGGCAAGTTACTTGATCCTAATTGCCCTCCAAATAGGCAAAAAGAAAAGTAGACTAAACCAAATGGCAAAAAGAGGTCCAAAAAGCCAATGAGGAGAAAAATGCCTTAAAAATAGAACTGGCCAAATGGAAAAGGAGGTCCAAAAGCTCACTGAAAAAATATTTACTTAAAAATTAGAATGGAGTAAATGGAAGCTAATGGCTTTATGAGAAAACAAGACATTATAAAATAGAACCAAAAGAATGGAAAAAATAGAAGACCATATGAAATATCTCATTGGAAAAACAACTGACCTGGAAAATAGTCAAATAATTCTGAAATTCTCTCTCTGGATCTATCTGAAAGTTATGATAAAAAAAAGAGCCCAGAGATCATCTTTCAAGAAATTATGAAGAAAAACTACCCTGATATTCTAGAACCAGAGGGTAAAACAGAAGTTGAAAGAATCCATTGATAACCTCTTCAAAAAGATCCCAAAAAGAGAACTCCTAGGAATACTGTAACCAAATTCCAGAGTTCCCAGTTCAAGGAGACAATATTGTATGCAGTCTGATAGAAATAATTAGAGTATTATGGAAATACAATCAGGATAGCACAAGATCTAGCAGCTTCTACATTAAGGAATCAAAGGGCTTTGAATATGCTATTCCAGAGGTCAGAGGACCTAGGATTTAAACCAAGAATCACATACCCAGCAAAACTGGGGGAAAAAATGGATATTCATTGAAATAGAGGACTTTCAGACAAGAGCTGAACAGAAAATTTGACTTTCAAATACAAGAATCAAGAGAAACATGAAAAGGTAAATAGGAAAGAGAACTCATAAAGGACTTATTAAAGTTGAACTGTTCACATTGCTACATGGAAAGATATTTGTAATTCATGAGACCTTTCTCAGTATTAGGGTAGTTGGATGAAATATAGATAGATAGATAGATAAGATAGATGGCACAGGATGAGTTGAATATGAAGGGATGATATCTAAAAAGTAAAATTAAGGGGTGAGAGAGGAATATATTGGAAGAATGGGAAAGGGAGAGATAGAGTGGGGATAAATTACCTCACAAAAAAGAGGCAAGAAGAAACTGTTATAATGGAGGGGAAGAAGGGGGGCAGTTAGAGGGAATGAGTGAACCTTACTCATTGGATTTGGTTTAAGGAGGGGATAACATACACAGTCAATTGGGTGTCTTACCCTGCAGGAAAATAAGGGGGAAGGGGGAAGAGGAGGGAGGGGGCTGACAGAAAGGAGGTCACATTGGGGGAGGGGGTGGGCAGAAGCAAACATTTTTGAAAAGGGAAAGGGTCCAAGGAGAAAATAGAATAAGTGAGGGGCGGGATAGTATGGAGGGAATATAGTTAGTCTTTCATAACATAACTATTATGGAAATGTTTTGCATAACTACACATGTATAACCTATTTTGAATTGCTTGCCTTCTCAGTGAGGGTGGGTGGGGAGGGAAGAAGGGAGAGATTTCAGGAACTCAAAGTTTTAAAAACAAATGTCAAAATTGTTTTTATATGCAACTGGGAAATAAGATATAAAGGAAATGGGGTATAGAAATTTATTTTGTTCTACAGGAAAATAGAAGGGAAGGGGATAATGGGGGGGATAGAAGGGAGGGCAGACTGGGGGAAGGGTGAATCAGAATGCATGCCAGGGTGAGGAGAGATGGAAAGAAAATTTGGAACTCAAAATCTTGTGAAAATGAATGTTGGAAACCAAAAATAAATCAATAAATAATGATTTAAAAAAGGACATTGTACACCATAACAACAAAATTTTGTGATGATCAACTGTGAATGACTCAGCTATTCTCAGAAATATAAAGAGCCAAGACAATCCAAAGGATTTATGATGAAAAATTCTATCCACCTCTAGAGAAAGAACTAATAGAGTATGAATACATATTGAAGCCTATTATTTTTATACTTTCTTTTTTTTTTCAAAATTCTCTTTTCTTTTTTAATTTATTAGTTTAGTTTCAGTTAACAAGATTCAATTCCATAGTTTCTTGATTTTCAAATTTCCTTTCCCTCCCTTCCCCCACCCCCCACGACAGCATATAGTCCAGTATAGGATCTGCAAATACATTCATATTAATTTTTATACTTTATAATTTTTCCTGTTTTTTTTAAAACTTGACTAATATGGAAATATGATTTGTTTGACTATACATGTATAATCTATGTTAAATTGTTTGCCTTCTCAATGAGGGGGAAGGGGAAGAAAGGAGAGGATTTGCAACTCAAAATTTTAAAAATGAATGTTAAAATTGTTTTTGCATGTAATTGAAAAAATATTTTAAAAATAATATTCTAAGACGAGATGGAACCAAGATGACAGATTAAAGGTAGCAACCCATCTGAATTATCTCAACATTACCCTCCAAATGACTTTAAATTAATGCCTCAAATCAAATTTTGGATCAGTAGCACCAACAGGGGTCAGGCTGAGACATTTTTTGAACCTAAGAAAATTTAGGAGGTAGGTAGGAGAAATGTGTGACACTGAAGTGGAGTACTGTCTAGAGCACAGCCCTCATGGTGCCATTACAGCAGCAAGACTTGGAGATGACTGCAACAGTAGCTGCAGCAATGGTAGCTTTGGGAGTTCTTAGACCAGACAATTAGTCAAAAAGAAATGATAGGGAGCCTTTTACTGACACTGAGGACAGCTGGCACTTATGGGCAACTCTATTGCCCATAGCATGGAACTGTGTCACAGTTCCTTGGTTGAGAGGAGTGTTTGTGGTCATTCACAAGGAAGCTGGGGACCTGGTCCCAGTTCCAGGGAAAAGAAGAGCACTAGCATTTGTTAACATAGAAGAATAGAACCATTTCTGGATAAAGGCATAGACCAACAGAGCAGTGATCACACTTCTCTCAGAATAATACTACCTTGGAAACACCAAAAACTTTTGAATTCCCAGAACTAGTTCTGAAAACAGCAGCACATAAATGCATGAATTTTGGTACTCCAAGGTGAGGAGAACCCAACTTTACCATAAAGTTCAAAGTTAAGAAATAGACTGAAAAAGTGAGCAAATAACACAAAAAGAATTTGACCATAAAAAGTTACTGTGGTGGCAGAGACCAAGACACAAACTCAGAAGGAGACAACAATGTGAAAACAGCTTTGAGCAAAGCCTCAAAGAAAAATGCTAATTTGATAAAAGTGCAACAAGAATTACTGGAAGATACATGGAAAGATGATATTTGTAACTTATGAGACTTTTCTTGTTATTTTGGTAGTTGTCGGGAATATATATATATAAATAAAGGGCATAGGATGAGTTGAATATGAAGGGACAATATCTAAAAAATAAAATTAAGGGGTGAGAGAGGAATATACTGGGAAAAAGAAAAAGGGAGAGGTAGAATGGGATAAATTGTCTCACATGAAAGAGAGAAGAAAAAACTTTTAGAGTGGAGGGAAAGAGGAGGCAGGTGAGAGGGATTGAGTGAATCTTACTCTCATTGGATTTAAAGGAGAGAGTAACACGCAAACTCAAATAGGTATGGAAATCTATCTTACCCTACAGGAAAGCAGAGGGGAAAGGGATAAAAGAGGAGAGGGTAATAAAAGGAAGGGTAGATTGGGGGAGGGGTAATCAGAAATAAACACTTTTTTTTTTTAAAACACCATAGCACCATTTTATTTAGAATATTTCAATTTATAAAAATATGCTTCCTAGTCCATAGAGCATACTTCAGTAATAAAAGGGGAGAGATATTGGTTGAGGCACATCAGGGATCTGTGTGTGTGTGTGTGTGTGTGTGTGTGTGTGTGTGTGTGTGTGTGTGTGTGTGTATTTAGTTTTCCTTCTGCAAATGCCTTAGTTTGGGGATACGGTGGTGGTGAACTTGAAAAAGAAAATCTTGCTGGATGAATTTCTCTCAGTGAACTATGTTGACCCTCCTCTGCTTGGTATAACACATGCAGTGCAATTAAGATTTGGTCCTTTTTTTTAGGCAGGGGAGGATCTTCCAGTTGTGGGACTCTCTGATCCAGTGATACACAGGGATGGCCACAGAGGGCTCTTTTGATAGTGGGGGAACATCGCTGTTCACCCCCACCACTGTAGTCTCAGGCAGAAGGCAAGGCGGTAGAGGGGAAACTAGACTCTAGGAATCTTGGGTTCTGCGGAAAGGAAAAAAAGTCAATGAAAAACAAATCCCACAAAACAGCTTAATTCAAATGTCCAATGGTCAGACAGTGGTTCAAGGCTCTAGCACCAATTATATAACCTGCTACAAACAGTGATCCCTCTCCACATCATCACCACCCCTCCCCCAAAGAAATAAACACTTTTGAGGAGGGACAGGATCAAAGGAAAGGGGGAATAGGATGGAGGGAAACATAGTCTTTTACAACATGACTATTATGAAGGTGTTTTTACATGACTACATGGACAACCTATACTGAATTGCTTGCCCTCTCAATGAAGGTGGGTGGCATAATGTTAAGGGGATTTAAAATCTTTCCTGCCCATTAATAGGCCTCACAAGTGGAGCCCATTAAGGGAAGCTTGTTTAGGGGAGGCTTGATTCTTGGAAGGCTTTTACACCTTTTGCTAATTTCTAATTAGGCACTGAGTCACAGGGTTGTGATACCTTCTAGCTCTGAGAAGTGTATATATACTCTAAGTTGGTATTTTGCTTTGGGGGCTTGCTTATGAGAAAGATCTCATGATTCCCTGGTCAAGATTCTAAGTGGCTGTATGTTCAGAGTTCCCCAACTGCTCAGATGTAAAGGCTCTCTTGATCCAGGGATATATGTAAAGTGTATAGTTGATTCAAGCAGTCAGAACTCTCTCTGTTGGTCTTTATTTCTCTGCTTGTATTTTCTCTAAAGTTCAGAGTGCTGACTTTTCCCCTGAATTAGTGAACACAATTAAAAAAAAAGGTTGAACAGTTATCTTTCCTAGTAAAGCAGATCTAAGAACCTGTGCTAAAAGCTATCCTGGGTATGCCAGTGTGGTTGCAAAAATAGATGGGGAGGAAGGAAGGGAGAGAATTTGGAATTCTAAGTTTTCAAAAACGAATGTTAATTTTTTTTACATGCAACTGGGAAATAAGATACATAGGTAATGGGGTATAGAACTCTATCTTACCCTATAGGAAAATAGAAGGGGAAGAGGATAAGAGAAAAGGGGGAAGTGATAGAAGGGAAGGCAGATTGAGGGAAGGGATAATTAGAATGCATGCTGTCATGGGGTGAGGGGAGGAGAGAAATGTGGGGGGAAATTTGGAACTCAAAATCTTGTGGAAGTGAATGTTGAAAACTAAAATAAATAAATAGGGAAAAAAAGAATTACTGGAAGAGTTAAAGAAAGAGATAAGAGTGGGATAAGAAAAACTGGGAAAAGAAATGAGAGTGATACAAGAAAATTGTGAAAAGAAAATGAATAGTTTGGGGAAAAAAAGGCACAAAAATACTGACGAAAATAACAGAATTGGACTAATAGTGAAAGAGGCACAAAAATTCACTGAAGAAAAGATTTCCTTAAAAGCAAAATAGGCCAAATGGGAAAGGAGGTACAAAATATCACTGAAGAAAATAATTCCTTAAAAATTAGAATTGAGGGGTGGCTAGGTGGCGCAGTGAGTAAGAGCATCGGCCTCAGAGTTGGGATGACCCGAGATCGAAACTGGCCTCAGAAAATGAGCACCCACACATAAATAATGACTAGCCATGTAACCTCGAGCAAGTTACTTAACCCCAATTGCTTTTAAAAAAAATTAGAATTGAGCAAATGAAAGCTAAAGACTTTATGAGAAATCAAGAAACAATAAAACAAAACCAAAAGAATGAAAAAAAGAAGAAAATGTGAATTACCTGATTGGAGAAACAACTGACCTGGAAAATTGATTGAGGAGAGATATTTTAAGAATTATTTGACTAGAGGAAGAGTAGGGGGAGGAGCCAAGATGGCGGAGTAGAAACAGCTCGTCCAAGCCTCTCTGCCCCCAGATTCTCCACAAACTATGTAAAAAAGGACTCTGAACAACTTCTGGAGCCCCAGCACCCACAGAACGACACAGAGAAGCTAACCTCCCGCTGAGGACAGCCCAGCAGCCCTGCAGGAAGGACCAGTGCAGCAGTCTGGGAGCCGGCAGCGCGCAGAGTGCAGGAGCCGAGCCGAGCCAAGCCTAGGTCCACGTGAGCCGAGGTTTTAGCCCCAGGGCGGCAAGGCCAGCAGCCGGCTAGAGGAACCCCTGAACACCAGGAGCTGTGGAGACTCCAGAATTATCAACATAGACTTGCCTAGGACAAAGTAAGAGGTTAGTGTCCTATGGACTTTGGGACCTGTATTTGGGGAATGCGTCAGCTCCCTCCCTGGGGGCTAGAAGCTGCTGAGGAGACACGCCATTTTGTAGTTTTCAGAGGCATTTCTGGCTCCCAGCCTACAAATCGTGGGGAGATCCAGCGATCAGTCTTGGGGGGTAATCGCTCTTGCTTTAACCTCCCTGGATCTGGATTGTGATCTAGGGTGGAAGTCGTGGGTAGGTTTACAGCTTGCCAGAAACGGAAGTTGCCCCCCACACGTTCGGGACGAAAATTCCTCTAGCTGGCCTTAAAGCCATAGTGTGGCAACAAGCCCAAAAGTCAAGCAATTAAGTGGCAATATGCCAAGGCAAAAGAAACAGAAAAATGCAACCCTAGACTCCTATTTTGGGGGCATAGAACAGGAAAAGGACTGTGAGGTCAGAAGTCCTGCTCCAAAAGCCCCAGGGGAAAACATGAGCGGGTTGCAGGCCATAGAGGACCTTAAGAAGGACTTTAAAAAATCAAATAAGAGAAGTGGAGGAAAAATTAGAAAGAGAAATGAGAAGGATGCAGGAAAAGTATGAAATGAGGTCAACAGCCTGACTGAGGAAAACAACACCTTAAAAAATAGACTAGCTCAAATGGCAAAGGAGGCCCAAAAGGGCAATGAGGAGAAGAATGCCTTAAAGTCGAATTTGCCAGATGGAAAAAGAATCTCAAAAGTTCACTGAGGAGATTCATTCCTTCAGAGTTAGACTGGAGCAAATGGAAGCTAATGACTTTATGAGAAATCAAGATGCTGTTAAGCAGATCCAAACAAATGAAAGATTAGAAGGCAATGTGAAATATCTCATAGGAAAAACCACTGACCTGGAAAATAGATCCAGGGGAGACAATTTAAAAATTATTGGACTACCTGAAAGCCATGATCAAAGAAAGAACCTAGAAATCACTCTTCAAGAAATTCTCAAGGAAAACTGCCCTGATGTTTTAGATCCAGAGGGCAAAATAGAGGTTGAAAGAATCCACAGATCACCTCCTGAAAAGATCCCAAAAAGAAAACTCCCAGAAATATTATAGCCAGGTTCCAGAATCCCCAGATCAAGGAGAAAATACTACAAGCAGCCAAGGAAGAAACAATTTCAATATTGTGGAAACACAATCAGAATAGCCCAGGACCTGGCAGCTTCTACACTGAGGGATAGAAGGGCATGGAATATGATATTCCAGAGGGCAAAAGAACTGGGAATGAACCCAAGGATCACCTACCCAGCAAAACTGAGTATTTTGTTTCAGGGAAAATATGGTCATTCAGTGGAATAGAGGACTTTCAAGCATTCTTGAGGAAAAAACCAGAATGGAATAGAAAATTTGACATCCAGACACAAGAAGGAAGAGATGCCTGAGAAAGGTAATCAGGGAAAAGAAATCAAAAGGAACTTATCAAAGTTGAACTATTTACATTCCTATATGGAAAAGTAATATCTGTGACTGATGATATCTTTCTCACTATGAAAATAATGGAAGAAGGGGGTGTGGTCATATGAATACATATATGAATGTGTGTGTATATGGCTACAGTTATATATGGATAGAGGGCATGGGTTGAATTTGTTGGGAAGGGAGAGTACTCAAGGGATGAAATTGTGAGGTGAGAGAGGAAAGTGGCAAGAGGAGATGGGGAGAGACATGGTAGGGTAAACTATCTCATGTAGGGTTAGTGGGTGCAAAGGAGGGGGAGAATAAGGAAAGCTAAAAAGGCAAAACCACAATCACATTGAATTTGGTTCAGGGAGAAAATGACATACATACTAAATGGGATATCTCAACCTGCAGCAGGATAGGGGGAAGGGGGATGAAAGGAGGGATGATGGATGGGAGGGCATCCTTGGGGGGAGGGGAGGTTGGAAGTACCCACTATAGAAGAGGGACAGGATCATGTAGGGAATGGACCAGGTGGGGGGTGGGATGAGTGGGAGGGAATTATAAGCAGCCTTGTACAATGTATCTACTATGATAATGTTTTGCATAGCTAGACATATACAACATATGCTGAATTACTTATCTCCCAAGAAGGAATGGGTGACAAGGGAGGAAGGAAATGGATCTGAAATTCGAGGTCGTAACATTAAATGTTTCAAATATATATATAAATACTATTATTAATACTCTTTTTCCTATAATTGGGAGATAAGATGTGCAGGCATTGGGACACAAAGATTCATCTTCCTCTAATGGAAAAGTCGATGGGGGTAGGGGAGAAGGTATGGGAGAGAGCAGATTGGAGGAAGCGATATCTTGTGGGACTGCTATTCTGGGAGGTTGGGTAGGAGAATAATGGGGGGAAAATGATTGTAACTCAAAATCTGGTGGAAATGAATGATGTAAAACAGAAGTTAATAAAGTATTTGTTTAAAAAAAAAAAGAATTATTTGACTACCTGAAAGTCATGATCAGAGAAAGAGCCTATAATCATATTTCAAGAAAATTTCGAGGAAAACTGCTCTGATCCATAGAGCAAAATAAAAATTGAAAGAATCTACCAACCGCAAAATGAAAACTCTCAGGAATATTACAGCCAAATTCCAGAGCTCCCAGGTCAAAGAGAAAATATTGCAAGCAACCAGAAAGAAACAATTCAAATATCATGCAGTCAGGGGCAGCTAGGTGGCACAGTAAGAGCGCCGGCCTTGGAGTCAGGATGACCTGGTATCAGTTCTGGCCTCAGAAAATGAGCACCCAAACATAAAAATGACTGGCTGTGTAACCTTGAGCAAATTATTTAACCCCAATTGTGTTTTTTTTTTTAAAAAGAAACAAACACACATCATGCAGTCACATTTAGAATCACACAAGATTTAGTGGCTTTTGTATTAAAGAAGGAGAGGACCTGGAACATAATATTCCAGAAGGCAAAGGATATAGGATTACAACTAAGAATAATCTGCCCAGCAAAATTGGACATAATTATTCAGGGGAAAATAGGTATTTGATGAAATAGAGAATTTTCAAGCATTCCTGATGAAAAGGCCAGAACCAAATGGAAAGCCTGACATATAAACACAAACTCAAGAGAAGCATAAAAAGATAAACATGGAAGAATAATCATAAGGGACTCAATAAAGTTAAACTGTTTATATTCTTCGTAACTCCTAAGAACTTTATCATTTTTAGGCTAGTTTGGAATTATATAGACAGAGGACATAGGTGTGAGTTAACTATGTTGAGATGATTTCTCCCACCCCCCCCAAAAAAAAAGGTGTGACAATGAGGGAAGTACTGGGAGAAAGGGGAAGGGAGAAGCAAAAAAGGGGAAAATTTTCTTATATAGAAGAGATACGCAAAGAAGAGTTTTTTATGGTGGAGGGGAAAATGGGGGTAGGTAGGCAATGCCTCAACCTTCTTTTCATGGGAATTAGTACAAAGAGGGAAAAGTCTATATATGTACTCAATTGTGCATAGAAAATTTATCTTATGCAATAGGGAAATAAGAAGGGATGGGGATGAGAGATATGAGAGAAATGATAAAAGGGAGGGTGGCTTAAAGGAGGGAGTGGTCAGAAGCAAAATAGTCTTTTGAAGAGGAACAAGATAGAGAGAGAAAAAAAGAAATAGAAGAAAATGGGGTGGAGGGAAGTACACAGTAATCATAACTGTGAATGGGATGAACTCACCTATAAAATTGAAATGGATAATAGAATGGAATAGAAACCATAATCCAACAATATGTTGTGTACAAGAGACACACTTGTAACAGAAAGACACACACAGAGTTAAAAAAGATGGAGCAGAATCTAACATGCTTCAAATGAAGTCAAAAGAGGCAGGGTTAGCAATCATGATCTAAGACAACACAAAAGCAAAAAACTAACCTAATTAAAAGAGATAATCAGGAAAACTACATTTTGCCCAAAAGTGCCGAAGACAATGAAGTAACAAAACATTTCTACATCAAATTTCTCTAATAAAGGCTTCTTTTCTCAAATATATAGAGAATAGAGTCAAATGCGTAAATAATAATAAATAATTTCCCCATTGATAAATGGTCAGGCAGTTTTCAGAAGAAGAAGTCAAACTTATCTATAGTCATATGAAAAATTGCTCTGAATCACTATTGATTAGAGAAATGCAAATGAAAGCAACTCTGAAATAACACCTCACACCTATCAGAAATGACAAATGCTGCAGGGTATGAGGGGAAACAGGGACATTAACTCTTGATGTAGTTGTAAACTGGTTCAATCATTCTGAAGAACAATGTGGAACTATGCCCAAAGGGTTTTGACTGGGCAATGCCACTACTAGCTTTGTATCCTAAAGAGGTCAAAGAAAAAGGAACAGAACCTATATGTACAAAAATATTCATAGCAGATCTTTTTGTGGAGGCAAAGAATTGGAAATTGAGGGGATGCCCATCTCCTGGAGAATGCCTGAACAAGTTGTGGAATATAATTTTGATGCACTACTGTGTTAAAAGAAATGACCAGGGGAATAATTTCAGGAAAACATGGGAAGACCTATATGAACTCATATTCAAAGTGAATATGAACCAATCATTGTGCACAGAATCAACAGTATTGTATTGATGATCAACTGTCAATGGACTTGCCTCCTTTGATAAGTACAATAATCCAAGACAATTCTAAAAGAATCATGAGAAAAAAATACTACCGCCCACAGAGAGAGCTGATGAACTCTGAGTGCAACTTGAAGCATAATTTTTTCACTTTTCTTGTTTTCTTAAAACTTTTTTTTGCAGTATGGCTAATTTGGAAAGATGTTTTACACAATTTCATGTGCATAATGGATATCAAATTGCATGTCTTTTTAGTGGGTGGTAGAGGGGTTGATAGAAGGGAGGGAAAGAATTTGGAATTCAAAATTTGAAAAGAAAATTATGTTCAAAATAAATAAATAATAAATTGAAGAAAGAAAATCCTAATATTCTCCTCCACACTCAAAATAAAACTGTGAACAAAAGCTGGCATTATATTACCCATAGATATTTCCAGGTTTTTTGTTTGTTTTTAAAATATCTAGTGTTTGGAGAGGCAGCAAGGCAGAGAGCATCTTAGAGAGAAGGCCCCAGAACCAGAATGATCTGGATTTAGTTCTGGTCTCTAAAGCATCCTGGCTATATGACCTTGGCCAAGTCCCTCAACCTCTCATTGCTTTGGGGAACTCTCTGACCAAAAGCTGTAGAGAAGACTGCAACCTGCACTGGAGTTTACTCACCTAGGAGTCCTCTGTGCTAATGAAGTCATAGGCTTAGTTCCTATTTATATCTAGTTTTATAATGTGGAGACAAATAATGCAGTCTCCTTGCAGAGAGTGGGGAATATTTCCATTTCCTAGATAATTTTGGGTCACTTTTCCAGATTATAATAGATGATATGTATCACATATATTATATTAGAAAATATATTACAGTATTATATTATATGTATATATAATATTTACATATAACATAAAATAATTATATATATAATTTGGTACAACAACCTTGTAGAATAGGGCCAATAATTATCACCATCCCTGTTTTACAGATGAGGAAGTGAGCTGATTGTGAATAAATTATATTGTGAAAAATAAAAACACTTACCTAGGGTCACACAGCTAATAAGTACCTGTGGAGGTTTGGGACTCAGATCTTTCTCACTTCAGTGCTCTATCCTCTAGGCCACCTCAAGTTATAGGACACAACTCAGAATTAGGATAGTATATTGTAGTGGATTGAGTACTGTTGGATTTTTAATCAGGAAGAACAGGGTTTAAATACTGCCTCATACTAACTATGTGATGTTGGACTCAGCACCTCCAAGCTATTCTCTAGGACTTGATAAAGGGAATTTCCACACCAGGAGTTCCCTATGTTGAAGCCACCCTTGGTGTTCCAGCATTCTCATTCTAATTTGCTCTTCTAAGTACCCTGCTCTTAACATACACGGCATCTTACACACTCACTGGATTTATATGGAAGCAAAAAGAGTTCTGTGAGAACATCACAATTATGTAATGTTTTAAAGCTTACAAAGTGCTTTTAACCTGTAACATTTGTTGTTGTTCAGTCATTTCATTGGTGTCTAACTCTTTGTGATCCTATTTAGTTGGTTCTACTTATTTTATTCTGCATCAGCTCATTGAAATCTTCCCAGATTCCCTTGAATTCTTTATATTTGTCATTTCATATGGTGCATTTATATGCCATTACAGTCATTTAATGTAATATTTTTCTTTTATAGCCATCTCCTAATCTGTAGGCTTCCCCCACCTTGTTTCTAGTTCTTTGTTCCCACGAAGAGAGCCTCAGTGAATATTTTGCTTTATATCAAACCTTTGCATCTGTATTTGGCTTCCTTAGAGAATATTCCCAATAATGGAATAATTTACTTTTTTCTACATTATCATTATTGCAAATACTATGAAACACTGGGTACACTGGAAATGTGAAATAAAGAATAGTCAGGTCATAGGCTTACTAACTGGTTTCTTATTACATATACATACGAAATGGGGGAATATGAATCTAAAATCCCTCAGGATTCTAGTTCAACTCTCCTTATTTGGTGAATTCAGACTATCTAGAGAATGACTCATGTAAAGACTGTGTTCCATTTCATTGTAGAGGTTACTGCTTATCAGTTGAATCAACTCTACTTCTCCCAGTGAAGCTATTGCCCAAACATTAATGAGGCTGTATGGAAGGCAGCTTTGGAAATTGCTTCTCGAATGAGCTGGAGCTCAGTGTTGTTGCTGAGTTTCAGTCATGTCTAATTCTTCATGACCCCACTCGGGGTCATTTTTATTTTTTTGTTTTGTTTTGTTTTGTTTGAAAGATATTGGAATGATTTGCCATTCTCCAGATTATTATGAGGAAACTGAGGCAATAGTCATTGTATGTAACTGGGTTCTTTCTTGACACTGGGCTCCCTTTTTATCTGGGTCCAGTGTGGGTTGTTTGGGATTAATTATAATTATTCTAGTTCAAGCCCACGTTTTAGTGTATACTTTATTTCTGGATCAAGTGGGAACATTAAATCAGGAGCAAAGTATTTATCTGAGGTGGAATAGGAAGGGAAAAAGGGAAAGTCAATCAGTGAGGAAAGGAGCAACTCTTCAGAAAACTCATGTGAGACAAGGAGGGTTGTTTTTCTTCTGTGTGACTAGAGAAAGTGGGAGAATAATCATCTGATTGCATCCTTTCATTTTAATCTCAAGAGTTGACATGGAGTTGTTGTAGTCTTTTGGGGGCAGACACTGTCTTTGGCTGATTCTGGGGTCATCAAGATTCTGATGGAGCTCCTTGACTTGGGGGATGCCCTGGGTATCTGTCATCATACCACTGAGGAAGGAAACTAAGATAATGACAAGGAAAATGGCTCAAAGTAGTGGTAATAATCCTAATATATTCTGTACCAGATCTTAAACTATATTATAAGGCAGTAATTATCAAAATTATTTGGTATTGGTTGAGAAATAGGAAGGCAGATCAGTGGAACAGAGTACACATACAATTAACGGCAGCAAATGACTATAGTAACTTTAAATTTTGGGGATAAGAATTCATTATTTGTTAAAAATTGTTAGGAAAATTGGAAAGTAGTCTGGCAGAAATTGAGCACAGACCAATATCTCACACCAACATTACCACTACTCAGTGTCCTGTTTTCCAAAATGATTAGGGAAAAAGGAAAAGAACCTATATGTTCTAAAATATTTATAGCGGCTCTCTTTGTGGTGATAAAGAACTGGAAATTGCAGGGATGTCTGTCAATTGGGGAATGGCTGAACATCATGTGATCATGATGGAATACTACTGTGCTATAAGAAACAATGTGCTCATTGATTTTAGAAAAAACATGGATTGATTTGCATGAAATAATGGAGAAATGAGTAGAGCAGAGAATGTTGTATACAGTAACAGCAATATTGTTTTAAGAACAACTTTGAGTGACTAAGTCATTCTGACTATTAAAGATACCCAAATTAGTTAGAGAGGACATATGAAGGAAGATACTGTCTGTATCCAGAGAAAGAACTGATAAATTGAAGTATATATAGAAAGACTTCACATATGTATACATATTTGTGTCTAATGATAGCTATCTCTAGGGTGGGGAAGGGAGGAAAGAAAAAAAGAAAAGCAAGTCATATATAATAGATTTGCAGTTTCATTTGCAATTGGTTTCTTTCATTTTACTATGTTATGCAAATGCTGTTTTTATTTCTTAAGCTCAGAATAAGATAAAATAAATAAGATATATATGTAAATAATGTAAATGTAAAAAAAATTAATTTATAAAAGGAAAGAGAAGGAAAAAAATTACTGCAGGACTGGCAAATAGCAAATGTGGTCCTGGATGGGGCAGGGGGAAGGAAAGGAAAAGAATGGAATCTATAAACTACAGCCCAGCTAACTTGATGTAGATTTCTGACAAAATTTTCAAATACATTATTAGAGGAATGATTATCGAAATAGAAAAGTAAACACTGATGAAAAAGAGTCATCATTAGCATTAACAGGAAGAAGTCAGGCCAGATTAACCTTATTTCCTTTTTTGAATCGGGCAGTTAGATTGGTAGGTTAGGGTTATGTCACAGATACAGTTTGCTTAGCTTTTAGCAAAGCATTTGATAAAGTTTCTCAAGAAACTTTTGTGAACAAGGTGGAAAGACAAGGTCAATGATGGTAAAATCAGATTTAGAAATGGCTAAAAGTCAATAAGTAGTCATTATCAATTCAATGTCATCTGGGAAGGGGGCCTCTAGAGAAGCACTTGAGGGATCTGTGCTTGGCCTTGTGCTGCTAAATATTTTAATTAGGGATTTGGATAGATGTATAGATGGTATATTTCTTGAATTTTCTAATGACCCAAAGCTAGGAGGGATGGCTACCATATTGTACTACAGAATCAGAATCTAAACAGATTTTGAAAAGCTAGAACATCTGACTGAATCTTAATAGGAATAATGGTAAAGTTATAAATAATCTTGGGCTGTTTCACAGATTCCAGATAGATGAGGCATGCCTAGATAGCTATTCATACAATAAAGATCTTGCAGTTTTAGGGGACTACAAGTTCAATATGAGTCAATGGGGTGATTACGGTAACCAAAAAAAAAACGTTTTTTGTTGAATGATTGTGGGCATAGTGTCCAGAATCGAGTGGTGATGGTAATAATCCTAATATATTCTCTCCTGAGCAGTCAGTCAATAAACATTTATTAAGTGCTTACTCTGTGTCAGGCACTGTGTTAAGGATACAGAAAAATAGCCCATGCCCTCAAAAATCCAGTGAGGGAGACAATAAATGAACAGGTATGTACAAAAGGTTTATATACATGATAAAATAGTAAATAATTAAAAGAGGGAAGGCATTAAAATTAAGAAGGGTTTGAAAGGGGCGGCTAGGTGGCACAGTGAGTAAGAGAGCTGGCCTCGTAGTTGGGATGACCCAGGATCAAATCCGGCCTCAGAAAATGAGCACCCACACATAAATGACTGACCATGTAACCTTGAGCAAGTTACTTAACCCCAATTGCTTTAAAAAAAAAAAAAGAAGGGTTGGAAAAGGCTTCCTCTAGAAGATGGAATTTTAGTAGAGACTTAAAGGAAACCAGGGAAGACAGGAAGCAGAGATGAGGAGTGAGAGGATTCTAGTCATGGAGGACAGCCAGAGAAAATGCCCATATATGTGTGTGTGTGTGCGCGTGCATGTACATATGTGTATGTGTGTACATGTGTGTATGTGTGTGAGTGTGTGTAAGTGTATGTATGCATGTGTGTACACACATTTATATGTACATATTTGTTTCTAATGGTAGCTATCTCTAGGGTGGGGGAGGGAAGAAAAAGAAAGAAATTTACATGATAACTTTATTATATATTTAAAAGGAATAGCAATTTGTACACAACAGATTTGCATCTTCATCTACAATCATCTTTTTTATTATACTAGTATGGAAATGCTTCTTTTATTTCATAAATGAAAAATAAAATAAAAAATTTTAAAATAGCTGGATAGCCACTGTTAAGCATGTTGTAACAAGGATTCTTGTTCTATTACAGGTGGGCTAGGTGGTCACATGTCCCTTTCAGCTCTGAAAATTCTGTCATTCAGTCCATTTCAGTGCCAAGCATGAGTCCATATTTTAATTGTTCAGTTTGACCTCAGTTTACATCATAAAATATATATGATATATAATATATATGATATCATAAAAATATATGATATTGGATATATTTTGAGATACTTTAAAGGTCTGTAAATTATCTCCAGACTTGGGGGGGGGGGATTTGAGGAGAAGGGACAAATATTTTAATGGAGAATTACAACCAGCACCCTTTGGGAGAATTTTTTTTGTTTTTTTTGGTTTTGCATTTTGGAGGAGGGAAGGCAGGGCAATTGGGGTTAAGTGACTTGTCCAAGGTCACATGGCTAGTATGTGTTTAAGTGTCTGAGGCCGAATTTGAACTCAGGTCCTTCTGACTCCAGGACCTGTGCTCTATTCACTGTGCCACCTAACTGCCCCTGGGAGAATATTTTTAATGTTTCTGGAAGGTAAAAGAAAGATAATAGAACTCTTACAGATGGTTGTTAACATCCATTGACTTGAAATTGTGCAACATTCTCATTTTCCTCACCAGATTCCTCTTATTTGCTGGCTGATTCATTAGAAAAACTTCAGGAAAAGGAATATATTTAAGTAGACAATATAATATAGTACTGACTCTGGATTCAGAAGTTCTGGGTTAAAAATCCCACCTCTATCATTTATTGCCTATTTGACTTTGGGCAAATTGCTTAAGGAGAAGAGTGGGCTTCAGTTTTCCCATCTTTAAAATGAGAGCATTGGACTAGATGACCTCTGAGGTTAATTCCAGCTCTAGTATTATGATCTTATGGGGACACCTTCGAAAGTGAAGAAGTAGCAGTGTGGCAATGACCATTAGGTAGTTCACCACAGGAACCACTTGACTATCTTGACATCTTGAAGCTCTTTTTGATAGTTGCCCAAAAAAACCCGAGCATCAAACTATTCTCTCAGTCAAGGTATAGTACTGAGTATAGTGTGTACTTAGATACCAGGCTACTATTACTCACAATCCTTGCCCCAGGGATTTTTAGAATCCTTTTCTCTGCCTTTACCTCTCTTTCCTTCTCCCTCTCCCTCCTTCCCTCCTTTCTTCATTACCTTTCCCTCCCCTTTTCCCTCTTTCCTTCTCCCTCCCTTCCTTTTCCTCCTGTTAGCACAGGTTCTGCTTTACTAGGAAACATCTCTGTTTAAGTGGTCAACAATCTTTTAAATTACATTCACTAGTTCAGGTGAAAAGTCAGTACCCTGGACTTCAGAGAAAATACAAACAGAGAAATAAAAACCAACAGACAGGACGCTAACTGCCTGAATCAACTACATACTTTACATACATACCTGGACTGAGAGAGCCTTTACATCTGAGTAGGCAGGGAGCTCTGAACATATGGTCACTCAGAATCTCAACCAGGGAATATCAAGACCATTCTCATAAGGGAGCCCCCAAAGCAAAATACCAATTCAGAGTATATATGTGTGTGTGTGTATATATATATATATATATATATATATATATATATATATATATATATATATATGTATGTATGTATATATATATATATATATATGTATACACTTCTCAGAGCCAGAAGGCATCACAACCCTGGTGACTCAGTGCCTAATTAGGAATTAGCAAAGGGTGTGAAAGCTTTTCTACAAGCAAGCCTCCACTAAACAAACTTCCCTTAAAGGGTTCCACCTGAGGCCAATTAATGGCCCAGGGAAGATCTTAAATTCCATTAATATTATACTCCTTCTCCTGAGAACAGAAAATAGTTCACTTTGGAGTAAGTACAAGGTATATGAGGGCAAATGAGAGAAAATACCTGAAAGGCAGGTTGAGACTAAAATGTTTAGGCTTTGGATACCAAATAAAATTTAGATTTTATTTTAAAAGGTAATAGGGGAAAAGTGAAAGTTTCCAAGCAAAGGGAAGACAATATGAGACCTAGGCTCTAGGAAGATTAAGCTAGCAACAGGAAGGAGTGCACTGAATTCACATATGCTATCATGTATTTCAAGTTTGATGGTAGGAAGAAAAAAAATCCAACAACACTGAATGGAGTCATAAAATTTGGGCTTGAGTCCCAGTTCTACTTATAAACCATAAGAATTTAAGCCATTAGACTCAACCTCTCCGACCCTTGATTTCTGAACCTGTTAAAGGTAGTATTAATATTTATACTGTCTAACTACCTTTCATCACAGGACTGTTGTGATATGGAGTCAGATTACAGTTTTTCTTAAAAATTATTCCTCCTCAGGAGGACCTGAGTTCAAATCCGGCCTCAGACACTTGACATACATACTAGCTGTGTGACATTGGGCAAATCGCTTAACTCCAATTGCCTTGCCTTCACCCCTGCAAAAAAAAAAAATGTACATCCTCTGATTGTGAGGTCCATCAGAAAGATGGCCAGAGATTGACTGGAACCAGTTCCAACAGGCATGTGATAACCAATCATTAAGTTTCGGTGTGAGCATTTCGCTATACAACAGAGTATGATTTATTGATTTGTTAATAGTGTAGTCTTAAGAAATTGATGGAGAAAATATTTTTTTTAAACAAATGCTTTATTAACTTCTGTTTTACATCATTCATTTCCACCAGATTTTGAGTTACAATCATTTTCCCCCCGTTATTCCCTTACCCAACCTCCCAGAATAGCAGTCCCACAAGATATCGCTTCCTCCAATCTGCTCTCTCCCATACCTTCTCCCATACCCCCTTCGACTTTTCCATTACAGGAAGATGGATCTTTGTGTCCCAATGCCTGCACATCTCATCTCCCAATTATAAGCAAAAGAGTATTAATAATAGTATTTATATATATTTGAAACATTTAATGTTACGACCTCGAATTTCAGATCCATTTCCTTCCTCCCTTGTCACCCATTCCTTCTTGGGAGATAAGTAATTCAGTATATGTTGTATATGTCTAGCTATGCAAAACATTATCATAGTAGATACATTGTACAAGGCTGCTTATAATTCCCTCCCACTCATCCCACCCCCCACCTGGTCCATTCCCTACTTGATCCCGTCCCTCTTCTATAGTGGGTACTTCCAACCTCCCCTCCCCCCAAGGATGCCCTCCCTTCTATCACCCCTCCTCTCATCCCTCTTCCCCCTATTCTGCTGCAGGTTGAGATATCCCATTTAGTATGTATGTCATTCTCTCCCTGAACCAAATTCAGTGAGAATGTGGTTTTGTCTTTTTTGCTTTCCTAATCTCCCCCTCCCTTGCAACCACTACCCCTTGCTTCTTCTACATGAGATAGTTTACCCTACCCTGTCTCTCCCCATCTCCTCTTGCCACTTTCCTCTCTCACCTCATACTTTCATCCCTTGAGTATTCTCCCTTCCCAACAGATTCAACCTATGCTCTCTATCCATATATAACTGTAAGCATATACACACACATTCACATATGTATTCATATGACCACACACCCTTCTTCCATTATTTTCATAGTGAGAAAGATATCATCAGTCACAGTTATTGCTTTCCATATAGGAATGTAAATAGTTCAACTTTGATAAGTTCCTTTTGATTTCTTTTCCCTGATTACCTTCTCAGGCATCTCTTCCTTCTTGTGTCTGGGTGTCAAATTTTCTATTCAATTCTGGTTTTTCCTCAAGAATGCTTGAAAGTCCTCTATTCCACTGAATGACCATATTTTCCCCTGAAACAAAATACTCAGTTTTGCTGGGTAGGTGACCCTTGGGTTCATTCCCAGTTCTTTTGCCCTCTGGAATATCATATTCCATGCCCTTCGATCCTCAGTGTAGAAGCTGCCAGGTCCTGGGCTATTCTGATTGTGTTTCCACAATATTGAAATTGTTTCTTCCTGGCTGCTTGTAGTATTTTCTCCTTGATCTGGGGATTCTGGAACCTGGATATAATATTCCTGGGAGTTTTCTTTTTGGGATCTTTTTCAGGAGGTGATTGGTGGATTCTTTTAACCTCTATTTTGCCCTCTGGATCTAAAACATCAGGGCAATTTTCCTTGAGAATTTCTTGAAGGGTGATTTCTAGGTTCTTTCTTTGATCATGGCTTTCAGGTAGTCCAATAATTTTTAAATGGTCTCTCCTGGATCTATTTTCCAGTGAGTGGTTTTTCCCATGAGATATTTCACATTGGCTTCTAATCTTTCATTTGTTTGGATCTGCTTAACAGCATCTTGATTTCTCATAAAGTCATTAGCATCCATTTGCTCCAGTCTAACTCTGAAGGAATGAATCTCCTCAGTGAACTTTTGAGATTCTTTTTCCATCTGGCAAATTCGACTTTTAAGGCATTCTTCTCCTCAATGCCCTTTTGGGCCTCCTTTGCCATTTGAGCTAGTCTATTTTTTAAGGTGTTGTTTTCCTCAGTCAGGCTGTTGACCCTCATTTCATACTTTTCCTGCATCCTTCTCATTTCTCTTCCAATTTTTCCTCCACTTCTCTTATTTGATTTTTAAAGTCCTTCTTAAGGTCCTCTATGGCCTGCAACCCGCTCATGTTTTCCCCTGGGGCTTTTGGAGCAGGACTTCTGACCTCACAGTCCTTTTCCCGCTCTATGCCCCCAAAATAGGAGTCTAGGGTTGCATTTTTCTGTTTCCTTTGCCTTGGCATGTTGCCACTTAATTGCTTGACTTTTGGGCTTGTTGCCACACAATGGCTTTAAGGCCAGATAGAGGAATTTTCGTCCCGAACGTGTGGGGGGCAACTTCCGTTTCTGGCAAGCTGTAAACCCACCCACAACTTCCACCCTAGATCACAATCCAGATCCAGGGAGGTTAAAGCAAGAGCGATTAGCCCCCAAGACTGATCGCTGGATCTCCCTACGGTTCTGCAGGCCAGGAGCTGGAGCTGCCTCTGAAAACTACAAAATGGCGTATCTCCTCAGTGGCTTCTAGCCCCCAGGGGAGGAAGCTGACGCATTCCCCAAATACTGGTCCCAAAGTCCATAGGACACTAACCTCTTACTTTGTCCTAGGCATGTCTATGTTGATAATTCTGGAATCGCCACAGCTGCTGGTGTTCTGGGGTCTCTCCAGCCAGCTGCTGGCCCTGCCGCCCTGGGGCTAATACCTCGGCTCACGGGGACCTGGGCTCGGCTCGGCGCTGTGTGCTGGCTCCCAGACTGCTGCGCTGGACCTTCCTGCAGGGCTGCTGGGCTGTCCTCAGCAGGAGGTTAGCTTCTCTGTGTTGTTCTGTGGGTGCTGGGGCCCCAGAAGTTGTTCAGAGTCCCCTTTTACATAGTTTGGGGGGAATCTGGGGGCAGAGTGGCTTGGATGAGCTGTTTCTACTCCGCCATCTTGGCTCTGCCCCCGATGGAGAAAATATTAATAATGCAGAATGAACTTAAAAGTGTGTCCTGTGAACTTCCTTCCCCTTCCCCTTAACCCTGCCTTGCCAAGTGCCTGGAGTAAAATAGTGACCAGCACACCACTGGAAATGGCCTGGATATTTCCAGTCTATGCTGGCAAAAAAGGGAGAAATAAATTGACCTTAACTCCAATGCTGCTCCATCAATTGATTAATTTATTGACCATTTTTTAAACTCCCATTATATGTTAGTCACTGTGCTAGGTGGTACAAAGTCAAAGATGAAACAGTCTGCTCTTCAAGAACTTACATTCTATGAGGAAAATGACATATACACCAATGGATAGATGGATGACTGGGTGAATGGATAGATGGATGAAGGAATAGGTAGGATGGATAGATATATGAGTGGGTAGATAGATTAATGGTTAGATAGATGGATGAATGTACTAGAGAGCTCAGATGGAAGAAGTACTATGGGAAGACTTTCCTCCCCAACTTTCCTCTTAAAGTTCCCTTCCCCTTTCCTTCTCTCATTTGATTTTTTAAAAAATTCACTTTTATTTCCAAATTTTCTCACCCTTCCCCACCTTCTTCCTCTCACTTGAACCACCATCCACATCACTTTGGGCAGGAACCCTGGGGTCCTATTATGCTCTGGTTCTTGGACATACTTCCCCCTTCCAAATAACCGTGAGCCAGTGCCCACTAACCTCTCCTCCTTCCCCTCCCACTGTGGGTGGTTATAGTTGCTCATATCATTTGGATGAAATGGGATTTACTACCTATAATCCCTCTGGTATAACTTATCATGTGCCTTGCCATGCTGTATACCCTATATGCCCTGGGACTGCCAGTCAGTACATTCTGAGGACCTCCAGGTATTTCCATCTTTGTAGATGAATTCTTCTATACATTTTTTGTCTCCTCCAATTAGAATGTGAGCTCCTTGAGAACAGAAAGCAAGGGACTGTCTTGTCTCTATTTTTTACTTCAAGCAGGGTGCTTGGCATGTAATAAGTCCTCATTTATTCAAATTGAGGCTGCTCCTTATTGTGTCATTAGTTAAACTAGTGGGGGACCCAATCTGGGCCTCCAAAGTACAACGTACAGCATTAGCTTTTGCTCTACTTTTACAACTTCTTTCATGACTTTCCTTTCTATCCCAACCAGAGAAATGCTGTTCTGAACTAAAAGATCACGACCATCTGTTGAGGAAAAAGAATCTGATTTTCCTTACAAATGAAGTTTCCTTTTAATGTCTCCTCATAGCCACCAGAGAACTTTTCCATAAAACATATCAATATTCAAGATGTATCAGTCCACTGAAAGAAGAAAAAAATAATTCCTGGACCAAGGAAAGCTTATTTTCTTTACAGCTATAGACATATTAAAGAACCAATTTTCCTTCCTTCCTTCCTTCCTTCCTTCCTTCCTTCCTTCCTTCCTTCCTTCCTTCCTTCCTTCCTTCCTTCCTCCCTTCCTTCCTTCCCCTCTCCCTCCTTTCCTCTCCTCTCCTCTCCTCTCTCCTCTCCTTCCCCTTTCTTTCTTTCTTTCTTTCTTTCTTTCTTTCTTTCTTTCTTTCTTTCTTTCTTTCTTTCTTTCCTTCCTCCCTTTCTCCCTCCCTCCCTCCCTCCCTCCCTCCCTTCCTTCCTTCCTTCCTTCCTTTTCCTTATTTTATCTAGTTTGGAAGTATAATGATAATTCTCATGGTAACGAACCCTCTATTGATTGTCATTGTAGTTTTTACTTGCTCTGCTTCAAACCTAGGACTGTGTCAGCCTTGTTCCCCATTCCTCCTCCACTTCTCTGCCACCTTTGCTCCCAGGGGCACACCATATTTGTGCTGGACCTAGTATGAACACCAGCTGACTTAGCCCACAGTAGCACAGAATTTCTAAACTCAATCAAGCAGGCTCAGCCTCCCGAGTAGCAGGTGCTGTAGTCATGTACCACCATGCAGAGCAAAGAACCCATTTTCTTTTTTTTTTTTTAAAGCAATTGGGGTTAAGTAACTTGCTCAAGGTTACATAGCTAGTCATTATTTATGCGTGGGTGCTCGTTTTCTGAGGCCGGATCTGATCTCGGGTCATCCCAACTCCGAGGCCCGCGCTCTTACTCACTGCGCCACCTAGCCGCCCCTTTAGGGCAATTGGGGTTAAGTAACTTGCCCAAGGTTACAAGGCTAGGTTTTTGTTTGTGTGGATTAAGTGTCGGAGGCCGGCTCCGAACTCAGGTCCTTCTGACTCCAGGGCCGGTGCTCTATTCACTGTGCCACCTAGCCGCCCCAGAACCCATTTTCAAAGGAGAGTTAATACTAACATATTCTTGATGGTTTGATGCTGCAAGGTAGGTGGCAAAGCCTTAAACTGTATATGTGTTGTAAACATCACTAGGACCTCTGCCATTCTTATCAAGGGGATTCCTAACCTTTTCTCCTTTCATACAACACCTGGCAGGTGTTGAAGATCACCCACTAAGATAAGGTCTAAAACACTGAGGTCCTTTCTCAAATTAAACTGCCAAGCATTCAAACTCTACTACAGATGGCACAATTCCGATGGGCTGGTCACATTGTTTGAATGACAAACATGCTTGCCCAAGAGACTATTTTACAGAGAACTCACACAAATCGAGTGCTCATACAGGGGTGGGAAGAAGAAACACAAGGACACTCTCAACGTCTTTCTGAAGAACTTTGTAATTGATTTAGTGGCATGGGGGACCCTGGCACAGGACTGCCCAGCATGGTGTGCCCTCATCAAACAAGGTGCCGTGCTCTACGAGCAAAGCAGAATTGAAGTAGCTCAAAGGAAATGCAAACTGTACACATTTAGAGAATCTACCCCAAACGTTCACATGTACCATCTGTGTCCCACTTGTGGTAGAGCAATCCAGCCAGTTAGATACGCTGTAACTGGATTCTAACATAGTGAAGGCATTTTGGTCCTCCTTCAGGAATGAAGAATAATAACCAAAGAATCCATATCCTTGATGAAGAAAAATTCTTTATTTGAATATAATGGAGCAAAAAAATGTCCATTTATTAATCTGATGTACATTAAATATCTTTGCATTTGTTACATGAATGTCGGGTATCTGGCAGATAAATTTACATACACTTCCACAGTTGATAGATTTATACTTTATGTACAGTCATTCTACACAGAGCATGCCCTTCCACCAAGATAAAGACAACTTCCTCCAAGGCTTTTGGTAAAAATACACTTGGTCAAACATTTTGGCAGTCAGCAATCTGACACAGAGGTGCATTCTAGAGGGATGAGTTCACAATTGGACCAGCTGGACTCAGGATGAAAAAATCCAGAAACCTGCAAGTGAAGATTTATTGGGGGTATGCACATGCAAACACATATATACAATAGTGGTGACTGGGATCCACGTGACAGGAGAGCACACAGAGCAGGAAATATAGAAACCAAAAACAAGGTCAAGACCATTGCCAAGTTCTCTTTGCAAAAGAGATGATCTGAAAGTGTGTCCAAAATGGAAATTTAACTTAAAAAATAGCTGAGTGCTTTAGATACATTATGTACACATGAGCAAAGAGCGTGAGACATGAGACCTGGGCAGTATGTTTCCCGGTCAGAATTAAGGATACACAATGATTTTTTGAATGTGGAGAGGGCATAAATCAAGAAATAACACCTCTTTACCCTTTAATCTTTTTTGATTTAGTATACAGATTAGGCACCATAAATTCATAACAATTGTGGCTGAGAGGAAATTAGAACAATATGTCAACCAGCACCTAGGTATTACTGGTGAACTTCAAAGGCAGGTGGAGGTGGGGGTTTTCAGCCTAGGGCCTTCTACCTGTGCATGTGAGGCTGGAGACAGACTTCATGCAAATGGAAAGGGAACTCTGTTGGTTTTATTTACTCTGCATTTAATAATAGGGTATTTGGCACCCCTTCTGATTTGTCAGAATTTCTCCATTCGAGGGTGGAGCAAATGTAATGTATGAGGAACTTGATTCACTGCTCTATAGGTTGGAGGATAAACTCCCATAAACTCAGGGTGGAAAGCCCCCTGCAAATTTCTATGAGAATGGTGTATAGAAAAGATCCCTCCTTTTCATTCCCTTCTCTTCTACAAGACCAACATGGCAGTCAAATCACATCTTGGGTGTGATCAGCAGTCAAATATTCTCTAAGGCAGCAGTTCTCAAACTTTTTGGTCTCAGGACTCTTTTTTACATTCTTAAAAATTATTGAGGACACCCCCCCAGTGCTTTTGCTTATGTGGGTTATGTATGTTGATATTTACCTTATTAGAAACTCAAATGTCTTAGTATTATTATAAAACTATTTTCACCTGATACACCCTCTGAAAGGACCACATTTTGAGAATCACTCCTGTAAGGCATGCAACAACTTCAGCAAGAGAGGTCATCCCTGTGCCCTAAACTTTCTTAACAGTGTTATATTAGTTGATAGCCAAGGACTTTGCCTTATTGTCCAGGTGGACACTTTTTTTCTCTAACTTAGTTCTAACTTGGTTTAAATCCATTCTGATTGGAGGATGAGGAACAAGTATTGACAGTGTGTTACCTTCTGTAGTGCCATGATTCTGTTATAAGGGAAGAAGGGGGAAGGTCAACCATTGTAACTTTAGCATTTGGATTGGAAGGAAGGCACTATAACTTTCAATGTCTCATATAGTCCTATCACAAATACAAATAAATGTATGTGATTATCTTTAAATATATGATTATATGTGTGGGTCTTAGGAATTTGAGACAGGAGAGTGATTAGGCTATTGTATATCTCAGCAAATGGAAACTCTCACCAAGCCATACTTCAATATCATCTTTTTCATTGTATCTCAGAGGCATTGAGGACCTATTGAGTACCAGCTTTGCATTAGGCAATGTATTCACAACTAATATATTTTACAGTCACTATTATTATCTATCCTCATATTGCCAGAAGAGTGATTAACAGCTTCTTCATATCTGAGGATCACTGTGTGGTCAAGCTATGCTTCTGAGTTCCTCTAAGGCACAGGCAGTGGAGAAGGAAAGAAGGATAAGGGAAGATATAAGATAAGGAGAAGGAGTGAAAAAGCAGACAAAGAGGAAGAAAGGACAGTGGAGTCATAACTACTGATCTTAGTGCCTGGGGCAAGCAGCACACTTAACATGAATAGATTTGTAATCCATGATATGAAAATGATACAAGAAGTAAATCAGAATTGATTCTGTTTCAATCAGTTACTGTCCTAAGTGCATTTAGGAGTTCCTCTTTTAATTAATTATTCTTACTCACTAGGTGCTAAGCTGTTCAGCTGTTTTTCTATGTGTCTATATTATAATGTGTCCTCTAATTGATAATTGACCTGGGCCAGATGGGGAGAAAGTCCTTATTGCTTTACCCTAACTTTGAAGGAAAGATAGAGAGAAAGTGAAAGAATTTTAAGGGAAGCCTTTGATGGGGAAATCTTTGAAATCAGAAGGGAAAATTTACCCCCAGCAAGCCAGTTCAAGGGAAATATGAGAAGCAATAAGATTTGTTTTCTATGCTTTCCAGAGTGAAGATTCCAAGGCTGCTGGTTTGGAAGAGTGTTTCCATTACATTTTAGCTACAGGTCTTAAAAAAAGACTCCTGAAAATAGAAACAATTTCAAATAGCATTTCTTATTTTTTAAAAAAATCAAATAACTTCTCTTACAAAATGTGGCTGCTTTTGTTTTGCATCATGTAGCTTACAATAATATCTCTGGGTGAAATTTCTTTCCCTAATAACATTGAAAAGAACAACAGGTTTGTCCATTTCCCTTTTTTTTCCCCCAGTGCTGGCTGAAAAGCTTCTACAAGGATGCCCAGTGTGACAATGCCACTTTGTGAAGAGCCGGCTCTACCTCTTGGGCATGTATTGGTACCTGGTTCTTGCCCTGCTGGCCAAGCCCCCAGGTGATGATTTTAATCGCCAAATTTCTCTCTACCTCCCCTTAAAAAAAACAAAAACAAACCACAGCAACAACATTGCTTTTGTGGTCAGTGTGATGTTTTGCTCTTTGCCTTTCAATGACAAACACTACTAACTCTGTGTCCTCTCTCTCCTTCTTTAAAGGTGCTACAAAGAATGAATCATTTATCAGAGGAGAAGAGAGCAGGGAATGTTCCAGCACTAGAGAAGCTCTCTAGCCATCTGGCTTCCCTTCTCTTTCCCTTTTGTTCCCAATGTGGGCTGCCATCTTGCAGATTAGACACTTAAATAAAAATAAGTTACTAATAAATGAATGAGATCCTTCTCCTGTCAACAGCAAATTGGAGGAAACTATGGCAATGGCTTTTTCTTGGGGTTGGGCAAAGATTGTTGAGGAGAGCAGACATAAACCATGTGTCAAGAAGGTGCCAACAACAGTACAAAAGCGACTATAAACACACACAGGGAGACAGTAAGTGGACAGATAATGCACACAGGAGACACTGACATTTTTGTTCCCACACTATATAGATTTAACTTGTTGAATAACATGGGAATCATGACAGAAAACATACACTGCCTGAAAGAAGGAAAACTATTTGAGTTTAGGTTTAATTTCAGAGTAACTTAGGGTGCAGATTGGTAACATTTCCTTCTGTGGTTGCCACATAACTGTTGCTTCCCCCCCTCTGGTTACTGAGATGAGCTTGGCGTAGAAGAAGGATTTAAAAAAAAATGAAAAGGAAATTTGGACCTACAGCCTTTAAGGACTAGCTGGCTCTGTTTCAATGATGCCAAGCATGTGCCAAACTCAAACATTTTTGTTTTGAAGTATAAAGCTTTTAATACATGAATAGGTAAAGTGTTTTTATTGAAGACAAAAATAATAAAGTCCTTTTTATCACTGAAAAGAATTGAAAAGAATAAATGTTGAAAATACCCAGTTCTATTTTGGTTAGCAGATATCCAATTCTATTTTGGTTAGCAGAAAGGAGCAGATGGCATTCCCTTGGCATGCTACCTAATTGAATCCCATAGTTCAGAAAAGTCCCTTCCTTAAACTCTTCATCTTTTCACTACAATCTTTTACACTGGCATTTCTGACCCTCCACCACCCTTCCTACTCCCCTTCCTTCCTTTTATCCTTTCCATGAATGAAGAGCAAAATTCTTTTTGATAAGAACCAGAACTTTAGTTTGATATAGTACATTTGTGTTGGTGCAACTGTCAACTAAGAGAAAATTCCCTAGAACCCCGTGTTCCTGGCAGCAAAGATCTATCCAGGAGCCTCTTCAAGTGTGCATGTTGTGGGACAAACATATGTGTAGGAGAGCCAATAGATGTGGCCATTGTGAATTTTTAAAAACTGGTCTTTTGATAAATTTATTAATCTGGCAAGGTAGGTACCCTGCTTGGAAGGGCTAGTATTGAACTTTTTCTTTTTTGGAGGGGGAAGGCAAGGGAATTGGGGTTAAATGACTTGCACAAGATCATACAGCTAGTGTCAAGTGTCTGAGACTGGATTTGAACTCAGGTCCTCCTGACTCCATGATTGGTGCTCTATTCACTGTGCCACCTAGCTGCCCCTGAACTTTTGATTTTAAAGAGGCTGTCAGGGTAAAAAAAGTTGGAGCTCTGTCCTTTGACACTTCCATATGTGTGTTCCAATTGGCTACCCATCCTCTCTCTGTTCATTCCATTCTATTCCCTAATATTTCCATTTTTTAAATTGAGTATATCAAATGCTTGTAAATACACTACCAGTAGGTAATCCTCCAGAATGCAATCTCTTGATTAGTGCAGAATTGAAGGAACTGAATTCAGCTGAATTTTAATAGGTAGAGAATTTCCTCCATGTTGTTGTCTGAAATGTCTCTTGGGACAACAGGATAAACCTAGATTACCCCTCTGCCTGCTGTGCCTGGCATATAAGGCAGCAATGCTAAATGTGACTCTGGTCACTGACACATATTAATGAGAAGCACAGCTTGGCATACGGAACTTGTATTTGAGAAAGGTACTCTGTTCCCTTGCGGGGACATGGACAATTCCAGTGAGGTTCTGGGGAAGCTTCAGAAGCACTGGCATATGTTGCAAAGGAGAAGGAAATTGAGCCATTGAGTGTAACTGTTTTTCTTCTAGGCTTTCATATCTGAGTTCCTTCTTATTTTCTTCTTCATTTGGGAGGAAAAGACATATCACCCATACTTTTCCTGTGTCAGTGAGTGACCCAATGACTGGATAGATTCACAGGTTCATGCTTGTCTCATGGTTATATCTTAATCTTCAGCTAAATATCAAGCCCAGAACAGGCTAGACAGGCTTTGCAGCATACCTGGGAAACAATCTGATCTCTTCTAGGGAGAATCTCCAGAAGAGGAAAGCAATTGTGAGGAACCTGGGTCACTCAGTCAGTGAGAGACTGACAAAAAAAGAGCATGGGTTGTTTGTAAATAGGGGCATTAGATAGGTTCCCCCTTGGAAAACCCCAGTAGCTTAGATTTTGGACCAGGGGATAAGGAGAGCCCTTAATGGATTTTTAGAGGTGGAATTCCCTGGAACCCTACCTGTTGGCCAAAGAAAGAGATGGATTCAGTGAAGGGAATGGGGTTCAGCTTTTAACTTCTTTACAGCTTTGCTGACTCAATTTATATTGAAATATAGTTTAATCATGTACCTTCTCTGTAGCATCATATATGCTAACACAATAGAAATAAGAGCCATAAACCATAGGAATGAAGGACTCAGTAAGACTGTAAGAAAAATTAACTTTTTTGAGTCTAGATAAGGGCTTCTTAACCAGGAGTCTGAGGAACTTGTTGTTTTTGTATTTTGATAACCATTTCTTTCTTTCTTTTACTTTTTTGGAGGGGGAGGGTAGGGCAATTGGGGTTAAGTGACTTGTCCAAGGTCACACTGCTAGTTTTTGTGTTAAGTGTCTGAGGTCATATTTGAACTCAGCTCCTCCTGACTCCAGGGCCAGTGCTCTATTCACTGCGCCATCTAGCTACCCCGATAACTATTTCAATATAATTGTTTTCCTTTTTAATCCTTTGTGTTTTATTTTGTACATTTAAAAACGTTATTCTGAGATGGGGTTCATAGGCTTCCCCAAACTAGCAGAGGAAGTTTATGACACACAAAAATGCTGAACCTCTAGATGTATAGGCTTATACACTTTTTTTTTTTTGTTTAGTAAGGAGGATTTAGAGATTCAGAGTGCACAGGATTCAGAATCATTACTCGTGAGAGCAAGGACTATTGTTTGTATCTCTTTCTATCTGTGGCACTTAGCACAGTGCCTGGCACACAATAGATGCTAAGTGGCTGACTGACTCTTGCTGTTCACATATTTCTCATTCACCTAAAAGACTTACTAAGGTCTTTGAGAATGTTTCCTTTAAGGAGAAAGAGAAAAAAGTGAAGGGGAAGGAGGAGGAAGAGAGTGAATGAATTTCAGAGGAACCTAGGACTGTCTTTGCCCCTTGGTGACAGCAGATTCTCTAGTTTATTTGCTTTAATTTTCCAGGGGTTTTTTGGCCCTTCTTTCCTATTTCCTTGATTTCTATAGTCTTCCTGCTTTTCTCCATTCTCTCCCCTTTCTTGTTATAGTTTTCTTGATGAGCCTGGCCCTAAACATTGCCTCCCTATGGACAGATGCCCTTCCTGCCCTTCCACAGGCAGGACATTCTAGTGCTATGGACCTGAACAATGATGAGGAACAGTCCATGTCCTGGGCGTGTATTACTGAAAGAAGCTTTTGTACATGGTCTGAACTGAGCACAGTTCAGATCACAATGGTCATGAAACAGGGAGAGGTAGAGTTGTCCCGATAAGGACAAACCTACAATTCATTGATTATTGGAAAGGGAGATGATAAGCTAGAGCCTTCTTTATCTGCTCCTCACTTTCCAGAGCCTTCTTTAGCTGGTCCTCACTTTTCAGTGGCTCCTGAGTCCTGAGTTTTTTGATCATGTTGTCTCACATAATAGCTAACATTGACAATTTTCTAATGAGCTGTACCAAGCTCAAAAACTTATTATTATTTAAACTGACAGTGTGTGTGTGGCACAAAAGATGATTTACTGCTGACTGTGGGCTATTATTCCAAGTATGTACAGAGGCTTCAGATTTCAAAGAAAGATGTGTCTTTACACATAGCAAAAGACTAAGGCTGAGGCATGTGGGAGAGGTGAGGGGGTCATCAGGCTGACAGCTGGCTCATGGGAATTCTTTGCTGTCCCTTTCTTTTCTTTTCGCAAGCAAATTCTCAATGAAAAATTACAACCAAGCAACCAAGTGTGATGCTGTAATATAACCCCCATTGTCACCTTCAGCAGAGGTATGTATGGCTATGATTGAGACACAAGGTCAAGGCAAACACTGCAACCCCAATAATATGCTGTGCCTGTAATGCTTCAGGGAATCATTTCAAAATTGTTTGGGGGCAAATTTTAAAATGGTATTTTCAAGTCAAGTGATCTGTTGCAGGGCAGCAGCAGTAGTCAACAGCATTTAGTCAACAGCCATTGCATCTACTCTTTGACATTAGAATTGATATAATGGAGGGAGTATTTTCCTATTAAATTTTACTTTGTTAAATCAAAACTAATTTGCAAGATTACAATACTTAAATTTGATTGACTGCACCTGACATCACTATTTTACTGAGGAAGAACAGACCAGGGCAGAAGAGGGAACACACCTTTTAAGAGGTTTCCTTCCTTAACCTTTCTGTCTATGACAATTGCATGAGAGCAGAGGGTCTCACTTTAGTTTTCAAATATTCAGAAAACCACTACCATATACATCATCTCACCAGTATTTCCTCATATCTCTCAGAAGTCAGAAAATGAGTCCCTCCATGGACTTTTCTTGCAGGGATAGCTTGCCACATTTTTTGCTGTCAGCTGTCCTGTCATGATTTTACTCCTTCACCCTCATAACTGAAAGTGCCCCACCCATCTGCTCTATACCACATGGTTTCCTCCGAAAGATACTGTTGTTATAGCCCAAATTATACATTGCTCTTTTCTAAGTAAACAGGAAATTTCATACTGTTGGGGAGAGAAAAATAGAATCTCTTTTCCCAGCACGAATGTGTTAATAAGCCAACTTATATTTCCTGACTATTGCTGCCTTAACATTAGCACTTATTTACACCATCACTACTCCCTTTTAAGCTTTCTAGATCTGACTCAGCAAAATCTGAAACTATTCTAACAATTTTAGTGTCATTTTTAGAAAGGCTTCCATTGATGAAAAGAGAGGGCTTTCAGCATGATTGTCTTCCTCTTGCCTACTTTAGGAGGAGGTAGCTTTCTTTACAATTTGGAAACAAATGATGCATGGCAAAGCGAGGTGTGCAAAAATTGTGTCTGGGGGGAAAAGACTTACATAGCTAAGCGTTAGTCACCACAAGAGGTTATGATAATATCTGAACCACCTTTCTTGGCATGAAATATCTAAAGCCTTTGCACCAATCAAGAAAATTGACACTTGGAAAAGAGAGAGAACCAAAATGACAAATGGCTTTTTCCTCCCTGCTGGTTACATTAAAACCTGGGTTCTTGTATCAGGCAGCCGGAGTCCCACCAAGCCTCCACACACGAGCACAGTAGAAGCTAGCAGAATAGGGATGGCTTTGGTGATACCAACAAGGGAGCCGAATATTAAGTTTCCAAGCACAGCTGCTGCTTTGCATAGAGCATTCAAGAAGCCAAAACCTGTAGACCTGAAAAAAAAAAAGACAAAGCAAAATAAAAAACATGAAGAAAATGGTTTCTGTGCTTCCAACATACATATGCCTGCATTATTGATATCAAGACATACTTTGAGAACATTTAACAGATAAAATAAAGCTTGAATTCTTTGCAAATGAGTTGTTCTGCATATTATTGGACCAAATAAACCCTCAAAAGCAAAAAACTGGGACAAAAGCCAAGACAGCTGGTGCTTTGCTTTCAACCCTCTGTAGACTCCTTCACTATCTCCATTTGGGCTGTTCCTGCTGCTTAGAGAGTCAGAAGGGCAAGAAGGTGTGAGGAAGCTGAGGGAATCCTGTCCCTCTTCGCTCAGCTTGATTCAACTAACCAGAAAAGCTTGCTAAATGAAAACCTAAATCACCTCATCAATTATCCTGCCCAATAGGCATATTAGAGAAAGGGAAGGCAGCTGGAGCATAGTCTAAGAGGTGATACCTTCCATCCTCACAAGAGGGCCTGGAGCCCAGAGTGGACAGAAAGGAGGCTCAGCAGCTCTTGGCTCTTTTCAAGTTGGGTCATCAGAATTTGTCAAAATGTCATTTCACACAACTATATTCAAATGAAAGTATAAAATTGCATTATCAAAGCAGGCACAGGTATTTGACTATAAGCCATTTGGGATTTTGTGTCTTAATCATTTTCCATTGTGAATCTTTTGGAATTGTCTTGGATTATTGTATTGTTGAGAATAGCTAAGTCAGACATAGTTAATAATCATATAATGTTACTGTTACTGTGTATAATGTTCTTCTGGTTCTGCTCACTCCACTCAGCATCAGTTCATCTAAGTCTTTCCAGGTTTTTCTGAAATCTGCCTGCTCATCATTTCTTATAGAGCAATAGTATTCCATTATGTGGTTAATATACCACAACTTGTTCAGCCATTCTCCAATTGGTGGACATCCCCTCAATTTCCAATTCTTTGCCACCACAAATAGAGCTGTTATAAATATTTTTGTACATGTGGGTCCTTTTCCCTTTTTTAAAAAAATATTTATTTAGTTTTATTTTTCAACATTCATTTCTACCAGATTTTGAGTTATAAATTTTTCTCCCCGTCTTTCCCATACCCCACCCCAAAATAGCAAGTCTACTGAATACTCCTTCCCCCAATCTGTTCTCTCTTATATCCTCCCCGCCGCCATAACTTTCTAGTAGGGCAAGATGGATTTCTATAACCCAGTGCTTGTATATCTGATTTCCCAGTAGCATGTAAAAAACAATTTTTTAAAATATTTGTTTTTAAAAATTTGAGTTTCAGATTTTCCCCCTTCTTCCCTCCTCACACACCCCTACTGGGAGGACATGCATTCAATATAGGTTGTACATGTATAGCTACACAAAATGTTTCCATAGTAGCTATGTTGTGAAAGACTAACTATAGTTCCCTCCATCCTATTCTGCCCCCAATTATTTTATTTTCTCCTTTGACCCTATCCCTTTTCTTTTTTTTTAAACAAATGCTTTATTAACTTCTGTTTTACATCATTCATTTCTGCCAGATTTTGAGTTACAATCATTTCCCCCCCATTATTCCCCTACTCAACCTCCCTGAATAGCAGTCCCACAAGATATCGCTTCCTCCAATCTGCTCTCTCCCATACCTTCTCCCATACCCCCATCAACTTTTCCATTAGAGGAAGATGAATCTTTGTGTCCCAATGCCTGCACAACTTATCTCCCAATTATAGGCAAAAGAGTATTAATAATAGTATTTATATATATATTTGAAACATTTAATGTTACGACCTCGAATTTCAGATCCATTTCCTTCCTCCCTTGTCACCCATTCCTTCTTGGGAGATAAGTAATTCAGTATATGTTGTACATGTCTAGCTATGCAAAACATTATCATAGTAGATATATTGTACAAGGCTGCTTATAATTCCCTCCCACTCATCCCACCCCCCACCTGGTCCATTCCCTACATGATCCTGTCCCTCTTCTATAGTGGGTACTTCCAACCTCCCCTCACCCCAAGGATGCCCTCCCTTCCATCATCCCTCCTCTCATCCCCCTTCCCCCTATCCTGCTGCAGGTTGAGATATCCCATTTAGTATGTATGTCATTTTCTCCCTGAACCAAATTCAATGTGAATGTGGTTTTGCCTTTTTAGCCTTCCTTATTCTCCCCCTCCTTTGCAACCACTTCCCCTACATGGGATAGTTTACCCTACCCTGTCTCTCCCCATCTCCTCTTGCCACTTTCCTCTCTCACCTCATAATTTCATCCCTTGAGTATTCTCCCTTCCCAACAAATTCAACCTATGCCCTCTATCCATATACACACACATTCACATATGTATTCATATGACTACACACCCTTCTTCCATTATTTTCATAGTGAGAAAGATATCATCAGTCACAGATATTGATTTTCCATATAGGAATGTAAATAGTTCAAGTTTGATAAGTTCCTTTTGATTTCTTTTCCCTGATTACCTTCTCAGGCATCTCTTGCTTCTTGTGTCTGGATGTCAAATTTTCTATTCAACTCTGGTTTTTTCCTCAAGAATGCTTGAAAGTCCTCTATTCCACTGAATGACCATATTTTCCCCTGAAACAAAATACTCAGTTTTGCTGGGTAGGTGACCCTTGGGTTCATTCCCAGTTCTTTTGCCCTCTGGAATATCATATTCCATGCCCTTCGATCCCTCAGTGTAGAAGCTGCCAGGTCCTGGGCTATTCTGATTGTGTTTCCACAATATTGAAATTGTTTCTTCCTGGCTGCTTGTAGTATTTTCTCCTTGATCTGGGGATTCTGGAACCTGGCTATAATATTTCTGGGAGTTTTCTTTTTGGGATCTTTTTCAGGAGGTGATCTGTGGATTCTTTCAACCTCTATTTTGCCCTCTGGATCTAAAACATCAGGGCAGTTTTCCTTGAGAATTTCTTGAAGAGTGATTTCTAGGTTCTTTCTTTGATCATGGCTTTCAGGTAGTCCAATAATTTTTAAATTGTCTCTCCTGGATCTATTTTCCAGGTCAGTGGTTTTTCCCATGAGATATTTCACATTGCCTTCTAATCTTTCGTTTGTTTGGATCTGCTTAACAGCATCTTGATTTCTCATAAAGTCACTAGCTTCCATTTGCTCCAGTCTAGCTCTGAAGGAATGAATCTCCTCAGTGAACTTTTGAGATTCTTTTTCCATCTGGCAAATTCGACTTTTTAAGGCATTCTTCTCCTCATTGCCCTTTTGGGCCTCCTTTGCCATTTGAGCTAATCTATTTTTTAAGGTGTTGTTTTCCTCAGTCAGGCTGTTGACCCTCATTTCATACTTTTCCTGCATCCTTCTCATTTCTCTTTCTAATTTTTCCTCCACTTCTCTTATTTGATTTTTAAAGTCCTTCTTAAGGTCCTCTATGGCCTGCAACCCGCTCATGTTTTCCCCTGGGGCTTTTGGAGCAGGACTTCTGACCTCACAGTCCTTTTCCCGCTCTATGCCCCCAAAATAGGAGTCTAGGGTTGCATTTTTCTGTTTCCTTTGCCTTGGCATGTTGCCACTTAATTGCTTGACTTTTGGGCTTGTTGCCACACTATGGCTTTAAGGCCAGCTAGAGGAATTTTCGTCCCGAACGTGTGGGGGGCAACTTCCGTTTCTGGCAAGCTGTAAACCCACCCACAACTTCCACCCTAGATCACAATCCAGATCCAGGGAGGTTAAAGCAAGAGCGATTACCCCCCAAGACTGATCGCTGGATCTCCCCACGATTTGTAGGCTGGGAGCCGGAAATGCCTCTGAAAACTACAAAATGGCGTGTCTCCTCAGTGGCTTCTAGCTCCCAGGGGAGGGAGCTGACGCATTCCCCAAATACAGGTCCCAAAGTCCATAGGACACTAACCTCTTACTTTGTCCTAGGCATGTCTATGTTGATAATTCTGGAGTTGCCACAGGTCCTGGTGTTCTGGGGTTCCTCCAGCTGGCTTCTGGCCCTGCCACCTTGGGGCTAAAACCTCGGCTCACGCGGACCTGGGCTCGGCTCGGCTGGGCTCCTGCGCTCTGCGCATTGCCGGCTCCCAGACCGCTGCGCTGGTCCTTCCTGCAGGGCTGCTGGGCTGTCCTCAGCGGGAGGTTAGCTTCTCTGTGTCGTTCTGTGGGTGCTGGGGCTCCAGAAGTTGTTCAGAGTCCTTTTTTACATAGTTTGTGGGGAATCTGGGGGCAGAGAGGCTTGGACGAGCTGTTTCTACTCCGCCATCTTGGCTCTGCCCCCTGACCCTATCCCTTTTCAAAAGTGTTTGATTCTAACCACCCTCTCCCCCAGTCTTCCCTCCCTTCTATCATCACCCATCTCATCCCCTTTCCCCCTATTTTCCTGTGGGGTAAGATACCCAATTGAGTGTGTATGTTATTCACTCCTTAAACCAAATTCAGTGAGAGTAAGGTTGTCCCATTCCCTTTCACCTTCCTGCTCTTCCCCTCCATTGTAACACTTTTCTCTTACCTCTTTTATATGAGATAATTTTATATGAAATAATTTGCCCTGATCTATCTCTCCCTTTCTCCTTCTCCCAATAAATTCCTCTCTTACCTCTTACTTTTATTTTTTTTGGTATCATCCCTTCATATTCAACTTATCCTTTGCCCTTTGTCTTTGTATACATGTACATACATATGCCCACAGTCACATAGATATTTATATACACATATGCCTCCTATACATACATATATATGTGTATATATATATATATGTGTGTGTGTGTGTGTGTGTATATATATATATATTCCCTTCAACTATCCTCATATTGAGAAAAGTCTTATGAGTTATAATTATCATTTTTCCATGGAGGAATGTAAAGAGTTCAACTTTAATAAGTTTCTTATGATTTCTTTTTCCTGTTTACCATCTCATGCTTCTCTTGCTTCTTGTAACTGAAAGTCAAATTTCTATTCAGCTCTGGTTTTTTCATCAAGAATGCTTGAAAATCCCCTATTTCATTAATGACCATATTTTCACCTGAAATATTATACTTAATTTTGCTGGGTAGGTGATTCTTGGTTTTAATCCTAGCTCCTTTGACTTCTGGAATATCATATTTCAAGCCCTTCGATCGCTTAATATAGAAACTGCTGGGTCTTCTGTTATCCTGATTGTGTTTCCACAATACTCAAATTGTTTCTTCCTGACTGCTTGCAGTATTTTCTCCTTGATCTGGGAACTCTGGAACCTGGCTATAATATTCCTAGAAGTTTTCTTTTGGGGATCTTTTTCAAGAGGCAATCAGTGAATTCTTTCAATTTCTATTTTGCCCCCTGGTTCTAGAATAACAGGGCAATTTTGCTTGATAATTTCTTGAAAGATGGTGTCTGGGCTCATTTTTTGATCATGGCTTTCAGGTAGTCCTATAATTTTTAGATTATCTCTCCTGGATCTATTTTCCAGGTCAGTGGTTTTTCCAATGAGATATTTCACATTACCTTCTATTTTTTCATTTGTTTGGATCTGTTTAATATTATCTTGATTTCTCATAAAGTCATTAGCTTCCAATCGCTCCAATCTAATTTTGAATGAATTATTCTCTTCAGTGAGTTTTTCACATTCCTTTTCCATCTGGGCAATTTGGCTTTTTAAGGCATTCTTCTCCTCATTGGCTTTTTTGGCCTCTTTTGCCATTTGAGTTAGTCTATTTTTTAATGTGTTATTTTCTTCAGTCAGGCTGTTGACTAATTTTTCATGATTTTCTTGCATCATTCTCATTTCTCTTTCTAATTTTTCTCCACTTCTCTTACTTGATTTTCAAAGTCCCTCTTGAGCCTCTCCATGGCCTGTCACCAGTTCATATTTTTCTTAGAGGCTTTTGATGTAGGAGTTCTGACTTCATTGTCTTCCTCCTGTTTTATTCCAAAAGGATTCTATGGTCTGTTTCTGCTTCTTCTGCTTGCTCATCTAGCCAGCCAATGAATTGACTTTTGAGCTCTTTGCCACAGTAGAACTCTGCTTCCAGAGAGGAGACAGCTATGTCCCAAATTGCTGGGGGTTTTGCAGCTGCTGGAGCTATTAGGAGGGTGCCATCTCTGCAGCCCCCACAAGCTCTGGCACACTGGCCACACACGCCAGGACTACCACCCAAGACTGCAACTCACATCCAAGCAGATTAAAGCAAGAGTGATTACCCTCTGAATGGTTGCTTGGTCCCCCTAAAATCTGCAGGCAAGGAGCTCCAGAAGCAGCCACATGGAAGTGGTTGCAGCCACAGCCATGCCTCCATCACCTCTCAGCCTGGGGACAGGGGCTGGACCACACTTTTCTGTCCCCCCGTTCCAACAGAGTTCCACACTTTTACTTTGTCTTTGGCATTTATGGGTTGAGAAGTCTGGAAACTGCCACAGCTGCTGGTGATTCACTCTCCTGAAGTCTGCTCGAGCCACAACTGGTGGGGAGTGCCCTGGAGCCAGAACTTTGTGGCTCACGTGGGCCTGCGCTCAGCTCCAGCTCTGAGCATTAGACCCTTTCTATTGGCCTGACAGGTTGCCTTCAGCAGGAGATTTGTTTCTCTCTGTCACTTTGTGGGTTCTGTAGCTCTAAAATTTGTTTAGAGTCATTTTTTACATGTATTGGAAATGATTGGAGCAGGAGCTCACACCAAGTTTGTGCTTCTACTCTGCCATCTTGGCTCTGCCCCCCTCCCCTTTCCCTTCTTAATGATCTCTTTGGGAAACAGATGTAATAGTGGTATTTTTGGATCAACGGGTAACGCAGTTTTATAGCCCTTTGGGCATAGTTCCAAATTGCTCTCCAGAATGGATGAATCAGTTCACCATACCACCAACAATGCATTAGTGTTCCAATTTGCCCCACATTTATCATTCTCCTTTTCTGTCATATTAGCCAATCTGATGGGTGTAAGGTAGCACCTCAGAATTGTTATAATTTGCATTTTTCTTTTTTTTTTCTTTTTGGAGCGGGGGAAAGTAAGGCAATTGGGGTTAAATGTCTTGCTCAAGGTCACATGGCTAGTAGGTGTTAAGTGTCTGAGGCTGGATTTGAACTCAGGTCCTCCTGACTCCAGAGCTGGTGCTCTATTCACTGCACTACCTAGCCACCCCTAATTTGCATTTTCCTAATCAATAGTGATTTAGAGAATTTTTTCATATGATTATAGACACTTTTAATTTCTTTACCTGAAAACTGCCTGTTAATATCCTTTGCCCATTTATCAATTGGGGAATGACTTATATTCTTATAAATTTGACTCCATTCTCTATATGTTTTAGAAATACTGACTGTAAAAATTGTTCCCCAGCTTTCTGCTTTTCAGAAAACATTTCTTAAGTATTTCCTATGTATGTGTAAGTTACTGTGCTAGGTTCTGGTAACAAAAAGACAAAACTAAAATAGTCTTGCTCTCAAGAAACTTAAATTTTATTTTATGTTTGCTAACTTCCTATAACTAAAATTGCTACCCATTATTCCTCTGTTAAAGTCTGACTTGGATGTTTCATTGTTAAGTAAAGGTGATGCCAGCTTCTCAAAGGCTATGCCTATTGTACTAGCTCTGCCAGTTCTATTGTTAAGAAGACTTTAGCTGTGGGAGACTATAATAGTAGATAGTAGGAGACTATAGTTACCATTTGAGGAATATCTAAATGTTGATCCCAGGGTGATTAATTTGTCTGCCATAGTAACTTCTAAAGACCTGCTAAGGTTGGTATCTGCATCAGTGAAAGAAGTACCCATATTGATGAAATCTAAGGTCATTGATGGGCAGCTAGGTGGAGAAGTAGATAGAGCTCTGGGCCTGGAGACAGAAAGACTCATCTTCATGAGTTCAAATTTGGCCTCAGGCACTTACTAGCTGTGTGACACTGGGCAAGTCCCTTAACCCTATTTGCCTTGATTTCCTTATCTGTAAAATGAACTGAAGAAGGAAATGGCAAACCACTTTAATATCTTTCTCAAGAAAATTCCAAGTACAGGCACAAAGAATTGGGCATGACTGAAATGACAGAACAAAGTCATTGAAGGATTAAAATTATAATAGTCTAATAGTATTACCTCTACATTTTGCGCTTTTTATATATTTTTAAAGACATTTGCTGTTGACACTAATAAATCTTCCACACAAAAAAGGATGCCTCCTTTCTTTCAGCAGAGAGGTAGTAGACTATAGGTATGGAATAAGGAATATATTATTCTACCTGGCCAATGTGCTGGTTTGTTTTATTTTCTGTTAAAAGGAACAGTACCATGAGAGTTGTTGTTTGTTCATTTTTTCAAGTGTGTCCAATACTTTGTGACCTCTTCTGGTGGTTTTCCTGGCAAAGATACTGGAGTGGTTTGTCACTTCCTTCTCCAGCTCATTTTACAGATGAGGAAACTGAGGCAAACAGGGTTAAAAGACTTGCCCAGGGTCATACAGCTAGTGTCTGAGGCCAGATTTGAACTTCAGTCTTTTTGACTGCAGACAAAAAGCTCTATTCACTGTGACACCTACCTGCCATAAATGGGGCTAGGAATGACATTATTGGGAAATCATATAAAATGTATCAATGGCAACAAAATTCTCTTCCTTGAATTTTGTAAACTGAATCTATGACTAAAATTGATGTTAATCCTTTCACAACTTGCAAGGAACCTGGTAACCAGCAACATAAAAGGACTTTTTTAGTCAAACCACAAAGTAAGTTGATTCCTGTCATTTGGTAGTTGGCAGTAGTGTGGAATGCGGAGGATATGTAACGTGATCTCTTGTGAAGGAAAAAATGGGAACTTCTGGGGGGAGAGTAGGGGGAACTAGAGAAATGCATGAAATCAGTCACAAGATCATGCTAATTTTATATTCTTTTTTTTAAATGAAGAGATTAGTAATGTCAGCACCTCGTCTAAAGATGATAAAGAGATTGCTTACACAGAAGACAATTTTTAAAAAAGTGATTAAAAGTATGCTTTTTGAATATTAGGAGACTGAATAACAAGCATCCTTCAGAAGAAAGTATAAAGACATTTCCTCCTAAGAGGGAATCTGGAGATAATGCCAAGATTCTGAAGTTGTCTTCTGTCAGCCTAATTTTTTTAAAAAATTGTCTAACAATGTAGTCTTTTTTTCTTGGAAAAAACAATTTATGTATATAAACTTTAGCACTTTGTGGTTTACAAGTTGGTTTTCCTCCTAGCAATTTTGTGAGCACAAGTGATGTTATCTCTACTTAATCTTGAGGAAACAGTCTCAGAGAAGTGAAAAGATTTGTCCAGTTACTGGTTCTAAGTGTCAGGGATGGGCAGAGGTCTCCAGGGTTCACTCTAGGATTCTTATGAACTCTCACATTTGGTTTATTTCATTAAAGAGGTACTGTATCCTGTATGTTGTAGATAGGGGAGGGGAAGAAGTAAAGGATCACAACTTAAAAAAAAAAAGCTTCTCAGTGAATCTCCTTCAAGGGTTAATAAAATGGCCAATACAGAATTTATATCTGGCATAAAAATTACTAGGCAAATGATGGTAAGGTAGGGAATGTAACATAATACTTCCCCAATACAAAAAAAATCTTATTTTTTTACTACTGAGAAAATGTTACAGACTACCCCTTTATGACATTCTAACAGTAACAAAGGCTTGCATAAAATTTCCTGAGCATTCTGGGACTCGATTTTTCTATTCAGTGCTCAAAGGTAAACAAACATACTGATTGTTTGGTATCCATGGGATTCCAAGGAAGATTCCACTGTCTGTTTTCTCAGGAATCTGCATTTTCATTTATAAAGCAAAGACAGTTTTTGAGGAGGACAATTTGCAGGGATTTGACACCTATGACGCTTAAAATAGTGGCAACATATGAAAGAATTCATCTCTCTTTCCAGAGGGAACACTTGCAGCTGGAGAAAGTGGATACTTTCCAATTCTTTGTGGCAGAGGCGAGTCATCAGAAACAGTGCGGTTTTAGAAAGGTTCACAGAAGGAAAAGTCTCTTTAAGAGGTCCTTGCATATGAGGTGAGCAGAACTCAGTTACAAGAAGTCTCTTGCACTTAGGAGAGACGCATAAAGCAAGGCTCTTACACAGACACCCTGGTGGCATGGAGTCTGCGGCTGTTGGCTGGCTTCTAGGAAACTGGGGCTGACTACTGTAGCATTTTACATATGGTAACAAACCTTTCCTATCTTCTAATAACTATGAACAAAAGCGTGGAAGGGGAAGAAACATAAGACCTATTTAGTTCCTGTTCTTACTGAAGATCCCCTTGCTTCTATTCTGATCTATTTACCAGAATCTTGAACATTAATTTCTCCTCTCCCACCCCCACCCCCACCCCCACCCCCACCCCCACCCCCTCAATTGATGGCACATTGTGACTAAATAACAGCAGTGGCGTTTCCCATTTCTGCTATTCTTTCCCTTCCTCTCTCTCCCTCCCTCCCTTTTCCCTCTCTTTCCTCTCTCTCGTTTTTCCTTCCCTTCTCTCCTCCCCCCATCTCTCTCTCTCTCTCCCTCCCTCTCTCTCTCTCTCTCTCTCTCTCTCTCTGTCTCTGTCTCTTGTTGTTAGTCCCCTTTGTCTGACAAGCGTAAACTTGGTTATATGTAGCAGGTTTGGTACAGAATTGTCTAAGTAGCCCTGGGTAAAGTAGCAGCTAGGGTCATTGTGGCTAGACCGGGCCTACTTACCCCTTGGGCCTTTTCACTGAACAGACAGAACTCCATTTCTTGGATTTTACTTTTTAAAATGGTGACAAAAAAAGCCTAGCCCCCTCAAAAAAAATCCCCACATGTTGATATTTTTCATTCTTTTACATTCATTCCTGGCTTCCTTCCTTGTAGTTCTAGCTGCAGTTCCTTAAGGCAACAAAGAATAAGCAAAAAGTTCCAAACTCTGTACCATTTGCAAGTGCTAAAATGGTATAGGCCAAGGTATGGACTAATGGCAGAATATTTGTGCATTTCCCCCCAGTTAGCAAGAATTTATTTTTTTCTCTCCCAACTCCCTTCCTCCCAATTTAAAAAGGAAAAAAAAGTGGATCAAATATTTCTAACAAATACAGAGTCAAGCAAAGCAAATTTCTACATTGGCCGTGCCCCAAAATGCATATCTCATTCTGTACCTTGAATCTGTCACCTTTTGGTCATAAATAATTTTTGTTACCTCACTTAGAGGAGGTAAAGCCCGTTCAGTGAATGGTTTCTTTAAAGAAGTGAGTGGGGATGGCTAGGGGGCGCAGTAAGAGAGACCCAGAGTCAGGAGGACCCAGGATCCCTTCTGGCCTCAGATACTTAACACCCACACAAAAATAACTGGCTGTGGAACCTTGGGCAAGTTACTTAACCCCAAATGCTTTAAAAAAAAAAGTGAGTGAAAAGATGGCCCCTTTTATTAGAAAAAAAGAAAAAAAATCACAACAATAGCTAACATTTACATAATGCATTAAAGTTTACAGAGCAGTTTAAATGGAGTGCAAGTCACTGGGGAAGGTATTTGGGAAGAATAGAATACAATTGCTGCATTGAATGAGTTACGTGATGCTGAAAAGCCAGAGGTACCCGGGATTGGGGTTGCAGGCCGGTGTGCCTTGTGGTGGGATTTGTCCTGAGGTCTTCCTAGCTCCTTATCTAGAACACTGCCCAGGCCCTGAGGTTGCCTGCCTCGGGTGGTGATTTTGAGGCTCAAATGAAATAACTTCTAATGCATTTTGCAAACCTGAAAGCTCTGTATTACTATTATTATTATTAAGTTGTCATCTGCAGAGTGACATTGGATAAGATCACATTTTTTGCTTCAGGCAATGTCCATTACTGTGGTGCCTTATTATGAGAGAAAAGACATGTGAAATCAGGACTGATATGAGGGGGAGAGGAAACTCTGCATTTGGACACTGGTCAACTTCGGGATGAGAGAAGCAATATCAGTACTTGTTTTTGAAGACTTAAATCCCTGTCACCGCTTTATAGTGACTTTTAAACCATCCCTGGATGATGTCTTTGGACATCTTCAGTCTTTTTTCTTTTTCTTCTTGCTTTCCTTCTCTGTAAACTATGAATTCAATACTTGGGGGTCCATTTCTGTTAAAATATGGTGTTAAAGAAAAAAATGGCCACTTGCTCAGGCAAGGTCACCTTTTGGTGGGGTTACTATGGTCATCTAATACGTCATTTTACAGGTTTGAAAAATTGATTTGATTAATCTACCCAGATGTGATAATGTTCTAAGGAATTGATTTATGCTAATCATGCACATAGGCGCTTGACTTATACACTGGAATGCCAGCCTCTTAATTTAGGATGGGACTTTTTTTGTCTTTTTTTTTTTTTGCTTTTTGGAGGACATTTGGGGTTAAGTGACTTGCCCAAAGTCCTATGGCTAGTAAGTGTGTCAAGTGTCTGAGGCTGGATTTGAACTCAGGTCCTCCTGACTCCAGGGCTGGTGCTGCCCTGCCCCATCACTTTCTTAAATCTAGAAAGAAATCAATAAAACCACAAGTCAAACCCTGATTTGTATGCACTGTTTGCCAATTTCTAGGGTATAAATGCTCACACTGAAAATTTAATCATAAGCTCACTGGTATGAGTTGACTCCAGAACATCCCTGGATACAGAGAACACCAGGAGGATGAGGTCAGTGAAGGCAGAGTTTTGACAGTATCTTCTCAGTCTTTTTTTCCACTCAAGGGCTTGTCAGTGTCATAGATAGGTGATCTTAACAGTTGCTGAGAGTCAGGAAGTGTCCTCATTTTATTAGCAAAATACCTCATACTGCCTCTGAGGGTGAACCACAGCTGCATCAGGATAGTTTCATTTATGTTATGTGGATTCTATTCTGTTGTATTATAATTGATTTCAGATGGTAATATTTACTGATATGATCTTTGAATTTTGGGGATGTTACCCAGTTCCAAGCCCATAGTTCCCCACACAGGGGCTGTAGAACCCTGCATGGCACACTTTGGGAACTATGCTCTTCTGGAGGCTATGAGGAAATATGTGTGAACTAATTCTCTCATTTTAACTGGCAGTCATTGGTAGGGGACCAAAAAATGGGTATGATGGGTAGCTACCTCCACTCCCTCTCCTCTAAATTTATTATTTATTATACAATATATAAAAAACATTGTAGAAATTTGCTATATTATGTTACTCTCCTTCATTTATTCTACTGGCTAGTCAAACTGGTATTCTTGCTATTATTCACATATGATATTTCATTTTCCATCTCCATGCCTTTGCCCAGGTGGCCCTCCATTCCTAAAATGTACTTCCTCCTTACCTCTGCTTCTTAGAATCCCTAGTTGCCTTCAGATTTCAGTTCTCATACTACTTCTTACATAAGATCTTTCCTGGTAACTGTAATGGTAATGGTAATTTGAAGATCTTCCCTGTCCCTTAATAGGCTGAATGTAATCACATGGAACTGTGGTGGGAGGAGCTTGCTGAATGGGTAGAGTAGGAAGGGTGGAGCAGAGCCCAGAGGAAGCTAGGAGTCAGAGCAGTTACTGTGGAGTGAGAGGATGCAGGCAAGGAGACAGCTAGGATTGTGAATGTTTGTTGGAAGGCTTGAGCCCAGTGAAGGCTTTGGGATGGTTGTGCTTCCTATAGTGATAAGGTATATTAACTTCTTTGTTGCTATGATAGATTTGGTTTTCTGGTGTTGGGATTAGATTTTGTGGTGTCTGAATAAATGTTTTGCTTCTGTCTCCTATATAGAGAGTCTGTTATAGTTTGCAATTCAGAACTATGCTGGCATATTTATAGTTGCCATAGGTGCTGTGAATATTGCTTTGGTGATACAATAACTCAAGGGCTAGTTCATTGCCAAAATATTCCCTTTTATTTACTTTGTATATATTTTGAATATTCTTAAATGTGCATATGTTATCTTCCTTGAAAGACTGTAAACTCTATAAATGTGCATATGTTATCTTCCTTGAAAGACTGTAAACTCCATGAGGACAGAGCCTGTGTCATTTTTATCTTTGTATCCCTAACACTTGTGTCTGACACAGTGCCTGGAACATAGTAAGCATTTAATTAATGCTTGTTGACTGACTGAGCAAAGGTATGTGCCTTAGCCTTGATCTCTCACTGGGACCATCCCCTGTCTGCTTATACTACCCCTTAGAAATGGTGGACTTGAAGCCCTCAGTCTTAAACTCTATACTTTCCTTTCCCAGGAGATCAAATACATCAAGTGATAGCCAAGTAAGGTGATTCAAGGCACCAGGATTGACCCAGATTTCCTCCACTGAAGAAAGGTAGAGGAGTCAGTAGTTGCAAGGAAAAGAATCAGGGAACCAGGGGTTGGCTTGAATCAGTTGCCTGCCTTCACCCAGGTGTAGCTAAGGAAAGACAGATGGAGACAAACATTTATTAAATGCCAGGTATCATGCTGAGCACTTAACAAATATCTCATTTGAGTCTCATAACAACCCTGGGAAGTAGGTACTATCACTATCCCCATTTTACAGGTGAAGAAACTGAGGCAAACAGAGGTTGCATGCCTTAACCATGATCACAACTACTCAGGTCTTTCTTTACTCAAGACCCAGAATTCTATCCACTCCACCACCTCAATGTAAATGGAGATAAGGCTGCTTTAGGAGACAGTCCAGGGAAAGGTGAGAAGAGAAGATACAATACACTGGTGATTCTGAGAATGTTTGTTACATTTTATTATCCTTTCACTGCCTATTCTTTATCTTTCTCTCATTTTCCCTTATTCTACTATTTTTCTCTGTTCATTTACCTGTCTCCCTCCATCCCCTTCTGCTAACTCCCCATCCCCAGCTGCCTTTCCCTGAGATGCTCTTAGGTGGAACTTCATCTTATCTCACCCATTAGGAAAACCAAGAGAATCTCATCCTCTTGGGTGAATATAATTCAGATGGATGTGTGGTCAGAATATAATCCAGATGGATGTGTGCATTAGGGGGCCATAAAGCAATGACAGTTCCCTGCCCTTCTGTACACCATTATTCCTGGTAGAGATTAAAAACCAACAACAAACCAGATACTTTCTCAAGCATGGATGAAATTGGAGATGTAGAAATGTCTCAGAAAACTCTAGGAAATATATATATCTCTATATCTATAGATATATTTAAGCTGTATTTGTCATTTCATTCAACTAGGGAACTTTTCACAAGGAAACTCCTTTTACCAAGACAGATCAGAACCTGCTCTGCAATTTATAGTCCTAAAGAATTGCCACTATCCTTATTGCTGGCTATAAAGCAACAAACCAGGATTTCTCTGGAAGTAAATGTCCTGGACTTTGCGCTAAACTCACAAAAATCAATGAGGTGGCAGGTGTAGACACTGATAACATGTCACTCATAAACAGGCATGTGGTCTGACTGGGTGCATGGACACTTAGCTCCTGGTCATGGTTTCCATTTAACAGAAGGAACATTTACAATGGTCACTGCTCTTACCATTGTAATCAGCACTGACTGTTGTGACTTACAAATTCAGTCATCAGCAAAAATTGATTCTGCTGGGGGAGGCCAGTAGACTCTGGGCTGTGTAGGTGGGTAGAAAGGTAGGGAGAATAATCTATTAATGACCTTGGTAAAACCTCTTTCCTCTGAGAAAAGGTACTTTTCCTAATCAAAATGTAGAAATCTGAGTTCTAAACTAGTAATAATGATGCCCATCTCCCTTTTTTTTACCCTTGGCCAGCATTTAAGCTCACTGGTGAAAGGTCTTAAGAAGACCAGTAGATCAAAACTTTAAAGAACTGAAGGTGAGCTCTGGAGCTTGCCCTTTCTTTCTTTGTGGTTTTGTTTGATCTCTCCCTCCTCTCCCTGTACATCTTGTTTCTCCCTACATATCAAAAACGAGTTGATCCTAATCTGGGAATGGAGCTCTTTGACCAAAATGCCCATTTAGAGAAGAGTTTTTCTTTGGAGATGTTGGGATCTGGGATTTTTACATAATTCCCCAGAGGCTGCCAACTCAACACTGCTTTCTAAAACCCTCTATCACATTTAAAACCCTATATTACATTATACCAGGGCAATTATTGAAAGTTCAATTTTCTAAGATAAATTCTTGAGAAGTGTCTTATCTATGGAGGGCCTTCCAGTGGAAACCAGGTGAGTGATTAAGTGAAAACAGAGTTTCAGAAAGTTTTAAAAACTTGCCTCTAGGTGAATACATTCTTAGCTTTCTGTATATGCCAAGTCTGGAGTGTTAAGATCCTTCTAGAGAACTTCCTCTAGTTTTAGCCACCACCATTTGAAAGGCTTTGTGGTATGGATGGAACAAAAGACTTGGGTCACATACTAGTTGTGTAACCCTGGGCGAGTCACTCCAATGAGGAAGCTAGTGTTGCTGGCCTCTACAGTTCCTTCCAACTGTAGGTCTATGATCTGATAATGAGGGAGTACAGGCTCTCAGAACCCCTTTGAACTCTCCTTGAATTTTCCCACTAGTATCTGGCATTTGCTTGAGACTATAAGCTTTTCATTATCATTATGCCTAAATCTCTGTTAGCTCTGGATTGCCCCCTGCCACTTCCCATCCTTGATCCTATCAAAATCCCATTCTCTTGGTTCCTGACACCTGAACTCTTATCACCCATACTGGTCACCCCTCCTCAAGATCCCCACTAAACCCCTCCTCCAGTCACCCCAGAAGACTATACCCCTATATCCTTCCCACAGTCTTTCTGTATATAGATCTATCTTGCCTCCATGAAGGTGCTCAGATTCCATCTAACTCAGATTCTTTCTGGCCTATTTGTCAATACAAGCATCAAATGCTCAGCTAATGCTGAGATTTCTTAAGAGTCTGGCCAATATGGCAGATTTCTAATAAACTTTTTTTTTCTTTGGCTGAAAGAAGGCTTGGGTCAAATTCATTCTGGCAGGATATGGAGTGTCACTATTTCGGGGTACCAACACCCCTAAACCTCAACACTAAGAGACAAGAAGAGCTTCTGGAGAGAGTTCAGGGAAGTAGGCACAAAAAAGATTAAAGAGTTGGAAAATAAAGCCCAAGTGGAAGGTTAGAGACGAATTCATAAGATCATTGATGTTCAGATGAAAGGAACTTCAGTAGCTGTTGAGTCCAGCCCCCCTCACTTTATGGATGAGTAAACTGGGTTGCTAGGTGGCACAGTGGTTATGGCACCTGGCCTGGAGTCAAGAAGGCTCCTCTTGCTGAGTTCAAATCTGCCCTCAGACACTTCCTAGCTGTGTGACCCTGGGCAAGTCACTTAATCCTATTTGCCTCAGTTTTCTCACCTGTAAAATGAACCAGAGAAGGAAATGGCTAACTACTCCAGGATCTTTGCTAAGAAAACCCTACAAAGGGGTCACGCAGAATGAGACTCTAAAGAAAAATGACTCAACCACAAGACTGAGGCACAGGCATTTTAAGTGGCTTGGGTAGGTATCTGAGGTGATACTCTTCAACTCAGATAGATATATGGATAATATCTAGATGGAATTGTGTTTAGTGCCAGGGATACAAATTGGAGGGGGGAAGGCAGGGCAGTTGGGATTAAGTGACTTGCCCAAGGTCACATGGCTAGTAAGTATTAAGTGTCTGAGGCCAGATTTGAACTCAGGTCCTCCTGACTCCAAGGCTAGTGCTCTATTCATTATGCCACCTAGCCCCAAAGAGCTCATATTCAAATGGGGGACTTTTAGAAAACAGGAAGCTTTGGAGGAAGTGAATGGTTTTCAAGTGTGTATAGGATGGTGAGCATCAATTCTGAATTTCTACTATAGGAAGGAAAGAAGAAAAAAATGGGTTCTAAACAGGTTTTAAATGAATTAGGAAGAAAAGATTCCTGAATGCCACGATCAAAAAAAGAGCCCAGATGTCATCTTTTGCGATATTATTAAGGAAAGTTCCCCTGATATTCTCAAACCAGAGGGCAAAATAGAAATGGAAAGAATCCACCTGTTATCTCCTGAAAGAGACCCCAAAATGAAAAGATTCTTGAAGGTGAAAATCACGGAGCATCAAAATATAAGTTCTTAAGGAAGCTGTACAACCATTTTCTCTGGAGATTTTGAAAAACAAGATAGATTTTTCTCTGTCTCCTATGCTGAGCAAGGGATTGGACAAGATAGCCTGTTCACAGTCCCTTCTAGCTTTGGGATTTTCTGCTCTCGGTGCAGGCAGAAGAGTAGTTATTGATCATTCTAGTCTTTGACAGTTGGGATACCCAACATCCCTCTGAAGTAAAGAGACTTGAGATTAGTTAGGGCAGCATTTACTGGGGTGGGGGTGGGGGGCTGGAGGCAGGCTAGACTTTCAGTCTGTTGTGAGGAAGCAGCTGCCACAAGGCCAAAAAGAGTTTCCATACAGCTTAAAGAGAATAATCGGCTGGAGCCATTTCTCTCTAGTCAGGCCTTTCCCCTTTCCAGGAGCCCCATCCCTCAGTACCTGGGGCCTTCTCACACTAGAACATCTTTCTGACCCTCAGTCTCTCTTCTCCCCATGGTGTGTTCCCCAGGGCCTCTGTTTTAGAGGGGGGACTCAGGTCAGCCCATACTTCTTTCCTTTCCTGATGCTGCTTCTGACTCTTTAGCCTTTACCGCCATGCCTTAGCTGCCTTCTCACTGGGAAACTTCCCTTAGTACCTGGACACTTCTTTCCCCCTGGAAGATCCTTCCAAACCTCTGGCCCCATTTTCTCTTTGGTGAGTTTCTCTTGGAGGTTTCCATTTTGGGGAAGGGCCAGGGATGGCCATTCTTCATTCTTTGGACTTAATCACCATTTCTCCATGGATATTCTCCTCCCAGCTTTTCAGTTCCATTTATTTCAGTGTTCTTTCTCACCATTAGAATGTAAGCTCCTTGAGGGCAGGGGCTGTCCTTTTTGCTTGTATTTTCATCCCCCAATCCTTAACACAGTTACCGGTACACAGTAAGTGCTTATTAAATGCTTGTTGCCTGACTGTCACCCATTTGGTGACAGACTGAGGATTGGATAATCTTCGGTCCTTTCAGATCTATAACTTTTATTTGGGAAGATCCCACTGACCAAGTCTCTGGGGTGGAGAACCTGTGTGGCCTTGAGGCCACATGTGGCCCTCACATTTGACTCTTTGAAACCAAACTTCATAGAACAAATCCCCTTAATAAAAGGCTTTGTTCTGTAAAACTTGGACTCAGTTGAAAAGCTGTAACTAAGGACCTAGGTCACAAGTGGCCTTGAGGCCGCAGGTTCCCCACCCCTAGATACAAGGCCAATAGCTATTGCTTTACCTTGATTCCTGGCAAACCAGACTCCTCAAGCACCTGGCCCACAGCTTTAGCCCCAGGTGGTATGCCAGCCACAAGCAGGGAATCTTGGCCCCAGGCAGGAATGCTACAGATATCTTTGGTATTGTTACATGTGAGAGACATTTAGTTTTATTTCTGCTCCCAGGTAAAAGGGAAGAAAGGCAAATCCCCCCCACATCATATATACCCTGGCTATGACCAGTAGAAAACAGAAAACTGACAGGAAAGAAGCTTTATTTTCTGGGCAAATATCTCCATTGGCTGAAATGTTAAAAATGGCATTTTTTTTCATGGAGAATTCCATGGTGGATGCATAATTCATTTCTATAAATATTAGTCTTGTGTTTTCTGTCTAAAGCATATTAATACCTTGATTTTTTTGGTGGTGGCATCAATTTCCATATTCCTGAAAGACAACAGTTTTCTGACTTCAATGACAGAAATGTAAACTTCCTCATCTCCCTCCCTCACCCACCACATCTAGCAGTAGAGGCAACATGTGTTAGAATGCTTGACTTGAAGCAGAGAAATCCTGCCTTTGATCCCCACTAGTTGTGAGACCCTGGACAAGTCCCCTAACCTCTGTGTGCCTTAGGCAAGTCTTTAGGAATTATCACACAGAGCCTTTTCATAGTCACATAGCCTTAACACCTGGAATTCACTTGTGTTTACAAATAGGGCCATCCTAACACATAATCAGAATGGACCTCAAAAACCATCTTGTCCTAGAATATCCCTATCACTTGACTGTACAAAGCTTGATGCGCTATGAAAGATTATTTCTCTTGGGGTTCGAACCCAGGTTCTCTTAACTCCAAATTTAATACTCGTCCCAGTATAACAAGACATAACCATAAGAACATAGATTCAGAGCTGGACGAGGTATGAAAGGCCCAGTCTGGTCCTCTTATTTTATAGATGAAGGGACCGAGACACAAAGACAGTCTAGTGGTCTGAAATCAGGAATACCCGAGGTCAAAGCCAGCCTCAGACCCTTACTAGCTGTGTAATGCTGGGCAAGACACTTAACTTCTGTCTGCCTCAGTTTTCTCATCTGTGAAATGGGGATTACAGCACCTACCTTGCTGGGTTATTATGAGGATCAAATGAGATCATATTTAAAAAGCATTTAGTAGGTGCTGTATTAAGGCTCATTCCCTCCCTTTCCAAAGAGCTTAAATGACTTGTCTAAGGTCATATATCTCAAAAGCAGTAAAGCTGGGATTTGGTTTTCTTTCCACTGTGCCACCCTGCCTATTAAGGAAAACAGAGTCAAGGGCTGTACAAATCTATGATGTTGACCTAGGATTGAAAACGGCCAGATGCTTTCCTCAAAGTTGCAGGGCTAGTTAGCAGATTCAGATCCAGAACCCATTCTTTTGTCCCCTAACTGGAGCACCCACCACTCCATCATGCTGACTTGCAAGTGCCAGAAAAGAACTATGTTGACTAAAAAAAATACTTCCCTGGACTATAGGTGTGAAATGTTGTTGATACGTTCTGGTTGATTTTGCTAAACTGCTTCTTTTTTTCTTTTAATATTTTTGTTGCAAGGGCTACATGACTGGGGCTGGGTAGGGGAGAGGGAAAAAGATATTTAGAAATGAGTGCATTGTGGCAATAAACTAGATCAATTAACATCAAAACACTATTTGATTGACCTCCTGATAAAGCACCTATCACCCCAAAACAACACTGATCCCCCTCACCAATACACACACACACACACACACACACACACACACACACACACACACACACCCCTTAGACTAGGACTTAATTGTTTAGATATGCCCAGGTGTTTAATGATATGCCAGGGGGAGTGGGGTTGGGGGATAATATCCCAGCTGAATTTTTCTGAAAGTAGATGCTTGGTTAGGATTAGGTGAAGACAGCAGATGTGAATGATCAAGGTTATTACATTCAAATCCTTTTCTGAGATCATGTCTGAAACCAGACATATAGCAGCAGCCTTACAAGAAGAGGAGAGGAAGGAGTTCAGTGACCAGAAGAAAAGCAGAAGTGCTGGCTTTACAAATACTCATGAGACTTGCCTGATTGGACAGAAAGAATCTGGCCACAGTCTGAGACCAACAACAAGAGTCTGGACCTCATCACTGTTAGAATGTAGGGGGTGCATTGTATGAGGACTCCAGCATTAGAGTCAAAAAAGAGGGGCCATGGGTAGGAAGAAAGCACACAAAGCTGGACTGGGTGGAATTGCTTTGGGTGGATGACAAATCAGGCTGTGCTAGGAGAGAAGAATCTTCATGTCCACAAGGTGGCAGCAGAAAATCACTATTGGAAAGTTGATGCTGGCATTGGCAAAACCAGACCAGGGCAAGTAGAAAGTCTAGAATCTAGGCTCTAGATTCTTCTGATGGCAGCCTTAATCCCTAAAATTTAAAACAAAACCTCTCTTAATCCCCATTTAAAGAAAAGAAATGACTCTCAGTAAATTAGCATATGGCTTTGGGCAGTTTGAAGACATCTCAGTAGGAGCAGATGAGGAAGGATGGAGGCAGTGAGAAGCAGCGGTTTTGGCTCCTTTCTCAGAAGCAGCATGGTGTTTTGGAAGAAGCACTCAATCTGGAGTCAACTTGTATTGGAGTCCTAGCTCTGGCACTTACTTATTAGATAGGTAAACCTAGCCAATTTATGGTAGTATAGTGGATAGAGTCTAGGATCAGGCCTAGAGTCAGGAAGACTCATCTTCATGAGTTCAAATCTGACTTCAGATACATCCTAGATGTGTGACCCTGGACAAGTCACTGTTTGCCTCAGTTTCCTCATATGTAAAATGAGCTGAAGAAGGAAATGGAAAATCATTCTAGTATCTTTACCAAGAAGACCCCAAAGGGGGTCACAAAGAGTCAGACATGATTGAAAAATGACTCAACAATAAAAAAAACTTAACCAAGTCACTTAACCTTCAGGTTCCCCATCTATGAAACAAGGAGAATAAGTTTTATACTATATTTGTAACAGATGAGTAAGGCAGTTTTAAACATAAACATGGTCCAGTTACACACTGATTGGGAAACAATGAACTAAGCCATAAGGTGTCCTTATAGACTCAAGGATGTTTGACAGAAGTCCTGGAAAGGAAGAGGGTCTGAGTAGATCCTTCTTCCTTTGGGAGAGGTTTTATGTAAGAATGACGAAGATTGAGGGGCAGCTAGGTGATGCAGTGAATAGAGCACTGGCCCTGGAATTAGGAGGACCTGAGTTCAAATACAGCCTCAGACACTTGACACACTTACTTGGTCAAGTCACTTAACCCTAATTTCCTTTTCTTCCCCCCTCCAAAAAAATACATTAAAAAAAAAGAATGAAGAGGTTTGTTGTGAGGACAAAGGAGCACAGATAAAGAACTGGAATGGATCTCCAAGATCATTGAGCCCAAACTCCCTCATCTTACAGATGAGGAAACTGAAGCCTAGCAAGGTTAAGTGACCTGGCTAGGGTCACACAGGCAGTCAGCATTAGAAGCAGGACATGAACCAAGGTTCTCTGACTCTAGACCTACATTCTGATGAAGAATAAGGCTTTATATAAATGTGAGTTCATATTTTTATTATGATTTCATTAGTAACTCTGCATTCTTTCCACCAGGAGGTCCAAGCATATAAGTAGGAAACAGGTTTGCATTTTTTCAGTTTAGTTACAGGAGGTTTGCCATCCTGCTCATTCACTAAATGAGGATCAATGAAGTAGAGCTTTCCTGATTCCACTGCTTCCCTCATGGAAGGAAAGTTATATTATAAGCATTTGGGGGCAAAGGGAGAAGTTTGAGATTCATATGGAAAGATGGAGGGATGGAGGGAATAATTGGAGGGATGGAGAGAATAAGTATTTATATAGTGCCTACTATGTGCCAGGTGCTAATATTAACCCATTTGATCCTCACAACAACCCTGAGAGATAGGTGCTATTGTTACTCCCATTTTACAGTTGGGGAAACTGAGTCAGACAGCAGGTAAATGATTTGCTTGGGTTCCACAGCTAGTAAGTGCCTGAGGTCCAGTGAGGACTCAGGTCTTGCTTACTCCAAGCACATCACTCTATCCACTGTGTCTAGCTATTCACATTAAGTGAGTCCCAAATAAGCTAAGTCCCAATTGTTTGGTCTGTTTCTCTATGATGTCTCTCAAACAGGAACTTTCTCTCCAACCTAATGGTCAATGTACAGAATCCCAACAGCATTGATTTTCTTTTCAGTCTTACTTGAAACCTCTCGCAGGGAAAGATCTATCAAGATCCTCCTTCTCCTTTTCAGAACTTCTGTCAAACATCCTTGAAGCTATAGGGAGACCTTGTGGCATAGTTCATTGTCCCCCAATTAGTGTGTGGCTGGACTGTTTATATTTAAGACTATCTTGCCCATCTGTTACAGAGTGATTCATAGGACTTGACTAAGTATATAGCAATGATCAATTTTTGATTTACAGTCAATACAAGAATATTTATTGAACCTTAACTCTACAGATAAAATAAGACCTCCCCTCAAAGAAATAATACATACACACATAATGATAGCACACTGGAAATTGTGGTTTATACAAAGGAGAGGCTAAAAAATATTCAAAGAGAGTTCATAGGAGTGAGAAATGATTTCCATTGGGGATAAAGGGAGGGAATCATGTCAGGCTTCATGGAGGATGAGTTGGAACTTGAAAGAAGGGATGGATTTCAACAGTCAAAAATCAAAGGGGAGAATATATAGGCACTGGGGTATAGAAATCCATCTTGCCCTATTAAAAAGTTAGGGGGGATAGGGGAGAATATAAGAGAGAATAGATTGGGGGAAGGGGTATTCAGTAGGCTTGCTATTCTGGGGTGGGGGAGGCTAGGGGAGAGACGGTGAGAAAAATTTATAACTCAAAATCTTGTGGAAATGAATGTTGAAAACAAAAATAAATAATTTGGAAAAAAAAATAAAGAAAAGGAGGTTAGAATATCTAGTATCACCTAAATGGGAAAAGTCAGTTTTATTTAGGTTTATTATCACCACTTGAATATTGAGAATATCTTGAAAGACATGCCGGCTTTGTTATAAATAATTTATTTGATTTGCATTGTCTTGAAATTGACTACTCAATGTATTTAGATGTCCTATCCCAGAATCCTTTGCTACCATTGAAATTATTTTGGCAACTTTTAAATGAATTTAGTTGTGTGTAAGGGGTCATCATCTTATAAAAAGTGTTCTGTTAATAAGTGCCTAGCAAAATCTCATCACCCTAGGAGAGGAGTGAGCAGCTAAAAGAAAATAGCTAGTGTGATAGTTTTTCACTTGGCTTTAATAAACACTTGTAATAAAATGTAAAAAAAAAAGAAAATAAAAGGAGAGGGCATCCCCATTGCAGTGGTATTCTGGATGGTGTCCTTGTCTTAATTCTCTCTTCACTCCAATCCATCCTATCTTTAGCTATCAAGGTGATCTTCCTAAAATGTAGGTCTGACCATGTCATCCCCTATTCAATAAACTGCAGGTCAGTCCTTGTATCTTCAGGGTCAGATAAAAGACTGTCTGTTTTAAAGCCCTTCAGAATCCATCCCCCTCCTACCTTTCTAATCTTCCACACACTACCTACCATCCAGTGACAATGGCCTCCTTGCTGTTCCTTGTTCAAGATATTCTATTCCCTTGATATTCTGAGTTTTCATTTTTTTTTAAAAATAAGTCTTACCAATGTATTTTTATGTCACTATAGTTTCCCCCAGTATACCGCCCTCAGAGGGCCATTCTGTATAAAAAATATTATTTAAGACTTAAAAAAAAGAAAAAAGGAGAGAGAAAAAATCAGTACAACTGATCGAGAAATAGAAAAAAAATCTGAAATATGTATAATGCATGATATCAGTGAACCTCTCACCTCTAAAAAGGGCTGGGGTGTGGGAATGCCTTCTCATATCTCTTTTTTCTGACTCTGCATCTTCACTGGCTGTCCCCGATGTCTGGAACTTTTTCCTTCCTTACCTCCATGTTCTGGCTTTCTTCAAATCCCAACTAAAATCCTGCCTTCTGCAAGAAGCCTTTCCTTACCTCCTTTACTTCTAGTGCCTTCCCTCTGTTGATCACTTCCAATTTTTACTGTCTATAACTTGTTTGTATGTAGTTGTTTACATGTTGTCTTCCCTATTACACCATGACCTCCTTGAGGGCAAGAACTATTTTTGCCTTTCCTTATATCCCAAATACTTACCATACTGCTTGGCTCATGTTAAGCTTTTTGTTTGTTTGTTTGTTTTGCCTTTTTTTTTTTTTGGAGGGCAATTGGGGTTAAGAGATTTGCCTAAGGTCACATGGCTAGTAAGTGTTAAGTGTCTGAGGTCACATTTGAACTCAGGTCCTCCTGACTCCAGGACCAGTGCTATATTCACTGTGCCACCTAGCTACCCCTCATATTAAGTTCTTAATAAATAAATGCTTTTGGATAACTTGAATCTTTGCTAGGTATGGGGGATTATGTTCCCAGACAAGAGATAGCAAGACCAGAACTGGGGATAGTGAGCAGTCCAGTTTGTCTGGAATATAGGGTAGCATGAAATTAGGCTGTAAAGGCAGATTGTAGTTTGATTGTAAGGGTCATGGATGTCAGGTTAAGGAATATGTTACAGTTACTTCCATATTGTGACTTTCCCCATCACAGTTTTCATATAAAATGGGTCAGCATAAAAAAATTAAATGGGAATTTTGGGGAGTTTTGTAGAAGCTGCAGACAACAGACAAAAAGGCCAGCAGATGACATAGAAAAAGTTTAGAAATTCAGAAATGCATAAAATATATGTATAGTATCATATGATATAAATATATTTTATCTCTTAATATCATAAATATGCACAATTTCTTCTCTGTTAAAAATGAAGGGCCAAAATTTTTACATGGATTTTCCAGATTGTTGGGGCACTGCACCCCTAATCCCCACAGTATGGAAGGGTTAACTGGCAAGTATTGATTAAGAACCTACTATATGCAATGAATTGTGACAGGTGCTGGCATACAAAGATTAAAATAATTGGTTTCTTTTCTTTTCTTTCTTTCTTTTTTTTAAAAAGCAATTGGGGTTAAGTAACTTGCTCAAGGTTACATGGCCAGTCATTGTTTATGTGTGGGTGCTCATTTTCTGAGGCCGGATCTGATCTCGGGTCATCCCAACTCCGAGGCCAGCGCTCTTACTCACTGCGCCACCTAGCCACCCCTTTAGGGCAATTGGGGTTAAGTAACTTGCCCAAGGTCACACGGCTAGGTTTTTTTTTGTTTGTGTGGGTTAAATGTCTGAGTCTGGATCCGAACTCAGGTCCTTCTGACTCCAGGGCCGGCGCTCTACTCACTGCGCCACCTAGCCATCCCGGTTTCTTTTCTTAAGGAACTTATGATTTAGTAGAGGAAATGACATATACAAAAATGACCAAAATAAGAAAAAGATTAGGAAAAGTCCATGAAATGTATTTCCCACAAGCTATGAAAATTCATGGGAGGGAGAGATGACTTCTAGTTGAGGGAACTGGGAAATGGAGGTGGTGACATTTGAGCTGGCTCTTGAAGGATGGCTAGGGCTTCATTGGGCAGATTTTGGAGAAGGATAGAAAGACATCCTAATCTTAGCAAAGGCATGGATGTAGAGACTTCTTCTAAGGTAGATAAAGAGTCCAAGGAAAGGGAGCCTGGAGTATAAGGAGGGAGATAGCTTGAGATAAAGTTGAAAAGGCAGGGTACAGACAAATTGATCATAATAGCTTTGAATTTTAAATCAAGGTATTAAGAGTTTCTTCTGTAGACAATGGGAGGAGCCACCAAAAGTTTTTGAGTGGCAAGTGACATTATCATAACTATACATTAGGAAGATTAATTTGTTCCATATTGTTTTCCAGAATCATTGGACCAATTCGCAGCTCTGCCAGCAAAACATTTATGTATCTGTTTTCTTGAAGCCCCTCTAACATTTGTCATTTTCCTTTTTTGGTCAACTTTGCTAATCTTATTGTTATGAGGTGGAACTTCAAATTTGCTTTAATTTGTGTTTCTCACCTTATTAGTGATTTGGAGCATTTTTCATTTGGCTGTTGATAGCTTGCCCCCAAAAGTTACTAAACTGTATATCTTTTAATCTAGCAACGCCATTATGACGTCTATATCAAAGTAAGATCAAAGAAAGAGGAAAAGGACACACATGTAAAATATTTATGGTAGTTCTTTTGATGATAACAAAGAACTGCAAACTAAGGGGGTGCCCATCATTTGGAGAATTTGAGCAAATTATGACATATGAATGTAATTGAGTGCTGTGGATTATCTACAGTTTTATCTTGCCTATATCTTATTTGTACAAAATTGTTTTCATCTTGTCTCTCATAATAGATTGTGAGCTCCTTGAGAGCATGAATTATCTTTTGCCTTTCTTTGCATTTTCAGTACTCAGCACAGTGGCTGGCATATAGGTGCTTAATAATACTTACTATTATATCATAAGAAATGATTAATAATACTTACTATTATATCATAAGAAATGATTAGAAGGACAGTTTCAGAGAAGCCTGAGAACTGATGCAAAGTGAAGTGAGCAGAACTAAGGGAACAATTATATGGTAACAACAGAACGACTTTGAAAGGTTTAAGGAATCTGATTTATATGGTAACAGAACGACTTTGAAAGGTTTAAGGAATCTGATCAACGCAATGAGATGCCATGATTCCAGGGTATCAGTGGTGAAGAATGTTACCCATCTACTGACAGAGAGGAGAAATGGGTTCAATTGGGCAAAGAACCATAGACTTAAAACTGGAAAGAATGTTGGAAGTCATCCTCATGAAGGACATAACTAAAACCATAGGGGTACAGAAGATCAATAATGGAGAAGGTACAGAGAGAAGAGAAGCAGATCCAGTTGAGTCTTGTGGAATACCTTATATTAAGGGGGAAGGGAGGAGAGAAAAGGAAACAGTGGAGATTGAGAAAGTGAGTCAGAAGGGTGAGAGCAAACCAGAAGAATGAAATGTCATGAAATCCAAGTGAGGAAAGCATTTTAAAAAGGGTAGTCATCTACAATGTCAAATTCTGTAGAAAATCTAAGGAGAAAGAGAATTTAGAAAAAGACATTTGATTTAGGGATCAATAGGTGCCCTTTAATAGAACAGTTTTAGTAGAGAAGGGGTAAAGAAGACAGTTTTCAAAGGGTTAAAGAGGAATATGATGAGAAAGGGTAGGCAGAAGTATAAATTATGATTTGGGGAAGCTCGGCAGTGAAAGGAAAGAAAGAGATGGTAGTTTGAGTAAGAAAGGAGGCTTTTTTTGGTTTGTTTTTGTTTTTATTTTGTATAGGGAAGACCTTGCTCTGCCATTATCTGAATTCAGCACCCCATCTCCTGTCTCTGTACCCCTGTATAGACTGTTTCGCATGTCCAGAATAACTAGGCCTTCTTATCTCTGCTACTTAGAATCATTATTTTCCTTCAAGGTTTGACTATGGTGCCGCCTCCTATTGGAAACTTTTGCTCATCCTTCTAATTATTAATACTCTGTGATGTTGCACCAGTCTATGTAAATTTGTCTCCCAACAGATTTGAAGTACGTTGAGGACAGAAACATTTTGGGGGGGGGATGGGATATCTTTCTGTTACCAGTGACATAATAGTCATTTAACAAATGCTTGCTGTTGATTGCACACGTACAGTTAGAAAGGAAGAAGCTAGTGGAGGAGATTGAAGATATGAGGTCCTGGAGATGGTGAAAGGGGTGAACTTGGGCAAAGAGGAAAGCTACTTTTTCCTCTAGCATAGGAGAGATGAGGGGAAATGTTTATGTTGAGTGCAAATTTCTTTGTAATTCTAATGAGATCTTCTGAGAGGGGGGAGAAAGGGAGGAAAAGAGAAAGAGAGAAAGAGAGAGAGAGAGAGAGAGAGAGAGAGAGAGAGAGAGAGAGAGAGATGGGGATGGGGATGGGAGTGGAGTTGGAGATGAAGAGATGAAGCTTCTCTTCTGGAACAGGTGCGATGAGGAATGTGGTAGGTGGCCATAAGTTCTGTAGGTCATACAGGAATCTCCTCCCTCTCTCAGTCATTTTTGCTCTTGTTGCTTTTCTTCAATTTCCTCCATAAGCATAGTTTGGTCCTTGCACTGATTGGAGGTCTTAAGTCTTTCGAAGATGCTTGTTTTTATAACATCCTTGTTAAAATATAAATTGTTTCCCTGGTTCTGCTCACTTTACTTGGCATCAATTCATACAAGTCTTCATAGATTTCTTTGAAATCATCCCTCTTGTTGTTTCTTATGGCACAATAGTAGTCCGTTACATTTACTTATTGTGGTGGATAATTCATAATAACTGAGGAAATAATCCAAGTTATATAATTTATTAGCAAAACAGGCATAATAAATGGATCTTTAGACTCACTGGGAAACCATTGACTCTTTTAATATGCCTGTTTGTTAATAAATTGCATAGCTCGGATGGTTTCCTGCTTTAAAGGTGTAACTTCAATACATTAAAATGAGTCAACTCTCAGGTATTTGCTTTATGTCTGAAACCCCAGAATGTAGTTAGTTTTAACTTGTCAGTAAAGGATAAATGAAATGTAACTGTTAGGGAAACATAAGAAAGCTAACAATATTCAAGCCCTAAGGTATGATTAGTGAAATTTTGCTATTTGTGGAAAAATTTCTTGGGACTATGCTTTTGTTTTGCATTCTGATTACAGGGATTGTTGTCTGAATTGTCATGAAGCCAGTAGTAGAAAATGACATATGTTGCAAACTGAAAACTGATTATAGGTAAATATCTGCCATAGGGAAAATTGAGGAGACAACCTTGGCATGGCCTAAGGTAAGAGCCTCTTGACTCAGATTCCCCATTGTGCTATTTCCTTTCTGGACAGGAAATTTCCACATCTGGTTAATCCTGAGCCTGTCTTTGGTACCCTCTGGAACTTTAATACATGCCAGATATGATTTATGCCTGTCAGATATGACTCATGCCTGGAATCAGTGTTGAACTAGTTTTTCCCCTGTTATGGGATATGTCAGATTACTCTGTACCCTTGAAGGGATAATTCTCGATATTGTAATAATTATGACCCTCCTTTTCCTTTCATAGCAAATCTCTATAGTCAGGGTGGTGAGCAATAGAAGTTTTGTAAGTACAATACTAAATCTATTAATTAGTTAATAAATTAATACTGGAACATCTGAGTTACTATAATAGGATGCAAGCATGAAAACTTTTATAATTTTAATCTGTATCTGTGTTAAATTATAAAATAGTAATGATAGCCTCCTAAAGGGGAATTTAGATAAAATAACAAGATCAAGATGTAATGTAAAAGTCTTTTAATTAAGGGAGTGGTAAACTTTGAGAAAGCAACAAGATAAGACTATTATCTGTATGAAATATATATGTATATGTATATGTGTATATATATGACTGACTTCCAAATCTATCTAGCAGGGAGATTCAGGCTTTGAGTACGTTTTAGTAATAAGTTCTCAAAATTGAATTAAGGATTTTACATATAAAATTGTATTGATAATTGTAAAAAAGTGAAATTATTTTCCCAATTTAAATGATACATCTGATCATTTTAAAAGACAGAAGGGTTCCTTTTACAAATTAGATCCTTATTTTTTTAAATTCTTATTTTGGGTACAGGGTTTAAGTAAAGATAAGAAAAAATAAGTGGTTTATAAAAACTGAAATTCTCTCAAATTTGAGGCTTGGTAAACCAAATTTAAGAGATTATAGTAAATTGCATTGTCTTATTACTGGCAGATTTTAGCAGAATTAGCTGAGAATTTCTACAAGTGATTTATAACCACTGAAGCAGAGCCCCTTTCAGAGGTACCCTGAGCATGAGTCCTATTCCAGAATGTCCAAGAGAAGATATTTCCAGGGACCAGACAACAACATGGGACATCTGGGACTCAAGAAAAAAAAATCTAATGATTAAATGGACATTGGGAATGAGTTACTAAGATACAAGACTGGATGTTATTTAATATTGATGATCATCTTTGCATTGCTTTGGTTGTTTGCTTCATGATGTTTACATTTGCTGAGTTTTCTTAGTTACCTTGGTGACATGTAAGTCTCTCCTCTCAAAACTAGTCCATTGTGAGCCCTCTAAGTAGTTTGATCTGTAGCCTAATTTGCATAATTCTGGCTATGAATATATGAAAATTTATAGATTTGGCTTATACATAAGTGATTCTTGGGGGGAGTGGGCTGGTTCCTCCCTCATGAATCAAAAGGGAGAATTGAGGGCATTGTAGGAATTGAGTGAGCCATACTGATTCCATCTTGTGATTCAATTCTAGCTCTGTTCCTTTTATTTAATTATGGGTCTAATCCATTTTCTGTCTTGTGAGAAAACTTTACTAAATGATGAGAATTATGAGAAAACTATTGCATTCCTTGAATCTAGACATGCATGGCCAGGAAGTTGGGCCTTCTCTACCTGTAGTTTAGAGACCTTTAACTAAGCACCTAGGTTATACTAACCAGAAACTCAGTCAGATCCAAAGATTGATGCAAGAAATTTTACCACAATTAAACAGCTTAAGCAACCAATATGTCTTATCTGCAAACCGGTTCTGTACTGATCAATCAATTATTATTTCCGTATTCCTTTGATTGAATACAGACACTTGGGAGTGAGACATCTCTTTTTCCTATTTCAGGAAATTGCACTTGTTTGCTTGCCCCTTCCTGATTTGGAAATCTTTCCTCTAATTAGAAATAAGATTACCAAATTATACATCCTATTTTGTACCCTGCTTATTGTTATCATTTAATGCATAAAAAATCTGTCTCCCTCTATTTTCAGGGTTCAGTGCCAAGATGAGAACACCCGATCCTGATTTGTTATGCAGTTGGTTTGCATTTCTTAATAAATAGATATGCTTTAAAGCTGAAACTTTTGTTTCCTCAGTTCTTTCAGATTCCACTGGTCACAATATGGTCCTTGTTCAGCTATTCCCCAGTTGATGAGCATCCCTGTAATTTCCAGTTCTTTGACTTCTTTTTTTTTTTGCTTTTTGGAGGGCAATTGGGGTTAAGTAACTTGCCCAAGGTCACACGGCTAGGTTTTTTTGTTTGTGTGTATTAAGTGTCTGAGGCTGGATCCAAACTCAGGTCCTTCTGACTCCAGGGCCAGCACTCTACTCACTGTGCCACCTAGCTGCCCCAACCTATATTTTCTTTCACCTCTTTATCCCATAGTGCCCCATCCTCCATTCAATATTGATAACATTATCTTCATTTTCCAGATGAGAAAACTCAAAGAACGGAAGTGACTTGCTCCAAATTACATAGTGGCTAAGTTGTCATGGAAGCACATTAAAACTCTTCTTTTTTAGTTCAACTAGAAATATTGAGATAATATTTCTCTGGTTTAAAAGCCCTTTCCAGACTTGCCTCTTCCCTCCTCCCTCAAAGACCAAGGATCTTTCTTAAGGAAATGGATTAAAAGTAGAAAACAAAGTTTAACAAAGAGGTAATGTAGTTCAGTGGAAAAGGTACTGGGTGTGAAATCAGGAAGACCAAGTTCAAATCCCACCTCAAAAACTTATCTACTGACTGTATGACCCTGGACAAGTCAATTAATCTCTATTTGTTTCAGTTTCCTCATCTGTAAAATAGGGATAGCACCTACTTCACAGAATTGTTGGGAAGATAAAAATAAGGATTCTTAAGTGCGCTGATTCCAAAAGAATATAATGTATTATAGTTATATATGTATATGTGTATGTATCTATACATACACACATATATACATGCATACACACATATATCATACATATTATTATTATTATTATCAATTCCTGCTTTCTCCATTCCCTGAAACAATTGGTCTATGACCCATTCTTATCTATTCAGAAAGGGAGGAAATCCTTGTCATACTTGGTGGAGTAACCAAGGAAGAAATCTATTAGTGATTATTGTTGCAGAATGTTAATTCCTACCTGTATTTTTTTTTTTAAAGCAATTGGGGTTAAGTAACTTGCTCAAGGTTACACGGCTAGTCATTTGATTTATGCGTGGGTGCTCATTTTCTGAGGCAGGATCTGATCTTGGGTCATCCAAACTCCGAGGCCGGCGCTCTTACTCACTGCGCCACCTAGCCGCCCCTTTAGGGCAATTGGGGTTAAGTAACTTGCCCAAGGTTACACGGCTAGGTTTTTGTTTGTGCGGATTAGGTGTCGGAGGCCAGCTCCGAACTCAGGTCCTTCTGACTCCAGGGCCGGAGCTCTATTCACTGCGCCACCTAGCCGCCCCCCTACCTGTATTTTAACATAACCTTTTCCTTGTTCGAGCTTCCTGTAAATGGTAAATTATCTTGACGGAGAAAGATGTCCAAAAATGTGGTAGAACCATGCCAATTTCGACACATCTCTCTCTAAGCTGGGGATTGCTTGGATTTAGAATAAGATTAACTTAAATTGCTCCTGGTAGATGTGCTTTAAAATAAAGAGTATGGAATTAATATTTTTTTTTCTCAACAGTGGCAGAAAGGGGTTTAAATCAAACTCCCTTTATCTAAGATCAGTGATTTTTCCAGATAGTATTAATAAAAAAGGATATTTACCAAGTAGACCACTGCAGTTACCATAATGATCAATTACAGAAACCAGCACTTCTGACCAACCTCGGAGATCATGAATTTCTAATGACATAACATATTTATAGTGCTGTTCCGTAATATGCTGAAGTGAATTGCAAAACATTCCATACACAAATATATTCTTCAAATACAAGCAAATAAATTAGAATTTAGTGGCCAGAAAGTATTTTATTGGTCTTACATCCTTTGTGGAAATTTTTAAGCTTCAGACTTGCCCCACTGCAAAATGATTACAGTCTGTTGGAGGAACCCTTTCCAAAGGTGGAGGTCCTCCCTTAGAAAGCTCCTGTCAGCAGCCAGTGAACACCTGGGTCAAAGATGTAATCAGTATAGAGTTATAGGGAGCATTAATTTGTCCCAAAATAATCTGAATCCAAAGAATCAGAAGCTACATTTTAATGAAGAGTTATATTGCTGATTTTTCTGTAAATGAGTAAACCAAAAATAACTCCTCATATCCCAAGAAAAGTAAACATTTAACATCCCTATAGGGAGTGATACATGGGATAGGGAAATAAATGCCTATACTTCTTAAATGAATCTCAGCAAATATTTCCTCCTGTTGGCAAGACATTTGAGCTGGAAAGGTACTTTGAAAACCTCTAGGCCAGAAACCCCATTTTCCAGATGAGAAAACAAAGGCCTAAATAAATTAATTAAACCATTAGTCTGAATACACATTGAAGCAAGTATTTTTCACTTGCTTTATTTTTTTCATAGTTTTTTTTTCTTTTGGTCTGTTGGGGGAAGGAGGGAGAAAATTTGGAACTCAAAATTTTTTTTTAAATGGATGTTAAAAATAGCCTTTACGGGGAGACTAGGTGGCGCAGTGAGTAGAGCGCCGGCCCTGGAGTCAGAAGGACCTGAGTTCGGATCCGGCCTCAGACACTTAACCCACACAAACAAAAACCTAGCCGTGTGACCTTGGGCAAGTTACTTAACCCCAATTGCCCTAAAAGGGGGCGGCTAGGTGGCGCAGTGAGTAAGAGCACCGGCCTCGGAGTTGGGATGATCCGAGATCAAATCCAGCCTCAGAAAATGAGCACCCACACATAAATAATGACTAGCTGTGTAACCTTGAGCAAGTTACTTAACCCCAATTGCTTAAAAAAAAAAATAGCCTTTACATGTAATTGGGGGAAAAAAGTTAAGCCATTTATCCATGGTCTCACGGTTAGTCTGTGGTGGAGTCAAGACTAGAACCTGGTTATGTGTGATTCCTAGCCTAGTCAATACTCCCTCCACTGAATTTTATTTGGGATAAACAGAGTGACAGTTGCCCTAGAAAGAGAGAGGCAGGGTATTACTGTGAGACATAGATACAGATCCAAGAGGAGAAAATGGCACGTAAAAATGGTACGTGTGTGTGTGTGTGTAAACTTTTCAGTGGTAATGAGGCTTTTCCCAATTTTGGGTCAAACAAGCACACGATAAATGGAATAACAAATTATCTATGTCTTATAATGCTGTCACCCCAAGAACGTAATATTTGGGGGTTTATATGGTCTTCTTATACTTAGGTCAATGCTTAGAGTAGTCAAACGCCAGTTTGTGGGAAGTAAAGGAGAGAGAAAATGTAATAGGAGCCTAGATTTAAAGCTGGAAGTAACCTTAGAGGTTATGTAGTCCATTTTTTAAAAAGCAATTGGGGTTAAGTAACTTGCTCAAGGTTACACGGCCAGTCATTATTTATGTGTGGGTGCTCATTTTCTGAGGCTGGGACCAATACTGGGTCAACCGGATGCTGGGGCCCACACTCTTACTGTGCCACCTAGCTGCCCCTTCTAGTCCATTTTATAGATGAGGAAACTGAGGCTGAGAAAGGCTGTGATGTATCCAAGGTCACAAGTATAAGTGGCAAAGCCGAGATTTGAATGCATGTTCTCTGAGGAAGTGTGCCAGAGAATATTCAGGGAACCCAGAGCTCTCTCCACTATACAACCTGGCACCTAGTAAGGAAGGGCTGTTTTCCCTAGTTCACGTAGGAACACCAAATATTTGATTATACATCTTTTGGAAAGCTATAACGCTTATACAAGTGGCTTGAAAATGGTAGATACTCAATCATCAGTTGATTTCAGCTGAATAAAAGCAAAGGGATGAATGAACGAGTGGAGAGAACGGGATCATTCACAATAGACATAAATGGAGAAAATGCATTATCTGTGCCCTTCTCCTCATCTTCTGTAATTAGATTCTAGATAATTACTAGAATAACTCAAACTTCCATAGCACATTCCTTTCAAAGAGCCCATATTATTCTCATTTTTCTTTATGATATTCTGGTGACATAGGTATTGTAACTATTATTGTGTAACTGGAATGGCTGGTTCAGGTCACATGGCTCAGCTCTCAGCCAATTGGCTGAGCTCAGAATTAAAGTGTTTACTTCTGGTTATTGTAATAACACACAGACCTGAGTTTTGAAGGAAACTGGGGATTCTGAGGGGTAGGGGTGAGAAAGGAGTGTTTTTCCAACTATGAGGGACACAAACATTTCTAAGATCATTCACTCACCAAGCACTGGTTCTGTTCAATCATCCCCCCTACCCCTTTCTGAATTCTTTTCACATAAAAGGAACTCCTGCAGATGCAATCAATAAACCAACATTTATTAAGCACCTACTACATACCAGACACTGTGCTAAGGGTAAACAGTGCTAGTCAAACGTTGTTCCTGTCACCACAACTTTCGTATGTTGGAATAGCTCTGAAAGAGGTGCTGACTCTGAAGTCATGGGTTCTGGGTTCAAATTCTGCTTCTTTCTGATGCTTACTACCTAAATGACAGGCACATGGTGAAGTGCATAGAATGCCAGACCTGGAATCAGGAAGACTCATCTTCCTGAATTCAAATCTGGCCTCAGACACTTACTAGCTGTGTGACCCTGGGCAAGTCACTTCACCCTGTACACCTCAGTTTCCTCATCTGTAAACGGAGATGAAGAAAAAAATAGAAAAACATTCTGGTGTCTATGCCAAGAAAACCTCAAAAGGGGTCAGTCACTGAGTCAGACATGACTGAAAAACTAAACAACCTAAATGAACTTAAACTTCTCTTAGACTCAGTTTCTTTTTTGCAAAATAAGAGGGCTGACTAGATGGCCTCAATCTGAGTTCCCTTCAAAAGTTCAGATCTATGATTCCTTTAGTCATTGGCACCAACCTCTCCGACCTCAAGCAAAATTCAGGCCAGTTCTCTATTTTATCTGGTATCTAGTATCACAAAGGAAGGAAACAGATATTTGTTATGAGACTACCATGTGCCAAGGGCGGTGCTAAAGAATTTGCAAATATTTTCTCATTTGATGCTCACAACCCCAGGAGGGAGGGGGTATTATTATCCACATTTAACAGATGAGGAAACTGAGGCAGAGGTTAAAAGACTTGCCCTACTAAGTGTCTCAGGCAACTGGGTGGTTCAGTGGCTAGAGCATCAGGCCTGGAAGCAGGAAGAGCCTAGATGAAATCTAGCCTCAGACTCTTACTGTGTGACCCTGGGTAAGTCACAAGCCTGTTTGCCTCAGTGTCCTTAAGGACTCAGAGGCACAAGATTTGAACTTTGAATAGACCCAAGTCCTAAAAAGCCCATCAACTTTTTGTTTTGATCTGCATCTCAGAAGGTTTGGATGTTGATTCCTTGAGTGAGGTTCACCAGAGAGAACAATGGGCCCTGGGAGGAGAGGAGCAATAAGCTACAAGGACAGAATAGGCCTGGTAGCAAAAATAGAATGCGTTAGCTTTATTAGGTTCTAATGAATGCCAATTTCCACCAGCAAAATGGAAGGTGATGACTTTAATTGCATCATTAGCAAGGACTATTTCATTACATTTCTGGAAAGCTTCCATTTTCCAGGCCTGGACTAAAATATTCAATAATGATGAGCTAATAAGTCTTGATGTAAATTCCATCCTCTTACCCCTAAGCAGTAACTCCTGTGACTCCCTAAAATCCGTGGCCAGGTGGCACAGTGGAGTACCAAGCCTGGAGTGGGGAAAAAACCTCAGTAGACACTTATTAGCTGTGTGACCCTGGGCAAGTCACTTAAACCTGCTTGTCTTAGTTTTCTCATCTGTAAAATGAGCTGGAGAAGGAAATGGCAAATGATTCCAGTATCTTTGCCAAAAACAAAACCAAAAACCCCAGAGGAATCACAAAGAGTTGGACACAATTAACAACAGCAACATTTTTGAAATAGCCTGTTCCGCAGTGTGAGAGCCAATCAGAAATCTTGGGCTTCCTAGGATTATCATTTTAGGGTTAGGAGAGACTGATGGGGGGAAGGGCAATACAGGGCTCCAATCAAGATCAATGACCAGAGTCCCTGAGTCTGGAAGGAATTCACTAGGCTCATGCAAACTTGGAGTCGAGATTATAAAAAGTTTATTGTTACGCTTTACCGAGGGCAGGGGTTCTTAGGGAACCTGCAAACTTAAAGAAGTCACAGGTATAGTTTTAAGGAGTCAAGACAGTAAATCAGGTGTCAATTATGCTACCTAGGTGAGTAAGGATGGGATTAGGGAGGAGTTAAGGAGTGGTCAGTGCTTAAAGGAACATACACTTTTAATATCAACTGCAGGGGCGTATTGCCCATAATTCACTGGGAAACAGCCCAAGGGGGGGCTACCTGGAGGTGTGGTTTTAGACCTGAAACCTCACTAAGTCAGCCAGCGGTCAGGGCCAGCTGAGAAGTGCCAGTCTGCCACCAATCAGTGTCATGTTTGACAAGATGGATGTTGGGAACCAAGGCTAACAGAGACTCAGTATGGGTATAATTGGCTAAGGAGTTACCCTATAGATAGGGCTTTGAAGGATTCATGGTGCAGCTTGTTATTGTTCCAAGCAGAGATAAACATGAGTTGTCGGTGGGCAGAGTGCTGGCAGGGGGAAGGGGCAGAGTTAATGCTCTGAGGCTGGGGTGAGGGGATGTGATTTTACAGACTGCTTTTACAAATTGATTTTACAAACTGATATTACAGATTGATGTTACGAATATAGACACCAAGCACCCCATCAAGACCACAAAGATCTTCTAGGTCAACCCTTTCATTTTATAACTAAAACTCAAGCTATCAGAAAGGAACTAACTTCCCAAGAACGAATAGGTAGCAATTATTAGAGTTAGGATATGAACTCAGATCCTTTGTTTTTCCACTGAACCACATTAACTGTCCTGCCTTCTCATCCTACCCCATCCACTTGTTCTGGGAGATTCCATAGCCTCTAAGATAAATACCAAACTAAGGAATGTGGAATTTATCCTGTTGGTAATGGGGATTTGTGGAAGATTTTGAAAAGGAAGGCTAGGGTCATGAAGAAAGTGTTGCTTTAGGATGATTTTTTTTTTTTTTGCTTTTTGGAGAGCAATTGGGGTTAAGTGACTTGCCCAAGGTCACACGGCTAGTTTTCATGTTAAGTGTGTGAGGCCAAATTTGAACTCAGGTCCTCCAGACTCCAGGTGCTCTATTCACTTGCCCCACCTAGTCGCCCCTAGGATGATTATTTTGGTAGTGGTAAAATACATATAACAGAAGTTCACAGTATTCACAGACAATCCTTTTTGGCTTCGCTGACCAAAATGGCTTTGTTTGTTAATGATCATTATGTTCATGATATAAAAGAAAATGAATAAAAAAGAAATTAAGGCTGTAACCAGAGGGAACAGCTTGGGCTGGAAGTGAGGAGAGCAAAAGAAGAGAAAGACATGGAAAGCAGGAGAGAAGGGTCAGGATGGTGATTCAGAGGAGCATGCTACTCAGGAGTGAAAACGTTTTAACTGCAACCTTGGAAAAATCCTTCCTCCCTACCCCACTCCCCATCAAAGCACAGAGCATGGTGTTGATTCCTTCCAATGGCAGAGTCAGTCTCCATGGGGAGAAAACAGAAGAATCATTTGAGACTGAGATAAAAAAAAAAGAAGAACTCTTGTCTTTACACATGCCAAACACGAGAAAATGGCTTCCTTTTCTTTAAATCAATTATTCCACTATGGAATTCATTCCATTTCCTAACTAAAAGCCCCAACCTCCAGACATAAGGCTGGGGGTCTGAATGTTTCCACCTTTGGACTGGATGAGTAATTTTCTTTCAATAGCAATCCTTACAGAAATTAGAAATGCACTGGGCCTTCCTCCAAACACACTGGAAAGTCCAAACCCTGGTTTTAGGGGCCTTCTTTGCAGTTGATTAATACAGAGATCATACAGACACCTGCTGACCCAATATATGCACTCTCTTGGGACTGATTAGCAGTTCAAATTTTTGCCCACACTCATTAGCTGATCCAAAAGATGCTATTAAATCTTAGTGCCTGCTGTCTTATTATGACTTCCACATATTCTCAACCAATAAACAAATCATATTTCTAATTAACTTCTTTCAGTTTCACTACTCTATTTGTTTCTGCTACCAGTTATACAGTCTAGCTTTATTATTGTTATTTGAGACTCTTCTGGAACCTGCAGCTCACAAGCCAGATGTTTTCAGGTAGTTTCTGGGGACGGTGATCTTTGGTGATCTATTTGTCAGCTAGTGCTCACATGGCTCCACCTCCCCTGCGGGCCCTGGTTCCTCCTAAACATACTGGCTGGTTGGAATATACCTTCTGTCTGTTGGGTAGAGTTCCACGGTGACCACATCCAGGGAGTTCCAGGCTGAAATGGTCAGGCCATTGTAGAGACATAGCATGCCTATCATCATGGATTCACTGGTACCAAACCACAGGAAGAAGCAACTAATCCCAGAAAGCACCATAGAGCCACCTAATGAAAAACCACACAAAAGCAGTCATGTTTTTTTTTTCTCAGAGCAGATGTGTTTAGCATTTGATAATCACCACCAACAAATCCCTAGCACTTCACCCAGTACTTAGTACATAGTAGACTCCTTTTTGTTGTTTCAAATAATATTTTATCTCCCCCTAATAAATGTAAAGAAAATTTTTACATTTAAAAAAATTTTGAGTTCCAAATTCTCTCTCCTCTCTTCCTTCCCCTCCATGAGATGGCAAGCAATTTGATACATCACATAAAACATATTTCCATATCAGTTATGTTGTGAAAGAAAGACCAAAAAAGAAAAACGAAACATGAAAAAAATAAAAAAGATGAAAAATGGTATGCTTGATCTGCATTCAAACTCCATTGGAGTGGACCATGGATGAGTCCTTTGGAATTATCTCGAGTCATTGTACTGCTGAGAATAGCTAAGTCATTCCTAGTTGATCATAATACAATATTGCTGTTAATGTATACAATGTTCTCCTGGTTCTGCTCACTTTACTTTGTATCTTGCTCATGTAAATCTTCCTAGGTTTTCCTGAAATCAGCCTGTTCATCATTTCTTATAGCACAACATAAAAGACTTGATAAAAGTGAATTGACTAGCAGAATCCCTGCTAAGCTCAAGGAGAAGCTTTTTAGCTTTAGAAGGTGAGGACTGTAGTATCACCATGACAACAACCATCACCAATAGCATGCATTTGTATTGTGCCTTAGGTTGAACAAAAAGCTTCCCTTACAATGAACCTATAAGGTAGGTAGTAATGGAAATATTGTAAGAAGAGTGTTGTTTATCAACACAGGAACCCCCTCCATCGATGCAGAGCATGCTGGGACTTCATAAATAAGTCCCAGGGTGTCACCTGAGGCACAAAGACATTAAAGGATTTGTCGAGACTCACATAGTTTCTAAGTGTCAGAGGCACGGTTTGAATCCAGGTTTTCCTCACTTCAAGCCCTACTCTCTTATCTACTATACCATGCTGTCTTTACTACACATAAGTATTATTTCTATTTTAAGGGGGAACCGGAGGTGCAGATAGATCTCATTCAGTCGTGTCTGATTCTTTATGACCCCATTTGAGGTTTTCTTGGCAAAGATACTAGAGTAGTTTGCCATTTCCTTCTCCAACTCATTTTATAGATGAGCAAACTGAGGCAAACATGGTTAAATGACTTGCCCAGGGTCACACAGCTAGTGTCTGAGCCTGGATTTGAATTCAGCAAAATGAGTCTTTCTGACTCTAAACCCAGTGCTCTCTCCACTGTGTCGCCTAACTGCCCCTAGAGGGCACAGGACCACACATTCAGAGCAGGAAGTGATGTCAGACATTATTTAACTCAATCCCCTCATTATACAGGTGAGGTCCAGAGAAGGTCAGAGACTTGTCCCAGGATTAATCAAACACCCAGTAAAATGTCAGATGTGGGGCCTGGAACCCAAGTTTCTGACTCTTTGAGGGCTTCCTATTATACTTCATGCCCCCACTGTAAATCACTGACCTGACCTTTGAAGGATCAGCTTGCCCAACCAACTGGATTTCAAACACAGAGACTGTGAAATGAACATTATAAATTTATTAGTTATTTAAGTGGAAAAATACACATTGGTTATATGTAATTATTTTTCCAGTCTGGTAATGAATTCATGGGAACTGCTCCTGTGAAATTGAGTTAAATATGATGTTAGGCTACAATTATGCAGCAAGGACAAGTCTGTGGAAGGGATGCCTTTTTACCTCCAAGGCTTGAAATCCCCAAAGAAAAACCTGGGCATCAGCTAGAATATAAGAGCAGTTGTTTCCTTTTACATAATCCAGGCAAACACAGACATACCTAGCATGGTTAACCGTCCAATCCTGTCCATCAGCAGTGCAGATACAATGTTCCCTGGCAACACTGCCAGTGTACCCAGGAAGTTAACAAAGTAAATCCAGTAGGCGCTATAGTCATCATCAAAGCTGATCTGACATCCGGTTTTATTGTGCATAAATGTGCAGTTTTTAAATTCGCTGTCAATGAATTTATATGGCTCAAAATCTGTGGAAGAGAGCATCGAGGTGATTAGATATCACCTACTTGTGGAGTGATTAGGAAATATGCCGAAATTATTTGGAATATTGGAATCATAAACTTCCTCAAGGTGGTTGTTGTTCTTTAGTTGTTTCAGTTGTGTCTGACTCTTCATGACCCCATTTGGGGTTTTCTTGGAAAAGATACTGGAGTGATTTGCCATTTCCTTCTCCAACTCATTTTATAGATGAGGAAATTGAGGCAAACAGGATTAAGGGACTTACCCAGGGTCACACAGCTAGTCTGAGGCTGGATTTGTACTCATGAAGATAAGCCTTCCTGATTCTAAGCCCAGTGAGAGTAGGGATCATGTTTTACACATTTTTGTATTCCCCATAGTGCATTGCACACAAGAGATATTTGATAGTAACAACTCATTTGCATAGGACTTTAAGGGTAGGCTTACAAAGTCTTTTCCTCACAACTTGAGAAATGTATTTTCATATACTTATCTGTGTGCATGTTTCCTCCCCCATAGACTGTAAGCTCCTTGAAAGCAGGGCATTTTTCTGTGTGTGTGTGTGTGTGTGTGTGTGTGTGTGTGTGTGTCCCCAGTGTCTAGTGTGTCTAGCACATAGTAGGTGTTTAATCATTACTTTTTGATTGATTGAAATAGGTCTGTTACCTCCATTTTATAGATAAGAAAACTAATTAACAGAGAGTCGCAAGGCTAATTAATAAGTGTCACAGACCAGAATCAAACCCAGGTTTCCTAACTCCAATCCCAGGGTTCTCTCCCATCAACCATACTGTCTCCAATATTTATCGACTTAATAAATTAACTTAGGGAGGCTAAATGCCTCTTCTTTTACCATGGACAACTGCTGCTAATCTTATTTTTTTCCTGACAGTTTTACTATATTTGAATCACGTTGATACTGTATTTCTAATAGCAACCACATCGTCTAGTTATGGAGACTACAATTTGTTTCAAAATGTGAGATTGTGAGTTATACTTGTCAATTTGTGGGAACCTGAGACATAGAGAATTTGCATAACAATAAATATATGCATTGATATAACACTTTAAAGTTTGCAAAGTACTTCATACAAGTATCTCATTTTATCATTACAACTCTGAGAGGTTATAATATAACACAATAGTGTTATTATTATCCCCAGTTTGTGGATGATGAAACTGAGACTCACAAAGTTGAAGTGACATGGCCTGGGTTACACAGCTAGTAAGAGTCTCATGCTGGATTTGAACTCAGGTGTTCCTGAATCCAGGTCCTGCACTCTGTGCACTATGGTGCCCCCAGCGGCCTGATTGTTCTAATCATATAGTGAATTGTGCCCAAACTCCCACCCTAAGCTATTGTTTTATGTGCAGTTTTTCTATTATCCCTGTTATTATTGTTGCAAAGTTCTGCTGACACCATTTTCCCTGCCAGTTATCCCATAACTCTCATTTATTGTTAAGGTATTTTTGCTATGTAAGAGACATGAAAGATCTTGGGGTCGAATGTAATGGGCATGGTCTTCCCTGTCCCTGAATAGACCTGGGGGGAGTTTGAATACCTCTCCTGTTTTGAAAGTAAACTCTGTACCCTAATAGGCTGAATATAATCACATGGAGCCTGTGATGGAGGGAATTTGCTGAAGGGAAGCAGAGCCCACAGGAAGCTGGTCAAAGCTAGCCAGATGGTGGGAGAGAGAGAAGGTTGAGGCAAAGAGCTAGAGAGGTTTGTGAGTAAATATTGATCTTGTATTGGTTTGTGGGAAGGCTGAAGGATGCTGTAGCTCTCAGTGTTATTATGGCTTCTGAATATCTTTGGTACTATGATGGAATCGGCTTACTGACTTTGGGATTCAGTTTTCTGGTGTCTAAATAAATGCTTTAATTCTATCCTCTATCTGGAGAGTTTGGTATATTTTGCAATTGAATGTCATGTGATACTTATAGTCACGATCTTTATCGCGATTGTGGGTGCTATAAATATTGCATTGGCACTACACAGGTGGATCTTGAACTGGAATTTAATATTTATTGATTTTTCTAACTTCTTCAAAATCTAGCACATTTCATTACACATAGTAAGCAAAGAATACTTATTGACTAAGTGAATGAATCCAATTAGGGAGGGAGCAAGCATTTATTAAATACTTACTATGTAAAAGGCACTGTGCTAAGTGCTTTAGAAATATTAGGTGAAATTAGGTGAATCTAGGGCTCAATGTATCCTTGGATCCTCCAGAAAGCTTTGTCCAGCAATTAACCAATCAACAAATAGTTATTAAACACCCATCCTGTGGGATGTTTTGTTGTTGTTCAGTTGTTTCAGTTATGTCTGACTCTTTAGGACCCCACTTGGGGTTTTCTTTACAGAGATACTGGAGTGATTTGCCATTTCCTTCTCCAGTTCATTTTACAGATGAGCAAATGCGGTTAAGTGACCTGCCCAGGGTCCTACAACTAGTAAGCATCTGAGGTCAGATTTAAATTCAGGTCTTCCTGACTCCCGGCCTAACACTTTATCCACTGCACCACCCAGCAGCCCTTTGTGGGACTACAAATATAAATTCTACAAAAAAAGCATTTAACAACTGTCAAGTACCTCTAGACCCTAGTCCTGTTACTGTGACTGGGGGCACCTCCCATTAGTTGCTCAAATTTAACCTGTCTCCTGCTAACAGGGTCAGGGGTAGGTAGGAATGAGTAGTCACAAAACTGGACTTGTCTTCCTATGGTGCTAACCCACAGTGGGCTCTTCCCTTTCTCTTCCTGGGAGTACAAATGACAAGCGTGGAACAGTCTGTCATGTAGCAGAGGCTGCTCTAGGTTTTCCTATTGGTAGGGGCTGCTGCATAGGACTCATTCCTGCTAGATCATGCCATCCAAGATGGTTTTTTCAGGTTCCCCAGAGGATTTAGTTAAAAACAAGCAAATAAAAAGGGCAGGTAACACCCACATTTCCACAGAATCACAGATGTAGCACTAGAAGGGACTTTAAAAGTCACTCAGTACAACCCCCCCATTTTGTATATGAGGAAATTGAGAGCAAGAAATAAAATGACTCATTTATGGTCACATATATAGTAATTACGGTCTGGCATTTGAACTGGGTCTCTGATTCCAAGTTTTTCCCTAAATTATGCTGTCCACTGTTGCTTCAGAGGAAGAAAAAGGTATTTCACTTTAAGCAAACCCAGGCTAACAAAACTCAGATTTACAAAAGCAGATAAATTATTGACAAATTCTCTGCTTTTTACAAAAGGATTCATAGAATGACTTTTAAGTATTGAGCTCTCCAGTTCAGTAGAATCCAGTAGAATTATTTAAAGTTAATTCACATGCAACTTTTCAGGAATACACCCATTGGATAAAGTGAGATATAACTGTAAGACAAATATACTTGTACCAACTTTGGCAGTAAAATTGGAACCTTAGCCCAACCTGTTCTTTAAGAGTCAACCAATGAATTTGTTTTAGGTATTATCATTACCTTACACAGATACCTTATCCCTACACTGATTATATGCCAAAACTTCTAATGATTATTACAGACTGACCCAAATGATCTGCCTTTGATGGTGGTGGTGAGTGACATACCTGTGTTGTAAAAAAGCGTGTCGATAAATGTACAGTTTCTGAAGTAGGTATTCAGGGAAGTCACATCCTCAAAGAAGCAGCTCTTAAAAACGGAGTCTTTAAAAGTCACAGATTTGAACTTCATCCCCGTGAACCTGTTGGGACACAAAAGAGATTGCATCACTGATCTTGGCCCATGAGGGATAAACGCAGGTCAGAGAGATTCAGGAGGGACAGAAACTTAATGCCTGATTATTCAGGATCCAAGATATTCAATTTGTATATTTCCTTAGGTCCTTTCCTTCCTCCCTTGCCTGCTTTATGACCTAGTCGCTATTCAACAGTGCCTTCTTCCCTAAGAAGATAAAGATAAAATATAGACACCAACATTTCATTTCTCACCAACAGCTCTGGTGAATAAATTTGTTGGAAAGAAGAATGTGGGACTTGATTAAAATCCACGTTTGGGTTTTACCTTTGGATTTCAGTCATCTGGGCTAAGCTTTTACTATGGATACTCAAGCACTGAGTATTTGGTTGAGTGGTTACCACTCCATTATCTCCCCTTTTTCACTCTAATTAGAAGTTATTTGACCATTGAACAGAATGACAAGACAACATAGAAAGGGTCTACATAAATCAGAGATTCTTAACCTGGGATCTGTGAACTAGTTTCATAAAACATTTTCATAGCTGCATTTCAATATAATTGTTTTCCTTTGAAATTTTATATATTTAAAACTATAGGCATCACCAGATTTCTAAAGGGTCCCGTGACACACAAAAAGTCAAGAATCCCACATCTATTGTCTTTAAAAGAACACAGTTTCATGTTTATGACTTCAGGTTTCCCTGGAGAAAGGAAATGTGGATTCTGCCCATCTATATCAGGTACCACTGAGAAGAGCTGTAGGTACAAACAATTCCAGCCATGTTTTCTTTCCCACTACAAATGATTCAGCTTGTGCATCAAAGACAAAGGGGTAACCCAGTACATTTTGAAAAGTAAGTAGAATGATGAAACCAACTGAAAACATGCTTGGATGGCACTGATGGGAATGCTGGACAGATGGTGGTAATAATGTTATCATAATATTCTGGATGAATCTTCCATTCGCACCAGGGTAATAGAGACTTAGATGCCCCATGGGATCACTATTGCTTCTTGTTAATTTTCACAACAGAAACAAAAGCACAGGGGTTTCCTGGGAGTGGGATGTCTTTCTCCATCTCTTTACAAAATGCAGAAACTGGGGTATAAGTAGTTAAGGTCTTGCGTACATCAAAAAGGCTGCACTGCTCCTATCAATAGCAGAAGAGGTAAAGAATGCAGTTGATTTGAAAGTACTTCATCTACCATCCTGCATTTCCTTTTAAAGACACAGCAAACCCAGTGTATATTCCTTTCTTACCATATCATCTGGCTTCATATTTAAGCCTAACACATGAACCCCCAAAATGAAACTGGAGCCTTGTTACTTCTCCAAGATATTTTAATTTGGAATTGATTAGTTTCAGAGGTAGAGGGCATAGTGATTCAAAGTACGGAATGGCAATAAATGGCCCTGCATTTTTAGGAGAGATCAATCTTTTGAAATGGAATTGGATATAGAGTGGGGAAGCTATTTTTAAAAAATGAAATGGGCTAGTCATATTTTAAATTTCTCTACATTGAACAAAATCCTGTAATCACATCTACCTTCAGATGTGTATATTTTAAAGAAAGCATTCCAACACTATTAATGTAATCATCTTGGGGATTACTTTTGAAAAATCTTAGCTTTTTAGTTCTGCTTAGGGTCTTCATGGACATTACTGAATATGAAATTCCATGGAATCATTTACTGGGTGCTTTACACAGGTTACAATTTTAAAAATTCTTTATAAAAGAACTAGAATTGTCATCTAAGGAGTATGAAGTGTATAGGATTATAAGGTTTAGCAACATCATTTATTAAGTCACACTGGTTAAATAAGTTGGTTTTGGGGGTATTCAAATATTGCAAATCCATGTGACAGTAATATCCCATAGGATGGGAGTTCTTCACCTTTTCTGCATGTCATGGACCTATCCCTTTGGAACTTTGGGGAAGCCTATAGACCCTTACCTGGAATGGTGTTTTAAAATGAGAAAATAATTGATTGATTACAAAGGGAAACAAAAGTTAATGAAAATAAGTTTTTGGTTAGCTAAAATAATTTAATTAGTAAAAATAATTCTTTTTCCCATTCAGGTTCACAGACCCCCTGCAGTCTATCAAGGATTTCTTAGGGGTCTGTGGACCACCATGTTAAGAACTCCAGATATTGGACAACAAAGTTGACCCTGTATTGAGCAGATAATGGCTAGGTCCCCTTGCCTGACGTAGGTCAGACCCATTGTACTGGATTCGTAATCTTTCTTTTCATCTTGTCACCAAGACAAGGAATAGTGAAACAGATCCAGAGAAGGGAATGCTTAGAATCTCTTTCTGCCCTTTCAATCTAGCTTAGTCCTGAGGTATAGAAGAGGAACTCTATCTAGCTATCCCAGATTTACAGCTTTTTCATTTTCTAAAAAGAGAAGATTTAAATTGTCCCCTGCCTTTGCTGACTGAATGCAAATTTAAGTTATAATGGTGGTTATATAGAGAGTATGCTATACTTAGAACCCAGACACCATCTTAAACATGCTTGTGCCTCTAGGCCAGAATGAAGTTGCACTCTTTTAGAAAGGTAGTTCTCAACCTTTGTCTTAAAAAGATCTAGAGGACAATTAAAGTAATTTATGTAATTTGGACCAAGGCGACTAGTTACAAATGTAACTAGTAATAATGTAAAACTATTTACTAGTAATTACTAATGTAATAGCCCTTGCTATTGACTGGAAAATTTTCTCAACTGTCTAACATAAACTTTTTGTACGTAACTTAATACAACACCCCCTTTTTTCACTTTAGTGCAGAATGAAAAGCACCAGTTTATATATGTGTGTATGTGTGTGTGTGTGTGTGTGTGTGTGTGTAAATGCATAAGGTTGGTATTGTGACCTTCTGGTTGGTTTTTTTTTACTTCTTTGTACAAAATTATACAAGTACCTGCAGTGTCACTTCATCTGGCCTGTTTTCTCTCTCTATTTGTGCCCTTTGAGATTTTGTCCAAATTTTCCTTTCCTCTCCTATGACTGTTCCACTCCTTATTTCTAGAAACACACACACAGACACACATGTACACAATACCCATGCACACACACGTGTGTGCACACATATGCTTTATAAATTAAACAGAAGAAGAATTGATACCCCACATAATTTTATCTGTTTTATTGAGACCACCTAAAAGTTCTAACACTGAGCATACTAAGGGCTCACATTTACAAACTTAAAAGGAATATTCAGCATTCACTCTCACACTGCCTTAGCAACCTTACAATTCTCTTCCCTAGACTGGTAATAAATGCTTCTTGACCTGCCATGGTCGTATTCGATATTGGTGTGGATCTGATTTTCCAAGGTGAAGTTGAGAGTAAAATTGGACACTCTTTCTCTGCCAATATTTCTCACTTGGGCCGCGTATTCGTCAGATTGCAGATGCTTAATGACATCAGGGAACCAGACAGACAATCCATAGTACCTGTGGGGACAAAGAAAGCCCTGATTGTTAAGGACTCCAGTACAAGAGAGTGAGCTCTCCAATATGCATAGTCAGTGAGAGCAATGATTCCCCAAGGAAGGGTCTTGCTTCTTCATTTTAAATAATAAAAAAACTAAGGCCCAGAAAAGGGAAATGACTTTCCCAAGGTCATATAAGTGGCAAATAGCACAAGCAGGATTCAAACCCAGTCCTTCTACCTTCAAATACAACCCATTTCCATTATTCACCGCCCCCCCCCCCCCCTGCTTGTTACCATATAGAGTCCTCATATAAGGGTTTCTGGTTATGATTGAATCTTCTCATGTTCTTAATAATTATAAAAATATTATTCTGAGTTGACGTTTCAGGGTGTCAGGAAAAGGAGATATAGCTTATACCCTCCTAGGACTAATACTGATAATAATTGAAATCCACATGGTCTTTAAAGGGTTGCAAAGTGCTTCTATTTGATTCTCACAGCCTGTGAGGTTGGTACTTGTAGCAGCAACCACAGTGGCATACCGAGGATGGTGCTAGCACAGGTTCTTAGATCTGCTTTACTAGGAAAAACAGCTATTCAAGGGGTCAACAATATTTTTTAATTACATTCACTAGTTCAGGGGAAAAGTCAGCATCCTGAACTTCAGAGAAAATATAAACAGAGAAATTAGGGCAGCTAGGTGGCACAGTGAGTAGAGTGTGGCCCTAGAATCAGAAGGACCTGAGTTTGGATCCAGTCTCAGACACTTAACACATACAAACAAACAAACAAAAAAAACCTAGCTGTGTGACCTTGGGCAAGTTACTTAATCCCAATTGCCATCTAAAAAGCAAATAAACAAACAAACAAATAAAAAAATAAAATAAAATAAACAGAGAAAATACAAGCAGAGAAATAAAGACGAAAAGACAGGGTTTCTATTGAGAAATTAGCACAGATCAACAGGCAGATACAACTATCTGACCAAGGCAATACATACATAGTTACCAGAGAGAGAAGCACCAACATCTGGGCTTCTCAAAACTGGGGGGCTCCTTAACAGCTATCTAGAGCCTCATCTGGTCAAATCACAAGAATACTCTTCCAATGAGTGAGCCCCCAAAGCAAAACGCTAACCCTGGAGTATATATACCCTTTTTAGAGCTAGAGGGCATCATAATCCTCGAGACTCAGTGCCTAATTAGAAATTAAGAAAAGGTGTGAAAGCCTTCCCACAAGCAAGCCTCCCCTAAGCAAGCTTCCCTTCATGGGGTCTACATGAGGCCTATTAACAGGTGGGGAAGATCTTAAATCCCATTGACATTACAATGCTATAGGTGTTATTGGAACCTGAGGCTCAGATTGGTGAATCAATTTGCCCATGGTGATGAAGGTAAAGTGCCTCTCTACTCTCTACTCAGTCACTTGCTACCCTCTTGCTTTTAAAAGAACAAAGAGTACAAATGATTCTGATGGGTAAAAGGCATTTTGAAGCCCCCTGGCATATTTCCACACTGGTCAGAGGTGCTCTGCCAGAGGCAAAGATTCTCATGAAACCCTGTGTCTCAGGATGTTATGTCAGCTCCCAGAATCATACAGTTAGGTGATACTTGTAACATACTGTGTAAACCTTAAAACTCTACATTGTTGTTCAGTTGTTTCAGTAGTATCTGACTCTTTGTGACCCCATGTGGGGTTTTCTTAGCAAAGATACTAGAGAGGTTTGCCATTTCCTTCTCCAGCTCATTTCACAGATGAGGAAATGGAGGCAAACAGGGTTAAGTGACTTGCACAGGGTCACACAACATTTTTTTTTTTTTTGCTTTTTGGAGGGCAATTTGGGATTTAGTGACTTGCCCAAGGTCACACGGCTAGTGTGTGTGTGTGTGTGTGTGTGTGTGTGTGTGTGTGTGTGTGTGTGTGTGTGAAGTGTCTGAGGCTGGATTTGAACTCAGGTCCTCCTGACTCCAGGGCTGGTGCTCTATTTTTTTGCACCACCTAGCTGCCCCAGGTCACACAACTTTTAAGTATCTGAGGCCAGCTTTGAATACCTAAAGGTGTCTTCCTGACTGCAGGCCCAGTGCTCTTTCCACTATACCACCTAGCTAACTGAAAAGCACTGAATAAATGCTAGCTCTTAAAATGCTAACTGGCTGAGACAGAGAAGGGAGAAAAGTGGGACTACTGTTGCATAAATCTTGTTGGGTAGAATACTGGTTAGGTCCCAGGGAAAGACGGCTCCCTTGCCAGTCCTCTGGCTTGGGCCAGTAGGATGTTGAGTGAGCTCTGGTCAAGTATAAGTGAGGCACCTCCAGAAGTACATTAACTTGGGGCCCAGTGGTTGGCTGTTGCAATTCTCTACCACACAGCCCCAAATACAGTTTTGCAGTTACTTAAACAACAAATTAGGGAAGACGATAACTTATAATTTTCCAACAACAAATGGGATTCATTCAAAAGCAGATGAAATTCCTCCCCCTGTCCCTTGCTTTCCCTTTCTTCAGCATTCTAATTTAGCAGATGGTAAATTTGGTGGCAAAAAAGATCATTTTCCAAATGTTACTGGGTTTTGCCCTCCCATGATACATGAAATATGTGAAATTATCAGATAGCTGCTTTTGTTGAAACTAGAACTATTCACACATTAAAATGAAAAGAAAAATAAAACATTCACAGCTACAGAGTGTGTCTATGCCACCAAGCGATATGAAAGTTACCATAAGAATGGAAAAGGCATAAGGAAGAGAGAATTCTTATTATTTTTTTTCCTCTAAGAATCCGAATGACTCTTACCCAAAAGACAAGGTGAACCAAACTGCTGTCAGCTTCAGAGTATTCTCCTTAACTGGATAGTTAAAACATCTCATAAAAGTCAACCAGATCTGTGAAATATTAGCAAGTTAGTTTCTCTAATACAATAGTTCAACAAAAACCAAGATGAATAAAACTTGAAGTGACGTACTTAGACAACGGGGAGACTAGGTCTGGGTAGACTGGGCTCTCCTTGATCATGTTTGGTTAAAATTAAAATGGAAAAGGGTCTTAGGTCAAGAAACTAGGTAATGAATTTTCATGTTCTCAATATTTGAGACTGGTTTCTTCCTTAGATATTTGAAGTTTACAGTCTGTCCCAAATCACTGCTCAAAGACTCACCTTTTTCAAAGGTAGGAACCAATTTTCATTCTTCTCTGGTCTCTACTGTTCTCAAGGGTAACCCAACATTTTAGTAACATAGGAAATGGAATGTACCTTATCTGGTTCAAATTCTTTAAATTATATATGAAGTAATTGACTTGAAAAGATGGGGTAATGAATCACTCCAGGTCACATAGGTAACACCTAGCAGAATGGGACTTTGAATCAGGGTCTACCAATTACCTGAAACTATTTCTGGAATCAGGTGTAATGCATCAGCAGGGTGTGTGGACCTGAGACTCAGTGCTATATCTATCTATTACTATTCACTTTTCTTTTGGGTTTAGGACCTATGGATTTATTGGTGTGGGAAACTTCTTTTATGGAAATTCCCTCCACAGATACAGATTGAATTGTTAAAGTCATAATGCCAAGAAAAACAAACATTCCAGATGTGGTTCATTACTTACTCCATACAATTCTGTGCGGATTCGAACAAAGCACCTCTTGTACCAGGTCCCTGTGTCACTCTCAATTTCGATCAATTCATCAATCTGCTTTGGAGTTTTGATTCTGTTCACCTGTAAGGAGCAGTAGAGCAGAAAGTGCTGAAATTTTTTCCTTTTCTGGTTGAAGTTCACAGATGTTAAATATATGTGAATTTCACAATCTGTGGACATCTAGGACCGCCTAGAAGTAAGTGTGCAAATCAAACCTGCTCTGAGGGGGATTAAATTTTCTGGCATGGAGGGGAGAGGAGCCCAAGTTCATCAGACATATAGCATTGATGGTCCCATTTTGTGCTGTTAAGTATGGTGAAGGGAAGGAACAATTGCCAAGGCCAGTGAACTGGAGAATGCCTGGAACATGTTGGATTGAATAAGATTTGCAGGAAAAACCTCTTTTGACAAAAAATTGTTATCTCATTGTAGCCTCATAACCATCCCATGAAGATTTCCACTTAAAATATTTTTTAAACTTAAAAAAATTTTGAATTACAAATTCTCTCCCTCTCTACCAACCTCTACCCTGACCACTGAAAATGATCAGTTATACATGTGAAATTGTGCAAAACATCTTTCCATATTAACCATATTGCAAGAAAAATAAAAAGTGAGGAAATTATATTTCAATTTGCACTCAGAGTTCATCAGTACTCTCTCTGGAGGTAGATGGCATTTTTTTCATGATGAGTCCTTTGGAATTGTCTTGGATCATTGTATTGGTCAGAGTAGTCAAGTCTTTCACAGTCTATGATAATTACAACATTGCTACTACTGTGCATAATGATCTCCCAGTTTTTCTAACTTCACTTTGCATTGGTTCATATAGGTCTTGTTATGTTTTGTCTACAACCAAATCCCCTCTCTTGTCATTGCTTACAGCACAGTGGTACTCCATCACAATCATATACCATGACTTGTTTAGCCATTCTCTAATTGATAAGCGTCTCCTCAATTTTCAATTCTTTCTACCACAAAAGGAGCTGCTATAAATATTTTTGTACATATAAGTCCTTTTCCTTTTTCTTTAATCTCTTTGGGATATAGACCTAGTAGTGGTATTGCTGGGTTAAAATGGATACACAGTTTTATAGCCCTTTGGGCATAGTTCTAAATTGTTGTCCATAATGGTTGGATCAGTTCACTTCTCCACCAGTAGTTCATTAGTATACCTACTTTTCCTTCATCACCTCCAGCATTTGTCATTTCCGATAGGTGTGAGATAGTACCTCAGAGTTGTTTTAATTTGTATTTCTCTAATCAATAATGATTTATGGCAGTTTTCACATGATTATAGGTAATTTTGATTTTTTCTTCTGAAAACTGCCTGTTTATCATTTAACCATTTATCAATTGGAATGGCTCTTATTTTTTAATAAATTTCACTCAATTCTATGCTCAGTATATATTTGAGAAATAAAGTCTTTATCAGAGAAAGTTACCATAAACTTTTTTGATGTTACTTCATTGTCTTATGGTACCTTTTAGAAAAATGTAGTTTCCCTGATTACCTCTTTTAAAAAATTAGGTTTATTTTTGCTTTTGCTTTGTCTGAGATCACTTTTGCTAACCTTGCCTTTTTTACTTCAGCTGAAGCACATTAGATTCTACTCCAGCCCTTTGAACTCTGTGTGTCTTTCTGTTTTAAATGTGTCTCTTGTCAACAACATATTGTTGGACTCTTATTTCTAACCCATTCTGCTGTTTCTGTTTTAGGGGTGAGTTCATCCCATTCACAAAATTACTGTGTATTTCTTTCCATCCCAGTTTCCTCTCTCTCTCTCTCTCTCTCTCTCTCTCTCATTTTGTTCCTCCTCAAAAGTTCATTTTGTATCTAACCATTGCCTCCCTTTTATCATTCCTGCCTCCCTGCCTTATTTCCTTCCCCTCCTATTTCCCCATTAGGTAAATTACATTTCTATACACAGTTGAGTGTGTGTATACATACATACACATACATACACATATATGTATGTGTGTATCTATCTATCTATCTATCTATCTATCTATCTATCTATCTATCTTTGAATAGGTTTTTTGAACCAATAAGTTCAAAAATAGGTTTGAATAGGTTCTTTGAACCAATTCCAGTGAAAGTGAGGTTTAAGCATTGTCCACTTCCCATTTCCTTCTCTATTTATAAAAGCTCTTCTTTATGTGCTTCTTTTATGCGAGAAAATTTCCCCTATTCTACCTCTTCCTTCCCACTTCTCCCAATGCACCCCTCATTCTTACCCCTTCATTTTTTTGGAGATCATTCTAACATAACTCACATTCCAACATCAAGTCACACCCATGCACTCTATGTAAACTTTTAAACTCCCTTAATAATGATGAAGTTCTTAGGAGTTATATATATCATCTCATATAGGAATGTAAACAGTTTAATTGTATTAAATCCCTTATTACTGCTCTTTCATGTTTACATTTTTTTTTGGAGGGGGGAAAGCAGGGCAATTAGGGTTAAGTGACTTGCCCAAGGGCACATGGGTAGTAAGTGTTAAGTGTCTGAGGCTGGATTTGAACTCAGGTCCTCCTGACTCCATGGTGGGTGCTCTATTCACTGCACCACCTAGCTGCCCCTTATGTTTACCATGCTTCTTTTGAGTCTTGTGTTTGAATGTCAAAATTTCTATTTCATTAAGGTCTTTTCATCAGGAGTGCTGGAAAGATCTTCTAGTTTATTAAATAGCCACTTAAAGGATTAATGATCCTTAAAGGATTATGCTCAGTTTTTGAAGAATAAGTGATTGTAGGTTGTAATCCTAGCTCCTTTGCTTTCTGGAATATCACATTTCAAGTCCTCTGCTTCCTTAATGTCAAAGTCTCTAAATCTTGTGTGATCCTGACTGTGGCTCTACAACATTTGAATTGCTTCTTTCTGACTGCTTAAAGTATTTTCTCTTTAATCTGAGAGCTCTGGAATTTGGCTATAATATTCCTGGGAGTTTTCATTTTGGGATCTTTTTTAGGAGGTGATTGGTATGTTCTTTCATTTCTATTTGACTCTCTCAATCTAATATAGCAGTGCAGTTTCCTTTCATAATTTATTGAAATATGATGTTCAGGCTCTTTCTTTGATCATGACTTTCAGGTCACCCAATAATTCTTTTTTTTTTTCCAGGAGAAAAGATATTTTTAATTTATTTTTTTCAATGAACAAAAATCTTTTTTTTTTTTTCCTGCATCCCAGACCCCCCCCTCCCCTGCAACTACCCTGGGGAAAAACAAAACAAAACATCTCACAAATATGCATAGTGAAGTGAATCGAATTTCTGTATTAGCCACATACAGATATCTATCTATCTATCTATCTATCTATAAGTTTGAGCCAAGTCCATCGTTTTACTGTCAGGAAGTGAGCAGCTTGCTTCATCATTGGGCAAGAGAGCTATCCTTAGGAAACAAAACAGGAGCATGGAGTATGTATAGAGCTGGCCTTCTTGGTGGGTTATACAGAATATTTGTATATAACCTTTATCTCCTTCAAATTAATCCTTTCGAAGTTTGGGGATCTGTTTCTATCCATCCATGACTCAGGGACTTCAAACCATCCAATAATTCTTAAATTGTCTCTCCTCAATCTATTTTCCAGGTAGTTATTTTTCCAATGAAATATTTCACATTTTCTTCAATTTTTCATTCTTTTGACTTTGTTTTGTTGTTTCTTGATGTCTCATGGAGTCTTTAGCTTCCACTTGCCCAATTCTAATTTTTAAGGAATCTTCAGTGAAATTTTATACATCTATTTCCATTTGGTCAATTCTGCTTTTTAAGGAATTCTCCTCTTCAGTGGATTTTTGTGCCTCTTTTACCATTTGATCAATTTTGTTTTTTAAGGTGTTATTTTCTTCTATATTTTTTTGTGTCTCTTTTAATCAAGCTGTTATTCTCTTTTCATATTTTTTTTGCATTACTCTCATTTCTTTTCCCATTTTCCCCTTTACTACTCTTATCTCTTTAACTCTTCCAGGAATTGTTGCTAGACTTGGGTCCAATTAGCATTCTTCTTTGAGATTTTTTTTGGGTAGCTGTTTTCACATTATTGTCTCCTGAGTTTATATCTTGGTCTTTCCTGCCATTGTAGTAGCTTTGTATGCTCAAATTCTATTTTGTTGTTCTTTGCTTATTTTTCCAGTCTATTTCTTTACTTTGAATCATATGTTAAAGTTGGATTCTGCTCATCTAGGGGTGGGGAGGCACTGTTTCAAGCTTTAGGCCTTTTCATGCTGCTGTTTTCAGAACTTGTTGTGGGGGGTCTGTAAGTTTTTAATGCTTTCAGAGTGGTTTGATCTTCAGAGAGAGGTGTGGTTACTGTTCTCCTGACCTGAACTCTGTTGTTTACCCAGGAAGAGCCCATGGACCACTGCAGATACAAGCCCTAGCACTTTTGCTGTGGTACTGTGACCAGGGTCTCTGCTTGCTTGTGAGCTTTGGGACTGTGACCCAGAATTGAACATGGGCAATAGAGTTGCCAATCAGCAGCAGCTGTACCCAGTGCCAGCAATGGGTCCCCTGTAATCTCTTTCTGACCAATTGTCCAACCTTCTTCCCATCTTTCAGCTGAGAGCTGCTGAGACTGCCATGGCTGCTGTGGCTGCTGCCATAGGTGTGGGCTCTGAATAGGCCTCTACCTGGTGCCACAGACTTCTGCTGATCTCTTAAGTTTTCTTAGGCTGGAAAAACGTCTCATCCAGACCTTTTGTTGGTCTTGTCTCTCCAAAATTTGATCTGAGGTGTTATTTTAAAGTGGTTTGGAGGTGAATGTTGGGAAAGTTAAGCTGAGTGGCTGCCTCTAATCTGCCATCTTGGCTCTGCTCCAGTTTCCATTATAAAGATGAGGAAACTGATGCCAAGAGGTTAGGTGACTGGCCCAATGTCACACACCTAATAAATATCTGAGGCAGGACTCAAAACCAGATCTTCCTAACTCCAAGTCACTGTACTACTTAACTTCCAAATATATCCAAACTGATCTTTAGCAAATATCCCCCAAAGTACACATTATCAAACAAACAGCAAAGACCATGGTCCTAGGCTCATAATGCATTGAGTAATATCCAAGATGTCTTTTCCTCCCTGGGTCTAATTTAGTTGCAGGACTAAAACACTAAAATGGTTTTTGGTGTTTTCCTCACCAACATTCTGTTATTGGAATGATCCCATTAAAAGGCAAGCACTATGAGTGTAGGCCAAATAGTTATGGGTGAAGGTGCTCAAGTGAATTAATTTCATCAGTATATATCAACTCTGATCCTCTTAAATGATTTTTCAAACCAAGCTGAGATTATTTTGGGAAGGAACACCACTGACCTAGTCATTTTATTTAGTTGGAAAGGAACAAGGACATAGGTAAAACCTTATTTTCAATTTGGAGACTGAGGTTTTCCCTGGGGAAAATGCCTTATCACAGCATCTAGGCTTTGCTGAATGACAGATTTGCATAAATAAGAAATGGATTTGAGTTAGGTGGGTAGAAAACACTGACTTTGCTCCCTTAGCCTACCTTTTGTTTGGATTCAAATTCATTTTCAGTCAAATCATAGAGGATCTTTGGAATGTATAAACTTGTGAGAACTGTAAGTTTGAGAATCATCTATAACAGACAGCTTTGGTCTCTGTCCTAGATGTAGGGTTCAGAAAAGGAAAGCTCTAATCTTAGGTTCAACCTTAGTGCCCAGACTAGCTTTTCTTAGATGAGTACGATGACTATAACTAAAGAGTTATTCTGCCTTTATCAGGGAGAGGTTCTAGTTACCATATCCTAGCTGACTGAAGAAAAGATGGCTTTACCAGCCCTAAAAAGAGGAGTCAAGAAGATACTGGCAGGAAGCAATGAGAGAGATTATGAAACAAGCCAAATAGTGTGCCAGTGGAGACCACCAGAGCCCAGTGGAGCAGAGTCCTTTCCTAGGGAGGAGGAAGTTTGGCAAGCAGCAGACCCAGTAAGTCCAGCAGAGTAACATGTCCATGGAGGCTTAGGTCCAGGGAGCCCAGGGTAGGAATATACTCATTCAGGAACAGGCCTAGTGAGATTAGTGCCATGTTATCTATCACCAGAAGACACTGGGACTCTTGAACCATCAAAGATATAAGTTGCCCCTTTACATGTATTCTCTATGTGTTTCTCTCCTCCCTCCCTACCATGGGTGATCCCTATTTCTGCTCTTATTTGTACTCATTCTCCTTGCTGCTCTCACACACATTCATATCCCCCACATTTCCAAAAAGGCTGTTACATTGCAAATATTACAGTGCAATGTAAATGTCTTTTCTTTCTATTTCCTCTGGCTTACTAGAGAAAGAGTTAACATATTGTGGAGGCTCACGAACTAGGGTTTTGAGTTGTTATGAGCCCACAGGTTACCATGAACCCAGGACACCATTTTTGTAGATTCTACAATTGAAAGGAGGATGCCACAACAGCTATCCATAAAATCAAACTGGCCTATCTTCCAATGGCAATCAGAATTAACCTGTCCTAAGTTCCATTGCAATCTAATATTATAAACCAAGAGTGGATGTTTGCATCTTAACAGACTTTTAATAGACAAGATGATATTTTTAACACAAGTCAGTTAGTGACTAATTCTGAGAATTAAAGGGCCTGTGGTAGGCTTGTAGACAAGATATTTTGGGACAGGTAGGCTTTTTGTCAGCTATCAAACACAGGCAGTTACCTCTTCTGACACTACGTGGGTCTGGCTCTATACTTAGGCATACCATTTCTAACTAAAATACAGAACTTGCATTTGCAAGCATAGTCAAATCTCAACTACTCATATATGACTTATTCATTAAATTCCAAGCTTTTATGCAGTAAAATTCATTTTGTAGATTCATATATAGTTCCATAGATTTTAGAGCTAAAAAAGTTCCTTAGAGATTATCTAGTAAACTCCCTTTATTTTACAGATGAGGAAACTGAGGCCCAATGACTTGACTAAGGCTACATAGGGGATAAATGGCAGATCCAGGATTCAAACCTGTGTCCTCTGACTCCAAATCTAGTGCCATTGAACTTTGTGGTTTTCCCATCCTCTGCTCTGACAGACAGGTTCTTCCAAGGCAAAAAAAAAAAAAAAAAGAAGCAATGTGTGGTCCCAATGAAAGACTGTGTCTATAGTTCAAAGATCAGTTATCATCAGTAGGTTGTCTACTGGGTGATAAATTTTTTGGCTATGACATATCCACAAAAGACATATAATTACAAAATAGTGTCAGATGTTGTGTGACTCCCTTATGTTTCCACAGGGACAGTGGGGAAATGACAGAAAACAGGGGAGGAGATACTAACCACCACAGTTATCAGACCATCTACAAATGTTAACTTTATTGTTGGCACACTAAAAATGAGATCTTTGTCCAGTCACCAATAGGCTTGTACACTATGAGATCAATTCAACTACATCTACATAGATATTTTCACTATGAAGAAAACCAGAAGCAAGGGAGGTATAATAGGGACATTGTCCAAATGCTGTTATTATATTCAAAATGTTAACTTATGGAAGGGCATGGACAAGGATTTGCAGGATGAGAAGGCATGGGACAGTTTGTCATTGCATTGATGGAGTACCAATAAGATTTCAGTTCCATTTCAATGTACTTTGCAATTTGCTCCCTGGTCAACTCCAGCTTTTTTTAGCAGTGCTCCTCATATGTCTTGGGCTTACATGGTCATAGACTAAGAACTAGGATGAATATGAGAGGTCATCTAGGTTATTGTACATATGACAAACTGCATCCCAGAGGGAGTAAAGGGCAAAGCCAGGATTCAAGCTCAGATCCTTTCATTCCAAGTTCAGTACCCTTCCCACTGGACCATATTTTAGGCTACTCTATTCTGAACAAACAAGGGAATAGATCAGGTCTATTCAGGAAGAAGGAAAAACAATGAAGTATTTATTATTAGTGAATGCCAAGAACCTGAGACCTGAGGTGGGGAAGGAGGAGTAACTGAGGAGCCATACTTACAGTGAAGACTTTCTCAGGCTGGCCACGTGCTCTCATATTAGTGTCATGGATTTGCTTCAAAATCATCCAAGCTTCATCATGTTTCCCAACCTAGAAGTTCAAGCACATGTGTGAAATACAAGACCAAATCTTGCCTTCCCTCATACCCAAATCAATCAATCAATCAACATTTATTAACCCTGAAAACAATCTAACTTGAGCCAGGGCATCTGGGAACTTGATTCCTCAAGGGTGTTGGGATGACTGCTCTATAGGAATCCTTCTAAGCCCCTGGGCATCAATTAAATAAATTCCCATTGTAGGGCTCTCATTACCTGGAAGAGCATCCTGAAAATTGCCTAGATTACTTTGAGGGACTATACTTAAGTATTGTGTAAGCTCTTCATGACATAGAACCTTGCCTCCAACTTTACTAAGAAGATTAAGTCCATTCATGTTTGAAAGTTTAAAAGAATGCACTATTGTGAATTGGTCTATTAAGTAGCAAATTGAATGGCAAGATAGGTGTTTAAGGAGGTATGGAAGATCTTTCTGGTCATGAGATAAACACTGAATGAACTACTTCCGTAAGGCAACTGACTTCTTAGTGGAGAACGCAAATGTTCTCCATTCTCCCCATTAGACTCGCCAAAGTCCTGAGTATCTAGGGAGACTAGAATCTAATTTCTGTGGCTTATAGAGTGACTGTTTTATAAAAGTCTCTTACAAACATGTTGATTCTGCCTCACCATGCACTTCCCCACTGGAGGGCTCCAAGTCACCAGGACATGCTGTTTGGTATTGTACTTTCTTTCATCCCTTTCCCCTTTCAGTACTTCAGTTATGCCACCAAGATCCATCTTCCAAGACTACTACTCTAGCACTCTAGTTTTTTTTTTTAATTTTTAAAAAATTTTTGATTTTTGGAGGGGGGAGGGCAGGGCAATTGGGGTTAAGTGACTTGCCCAATGTCACATGGCTAGTAAGTGTCAAGTGTCTGAGGCCATATTTGAACTCAGGTCCTCCTGACTCCAGGGCCAGTGCTCTATGCACTGCACCACCTAACCACCCCCCACTCTAGTTTTTTTTTTTTTTTAAGCAATTGGGGTTAAGTAACTTGCTCAAGGTTACACGGCTAGTCATTATTTGTGTGTGTGCTCATTTTCTGAGGCCGGATTTGATCTCGGGTCATCCCAACTCCGAGGCCAACGCTCTTACTCACTGCGCCACCTAGCTGCCCCAAACACTTTCCCATTTTTAACAAACTGACATAAAAAATGAACTTTTGGGTCATGGCTGATCATGTATTCGTTGGGACTGAATCTATTTCTGCACAGTGACTACCTGTAACAATAACAATTCAACATATTCAGCAATGACAACAGCAACAAGAAACAATAATATTTTACCTCCAACAAGAACCTGGGACTTTCCGGCATGAAAGTGAGGGCCACCACGGAGGAGACACAGGGAAGAGCGCAGACAATCACAAAGACCCGCCAGCTGTGAAACTGATAGGCAGAACCCATGCTGAAGCTCCATCCTGCAGAGGGAGAAAGGTAAAGGTGAGGAGTTACACTCTTTTCCCTTGGCTTGCTTGAAATCTGTACAGGGAAAGGAGGGATTATAGCCAAAGCTCCAGCAGGTGATGAGGTTTTTCTAGGAGTAGAGTCAAAATACATCCCTGAGTATACCATGTGCTCAAAGAGTCAAATCTGATGATCTGTTCTGTACATTATTCACAGTGACCCACCAAGCTCACCCACATAGATCGGTCAACACAAATGAGGGAGGGAATGAGTATGCGTCTCCAGTGAATGTGAAGCAACGACTATATCCCAAGACCAACAATTCATTAATTTAGGGTTTTTCTTTGGTTATGTATAACCTGCATTTATTTTTCTGCTAAGCAAATATATACACATATAAATTAGGTAGGATCTGTTATCTATAAATAATTTGCTTATTATAGTACAAATATATAATAGGATTCAGAAAGAGAAATTCCTTCAGAACCTAAAAGGAAACCATTGTTGTTGAGTTGTGTCTGACTCTCTGTGACCCCATTAGGGTCTTCTCAGCAAAGATAATGGAATGGTTTGCTATTTCCTCTTCTCGATCATTTTATAGATGAGGAAATTGAGGCAAGCAGGGTTAAGTGTTTGGCCCAGGGTCATATAGCTAGTGAGTATCTGAGGCCAGATTTGACTGCAGGGCTAATGCTCTATCCATCGAGCCACCCAGCTGCCCATTAGTCGGGTGAACTAATCCAGAAAGTGGTAAAAGCAACTTTAAGACAAAGTTCTGGATGAGAATTAAAGAGGTATACCAATCTCTAACAGGGAGCTTGGAGATTTATAGAAGCATGAATGAATTATGTGAAGCAAAATCTTAATTAATACACACGATTGGCATTTATGTGACATATTAACAATATAAGCCAAATAATCCACATATAATCCCTAGTGATCTATCTAAATAATTTTCAGTTTCATGGGAGTAAAGAGTGATACTTGAGGTGCCATGACTTCCTCAAGGTTACCAGGTTAGAGTTACAAATCAAATTTTTCCCTTATAGTTTTACAGACGGTCTCAATTTCAGTTATTGCAGATGGGAATTTATTGTTTAACAGCTGTCCAAACATCAGTGGAATCATGATGTATTCATCTTGTAAAAACAAAGTTTTTATGAGACTCTATAATGTTTGGCTGAAGATTCTGAAGTCTAGTGAATTCAGCTTCAAACCTTAGGAATGAGTAACTGCTCTGAATGTTTATAAAAGCAAAAATGTCAATATTCTCCAATTTCTAAAAACCAGAAGAAATCATAAGATAGAACACGGGAGTCTTACAGATAATTTTCTTAGCTTATTTACATACAAGCTCAGAACACCACACACAGAAAAAGAGCTTCTTAAAATAGCCCTTTTATTGGAAGTAATAAACAAAAAATGTCTTGAGTTTCCTGAACTGAGAAAATCTAATGTCTTAAATTTCAGGCTACAGTGGATTACATAATCATTAATCAGGAAGGCTTGAAGTACAAGGTGATGGGGGGTGGGGAGTGGACAGAGAGGAAAAGTGAAGGCAAAAGAAGAGAATAATACCCTTACTCCAGTGGAGATAATGAGTTCAGAAGGTCCAGTAGGATAATCTGGAGCCAAGGAAAGGAGAAAAACAGCACCATGTAATGGATAGAACAAGGGACTTGTTGGTAGTCTAAGTTTTACAAATGGCATAGTGACTTAAATACCTCATTGTAAATTCAAAATTTTCTGAGAACCCAAAGGGTTATTGAAACTGTAATAAGGCTAATAGCTACAATGGTCCCAAAGAAGAAAATAATTTTGCCTAATGGAACTATTGATGTATTTTAAAGAAGAAAAGGAGAAAAAAGTCAAGGGAGATATATTTATTCAAAGCAAAATATTATACTGAAATAAAATTAGGTACAGTAGGATGACAAGTGGATCAATTGTTCAACTTGAGTTCAGGAAACCCTTGGTTCTAATCCTAGCTCTGACTTTGTTAGTTGTGTGACCACATCATGGAAACTCTCTGAAACTCACTTTTGCCGTCTGTAAAATGGAGATAATAGGACTGTGGTACTTACTTGGGATCTTGTGAAGCCCAAGTGGGATAATGTATGAAAAGTGATTTTCAAACTCTTTTTTTTTTTTTTTTTGGTTTTTGGAGGGCAGTTGGGGTTAAGTAACTTGCCCAAGGTCACATGCCTAGGTTTTTGTTTGTGTGTGTTAAGTGTCTGAGGTCTGATCCGAACTCAGGTCCTTCTGACTCCAGGGCTGACGCTCTACTCACTGCGCCACCTAGCCGCTCCAATTTTCAAACTTTAAAGTTCTATTTTTAATGGGAAAGATGGTGACTATTATGATGATGAGGAGATGGGAGAAAATCCAACAACTATGAGATAAACAAATACCTCCTAGTGGCTTCTAGTTTCACTGCTATCCCCCAAGGACCAGGGGGCTCCACCTCAAGAACTACAGCTTTGGTGATGTCAATCTTCTGAATTATCTCTCTTATGTAATATCTCTCCTTCTGTTAAGGCTGACATAGATTATAGGTAATGATTATCTTGTTGTTGTGTTGTTCAATCCTGTCTGAGTCTTTGTAATCCCATTTGGGATCTTCTTGGCAAAAATACTGGAGTAGTTTGCTATTTCCTTCTCCAACTCATTTTACAGATGAAGAAATATGGTAAATATGGTAAAGTTTCTTGTCCAGGGTCACACATGGTTCAAAAACATTCTGAGAGGCAATTAGAAGCATTAACTAGATTTTTTGGAGTGAAGTCCAGCATAAGTGCTGTCCCTTCAGTTCTCTATCCTTTTGTCCAGCCACCCAAGTCTAGAACATTATGTCCTTAGTTAACACAACAGAATAATAAATGAAATTTAATACAAATAAATGTAAACTCCTACTCTCAGGTTCAAAAAATTACCTGGAAAACTACAGAATGAAGGAAGCATGGCTGGACAAAATGCATATGAAAAGGACTTTGGGGTCTTAGTATATTGCAGGCTCAATGTGTCAGCAGAATGATATATGGCAGAAAAAGGTAATGTCATCTCAAGCTACAGTAATAGACAAAGGTATCCAAAATGACAAAGCTTGGTAATACCACTGTACTATGTCTTATTCAGACTAAATATAAACTATTGTGTTCAATTCTTGGTGCCACTTTTTAAAAAAATATACAGTTTTCCCTCTCTTGTTCCTCTGCCTCTCCCCACTGAGAAAGCAGGGGAAAAATCCCTTGTTATAGACATACATAGTGAATGACAGCAAATACCTGAACTGGTCACATCCAGAAAAAATCTTAATGGGTAAGAAATTTCACCATGAGTTCCCTGAAATCATGGTTGGTTACTTCTTTCTTTAAAATTTTTTATGTTTTTTTAAAGCAATTGGGATTAAGTAACTTGCTCAAGATTACACTGCCTGTCATTTTTATGTGTGGGTGCTAACTTTCTGAGGCTGGAACCGATCCCAGGTCCTCCCAACTCGGGGACCAGAGCTCTTATTCACTGTGCCACCTAGCCATCCCCACTTCTTTTTTTAAATTGTATTTTTATTAAAATTTTTTTATTAAATTCTTTTGGGATTCTTTTTCATCTGCCAAATTCAGCTTTTTAAGGCATTCTTCTCCTCATTGCCTTTTTGAGCCTCTTTTGCCATTTGAGTTTGTCTATTTTTTAAGGTGCTATTTTCTTCAGTCAAGTTGTTGACTCTCATTTCATAATTTTCTTGCATTCTTCTCATTTCTCTTCCCAAGTTTTCCTCCACCTCTCTTATTTGGTTTTAAAAATCCTCCTTAAGGTCCTCTACGGCCTGTAACCAGCTTGTATTTTTCTTGGAAGCTGTTGTTGCAGGAGTTCTGACTTCACTGTCTTCCCTCTGTTCCATGCTTTGATCCTTTTTGTCCCCAAAATAGGAGTGTAAAGTTGGGTTTCTCTGTTTGTTTTGCTTCCTTTGCCTGCTCATGTTGCCACTTAATTACTTGGTGGGAGTTGGAGCCCAATGGAAGTCATGTTTCTATTTTGTCATCTTGACTCCAGTTGGTTACTTCTTAATTGATGAGATTTCTTAAATGTTTCAAAGTTTATTATCTTTCCAATATTTTCTATTATAGAAATTGTTCCCCTGGTGCTGCTCACTTCATTCTGTATCATTTCATATAATTCTTCCAAGGTTTCTTTGATTCACCTCCATCATAGTTTCTTACAGCAAAATAGCATTCCATCACATTCATATGCCTAACTTATTCAGCCATTCCCTAACTGATGGACCTGGCTGCCACATATTGAGGAGGGCCTTGACAATCCAATCTGTGTTTAGAAGTTAACAACCAGGATGTTAATGTGACTAGAAACCATGTCACATGAGGAAACATTTAAGAAACCATGTCACATGAGAATCACTTAAAAGAATTAGGGAAAATTAAGACTTAGAGGTAACATGATTTTGTTGTTTTTCAGTTATTTTTCAGTCATGTCCAACTATTCATGACCCCATTTGAGATTTTCATCACAAAGATACTGGAGTGGTTGGCCATTTTCTTTTCCAGCTCATTTTACAAATGAGGAAACTGAAACAAAAAGGGTTAAGTGACTTTCCCATGGTCACACAGCTAGTAAGTGTCTGAGACTGAATTTGAACTTAGGAAAGTGAGTCTTTATGACTCAAAGCTCTGAGAGGCAACATGATAGCTGCTGTAAAAGTATTTCCAGGACCTTCCTGGTGAAACAAAGATTAGATTTGTAAAAGCAAATATGTGAAAGTTGTAAGGAGGAAGATTTTGACTTAATATGAGGGGGAAAAATCCATCCTAATCATTAAGCCTGTCTCAAAATGGAAAGGTCTATTATAGGAAGTAGTGTCTTTCCCATCACCAGAGGTCTTTTAGTAGATACTGTATGCAAATCAGTCCACATGCATTTTTAGGAGACTATAATGTATGAGGCACTATACCAAAAGTTTGGAATACAAAGACAAAAACTGCTTCCATACAGTTTTTTTTTCTCCTGTGGTAATATACCATGTTCATAGATCGATCAACTGTCACATTAACTGCTCCTGGGCCATTAATCCTTGCTCAGAAGGCATCTTTGGTGAGGAGGAAGATCAAATACCAAATGGTTAAAAAGGGAACTTTAGGTTAGGGCTCATCTGAGAAAAGCTTGAGTTGGTGAATAAGAATGGGTATTATATAAACTATGCTCACCAGGTCAATCTGTGCATAAGTCATATATTCTTTCTTTTTTTTTTTTTCTTGGAGGAGGAAGGCAAGGCAATTGGCATTAAGTGAGTCACCCAAGGTCACACAGCTAGTAAATGTCAAGTGTCTGAGGCCAGATTTGAACTCAGGTCTTCCTGATTCCAGGGCTGGTACTCTATTCACTGCACCACCTAGCTGCCCCTCCATATATTCTTTAGTATAAATTAATGAAGTCTTTTTCATTGCTGTGCTTTGCATGGGACAGTAGCTAGAGAGCTGTCCTTGGAACCAGGAAGATCTGGGTCCAAGGCCTGCTTCTGACATACACTGTTTGGGTCACTTTGGGGAAGTAATTTATTAATCTCTCAGTGTGCTAGGCAGTGTCCTGATTGGGAGTTGTATGGTGTATGTCCGTCTGCACTGGCAGAGAGTATTTCCTTATCTTCGAGTTAACCTACATCAAGGTCAACTTTTTGTTGAGTTTGAGTACCCAGTAAAAACTCTTCCCCAAATCCCAGTCTTGGTTTAGCTAAACAAAGGGGAAGGCATCTTATTCACACCTAGGTCAACAAGGCAAGCTGAGTATTAAAGTCTGGGCATTATGACTATGGCCATAGCAGCAATGATAGCATTTGTCTTGGTTTCAAGGAATAATTGAGGGGGATGGGGCTACTGGAAAGATGAAAGCTGAAGATGATGAAGACCTGGGGTGGGGGGGCATCAGCTGCAACTGCTGATCCCTTCCTACCTGAAGGATCCAGATGCCCTTGTCAGCCTGCAGTTTAATCCTTCTCAGCCTCAGACGAGCTCCCTTTCCCTCCTCCAAACTTCCTAGCCAATATTGCAATGGCTCTCAACCTCCTGGCACACTTAAGCACAGTCATTTATTTACATAGAATGCACAGACACGACCTCTTGTCAGTAGCAAAGAGAAACACAAAAGTAACTATAGCTGACATTTCCCCTCAATGATTTGCTTTGTGTCTTGGGAAGGACTAATAAAAACCTCTCTCTATATCTCTCAGGACCACCTTCCTTATAAAGATGTTAGAGGAAATAATTGGATCACACTTTAAAAAACAGTCCTGGGTTTTCAGAGAAGACACAAGGAGCCAGTTTTCCTCAAGTGTTCACATCCATCCTTAGGCCTGTGTTACTCTTCCAGTTCACTAGAGAACTCTGGCATAATTACTGAATTTGGGCCAATGTGCCTCTTGGTGTTTATAGGTTAGAGCTTTGCAGCAGACTTAAATGAAGGATAAAATAAGTCAGTACTCAGCAAATTTTCTTGTCTTCTCTTAGGCTGTTAGCTTGGGTCCAATAATCTCAATTTAGTGTGTCCAAAAAGTTCCTGCTGCCTCAATTCCAGTAGGTCTGACTTGGTAGAACTGAGAGAACTGATCATAGCTTAAAAAGGCAAGAAAAACTCCAGTCCGTATATAATGGCACCTGGAATCATTACTGTGTACTACTCTTCAACCTATATCCTTTTCTGGTCAAGTAAGTTATGGGAGGCATGGATTTGATGCTTGCATTCAAGTGAATAAAATTTTTTCATTTCAAGAATTTTACCCTTGTTTTGACTGGATATTGTGAAATCATGACCCTGTCTTAGAGGATGAAAATCTTTTTTATTAGGACTTGGAAGGTCATACCACACAGCAAAGAGTTGAATGAATGCTCCAGAATGGTTATTGGGATTAGTGACAGAGAGATCTTGAACATCACTGATAGATAAGACAGACATTCCACCAACCAGTGCTTAGCACTGAAGACCTTTCAAAAAGCTTTTATTACTCAGTTGAGTCATGAAGTAAGAGACAAAGAGGACATGACTTTTATGTCTCATAAAACTGGAATGCTATTTTCTAAATTAAGACAAGGAAAAAGAAGGGACAGAGTGAGAGAGAGAAACCAAGGCCACCCAGTATAGTAGCTGACTATGTGAGTATCTGGCATACATTAAGTGTTTGATAAAGGCTTGCTGCTGCTTCTAGTGATGAATGCTTAGAACATTAAACTATTAGGTTTTCTGAATAGCTAGGCATGCATTTGACAGATGGACAGGATGAAAATTACAAACAAAGGGAAGGGACAGGGCTATAACTAGGGGAAGATTTCAATATGAAATAGACATCAGGAACACAAAATGGAATGATAGCCAGTTCCGAAAGTTTATTTTTCTTTTATATAGGCATGATACTTTTTTTTTTTTGCCTTCCCAAAGAGAGGGAGCAGGTAGATGCTGGTGAATGGTTGCTTTGAGGATGATAGTCTAATTTCCCTTTTTACATAATTAAAATAATCATTAAAACATCACTTCGTGTAGTTCCTTTCTAAATTATGCAAATTCCTTGCAAGGAAGGACCTTTAGTAGAATGTTATAGAAAACAATCAGTCCTCAACAATTGACTTGGCATTAATGGAATTGTTAAATGGTAGAGGCTCTTTGTCAAACTAGAGTTAACTTGTTCCATAGCTAAAGGAAAAGAAGAAGGAGGAGGAGGAGGTGGTAAAGGAGAAGAAGGAAGAGGAGGAGAAAAGAGAAAGAGGAGGAGGAAGAGGAGAAGAAGAATGAACATTTATAAAGTGTTTTAAAGTTTGTACTTCACTGCAAACAAAATGCTGAACCTGAACCTGAAGCATCAGGCCAGCCTGAATGAAATCCAGCTTAGAACAACTAGGATGAGTAAAAATTCATAATGGTAGCTATGAAACATTCTTTGATAGGAATATACCATTTGAGGGTAAAGCATTCAACTATTTGTCTTTTGTGATCAGAATTCTAGAGAAAACTCTTTTTTTTTTCTTTTTGGAGGGAAGTTGGGGTTAAGTGACTTCCCCAAGGTCACACAGCTATTTTTTGTGTTAAGTGTCTGAGGCCAGATAGGAACCCAGATCCTCCTGACACCAGGGCCAGTGCTCTATTCACTGTGCCACCTAGCCACCCCCTAGAGAAAACTCTTAAATGTCATATGTGAAAGTCCATTCTAAACAGCCAAGGAGAGGAATCACCTATAATTTTTACTCATGCATTGTCTTCATTCGTGAGGAAACTGGCCAACCAAAATCCACTGTGGAAAACTAATACAGCTACCTTTGTAGTTGTTATTATTCTCAAATAATCAACACATCTAAGGGAATTAGGGAGACTAGAGTAACTTCTGATCTTCTTCCTGTAGCAATAACATAGCCTTTTCTCTCCACACAGCCACCAATTTTAAGTGGTCACGAATATTCAGCATGAAATATTAATCCCTGGCAAGAAGTAGAACTATAATACACCCAGCTAGTATGAGACATGGACAGGTCTTAACCAAATACAGCTGTAGAGCCTCTTTTGAAGATACCAGCTCGTTATGCCTTTTGCTCTAATTCACAGAATATATGGCAGTCATTTAAAACCAGTGGTTATCTTTTTGCAACGAATCGAGCCCTTGCAGGAGATTGCAACAGAGAGGGAGACTGAAAACTTGAAGATAAGATGGAAGGAATTTTAGTTGTAATAATATTTAATGTTAATTCATTGTCTTTGTGATAGCTTAGCATTATTACCCCTGATTATCATGGTTCATGGATATTTGTGGTTAGGTGCTAGAACCTACTTTGGTGGTTTCTAGGTCATATTTCCACATATAATTTTAGCCTATGATAGCAATCCTCTTTAAATTCTGGATTTTAAAGAGCAGCCCCACTAACCATATAAAAATATGAATTACTGCTGATTGCTATACAGAGCAGCCCAAGTGGGTTTACTTGGTAGGGAATCTGTCTGGTCCAAATAAACATGCCTTTATTAGTGATTCAATCTAACCTGAACTCGTAGCTCTGGGGGTGAAGGCTAACTCTCAAACTGATTACACTAATCATCTATCAGTAGGAGCAAAATAACAAGCAACAATTTGAATGTTTCTTCTTCTTGATAAATCACAAAATATAACAGATCTGCATTTTCCATTTCCACAATTTCAGTAATTCTATCCAAAACATCAGCAATGAGGGACAAACCAAGGAAACAGATCCCAGTGACCCTCAGTCTCCCAAGTACTTTTTCTCATCTCTGCCATCAGCACCAAGAACATCTTCAATCTACTGTCTGGACAATTTGATTTTCTGGTCTCCTGAATGCTTTTGTAATTCAGAAAGTACACTGGCTTATTTTTCTGGGTCATTTGGAACTGAAATTTCTTCAACAAGTGGGACTGAAGATGAAAAGTGACTGATGGTAACCTTTCCAGGGTTATTTATTACCTTCAGACTACAAGACATCCATCCAAGCATGAAACTCCCAGTGCCCCACTGTCTAAAAAAAAAGTTCAAATATTTTTTAAAAGCAGACAGTAGGGGCGGCTAGGTGGCGCAGTGAGTAGAGTGCCGGCCCCGGAGCCAGAAGGACCTGAGTTCGGTTCCGGCCTCAGCCACTTAACACACACGACCAAAAAAAAAAAAAACCTAGCCGTGTAACCCTGGGCAAGTTACTTAACCCCAATTGCCCTCCAAAAAAAGCAAAAAAAAAAAAAATGTGTTAAAAGCAGACAGTAAAAAATGTAGACTTTAAATCTAGACTCCATTGGAAATTTCTTTTGTATTCAGAGATGCATATCTTTATAACTTATGCATAGCATATTTCTGGTATTATGGCAAGGCAGGCTGATCACAATATTCCTAGCCAGAAAAAAAGCATTTGTGTGTGGGATAGGATTTTTCCACAGAAATAAATGCTACCAAAAGATCCTCTAGTATATCTGAGCTGTGACTATAATGCAGTTAGTCTGGTTCCATAATCCACAAACAAACTAATCAATCTCTTTAATTTATAGCAAAATATACATGTGTGTATTTCTCTCCCATATAGATATATACACTCATATACACATAAAACACATATATACTCATAAATACGTTATAAACCCAAGAACCAACTGTAGGCTAATTTTCTTTTTTTTTTTTTAATTTTTAAATTTTTTGCTTTTTGGAGGGGGTAAGGCAGGGCAATTGGGATTAAGTGACTTGCCCAAGGTCACACGGCTAATCAAGTGTCTGAGGCCGGATTTGAACTCAGGTCCTCCTGATTCCAGGACCGGTGCTCTATTCACTGCACCACCTAGATGCCCCTTGTAGGCTAATTTTCAATGGACAGAGTACTGGACCTCATGTCAGGAAGACCTGAGTTCAAATCCAGCCTCAGACACTTGGGCATGTGACCTTGGGCAAGTCATCCTTCTTTACTTCTCCATAGCATTTGACATTGCTGTCTTCAGGTTTTTGTGATACGGCTCCCTTTAGTTATCCTTCTTGTCTGCTTTACTAGTTCTCTATCCATGTTATGCCCACTCACTGTGAATGTCTCCCATCTTCTCTTTACCCTCTTTACCCTCTCACTTGGTCATCTCCTCACTCCCACAGGTTCAGTCATTATCTCTGTGTAGATTAACCACAGGTTTGTTTGCTGTTATTTAGTCATTCAGTTCTGTCTGAATTTTTGTGATCCCATGGACCATGGCACACCAGTACTGTCCATGGGGTTTTCTTGGCAAAGATACTGGGGTGGTTTGCCATTTCATTTTCCAGTAGATTAAGGAGAGCAGAGGTGAAGTGACTTGCCCAGAGTCACACAGTCAGCAAGTGTCTGAGATTTGAACTCAAATCTTCCTGACTCCAGGCCCAGCATTTTATGCACTGAGCCACCTGGCTACTTATCCTCAGAGAGTCAGCCTTAATTTCTTTTCTGAGCTACAGTTCCACAACATTAATTGTAGTTTGGACATCTTGAACTGTACGACCTGTAGGTATTACAAACTCAACATGTCCAAAACAGAACTTATTCTCTTTCCCCCTCAATTCTCCCCTCTATCAAACTCCCCCATTACCACTGAGGGCTCTACCATCTTCCTAGACATCAGACTTGTAACCTCAGGGTCATCCTTGACTCATTCCTCTCACTTACCCCATCTTCCCGTCCAATTACTATGGGAAGCCTTAGCATTTCTAGCTTCACAACATCTCCTGTGCATGTCCTGTTCTCTACTCACACAGACACTATTGCATGGCCATTCCATATGAACAGCAGAAGAGGGAAAAGAGGATTGCATTTGAAACTGCATATGTCTCTTCTGTATATCTTGCTTCCATTTTTAAAGAATATAATAAATTCAACCTAGAGATCTCAAAACTCTCCTGTTTGTGTTTTTAAACAAAATTCTAGTCTTTCTTGTGTCCTCTAAAAGAAAGATACCTCAATCACAATGGGTCTAATTAAGAAAATTATTTTCATTAATTAAATTTTACTTTTTAGCATTCATAATGGGTCTAATTTTATCAGGCTAAGATAATGAAGTGAATGTAGAGGCTGGGGAGGGTATTCCAAGATGGAATCTTAAATACTAATAGGTCTTTATTTTGACCACTAGTCCTAAAGTAACTCCATTCTTGATGTAGAAACTTGAGGTCAGAGTGAGGGAGAAGTAATCAAATAACCCCCATCCAGAGAAGGACCAATCAAATGGCCAGGACTCTGCTTCTTGGATGTCCATGTTCTTTCCCTGGTACTTTATTTCACCTTGATTGTGCTCCTGGGCTCTGACCTGGATTTCCTCTCTCAATCTCTGCAATCGATGTTACAATTTACCTGGAGTCGGGTCACTGGAGGAGGGTAATTCTCCAGAGTCCTCCAAGAGCCTTTTCTTATTCCTTTTCCCAAATGTAAAACACCGACACAAAATCCTCCCCAGTGATAGCAGACCAATTTTGGCTGCTAGTGTAAAAGAGGGTACAATTCAAATGCAAACACTGCACCCTGGACTTTGTTTTTTAATATCACTTAAGATGGAAACACTATTGGGGATTAATGAGCTGAGGTATTAATTCAGCCACAAAGGTAAATCTCAAAGGCTGGCCTTCAAAACACACAGTATTCAGATGATCTGAAGTTCTACTGTGAAGCCCAGTTCAGGCATATTGTTGGATGGAGCCCGCATCACTTCTGCTCATCCTTGATTTATGATACAACAAGAAAGATACAAATGCGATTTCTCTTTTTTTCTTTTCCCCTTAAAATGTCACGCTACTCCCCAGAGTTAAGCTTCACCTTTGCTCTCTAGAATGACTGTCTCCTCTAGTCATTAATCTTGGGATGGAAAGAATGTTCATATTGTTACTGCTATCAGTGGAAACAAGTGGTCCCATGGCATCCTGGGAATGCTTTTCTTTGGCCACGGCGCCACAAAAACCGAATTGCAGAGTGATGGCGTCTGACATGATGGCAGCAGTTTCTCATCTAGCATCATCTTCTGAGCTTAGCTTACCAGAAATGATCCAGGCAGCTCAAAGCAACAGATCGGATCATAAGTGGAGGGCAGAATAGGTCTCTGGTAACTGTACCGAAAGGCAAATACCTGGAGAGGCATTGACTGAAAAGTCACTTCTTAGCCCTAGAAAAGTGAAATGTTTCTCTAACTTTCAAACAGCTTCATTATAGATAATGATAATTATAAGATAATATATATTATATATGGATAATATATAAAGATAATTATAATCATTATGTTTAAGGACAATTTAGATGAGACACAGAGTGGGGAAATGGTAACAACAACAGCAATACTGGCTGTTGAGTCAGAGGACCTGGGTTCAAATCCTGTCTTTGATTCTTTGAATCTGTGTGACTCAGTTTTCACATCTGTAAAATTAGGTTTCTGGGCTAGATATCCTATAAGCTTCCTTCTAGATCTACAACTACTATACCTGGAATCCCTATGGAAGAGGGAGATGTAACTGAATCCTATGTATTCCATGAAGGGAAGTTGTGTTTTGTTATTCAGTTATGTCTGATTCTTTGTCACCCCATTTGGCAGAGATACTGAGGCAGTTTGCCATTTCCTTCTCCAGATCATTTTATAGGTGAGAAAACTGAGGCAAATGGAGTTAAGTGACTTGCCCAGGGTCATACAACTAGTAAGTGTCTGAGGCCAGATTTGAACTCACAAAGATGAATCTTCCTGACTCTAGGCCTAGTACTCTGCCCATTGAGCCATCTAGCTGCCCCTTTGTATTTCCAGAACCTTAAAAAGTACCTGGCACATAGTAGGTGCTTAATAAATGCTAACAGGTGTTAGCATTTATGTTTGAAGGTGCCAATTGACTGACTAACTGGTTGTATCAAAGGTCCTGGAAGAAATGGATTTTAAAATAATTTCATGGGCCTCTTCCCTACTACCCCACCATCCCCTGCAATTCCCCATCCAATGTTTATTCTTTATGTGCAACAAATCCAAGAGGCAACTTGAATGGAAGATTAGGAATTACTGAATGAAAAATGTAATCAGTTTCTGGGGATATATCAAGAAAGAGCTTCCTGTGCTAACCTCATATTGACACTTGAGGGCACTCTGGGAGCATTTGATATACATGGTGGGGAAAATGAGAGGGTCTCTGGTCAGCTTTAGTAAGATGCTTGAAGGGAAGATGTTTTTGTGAGTTTTCATTTGTTTATGTATTTTAACAACACAGTCCTAACCTGGATCATGGATTCAGAACTGGGAGGGATATTTAGAACATGTTATAGGTCTGTAGAACCTGGTTTCACGGACTCACAGCATTTGAATGTGCCCAGCACATCCATGTGGACTGGATCTCACCTGAACTTTGAGGTGGAGACTTTTCCAGGATGGGCTCATTGGGAATCCCTTTTCCCTTCCTAAGAAACATGCAACAGCACATGTGCAGATGAGGGTATTAGACAAGGTATGGGAAAAAAAGGTCATCAATGAAATTTGCCATTAGACTCCAGAAGAGGGAGAGTGAGGTATTATTTTTCTGAATAGCTTTAAAAGTAGGTCCAAGGTCTGAGTGACAGCAGAAAGAGCACAGGATTTAAAGTCCTACTTCAAATCTTGACTCTTCTATTAACTGTCTGTGTGACCTTGGGCTAGTCATTTAAACTCTGGGTCTTAGTTTCTTCATCTGTAAAAAAGGTGGAGTTGGACCAGTTGGACCTCTGAGATCCCTTCCAACTCTAAATCTGTGGGGCTATGAATCTTTCTAGAAGGTGAGGGGATAGACTCAATGACTTCTCCAGCTCTTTTCCTGTTTTATGATTCTACATTTTAGTTATTTCATTTATTTTTAGGATTTCATTTAATCATTTTTGGTACCTGATGAGAGGCTGCTAGCTGTTTTAGGAGGTATTCTTTCCTCTCCCATTGTTCCCTTGTGACCCAGCAGCACACAAAATAGGGAGCTGAAGGGTCAGAGTGGGGAGTAGATATTATTCTTTGTCCTTCCTTTCCAAGGAGGACCAATGACACCATGGCTTCATGGCATGACTTGTGTGTGAATTGGATTTAAATGAGGCACAGTTACACAAAGTCCTCAGCCTCACTCTCTCCTCCAGAGTTATTGAAGTCCAGTGGCAGGACAAGAGTCAGTACTACTGGTAAAATGGTCTGGCATGCAGTGGATTACCTTGGCATCTTCATGTCTGACCAAGCTCTAAGCACTCCATAGCACTGGCTTCAGCTACCTTCATGGACTTTGGAACAAGTTGTTCTCATTCGTCCATTCTGCTGGGGGAAGTTTTCATGTGTTTGGTAGACATCCCCCTAACTCACCAATAAGTGTGAGGCCTGTCAGTTACCCTCAATCTGGTTTAGCACATCTGCTAAGAGGATTTTACTGGGGGTGTGGTCTCTGCACATGTTACAGCTTCCTGGAACCACAGGTGAGAGTAGAGTGATATGTGGACACCAAAGGTGAATGAGCAGCCCTAAAAAGGGCTTAGAGCAAGCCCTCCCACCAGAGGTGCTAGTTCTCCCTGAAGACCCTATACACGCCATATAATAGGGAAGAGAATAAATAAAATACAAATGCTGATCTAGACTCCTCTGGTAGAGCTGACTTTTGAATGCTCTTGGCACTCACTGTTGTCACTTCAAGAACGATTGTTACTGGCCCAGAATCTAGAGTTGGGTTTGACACCATTAAATAAAACCTAATAAAACTACCACTACCAACCAAAAAATATGCTTGACTTAATAATAATAACAGCTAGCATTTGTGTAGGACCTACTATGTACCAGGCATTGTACTAAGTGTTTTTAGAAATTGTTGTTGTTGTTCAGTTGTATCCAACTCTTCATGACCCCATGGACCACAGTATGCCAGACACTTCTATCCTCCATCGTCTCCTCAATTATGTCCAAGCTCATGCTCATTGCTTCTATGACACTATCTATCTCATCCTCTGCTGTCACCTTCTTTTGCCATCAATCCTTCTCAATAGCCGAGTTGCTTCCCAACATCAAGGTCTTTTCCAATGAGTCTTGTCTTCTCATTATGTAGTAAAAGTATTTAAGCTTCAGCTTTGGTATTTGTTTCAAAAATTACAGTTTCACAAATAATAAATAGTGCTGTTTTTTTTACAATTACCTTATTTGATCTTCACAACAACCCTGAGAGATAGGTACTATTATTATCTCCATATTATAGTTGAGGAAACTGAGTTAGACAGAGGATAAGTGACTTACTCAGGGTCACACAGCTAGTAAGTATCTTTAGTGGCAACCACATTGGCATACCCAGGATGGCTGCTAGCACAGGTTCTTAAATCTGCTTTACTAGGAAAGATAGCTGTTTAAGTGGTCAACAGTCTTTTTAAATTACATTCACTAGTTCAGGGGACAAGTCAGCACCCTGAACTTCAGAGAAAATGCAAACAAAGAAAATACAAGCAGCGAAAGAAAGACCAACAGACAGGGCTCTGTCTGAATCAACTATATACTTTATATACATCCCTGGATAGAAGAGCCTTTATAGCTGAGCAGTTGGGGAGCTCTGAACAAACAGCCACTCAGAATTTCAACCAGGGAGTCAGAAGATCCTTCTCATAAGTGAGCCCCCAAAGCAAAATACTGACTCAGAGTATACATACACTTCTCAGAGCCAGAAGGTGTCACAACCCTGTTGACTCAGTACCTAATTAGAAATTAGCAAAAGGTGTGAAAGCCTTCCTAGAAGCAAGCCTCCCCTAAGCAAGCTTCCATCAATGGGTTCCATGTGAGGCCTATTAATGGGTGGGGAAGATCTTAAATGCCATTAACATCACAGTATCTGAGGCTATATTTGAACTCAAGTCTTCCTGATTCCATGGCCAGTGTTTTTATCCACTGTGTCACTGAGCTTGCAGAAACAGAAACTAATAAATAGGGTGTAAGAAAAGGGAAGACTCAGGAGTGGTGTGGAGGTCAAGACCATTAGTGGAGAGGCATGACATAGGAAAATATCACCAACCATGGGACTGGAGAAAATGACCAAGATGGAAATTGAAGGAGCACAGCACGGACTAGGGAAGCAAAGAACAGGAAGGAAAGATATTGTGTAGAAAGAGTAATTGATCTGGAGTCAGGGAAACTGAATTATGTTTAAGTCTTGTGTTGACAAAGACGTAGATATCAGAAAAAATATTTAAGCAATTCTTTTTATGGTAGCAAAGAACTGGAAACTAGATTATCATCACTTATACTCATGTTATCTTGAACTCTGAAATTTCCTTGCCCAATCACAATCTCCTATCTTTCCATCTCTCCCTCTGCCTCAATCTTTCTGTAACTATCTTTATCTTCACTGTCACACACCAACCTTTGCTGTTCTGCCAGTCCATTACCCATGCTCTGGACTCATCTCCCCCTCTTCAAGTTTTGGCCCTATAGTTTTTACACATTATTTGCCACCTTTGACTCCTTTGCCCCTTTGTCCTAACCCTATTCAAGCTCAGCCAGTCCTCAAATCTGGATTGCCCTCAGAGCTTCTCCCATTTGTATGCTGCTGAACCCTGCTGGAAGAACTGCACTTGCTTAGTCTACCAAAATTTTGTTATTTGATCACAACTGGGCCATTGCTGGTGAATGGCAATCATTTTATTCTTCTCTCAACGACTCTATCACATTCTCACAATGGCCATTCTCTACTTTCCTTTCTGTTTTTCTCATACGGTAAATGCCTCCATTACTTCCTTCTCTCCTAGCAGAGGGAGGTCATCTATTATGGGTTCCTTCTTCTTTCTTACTCCATCCCTCTATCTCTGCAGTGATCTTCACTTCTGTCTCTGAGAAAAAGGTGGTTTTTCTTCTTGCTAAATTCAACCTCTCTACCTGTGCCCTTGATCTTATCCCCTCCCTTCTTCTCCAGGACATTGCCTTACCATTATTTCCCTCACCTAGGGGGAATAATCATAAACAAAACAAGCTCCCTGATCCTGAAAGGGAGGCAGAATAAAAGCAAAATGAAAGGGAAAGGAAAAGAAACAAAAGATCTAGCAACTAAGGGTGTGCCCAATTGGAAATGGATGAAGAAATGATTCTATAGGAATGGGATGAAACATTATTGTTCTATGAGAGACAGAATAGTTCACACATTTAACTTCAAAATGAATAAAAATAAAAAATCAACAGGAAACAAAAAGGAATCATGACAATTTCAGAGAATCTTGGTGATACAAGGAAACAAAAACATGTGAATAACTTATACAATGACCCCAACATTGTAAAGAAAAAAGAACTGTTAAAGATTCAAAGCTCTCTTGTCAAAGAAATAACTATAATTCCAGAGGAGATCTGATAAAGTATGTCACATATCTCCTGAAGGAGAATCTGAAAGATCTCTAATCACATTCATTTACCATAAATTAGAGGCAGAACAAGGGAGACTAAGTAATAGTTTTAAATTAAAGTGACCAGCTGTTCATCCACCACTCTGATGACAAAACACGAGATTTAGTATTAAGCTCCTTGGTGAGGAATTTAGGAAAAATAAAGGAAGAAATTCATAATAATGAGAGAATTTCCTGAGGGTGAGAGTTGCTGATCTCAGTGGGGGTGAATTACCTTCACTAGGGGGCTTCTAAACGTCTGAGAATTGTTTTTGTCCAGAATGATTAGATGTGATCTCCCTTCAGGGAGAACGATTAAAGGTGTTCTCTCCAGTTCCCTTTTAGGCCTATTATTCTGTCAAGTGACAGAGACATTTGAAGGTTGTGGGAAGACCATCAGGGAGCTTCACATACTAAATCTTTTGAGACCACCAATTTGCCTGAAAATAGGCTGGGGAAAGATTCTTCTTCATTTGATGTTTAAGGAAAGGGCATTCCCACCCTTTCCTCTTACTACTATCATCCTCCATAATTTTATGTAACTGGAAATTCTCACTGAAAAGGTTGAAGGGCCATGGGTCAGGAGACATATACATAAATAAACCTGAGGTTGAGATCTGAGTAATGCTTACATTATGTCTGGCTCCAACCAATGCTTTCAGCCCCTGACCTTCCCCAACCTTCCCAGTGCGTTAAAAGCTAGAGAAGCTGCCCACAAATATAGGCTATGCTGATGCTGTTCCATTTGGACGTTTTTATAAATACAGGCCATTTCCAGCTCTTGCCAAGCCCAATGAGGGAAGCAACTCATGTGAAAAATCAATGAGAATCTTCTTTATCTCGAGTTCTTCAGAAACTCACACCTCAAGTTCCAAACAAGTTAGCATTTAGTTTTTTCTTCTCCCTCTGATAATATGGAAGCTTCTGGGACATATTGTACCTAAAATTAATCACATGTTCACCTGGATTAAAATATAATCTAAAAATATATCATAGGGAAAATGTAATAATTTCTACTCTAGGGACATTTGTAATAACGCCAGGTTTATCATGAATATTTATAGAATCATTTTTATTCTAGAAATAATAAGAATCTATTTGGTACAGAGATTAGCTAGGATGTGCAAGTGGGAGAATGATGAGAGGTGTAGGTGGAAGTTTTGGTTTATACAAGCATTTGAAGAGATACTGGTGATATGAAGTCTTGGGAGGATTATTTTGGATTCAGGAGTGGGACTGGAGGTTGTGGCTGTTTAGTCATTTCAGTGGAGTCCAATTCTTTGTGACCCCATTTCGGGTTTTCTTGGCAAAGATCTTGGTGGAGTGGAGGAAACTATAACACTTATTCTCAAAGATTGTACTCTGAAGTTTCAACACTGATCAAATTAAAACTTGGAGACTTTCAGGAAAATTGAGGAGATGGCAGAGGTAGGATTGGCTCCATACATAGGAGACCAGGCTACTTTTCCAGTAAGTATCAAACATTGCATTTCTTAGACCCTCACAGTTCTTCTCAGATTACCCTTCACTGTGGAGGCTCATATTTGGTATGTGGTGAATCCAGATTGTATGTGTGACTACTTCTTTTTCTAAAAGAGAAAACTAGTGAAGAGGAGGAAGGAGGCCAGGATAGAGCAGGTATACCTGTAAACTACAGACAGCACGGGGAAACTGCCTAGTTCCCTGGGGCTGTGGGGAACAGTCTGGAGGGAACCAAAAGTAGGCAGGATGATGCTACTTACATCCACACTTCAGCTCAGGGCCTAGGTAAAGAGAAGTATAGCAACACTCTTGCCTTCTCCAACCGTCCTCCAGCATGCACAAGAAACCCCTTCCCTAGGCAGTATAACGAGGCATAGCTCTGGAGGAGAGAGTGAGGCTGGTGACTTTGCACAGCCCTACCTCAGTTAAATCCAACTCACTTGCAAGTCATGACATCACCTTTCTGTTGTCATTGGTCCTCTTTGAGAATGAAGGACAAATAAGAAGGAAGGCAGATTACCTTCCCTTAATTAAGTGCAGTACCAAGGAAATTATCAGAAGCAAGAATTCTTATCTTTTTTTTTATCATGGGCCCCTTTGTCAGTCTGATGAGACCTATAGTGGATCCTGTCTCAGAACCATGTTTTTTAAATAAACAAAATAAAATTATACTGAAACATACTTTAAAATATAATTTTAAAAAATTCATGGACTCCAGGTTGCAAAGATGTTTGGAACAGGAAGATAGTTTGTTCCACAGGCTAAGTCTTTGACCATTTATAACATTGTTTTATAGCAGGGTCTAGTTTTAAAGTAGTATCATATATTGGTAAGAAAGCTGGCTGGGGCATTGAAGGACCTATATCTGAATCCTAGTTCTAGTACTTATTTTTTATGTGACTTTGGGCACACCCTCTCTTAGGCTGCCCTTAGTTACAGATGACTGTAAAGTGATAGGGACTGGTCCATATCAACACTCTTTCAACTCAAAGGTAAGAAGAAGGTAGGTGTTGCTTCAAAACCCAGCAGCTGGATAGAGTGCCAGGTCTGGAGTCAGGAAGAGCTGAATTCAAATTCCATCTCAGACACTAGCTAGCAGACCCTGGGCAACTCATTTAACCCTGTTTGCCTCGGTTTCCTTATCTGTAAAATGAGCTGTAGAAGAAAATGGTGAACCACTCCAGTATCTTTACCAAGAAAACTCCAAATGGCATCACAAAGATTTGGGTGTGACTGAACAATAAGCTCCAGGGCACTCAAATTTAGGAGTTTTAATGACATTTGTACTTTCTTAACAGGTGGAAGCAACTAAGGGAACATCTGATCAGTAACAACAGGAAGCTAAGTTGGGGGAGGGTCTTCCACTTCTAGCCCCTTTTTCAAAAGTTGTTCTCCTCCTCACACCGCCCCCTCCCCCAGCTCAATGACTGCATTTATCTGTTTTTCTGTTTACCTGAGTAATTGAATTTCAGACTAAAGTCTCTCTCCAGGTTTCCCCCTAAACCAGGGGTGGGAAATCTGCATCCTGGAGGCCACATATGACCCTCTCAGTCAAAGGGCCACACTTAAGGACTTAGAGGGCCATGTGTGTCCTCGAGGCTACAGGTTCCCTGCCCCCACCCTAAACTTTTACCTCATCTGAGTCAATCAATAGCATTTATTAGCATCTATTAAATGCTGGGCACTGTGATATGTCCTGGGGATACAAAAAAGGGCAAAAGATAGTCCCTGCTCTCAAAGAGTTTACAATCTAATGGGGGAGGAGAGAGAGACAACATACAAACAAATGTATACCAAACAAGCTATGTACAGGATAGAGAGAAAACAATTAACAGAAGAAAGGCCCTGGAATTAAGAAGGCCCAGAGAAGGCTTCCTGTAGTGGGTGGGATTTTAGCAGGGACTTAAAGGAAGCCAGAGAGGTCAGTAGTAGGAGTGGAGGAGGGAGAGCATTCCAGGCATGGGGGACGACAGTCAGAGGGACGAAATGTCTTGTTCATGGAATAAACAGGAGGCCGGTTCTGAGTCTGTGTCAGGGAGTAAGGTATAATAGGACTGGAAAGGCAGGAGGGGTCAGGTTATGAAGGATTGTGGATGACTGACAGAATGTCTCGTATTTGTTCCTGGAGACATGAAGGAGCCCTTGGAGTTTATCGAGTAGAAGGAAGATCGAATCTGAACTGAACTTTAGGGAAATCACTTTAGGAGCTGAGTAGAGGATGGATTGAAGTGGGGAGAAACTGAGGCAGGTAGACCCACTAGCATGTTATTGCAGTGATAGCGGCATGAGGTGATGAGGGCCTGCGCCACAGTGGTGGTGATATCAGAGAAGGGGACATATAGGAGAGGTGCAGGAAAGGTGGAATCAATGGGCCTTGGCAGCAGCTCGGACATAGGGGTGAGGGAGAGTGAGGAGTCCAGGATGACTCCTAAGGGTTGTTCTCCACAGTAATAGGGAAGGTACAAGGGGGTCAGGGTTTAGGGGAAAGATCATGAATTCTGTTTTGGACATTTTGAGATTAAGGCGTGTGCTGCATAACCAGTTTGAGATATCTGAAACTGAATTTTCCCGTTGGCCCTATTTTTTAGTGATCGATCTGTGAGGCAGTGTGCTATGCTAATAAAGAAAACTGTATTTGGAGCCTGAAGTGCTGGGATCAAGTTTTGCCTCTAAAACTTACTAGCTGTGTATAATTCTAGGCAAATCACTTAAATCCTCTGGGCCTCCATTTCCCAACATATATAATGAAGACAATAATACTTGCACTATTCACAAGGCTGGGGTCACTAGATGGTTCAATGGATAGAGCCCTGGGCATAGAGTCAGGAATTCAAATCCATTCTCAGATATTTAGTAGCTGTGTGATTCTGAGTAAGTCACTTAACCCTGCTTGCCTCATTCCTTTGGAGAAGGAAATGACAAACCAGAATTTTTGCCAAGGAAACCCCATGGACAGCATGACCCATGGGGTCATGAAGAGTCAGATATATCTCAACAACAGCAAATCACAGGGTTGGGAGACAAGTACTCTATAGACCTTAAAGTGTTTCAGAAATAAGAATTATCATGGGATTACGAAATGATGCTGATCAGAAGTAATCTTTCTTGCGATGTGCCTGCATATCAAAATCACTGCTGAATGAGGCTAGAAACATTTGTTTTTTGTAAGGAGATATAAAGGCCAGAAAGTCAAGCAGTAATACTCAAAGTGAATCTACCTGGTTTGGATTCCAAGGACCTGGGGTTGAGGCTACACTTTACTATTTAACTACCTTTGCAACTTTGGGTAAGTCATGTAACATCTCTGGGACTCAGTTTCCTGACCTATAAAATGAGGAAGGTGATTTCTAGAAACCGCCTTCTAGGTTTAAATCCACAGTCTTAGAGGTTAATAGCAAAGCCTCACAGGCAGCAAGAACTACCACCAGGAGAGCTAACCCTGATCCTCTGTCACTCAAACAAAAGTATCTTGGACAATAACAACATATCCGGTGTGTCTTCCTTGTTAAGAGGAGTAAAATCACAACAGTGAGGAAGGAAAAACTGAACTGAGATCTTAAGGACGATTAAACTGTATCTATCTTTGTTGCTATTCAGCTGTTTCCATCATGTCTGACTCGTCATGACCCCATTTGAGGTTTTCTTGGCAGAGATACTGGAGGGATTTGCCATTTCCAGCTCAAGCTCATTTTACAGATGAGGAAACTAAGGCAAACAGGGTTAAGTGACTTTCCCAGGGTCACACAACTAGTAAGTGTCTGAGGCCAGATTTGAACTCAAGAAGATGAGTCTTCTTCACTCCAGGTCTGGCTCTCTATCTACTGTGCCACCCAGCTGTCTTCTGTATCCGTCTAGACAGAAGGAATCAGACTTTTGCATTGGATACAGAACTCTGCTGCCTGAATGCCTTGTTCACATAGCTTGAGCTATTCAGCCTCCATTTTTTGCATCACCTTTCACTGTCCAAAACATGAAGACTGCTAAAGCTTGTTCTGCTGCCTTGGACCTCTCCCTGCCAGACTATATCAGTCTAACCCAGAGTTTTGCTTTGTCTCTGCAGCCAAGACAGAGCAGTGTGCCTCATTCAGGAAGCTGAGGATGCTTGCCTACAGCCTATTTCCAAAGCAGCCACATGGCCTCTTTCTTCTGACCCTCTCTGCCAACCAGTCTGGGGGCTCTTAGAAAAGGAAGACAAATCACACTGCAGATGTCCTGACCTTACTCCTTTTGGGGACAGCTGGAGATCTTTTACTTGGCACAAGGTAAATAATGACAACATATAAGAAAAGGTTAATGAATTGCTGATAAATCTTCTTTGACATAAAGTTTTGTAAAAGGAGTATGCTTTGGCTGGCCACATTATCATGATCCCAAATCTACTTAAGCCACAGTACATGAAACATGGTACTGTCAATACTGATTAGGTCTGAAACTTCCCTGTGTATGCTTCAAAGGAAATACATACCAGAGAAAGAGAATAGCTAAAAGTACTATGAAGGCAAAAATGGCTATTTCTTCTTTTCTTTTCCCCCTTCGGTTTTATTGATGCCTTTTGTCTCCACAGTGTGATTTAGCTGAAAGGTTCAAATGCAAACTCTACAACATAACAGCAGTGTGACCTTGGACAAGTTATTTAATCTTTCTGGGCCTCATTTTCCTTTTAAAATAAGGGCAGTTGGACTGGATGATTTCTGAGACCTTTCCAGCTCTGAATCTATGTGTTCTATGATTTCTGGGTATATCCCTGCTCACCTTGTGATCAATACAATTTATTTAGCAAGCAGTCAAGATTTGACAGTCAACCAATAAGTTAATAAGGAAAACCAACATCCTGAGCATTTGATTACTCACACCAAATCTCCACTTTAGCTGGAGACCCATGGCAGGTTTGAGGAACTATCCACCAAACCGAGACCTCGAGAAAGAATTGTTCTAATTGTGTAGAAATGTCATCGTCCCCTGGTGAGGGTTAATGTTAAGCTGATACCGTTGAAAATCTCATTACAAGGATTGTGGCAGGTAATTGAGCTGCCTGCATGGCTGACTGACTCAGCGGCCCCCGAGATTTATATGCCCACGCTGTTCTGCAGAGCCCTTGATTGCGTTGGCTCTGAGTGGCTGTGCAGTTAGGGCTCTGTACTGCTGAAGAAGGCAATGAGAATCAGCTTACCAGCAGTGACGCAATAGGAGCAGAGGAATATGAGGATATCCTCACTATTGACAGGCTCATATAGACAGTTGGCCCTCTTAACACTGGAAGGGTGGCACTTAGAGATTAGCAATATGGCACTGGGGAAAGAATTTTAGATTTTGGGTGAGCAAATCTAAGCTTTGGAAACTCAGTCCTGCAGGTTTTTTACCTATGTGAGGTCATTCACTGTGAGCAAGTTGCTACCTCTTTTTTTTTTTTGTGAGGGAAAGGCAAGGCAGTTGGGGTTAAGTGACTTGTCCAAGGTCACATGGCTAGTAAGTGTCAAGTGTCTGTCGATGGATTTGAACTCAGGTCCTCCTGACTCCAGGGATAGTGCTCTATTCACTGTGCCACCAGCTGCCCTAGATCAGAGGTTCTTAACTTTTTTGTGTTTCTTGGACCCCTTTGGCAATCTAGTGGAGCCTATGGATTCCTTTTCCAAATAATGCTTTTAAAAAAATAAATACATACCTAGGATTATAAAAAAAAAATAACAACCCAGTTATATTGAAATTTTTTTTAAAAAGTTCAAAGAACCCAAGGATAAGAAGCCCTGATAACTTTTAAGGTCACTTCTAGCTTACAATTCTCTAATCTAATTTATATAGATGAAGCAAGGGAAGGACTTGCCAATCTTTTGCATCTTTTTATATCCCCACTGCTTGGTGCTATGGCTGGCATATAGTAGAGGCTTAATAAATGTTTATTGCTGATTGCCTGAAGTGGCCTAGCAAGCCAATGGCCAAAGGTAGACTTGGTTGCGGCTAGGGATGGTGTTTAAACTTCTAGCCCAGGACTTTGGCCTTCCTACTATGCTAAAGATGAATTTCTTACCTCAATAAACTTAGATGAATTTGTTTTGGCTATGTGGGCATTTTATATTTTAAAATGCTTTTAGTTTTAAAAACAAGTATCCTTATAAGCCAAGTAAAGTCAGCTGCTGGAATTAATATAATTAGTCATAGGGCATTAAAGTCAAATCTTATTAAAACACTCCTCCAATTGGCTTAAAATTACAATGGTATCAGATTTATTATGAATTATCTTGCTTTTAAAGTGACTATATTTTGCACTTTCTAATTTATCCTTCATTACACCATGCTTTATATACTAGACTTCGGAGAAATGTAACATTGAATTTTGTTTGCATATGAAATTGCACACATTATTTTGTTGGTTAGGAGCACAAGAAAATCAAGTTGTTAAAAGTGAAAAAAATTTAATAAACAATAAGCTATTATTTCAAAAGCATTATTTCCTTTAAAATTCTTTTAAATATTATATCTGTTGATATTTTTGTGTTTATATTAACCCAATTTCTGACTTTCTCTCTGCCCCCTCTTCAGCCTAACATTTCTTGTAACAAAGAAGACAAAGAAAAAAAAGCAGATCAGCAGAACCAACAAACATACACACCACATCTTATGTTTTATGCAATATTCATTACCCCCAAGTCTCAATTTTAGCAAAGAGGGAAATAAGGGGAAAAACCTAATAATTTCAAAATGTCAGAGTAGCTCTTCTTAGAAAAATTTCTGTAAAATGATAGAATACTTCCGATTCTAATGGTATTAATTTTGTATTTGGGTTCACTACCTTCCTGTCTCTCCCTTGGGTTGATGTAGAATTTTCACTTTCCTCTTGTAAACTTTTTTTTTATATATATATTTGAAACATTTAACGTTAGGACCTCGAATTTCAGATCCATTTCCTTCCTCCCTTGTCACCCATTCCCTCTTGGGAGATAAGTAATTCAGTATATGTTGTACATGTCTAGCTATGCAAAACATTATCATAGTAGATATATTGTACAAAGCTGCTTATAATTTCCTCCCACTCATCCCACCCCCCACCTGGTCCATTCCCTACATGATCCTGTCCCTCTTCTATAGTGGGTACTTCCAGCCTCCCCTCCCCCCAAGGATGCCCTCCCATCCATCATCCCTCCTCTCATCCCCCTTCCCCCTATCCTGCTGCAGGTTGAGATATCCCATTTAGTATGTATGTCATTCTCTCCCTGAACCAAATTCAATGTGAATGTGGTTTTGCCTTTTTAGCCTTCCTATTCTCCCCCTCCCTTGCAATCACTTCCCCTTGCTTCTTCTACATGGGATAATTTACTCTACCCTGTCTCTCCCCATCTCCTCTTGCCACTTTCCTCTCTCACCTCATAATTTCATCCCTTGAGTATTCTCCCTTCCCAACAAATTCAACCTATGCCCTCTATCCATATATAACTGTAACCATATACACACACATTCACATACGTATTCATATGACCACACCCCCTTCTTCCATTATTTTCATAGTGAGAAAGATATCATCAGTCACAGATACTGCTTTTCCATATAGGAATGTAAATAGTTCAACTTTGATAAGTTCCTTTTGATTTCTTTTCCCTGATTACCTTCTCAATCATCTCTTGCTTCTTGTGTCTGAATGTCAAATTTTCTATTCAACTCTGGTTTTTTCCTCAAGAATGCTTGAAAGTCCTCTATTCCACTGAATGACCATATTTTTTCCTGAAACAAAATACTCAGTTTTGCTGGGTAGGTGACCCTTGGGTTCATTCCCAGCTCTTTTGCCCTCTGGAATATCATATTCCATGCCCTTCGATCCCTCAGTGTAGAAGCTGCCAGGTCCTGGGCTATTCTGATTGTGTTTCCACAATATTGAAATTGTTTCTTCCTGGCCGCTTGTAGTATTTTCTCCTTGATCTGAGGATTCTGGAACCTGGCTATGATATTTCTGTGAGTTTTCTTTTTGGGATCTTTTTCAGGAGGTGATCGGTGGATTCTTTCAACCTCTATTTTGCCCTCTGGATCTAAAACATCAGGGCAGTTTTCCTTGAGAATTTCTTGAAGGGTGATTTCTAGGTTCTTTCTTTGATCATGGCTTTCAGGTAGTCCAATAATTTTTAAATTGTCTCTCCTGGATCTATTTTCCAGGTCAGTGGTTTTTCCCATGAGATATTTCACATTGCCTTCTAATCTTTCGTTTGTTTGGATCTGCTTAACAGCATCTTGATTTCTCATAAAGTCATTAGCTTCCATTTGCTCCAGTCTAACTCTGAAGGAATGAATCTCCTCAGTGAACTTTTGAGATTCTTTTTCCATCTGGCAAATTCGACTTTTAAGGCATTCTTCTCCTCATTGCCCTTTTGGGCCTCCTTTGCCATTTGAGTTAGTCTTTTTTTTAAGGTGTTGTTTTCCTCAGTCAGGCTGTTGACCCTCATTTCATACTTTTCCTGCATCCTTCTCATTTCTCTTTCCAATTTTTCCTTCACTTCTCTTATTTGATTTTTAAAGTCCTTCTTAAGGTCCTCCATGGCCTGCAACCCACTCATGTTTTCCCCTGGGGCTTTTGGAGCAGGACTTCTGACCTCACAGTCCTTTTCCCGCTCTATGCCCCCAAAATAGGAGTCTAGGGTTGCATTTTTCTGTTTCCTTTGCCTTGGCATGTTGCCACTTAATTGCTTGACTTTTGGGCTTGTTGCCACACTATGGCTTTAAGGCCAGATAGAGGAATTTTCGTCCCGAACGTGTGGGGGGCAACTTCCGTTTCTGGCAAGCTGTAAACCCACCCACAACTTCCACCCTAGATCACAATCCAGATCCAGGGAGGTTAAAGCAAGAGCGATTACCCCCCAAGACTGATCACTGGATCTCCCTACAATTTGCAGGCTGGGAGCCGGAGCTGCCTCTGAAAACTACAAAATGGCATGTCTCCTCAGCAGCTTCTAGCCCCCAGGGGAGGGAGCTGACGCATTCCCCAAATACTGGTCCCAAAGTCCATAGGACACTAACCTCTTACTTTGTCCTAGGCATGTCTATGTTGATAATTCTGGAGTCGCCACAGCTCCTGGTGTTGTGGGGTTCCTCCAGCCGGCTGCTGGCCCTGCCGCCCTGGGGCTAAAACCTCGGCTCACGCGGACCTGGGCTCTGCTCGGCTCCCTGCTCGGCTCCCAGCGGTCCCAGACTGCTGCGCTGGTCCTTCCTACCGGGCTGCTGGGCTGTCCTCAGCGGGAGGTTAGCTTCTCTGTGTCGTTCTGTGGGTGCTGGGCCTCCAGAAGTTGTTCAGAGTCCCCTTTTACATAGTTTGGGGGGAATCCGGGGGCAGAGTGGCTTGGATGAGCTGTTTCTACTCCGCCATCTTGGCTCCACCTCCTCTTGTAAACTTTTTATTAGATAGTATAATTATCTTGGAAGGAGCAAGCTTCGACTTTCTGAGACCTCTCAGCAACACCAATTTTGCCCTTCCACTGCTTTGAATTCTAACATTCTCTCCCTAAGCCTAGCACTGGTGCTTTATCCACATTTAAAGATGTATATGTTACCCACACATACAATCCATGGGTGTGGGTCATTGTTGACAGTCCTGAGAGTGAAATGTGAACTGAACATCAGTTATTCCCTACTGAAAGACTGCCTGGTTCTGCAGCATTCTTACCTCAAAGAAGAAACGTATTTAATTTAGTTTTCACTGTCACAGAAATCATCCTCAGGAGAATTTTTTTAAAAAACATATCATTAATGGTGGTGGTTTTCTTTTTAATTTTCTTTCTTTCTTTCTTTCTTTCTTTCTTTCTTTCTTTCTTTCTTTCTTTCTTTCTTTCTTTCTTTCTTTCTTTCTTTCTTTCTCTTTTTGGAGGGCTATTGGGGTTAAGTGACTTGCCCAAGGTCACACATGTTAAATGCCTGAGGTTGGATTTGAACTCAGGTCCTCCTGACTCCAGGGCTAGTGCTCTATTCGCTGTGCCACCTAGCCACCCCTGATGGTGGTTATTTTCAAGATACCTGTCATTTACTGCTTCAAAATCACAATTGTTTCGGAAGGAAGTGGCTTAAAATGCCCCTCCCCTCCTAGAACATCATAGAATCCTTAAAAGTAGGAGTGGAAAGGAATATTCATTAAGCACCTACTATGTGCCAGGCACTTTACAAATGTCATCTCAATTTGATCCTCTTAAGAAAGCAATGTAGGTGCTATTATTATCCCCATTTCACAGATGAAGAAGCTGAGGCTGACAGAAGTTAAATGTCACGTGGTTACTAAGTGTCTGAAGTCAAATTTGATCTCAGGTCTTCCTGACTCCAATCCCATTGCCCTGTCTACCACATACCTAGCTACAAGTGATCGGCAAAGTATTTGCATAAATGTGTAGAGTCAGTCAAGTCAATGTTCTCCCAGTTTCATGATTATGACATTTATGGTCCTGAATAGCTGTAGCTCTTTTTAATAGTGCTTTTTGAAGGACTCTGGTCGATGATCAAAATTTAGGTCTACTAGCTCTTCCTTCTCTCCTTGAATTAACTTGTCTAAATCAACCTTTATTTGGTTGTTTTTCTTGCACTTGGCACAGAGCAATCTGTTATGGCTTAGCTGGTGTGTGTCTGTGTGTGGCAATTAGAAGCAAACACAGACATTACAGACAGTAATAACTCATAATCTGAAGTGAACACACAGACAGCAAATAACACCCTTACACAGGAGGAGAAGATTGTTGGCTCAAAATGTAGGGTTTTGCTTTTGATTCTCTCTCACTTCTGCCCTGGCTCAGATTCTATCCTGGATCCCTAAAAGGACAGAAAATATGAGGAGCCACTGCCATTGGAAGACCAGTCGGAAATGATGAAACATTTTAGGCATCAGTGGGAAAATATGATTCAACTATTTTTTAAGGAACTTTTCTGTTTGGTAGAGCAAGATTACTTCCTTATCAAATATTCTTATTTCCTCTCTTTGGGGTTTACAAACATTTAATTGATCACTTTGGATTTTATTTCATAGCCATTTCTGGATATTTTGCCTTTTGTTTTTAAACATAGAGTGTTTGTGATTCTTTACCATCCATACTATAGCATGCTTTTTAAAAGCATGGTAATTACTTGATGGATAGAATCAGCCCGTGCATAGAATCAGCATCTTATCCCCACTTTTCAGAAAGAGGAAGGAGAAAAATGATGTGTAAAAGCTTCCAACATTTTAGGTCCCTGCCGAGGTCTTGATCTCTGCTTCCTATTCTGTAAAAGTAATCAGGATACCCAACTCAGAGCATAAAATATTTCTAAGCAACTAGATGGCTTCAGAGGAAAGTAAAAATCTGTGAGTCAAGGAAGAGTGCTACGTGATGTTCACCCTTAGGTTCTAAGCCAGATCCTGTGGTTGCTTTTATCAGTTATGTATATTATCTTCAATTTCAAAACAGGTAGGTTCTTCAGTGGGTTAGTGAGCTTGATGTTAATTCCTGGAAAAATTTTAGAATGCCTCTTAAATAGATTATATGTGAGCCTTCAGGAAAATAAAAAGGTAACTAAGTGGTATAATGGATTGAATGCTGGACCTGGAGTGAGGAAGAGCTGAGACTACATCTTAATTCAGACACTAGCTGTATGACCCTGGGAAAGTCACTTAACTGCTTACTGCCTCAGTTTCTCATCTATAAAATGGGGATAATAATAGCACCTACTTCACAGGATTGTTATGAGGATAAAATGAGATAATACTTATAAAGTGCTTTGCAAGCCTTGAGGTTCAATATAAATGCTAGCAATGACGATGATGATGTAGTGGTTACTAAAAGTGAAAATGAATTTTTAAAAGGGCAGAGCAGGTCTCTTTCAGGTCCTCACAAGATGACCAAGAAGAGGAGGGACAATGGGCACACTGTGACGGGCTACATGTAACCTATTCACTTCACCAATTGTACCCACTGCATACCCAAGGTTAAAGCTATCAAGAAGTTTCTTATTTGGGGGAGGCTAGGTGGCACAGTGAATAGAACATAGGCCCTAGAGTCAGGAGGACCTGAGTTCAAATCCAGCCTCAGACACTCAACACTAACTAGCCGTGTGATCTTGGGCAAGTCACTTTACTCCAATTGCCCTGCCCTCCCCCCTCCAAAAAAAAAGGAAAACAATTTTTAAAAAAAGAAGAAACTGAAGTGGCAAGAAGTATCTTGCCCAGAAGAGACACAGCTAGTAAGTGTCTTGGATTTTGAACCCAGGTTTCTTTGACTCCAACTTCTAGTTCTTTCAGGCCATCTAGCTATTGAATCAAAATGATAGCTTTCTAACTTTTGGATCTTTCCTTTTATATCTCTCTTTTCCAACCTTCCCCCACCATCTTCTAAGCAGATACAAACCAGTCACTATAGAGTAGCCATTCTATTCTCTCCGTCTCTCCTATTTCATTCCTCCAGTTTATTTATCCTTTTTCTTCTCTTCCCTTTGTTGTTTCTCACTCCTTTTCCCTAAAGTTAGAAGTGTTGCTGGTAGGGAGGAATCTTTTTGACAGACATGTTCTGTTTATATCATGGTAAAGATCTGAGCTTTGACTATTCTCCACCACATCTTCCCCATACTTCCCCACCTAATTGACTTGGCATGGAAAGACAGAATCTGAATCAAGCTACTTTGAAAGGTATCTTTGAGCAGGGTGAGGTGGTTCTGCTGCTATTGTGTCATTTCAGTCATGTTTGACTCTCTGTGACTCCATTTGGTGTTTTCTTGGGAAATATACTGGAGTGGTTTGTCATTTCCTTCTCTAGCTAATTTTACAGATGAGGAAACTAAGGCAAACAAGGTTAAGTGACTTGTCCAGGGTCACACAACTAGTAAGTATCTGAGACTAGATTTGAACTCAGGGAGAGTAGTCTTCCTGATTACAAGCCCAATGCTCTATTCACTGTATCACTTAGCTTCTGGGAGGTGGTACATGGCCAGTCCCTGCTACTGAGGAAGGCTGAGGCATCACTTGTGTTTGGGAGTTCTTAGCTTAAGTAGGACTAAAGTTTAGGATTATTTGTCCACATTAAATCCAGCACCAATACGATGAACACCCAGGAGTGGAGGGCTGTCTGAGGAGGGGTGAATCAGCCCCGATAGAGGGGAAAATGGAGCAGGTTAAAACTTCCATGCCGATCAGTCTGGGGATTGGGTCCATGAGTAGCTGCTGCACTTTCCACCTGAGTGAAATAGGGAGACCCAGTAAAAAAGGGGGAACATTTTTATATGCATCTGTCATAGCCCCTTGAGGTTCCATTTCCAACCAGTCCTTTAATCTGAGGAAAACCTTACCAGGCTCTTTCTGGCTTTGATTGCATTAGGACTACACAGGATCAATGATGATGCAAGGTAATCACCATCATCAATTACTGAAAAGACCCTCTTCTATTTGGGCAAATACTAGAACCTACTTGAATCATGTCCTAATTTCTCAGTCATAGCAATTTTAGTAAAAGGAGAACACTAGGTCACAGAGTGAAAGGAAAGTAAATATTCAAGATGGAAGGAAAATAAGATTCACACTGTAGCTCTTAAGAATCCATATAATGCTATTATTTTTCTTTAGAACAGATTCTAAAACCTCTCAGACCTCTAAAGGGTGCCAAACCTCAGAGCACTGGAGACTGGATTCAAGGGTAGTGAATTGTTCACCAGTGCAGCCAGATGGTTAAGTGAATGTCCCTGAGTCACACAAGGGGAATCTCAGTGTGTACTATGCGTTGCAAATATACCCTTAGTCTGAGTATGTGCTTTGCCTGAAAAAAAATGCTTTTAGTAGATGGAATTAGATTCATGTTCTTACTTTCAGCCAGGCAGTGTTTTAGGGAGTCATTTAGCGATAGTCCTCTTTGATTAATCACACCTTTCTTTTTGGCTCCAACAATTCCATCCCTTAAATATCTTCGGATCAGATACCCATAAATCACTCAACAGCCCCAAGCCAGCATGAAGCTGGTTCACAATTTCAATTAGCATACCGATTTAACAGCTTGCCATTAGGGGTGGCTGCAACCACTTGACAGGTTCTCAGCTGGCCAAACACTTAGGTCGAGCTGGCAGCAGGCTTAGCATAGAATCTGCTGGGAATTCGTTAAAATACAAAGCTCTAAAATCAAGAGAAATATACCCCGATTTTGTTTGCTAAAACCCCGTCCTGAGGCTTATGCACAATAATTGGGTTTGGTTTTGCATAATGTATGTATATGCCTAGATTTCTGGCCTCCTAAATGCCAAATACAATTGACTTTTTCTCAGTCTTCATCCTCCTTAATAATTGTCATTTATATAAACTTTAAAGTTTGCAAAACCCTTTTATTTATTATTTCATTTGAGTCTCACAATAGCCTTGTGCAGTATAGGTATTATTATCACAATAACCTTGTGCCATGTAAGTATTGTCATCCCACTTTTACAGATGAGAAAACTGAGACTCAGAGGTTTTGCCCATACTCAAACAACTAGCAAGTGTGAGAGGCAGAATTTGAATCCAGGTTTTCCTGACTCAAAATCCAACACTATCCACTCCACCAAATTGCTACTCCTTTACTTATCTGTAGGATCTGCCATGGTCAATTTCTCTGACTTTTCCTTCTATCTGCTTTCCTGGATCCTCTTCATTTGTCATCCAGCTGCCTAAAATGTGGATGTTCCCTGACCTTGGGCCACTTGTCCCTCATCCTTTATCTCTCTATACTCTTTTCCTTAGAGATCTCATATTATCCTCACTTCAACCATCACCTATATGAAGATGACTGATTACCAAAACCATGTTTAGCCCTAAACTTTTCCTCAACTTGTAGATCTAAATTCCCTAGGCATTTAGATTTGAGTGGCACAAATCACCTGCAGGTTTTCTTTCATTCAGACTTGTGATTTCATCATTGTGAAATCACTATCCATTTATACATCCATCAATACAGTTGTCTATCCACACCTCCTGTGTATCAGGAACTGTCCTCGGTGCTGAGGACACAGAGACAAAAATGAAACAATTCCTGCTTTCAAGTAATTCACATTTTATCAGGGGAGAAATATACACATGTAAGTTCACACAAAATACATAGAAAATAAATACAAGGTAATTTCAGGGGAAGGGAATAACAATTGGAGGAGTTAGAAAAGCCTCACCAAGAAAGTGGTGGTTAGGCTGAGCTTTGAAGGAACCAGAGTTTCTAAGACATAATGATGAAGAGGGGTATCTTCCAGGCAGCAGGAAGAACCTGTGCAAAGGTGTGGAGGCAGGAGATAAAATTTTAGGTGTGAGGAATAGCAAGTATACCAGTTTGGCTGCACCATAGAGTACATGAAAGGGAATAATAAGCTGTGGGTGGGGTGGGGTGGGGAGGAGAGATATAGAATAGTTACTCCTCCTACCTAGCATTCGAGCTACAATGAGAAAATTAGTTCACTCATGGTCATCCTAGTCTTTTTATATTGTATATTTTCAAAATGTCACCATTTTCTATTTGAGGAAATAAGGCACATGTTACCATCCTGATACTACATTTAGATTTCCTTAATTGTTTTCTTCTTTTCCCTCTCAGTTATAAGCATATCCTATTGGGGATATAGTTCAGACAAATATAAAATGACAAAGCCCAACTACTTTTGAAATATTAAGGTAAAAACAGAAATAAAAGAGACCTGGACATAATGGCTTAATGAGGTCATTTAGAGGAAAAATTAGACAGCACTGGGAAATGGGTTTCAGAGGGAAATTGCTGATTCTAGTTTTCATTGCAATGTAGTGGCCTGATCCACATAATTTACACATGTGGAATTTAATTTTTTCTTTAAATGACTATCAAGTATCTACAGAATGGATGTCTTCACTATCCACCCCCCACTCCCACTGTAAACTTGGCAGAGCCCAAGGCCATTTGTACAGTGATGCTCAATATTCTTTTGATTGCATAATTGAAATTCACCAATATTAATGCTTTTTTCTTCTCTGAGATCATAAGTACATTTATATATTTCTATCTCTGCTATTCAGCAAGTCACCTTCTTTTTGTTCCAGTTGCTGAAATTCAGGAAACCATTCCCATATCCCATTGATATTTTAGGGTTATAAGAGAACAGAGATGTGAAATCACTGCTCATTATTAAGTCACTAGCCTCTCACCCTTCCCTCTGGTCTCATATACTCCCTCCACTTTTTCTTTAACCTCCTGCCTTTTCCTACTTTCTTATTCATTGTTTAGTCAGTTTTATAGTATATGTGTGTTTTTTTTTATTTTAATTTTTTTTTTGAGCAATTGGGGTTAAGTAACTTGCTCAAGGTTACACGGCTAGTCATTATTTATGTGTGGGTGCTCATTTTCTGAGGCCGGATTTGATCTCGGGTCATCCCAACTCTGGGTCATCCCAACTCCGAGGCCGGCGCTCTTACTCACTGTGCCACCTAGCTGCCCCTTTAGGGCAATTGGGGTTAAGTAACTTGCCCAAGGTCACACGGCTAGGTTTTTGTTTGTGTGGGTTAAGTGTCTGAGGCTGGATCCAAACTCAGGTCCTTCTGACTCCAGGGCCGGCACTCTACTCACTGCGCCACCTAGCCGCCCCGTAGTGTTTGTTTTTTGACCCATACCCATAAGTTTATCTGTGTAGGGAAGCTCTCTCCACTGATGAAGACTGGAAATATGTCTATATCTTGAAGATTTAGAGAATTGAACGGGACTCTAAGGGGTTAAGGGACTTGTCCAGGGTCATACAGACAGTGTATATCAGAAGTGAGACTTGAATCTGGGGCTTCACCACTCTCAAAATGGCTCTCCTCTTCCTATTTACCACACTTTGGGCACTATACAGAGAAAGCTAAAATATAGGCACATATGTGTATGTGTTTATGGCTTTTCTTTTGTACAAAATTAAAATATGCCAAAGAGAAATACTTATGGAAGATTAACACAACCTTCCTCTCTCCCTTATGGGTGACTTGGATTGCAGCTTCCTTTCTTCTTAAAAGAGCTGTGTTCTATATGAAGACAAGTTAATTTCTCAGGGATTAAGGATAATGGAGATACTCAGTCATTCCACTGAACCCAAAGGAGAATTCTGTTTGTGATGCCAAGAAAGTTACTAGTAGACATCTATAAATCATTGGTACTTTCCATATTTACAAGGCGTATATCTCAGAGACCTTAGAAGTTTTATAAGGTGTTATTTTCACAAGTAGTGATTTTATAACTTAGTTATTTAACTGGTATGTTCACGGTAATCATCCTTAGAATGATTGTATGTGTGCAAAAGCATGTGCTTAAGTGGCACAATCTTCTAATCCACCCTACTGGTAATAGGCTTGCCATTCAGTGTTGTTAAAGGGTCAATGCTTGTGATGATGGCTGAGACTGAAACCATGTGAATTCTGAAGGAAGAAGAATGACAGGCTAAGGAACTAAAAGTCTGGTGACTAAATCCTGTGTAATGTTCTCCTGTCAGTCAGTCAGTAAATCAGTCAGTCAATCAGCAAGCATTTATTAAGGTCTATTACATCTTGAGGGAGAGGCAGCTTCATGTTATGGATAAAAAGCTTGATTTGGAAACCTGGGCCTGTGTTCTATCTCTTTATTTGGGCAAGTCCTTTCACCCCTTCACTGTCCCAGGAAACTCTCTAAGTTTATAAATCACAGAACAGGTACTGATCTTCATCAGTTGAGGGAGCTTATACCAATAAACCCACTGGTCCAACAAAAAGGCAAACAAAAATCCCCCCATAAGGGGTCACATACATCTTCAGGAAAGGGTCTTAGGCTACCCCTCAGTCATTGCAGTTGGCATCATGGCATTTGGCATCTATGGACACTACGCACATTATTTTCCTGTTACCTTCTTGTATCACTCTACTGACCAATGACCTTTACCTGTATTTACTACTAACCACCAATTATCAAGGCAAAATGGTGTATCAGTTTGAGGAAAGACTAATTTATGGTGAAGAGGAGAGGGTTGAGGTAAGCAGCTTTGGGCTTGGTAATATCCTGTGAAGCTTCATCTTCTGCAGCCAGTTTCCTTCCTCATCACCTCCCAAAATCCCACTTGTGCTTCCAGAATTCTGTAGGAACCTGGAGAGATGATGTTATCCCTTTCCCACTATTTTATCAGACTTAGGGCAGGAGAGATGAAAGAAAAGGAGTTAGGATGACAGGATGGGGGAAATAAAGGAGAATACTAAAAGGGAAGAAAGAAGATGACTTTAGCATGGAGAGGGTAAGTGGAGTTGATATTAAAACTTTAAAAAACCAGTTTCTAAAAAACAAAACAAAACAAAACAAACAAACAAAAAAAAACAAAAGGGCAGCTAGGTGGCGCAGTCAGTAGAGTGCTGGCCCTGGAGTCAGAAGGACCTGAGTTCGGATCTGGCCTCAGACACTTAACACATACAAATAAAAAAACCTAGCCGTGTAACCTTGGGCAAGTTACTTAACCCCAAGTGCCCTCCAAAAAGCAAAAAACAAAAAACAAACAAAAAAACAGTTTCTTCTATTTTTACATCACCTTCACTATGAAGGATACTCTTTCCCCCTTGAAGGAGAGTTTTCTTCATAGTATTGTTTCATCACACATTCTTGGCTCCTGCCTCCCTCAGACAAAGGACCGGCAGGAGGAACCATTTAAAGGATGGAAAAGGGCAATGAGATAGATCACCTTCCCAGCTCCCTCTCTCCCCAAATATTTGCCAGCTGCCTTGTAAGATCTCTGGGAAGATCAGTCATGGTATCAAGAGGCAGTGCCATGTAGTGGATAGACCTCAGTGCTCAGAGATTAGGGAACTAGTAACTACGGCATATGAATATAATGGATTCCTAACACTGCCATAATGGATGACAAATATGAAGAATTCAGAGACATGGGAAGACTTGTATGAAGTGATGACAAATAAAAAATAAATAGCTAAAAAAAGCAATAAACACAAAGACAACAGCTGTAGTAAAGTCATTGTGGACTGGCAGAGAGACGGGAAGACCAGGGTTAAAGTCCTTCTGGCTCATCCTGGTAACCTGGGCAATCTCTTAGCCTCTCCGTGCCCCAGGCAATTTGCTAAGACTCTACATTACAGAGTAGATGTCCATCTGCATTAGGTGAGAGAATTTTCTCATTAAACTCTCCATATATCAGCCAACTTCCAGCCTTGATCTCGCCATAGAAAATCTTCTGAAATGTATTTGTGCATTTTTGCTTCTCAACTAGAAAGATACATTTAAGCATATCTGCATGGGGAGGGATGACAGGAGAGGAAAAACGTGCTAGCTGGAAGCAGAGTGCTAAGCCAGCCTAGGAATTGTTGTGGTCCTCTCTTAGGCATAACCTGGCTAGGCCTCTCTGATAAGAATGGACACAGCCACCATTACTGAGATTAATTCATCCTCTCTCAGATAATATATACATCATTCAGTCTCATATAGGATTTTCCCAATATGAAAAGCAGCCCCTTGGTGGGAAAGAAGATGAAAATTCATGTCACCAACTGTTTCTTAACCACTCTAATCAACTCAGATGTAAAAGGACTTTTTGTTCATCCACAGGAGACAACATTAATGGAAATGTACCAAATGTGTCTGCCAGCACAATCAGAAAGAATAAAGTATACATATAAAAAAAGATAATGGCCTTTACTAGAACCAAAAGCACATCAACAGAGGTCTTATTATGTAGTAGATAGCTTTCAGTTTCATTCCATATTTGGTACCATATAGAATACTTATCAATCATAGATCCTGAATTGATTTTTGAATTTAAAAATTTAATAATGCTAAAACCACCCTGGGCTAAATAAAGTTAGCTAAGGGTAGAGATGGGGAAGGAGATTATAGAGCCCTGGATTTAGACAATGTGACCCAGGTTCAGATCTCACCTCTGACACTAGCTGTGTGCCCCTCAACAGGGAACAACTTCCCTGAACATCAATTTCCTTATTTGTGAAATAAGGGCAATAATCGTACCTGAGGATTGTCGGATTTGTCGGGAGAATAAAATATGATAATATATGCAAAGTGATTTTTAAAAACATCCAAATGTTAGCTCTTAAGAGTGTTCTAGAGGGATGCCTTAAGCCCGATAATATTCTGCCTTAGTTCTATATTATGCTTCCCTGTTTATGCTTCTTGGTTTTTTTTTTTTTGTAATAGAGCCATGAGAAGTTTTGTTGAGATTTTTTCCTCCTCTGTGCTACTTTAGCCAGAGCCTGAGGAAGGAAAAGTGGTGATGGAGAGATAAGATGTGAGAAATAATTCATGACGTGGGCAAGTCACTTAATCTCTGTTTCAGTTTCCTCAGCTGTGAAATGGAGCTAATAATAGCACTTACCTCCAAGGGTTGTTGCAAAGATACATTACAAATATCTAATATAATATCATACATGTAATACAATTGTTATTTTATATCATAAATATTATATAATATTAGCAAATCACTTAGCAAAATGCCTGGCACGTAGGAGGTGCTATGTAAATGCTAGCTGCTATTATCATTACTATTGTTATTACTAACCTTTTTCTATATAAACATATTACTATTTAATATTAATGTATTTCTATATAAACATATTACTGAATGATTTTTTTCTATTTTTTTCTTAGCACAGGGCAGGGAAAGACTTTCTTTGTATGTCCCCTTTTCAGGAGTTCTATATCATGCCTTAGAACAACAACAACAACAACAATAATAATAATAAACAACTCACATTTACATAGCATTTACTATGTGCCAGGAACTACGATAAGAACTTTGCAGTTATTGTTTTATTTGATCCTCACAACAACACTGTGAAATAATAGTTTAAGAATTAAATTAAGAATAATTTAAAGGATCACAGGAAGGAGAACATGTCAAAGGAAAGCTTATGCTAACACTAAGATATTGAGTGATGCAAATAACAATATTTATTAGGGGCTTGCTAGGTGCCAGGCACCATGCTAAGCACTGAGAATACAAAATATAAGCAAAAATAAAGGTGGTCCCTGCCCTCAAGGAGCTTACATTGGAATGAGGGAAGCCAACAAATAAAGAGAAGCTCAAAAGAGGGAGGTGGGTTGGGTGAGTGAGGAAGAAGCTTCCCAAGAAGGAACATGATGGAGAAAGAAATCCAGAGAGTTGAGTCAAGTCTGGAGAGGAATGAAAGAACGAACAAAGATGGCCTGGGTCCTTCTTTAAAATGGAAACACTTCTGTATTGTCTTGATTCCTTAATGTTGTGTTTTTTTTTTCTTTTTGTAGTTTCATGGAATTTCTAATCCATTAAAAACTGTCCATTTGCTTAATCCATTTAAAAATTAAAATATTTTTAAAATAATTTAATTTAGAAAGGCCAAGTTCACCCACTGCTTCCCTTTGCCAGGGGTCTTGACTTTGTCTTGCCAATGGACTTCAATGACTCTAGAGGAGAGAATGAGGCTGAGCACATTGCAGAGCTCTGGTTCACTTAAATCCAATCCAGAAACAAGTCAAGACACCACCCTCATGATGTCATTAATCTTCTTCAAGAACAAAGGACAAACAACAGCAACATATTTTAAAATGGTACATCTTTGTCTGGACCATGGACAATCTTCATCCACTTGGTTTTTCCCAAGTGGATAGTTAGTCTAAACTCTTTAAGTAATTAAGAAATCTCATTTAAGAAATCCTATGTTCCAGGATTTAATAAACTTAGCAGAGTGTCAACTGAAAACAGACATATTTGGAGGACCTTTCTGTTTATAGGGACCCTTTCTTTCCTTTTGGATTCTGCATTGGATATCCTCCATGACAGTGACAAACATTTTTGATGAGTTTACATCTCTCATCATGTCTCTGTGCCCATAGAGCTGATCTATTACTATACATATCTGGGAGAGACATTGCAGGTGAGCAATGAGCTTGAATTAACCAAGATAAGTAGAATATGTTAGATTGCTCTGGGGGATACTGCTGAGTGCTATTGTTGACTCCAACCTTCTCTCTGAAACAAAAGCCCCACTTTTTAAAGATGTTGTTCTGGTGATACTTTCATGGAGTATTATAATTTCTGTAGAACCAAAATTCAACATCCCTGAAAGGGCAAGGGAGAAGTGCCTGGTGCCCATGAAAAGGCACAAACCATTACCACTAAAGAATTGAGCAAGGGAAGTAAAAGGGTGCCATCTGAGGACTATATGATAAGGGAAAAAAAAGATGGTCTAGTCACTTAGTGAGAGTAGGGGATAAGCAATAGTCAATATGAATATTCCACTGGTTTATATAAATGTCAAGAATTCTAAAATAAAGCCCCAGCATGTGAAATAGACTTTTCTGGAAGATTTATCCAAGGACACGGACAATAGTTCCACAGGATGAGTTAGTTTGGGTGGATTGTGATCTCATCAGTGGAGGTGATACCCACATTGATAAACTTATAGACTGATCAAATTATTTTAAAATTTATTTTTATCGTTTATCCCTGCCCTCCAGAAATATGATCTTTATTTCTTTCTGTTCTGACATAAAAGTTAAAGCAGGATTACTTTTAGCTACATCATCAGAATGCTAGATTAAGGTCAGTCTAATCCCAATGTATATAAGTTTTGAAAAACAAAATGAAATATCTTCATCTACCACAGAATAACTGAGCTAGCTCCAGTGTCTAAACCCATCAGATGCCACACAGTAAATAATCTGATATGGCCAACCCAGCCTACTCCCCTTCCACTTCAGGTGCAAGTGGGTCTTGCTTGCATCTGTGATTGTAGTCACTGGGGTGTTAGGATATGAAATCATTCCTACAGTTCACTTTTAAATATCAATCAGGGAAGTGTGTCTGGCTTTTTGATTGGCTGAATATATAGAACATGAAAAGCTTGAATCCCTGACTAGGGACTAGAGTAAAGGGGGAGAGTGAAAAGAGAACCAAATCAGTAATCTTTCCTCTGAAAATGAAATCATGATTTATAATGCATTTATAGAACACCAGACTGCTTGTTTTCAAGGAACGGAAGGATCAATTCTAAGAGCAAGAGCTGAGAAAAGGATCATGAAATCCAAGCAATTCCCTGGGACTCAGTTGGGGGGTTCTGCTGATCCCAGCTCATTCCATTATGGTGTCCATCATAACCCAATGAACACATGTCAATACTCCAAATCTCATTAAGGTCCCTCCATTTAGGAGTCTGCAAGAATTCATCTGTGGTATTTGTGATTCTTCTTGGGTAAAAAATTGAAAATCCCCACAACACTTGCATAGGCAAAGGAATAAGGGAAGGTGTATGTGTGTCCAGAGTACCATGATGGTAAGAGAAATAGGTCTTCCTCATCCTGCTCAGCAGCCTGTTGAACATCACAATAGGTCTTTGGGTGGGCTGGCAGGATTCTCTCTTGTTGAGGTTCCAGGCTCTGTCCCTCTTCCAGTATTAACTTCCAGTGCAAAGTGAAAGTGACCATCAGTCTCACTGACTAATAGAGTCTCAGGTCATAACAACCACAACCCATTGCCCAGAAAGTGACCAGGAAGATGAAATTTCTAGAGCAGTAGAAGGGAAGGAGGAAATAAATTCTTTATGCCACTGTAAAGATCTCATATCTCTAATGCTAGAGCAAATCTGGGGCACTATTGTTTCCTCTGTTCTCGCTTTTTTAGAGAAGATTCACTTAACTCTGTTTGCCTCAGTTTCCTTATCTGTAAAATGAACTGGAGAAGGAAAAGGCAAACCACTTCACTATTTTTGCTAAGAAACCCAAAATGGGTCATAGAGTCAGACATGAAAGGACATTCTTGCTTCTAAATGTCTCACAAATTCTGTTTCCCTTTGTGGAATTTTCTGGAATCTTATGAGGGATATCATAAAAAATGAAAACCTCAGCAGAAATACTGACTACATTAAAAAAAATACTCAACACTAGTATACAAGTGAGTAGGGAAATTTAAAGTAAAAAAGGCTAATGTCATTTAATAGCAATGTCTTGGGAAGGCCAATTTATTGTACCTTTGTCAATGGAACTTAGAGTTTAGTTTTGCTTTCCTTCTTTCCTGGATACCAAAGAACAGTCACTCTTGTTTTTTTAAAAAAAAGCAGGTGGGGACACAATAACCTTTCATTTTGGCAATCTCTTATGGGACTATTTTGGGCAAGGGGAGAAATCATTTGTCTTGGCAGACATGCCAGGCATAATATGAAAAGAGTGCTTTGGGGCCCAACAAACTGAGTCCTGAGATTACAGAAAGCTCCCCCCTTCCAAAAAGTGAGGCAAATTACATCTTGTCTGGGAAGTAAAGCTAATGCAGCCCCAAGTATTCCAACCTTTGGGAATGATCATGATGCTTGAACAAAGAACAAGGTTAATTTATAGAAAGCATAGACTATTTTTATGTTCCTCTAGGTGAAAGTTAATTTAAAAGCACAGAAGTTAGTTACTAAGGTTTTGGTAATTGTGTTAATTAGAAGTCTCAGATAAAGGATCTAATTAGGTTAATGATGAACTTAACCCAGCCAAGGTATTCTCAAATCAATTTTATTTAGTGGATCAAATGAACTACACAAGAAAATATTATTTCTCTTGTGTTCAGAAAATCAAAATGAACAGAAAAGTGAGACAAAATTCCTACATTGTAAGGATGCCCTAAGACCTCATTTTATGTTTGGAATAAAATTAATTAAAAAAAATTAGGTATATAAATGAGACATATTTGATTTGTAGAGTTTGTGACAATTATTTTCAACCACTTCATGGTACTCTTTAGATAAGAGAATGAAAAGTGAGTAACAGATCCCCAAGAGGGATCAGTTTCAGATTATATTGTTTTTAATGGGAACAATATGCTGGCTGCCTCAACTGTGACCATAGGTATACATCCTGGAATCTGGGGCCAGATATCTCAGGTCAGGCTAAAGCATGCCTATTCAAAGGCTGGTGTGCCCAAAGGTCCTAACCCTCACTGAAAACTGCCTGACCTGGACTATGCAACCTTTCTTAAAGGGAGGGACTTAATGCTGATTTTTGTTCTTTTTTTATAATATGCATGAACATATCGTGAGAATTTTAATGTATGGAATCAAATATATCTGAGTCCAGTCTGTCAAAATCCTAGTCCAAAATATGAGGCAGTTCATCTCAATTTGGACTCAGTGCCAGAAGTAATAATAGACTTTACCATTTGAATTCCAATCCCTTCTATTCCCATCCCAATCCAGGTTAGAGAAATTAAGCCAGAGCTAGAAGAGAAAGGGTGGGAGGTATGCAAAGCATACAAATCCAGAGAAGGCCTTTAGAAGCGGCTCTCTCCACTAGGCAAGGTTTGCATGGTTAGAATAGACAGAAAAAGAAAAATGAAGACACTGTCTCTTGTTATGCTCCTTCCTCTTGGGAATGGGGCAGAGCAGATCCTTTACAGGCTCTACCTTTCTCTTCCCAAGGGGGTGAGAATTGGGGGAAAGTGACCTTCCTTTGATTCACAACCTAACTACTTCCCAGACTTTGGTGGTTGGAGCTTCTTCTGAGTTGTTTGTAGTTTGTGTCTTCTGGCTTCCACATCAATACCCTAGTTTTTTCTCCTATTCCGACAGGTGTATCTTCTTATTTGTTTTCTGTTATTCCTCCATGCCTGGGACCTCGTTGGAGCTTTGTCCTCAGCATCTTTTGCAATCAATTGCCCTGGCCCTTCCTGCCAGTCAACAGGCATTTATCAGACGCTTACTATGTACCAAGTAATGTGCTAAGCATCCTACATACAGAGGAACAAAAAATCCTTTAATTTTTATCACTGGTCTATCTCAGAGTTCATGAATCTCTATTCCTTTCAGTGTCATAAGAAAATGTCATGTGTGGAAGACTACAATTCCCAGAATTCAGTTAGGTTTTAGACCTTTTCCCTGGCTTTCAGAGAAAGTCTATATCCCTAGTTACATAAGAAAGGATGTAGAGGTGGGAGGATGAGGTATTGTTGTTTGTCCTTCATTCTCAAAAAGTACCAAGATATCAGGGAGGTGATGCCCCGCCCGACATGCAATGAGGCATGGATTTTTAGGAAAAGGCCAAAATCAATTTATCAAATTATTTGAAAAATTTATAGTTTCTAGTGAGACATTTGTGATAATAGTATAATCAAACTAGTCTTGACCCCTTCCCACTGTCATTGAGCTACTTCTCTCTGGTGGACATGAGTAGAAAGGGCTGTAACCCAAACTCTTAGATCATTAGCTTACATGTCCAGCGAGAAGGTAACTTTTACTTGACATCACTGAGCAGATCTCAAAGGGGAAGAGAGCAGGTGTTGAGCACTTCCTGTCATTTTGCAGACCACAGAATCCCTTAGACATGGTGAGGGCAGTAAAATGGATGTCTTTAGCATCTGGATGATATTATATCAGCCCCATCCTACCTAAATAGAGAGATAATGTACTTTGAAAAGTGTGCTGAGATGGGAGAAATGATGATGACTAAGCTCTTGTAGCTATATTTATCATTAGGAACACTTCCCTAAGACTTACTTTGGAGCCCCTCATGGGAGAACTACTTCTGAGACATAAACAAGAGCCATTCACTAAAGGAAATGGCTATCCTGTAGTCATGCTTCAAAACCCTTTAAAGATTTTATCATTATTGCTTCTCAGTCTAATTTGCTCTTAGGATAAAAACAGAACAGTGAAAATAAGTTGCTGTGACAGAAAATACTGTCTTAGATCTAGAGATGGAAGAGACATTAGATGCTATGTAGTCATCTCTCTCATGTAATAGAAAAGGAAATTGAAGACTAGAGTTTAAATTACTTGTTCAAGAACATATAGATAGCATCACATTCAAGATTTGAACTCAGTTCATCTGATTCTAGATAGAGTGCCTAGGGTTTGGTGCAACAAAGGAAACCATGGATTTTATCCCAAGCCAGGTAAATATAGAAGTTACATAAGAGAATATTGAGGTACCAGACTTCTCCTTAGCATCCCTAATAAAGGACATATGAGGTTCATATTACTGGCGCTAGACACTCAGACTGTCAGAAATAGACACAGGACTTCTGGGACTATAATTCCTGCTGTATTTATTATACAAGGAATACTGGGGGAAAGCAGAGTATAGGATTGTAGGCCTACCCTACAAGACATCCCATCCTAAATGTCCAATAGATATTTCATGATGTGGAACTAGTATGCAGGGTAGAGATTTTAGGTCTAGATATATCAATGTGGTAAGTCCATCAGAGTTGATAAAGTCATCAATTGAAGAAGAATAGTGAGAAGAGAAAGAGGTTCAAGGGTGAGTCTTGGGTACAGCCACAGTTTGGAGTGTCACAGATGATGAGTAAGTGAAATGGACTAAGGAGTGGTCATACAGGTAGGAGAACCAAGAGAAAACAGTATCATGACAACTTAGAGAAAAGAGCATAATCAGGAGGAGAGAGTGATCAATAGCTTCAACAGCTGTAGAGTGGGCAAGAGGGATTGAGAAAATTCCATTGGATTGGACAACTAAAAGAACACTGGTAACTTTTAAGATGGCAGCTTTAATTCAGGAAGAAGTCAAAGATAAAGAAGAGGCTGAGAACCTGAGAGACTGGAAGGATGGTGGTCCCCTCCACAGAAATGGGAAAGTTCAGAAGAGGGAAGAGTGTTTTTGAGGGGAAGATAATATTACAACCAATCCATGCACATCTGTCTTTCCCAACAAAAAATAGAAAGTGTGTGTATATGTGTGTATGTGTGCGTGTGTGTGCATGTGTGTGTGTGTGTGTGAGAGAGAGAGAGAGAGAGAGAGAGAGAGAGAGAGAGAGAGAGAGAGAGAGAGAGAGAAGAGAGGGAAGGAGGGGGAAAGAGAGTGGGGGGAGGGGAGGAGGCAGAAAGGAGTAGAAGAGACAGACAGAGAGAATGGTCACTGCTCCAGAGGCAATAGTCCATAGTGGTTGATGAGGGCTCAGGGTTAGGGTGTGAGGAATTTGGGGAGCAGTGGAAATTTACCTTTGCAGCTACTGCCAATGCCCAGGTCTATTTAGAATACATCCTTTATCCACTGAGCTGATTCTTGTTAGAGGCACAGATGTCCCTCAAGGAAGGGGGCAGAGTTAGGAGTGTTAAAGGGTGTCTTATAGTTGTGTTAGAGCCAAATCTGAGACTGGCAATCATGAGGATGTGACCCATCTTCTCACCTTCTGATAGGCTGATCATTTAACCCTTAGAATAAAGTCACAACCTTCCAGGGGCCCATCTTGGTCTTTACTTTAGAGACCATTGGGATACGAGACAAAACTTAGATCACTTCTCCTTCCCTCAGTTCTTTATCCTCTATGTTCTCTCCTCCCCATGCTTGCTGCTCTCCTTGCTGTTCTTAACCCAGGGAAAGGTAGAAAGCTAGGACCACCAAGACATAGTGAGGTAAGAAAAGTAATTATGTTTTCTTTCTTCATCCTAAATACTCTCCCTTCACTCATCTGCTCACAACAACTATCATGGTCTGCTCTGAAGCTAACATACAAAGTCTCAGTGATGTGGACTTCCTGCTATGCAGAGCATTTCTGTTACACTAGACTATTACTTCTGGGTGGGTACTTTTGCATCTCAGGGCCTGGTACTTGCACACAGAAGTTATTTAATAAATGTAGTGACCAGATAGTGAAGTAAGAGCAGGGACTTGCTTGAGCTTTCCTCCAAACCCCTCCAAATTCCTGTAAAAAATGACAAATTCTAGAGCTACAGAACCCACAAAATGACAAAGTGAAGCAAATTTCCAGTCTAAGATGGCCTGAAAGGCTGACAGGAAGGGTATATCGCACCAGGATGGAAGCGGAATGCAGTAGTCTGGTGTGGGCCACACCAGCACAGACAGAGCTGGTGCAGACCCCCAGGTACTGAATCACTGGCAGCTGTAGTGGTTTCCAGGGTTCTCAACACAAAATGCCAAAGACAGCATAGAAAGCCAATGGGAAAACTCTGTGGGACTTGCGTGAAAGAAGAGCACAGTCCAGCTGGGGTCTGGCCCTAGCCCTGGGGTAGTGGAGGAGGGGGTGACAGCAGCAGCAGTAGTGGCAGAAGTGGCTCCATCTGGAGCTCTGGGCCCACAGATGGTGGGGAATAGAGAGGCTGATACAAACCCCTGAAGCCTGGGACAGTAACCCACCCCCAGCAGAAGCAGAGTTTTGCCTTGCTAAAGACTTAGAAAGTTAAGTATTTGGCTGTGAAGATGAGTAAATGAGTATGAAAAACTCAAACTATAGCAGAGGAAAAGTTGGGAACAGAAATGAGAATGATGCAAGAAAATAATGAAAAATGAGTCATCAGCCTGCTAAAGGAGACCCCCCCCAATACTGAAGACAATAACACCTTAAAAATAGACTAACCCAAATGGCAAAAGAGGTCCAAAAAGTCAATGAGAAGAATGCCTTAAAAAGCAGAATTGGACAAATGGAAAAGGTGGTCCAAAAGATTGCTGAAGAAAATAATTCCTTAAAAATTAGAATGGAGCAAATGGAAGCTAATGACTTCATGAGAAATCAAAAAATTATAAAACAGAACCAAAAGAATGAAGATAGAAGACAATGTGAAATATCTCACTGGAAAAACCACTGATCTGGAAAATAGAACCAGAAGAGATAATTTACAAATTAATGTAGTGATTCTTCCCTGACATGCTATTGGTTTAAGTCTGCCTGGGAGGAGAAGCAGAGATCTTGGCTTTTCTTCTCCCTCAAAGTAAAATTCATTCATGGAATTCTACCTTTTTTTTCTACCTGCCTAATGGTTAGCCAGTGCAATTTTCTAGACTCTAAAAATAACTACACAGTTATGTGAAAGTATTTTTTCTAGTTACCACTTAAAGGGTTTCCTCTGTAGTCCTTCATAAAGCAAAACCTTGACAAATCAGTATGTAATAAGTCATTTTATAATTATTAAATTTTCTGATTTTACTAAAAGTTATTCAGAGAACTTCCATGGCTTCACACTTTCTTTTTGGAAATGTTTTTAAAATAATGTTGGTTTGCTTTTCTTGTCATAGGAAGCAAAGCATGTTGAACATAATTGATTTTTTTCTTTAAACATACAGGATCATAGAGGGCCTCAGGGCCATTCACTATTGCTTTGATATTTTGATGGATCCATGATCTAATCAATGAGGTTTCCTCCTCCACTAGCAGAGATTGCAATATATTTATGCCTTCTTAACCTATGCTATTCTTGTCCTTGTCTTTCTATATAAATCCTCTACATAAGAGCTTGTATGCTGGAGTTCTTCATTTGTGGGTTTTCAGGATCTTTTGAACTGTCAATCTTGTAAGTACTGGTCCATCTCTTTTCAAATCACACATACAAGGGCAGACAACTTTTATGGTACTTCAGAGAATCTCAGATTGTAAAAATTGGAAGGAATTATAGTGTCTTTGTTGCCCAACCTGTATGTGATCAAGAGTACCCTTTCAACATTCTCAACAAATTCTTCACTGGGACACCTCTAGTGGTGGGAAACCCATTACTTTCTGAGGCAGTTCATTCTGCCTCTGAATGGTTCTAATTGTTAGGTGTTTTTTTTTTCCTGATGTCAAACTTAAATTTTAGCAACTTCTCTTTGCAACTTCCCTTTGTTGTTCCTAATTATGACCAATGGTCTAGGCTAAATAAGTCTAATCCCTCTTGATAGCCCTTCAAACACTTAACCCTAGCTTTCTTCTCTAGGCTAAATATTCCAAGTTCCTTCAAGTAATTTTTAGAGTATGGTCTCCAGTCCTCTTGCCATTCTTCTTGGTCTCCTCTAGATGATCAATACCCAGATTATTAATGTCTTTTCTAAAATTGTGTCCAGAACTAAATCTAGTATTCTAGAGATGATAAGCCTGGGGTAGAATATAGCAGATAATCACCTCCATTATTTTGGATATATATAAATAAATAAAAATAAAAATGTAAAATAAACCTCTCTTATTATGCATATTATAATTATTATTTTTTTGCCTGTCATGTCACTGTTGCCTCATATTTATCTTGTGGCCCGCTTAACTCCTCAGATTTTTTTTCATGTGAACTGTTGTCTAGTCATGGCTTTCTCCATCTTGTAAAGTTAAAAATTTAACTTATCCTTATGGAATTTCATCTCATTTTATTTGGCCCACAATTCTGGTCTGTTGAGATATTTTTGAATTATGCATATTATCTAATATCTTAGTTATCCCTCCATCCTTTGTGTCATCTGGAAATTTAACAGTCCTCAATTTTATTTTAAATACCATAGGGCCAAGGAGAGATTCCACGAGAGACCTTCCTCCAGGTTGAAGTCAAACCTTTAACTCTCTAGGTCCATTTATGCATCCAGGTCTGAATTCACATAAATGTACAATCATCTGGTCCTAATCTCTCCATGTTGTCCACAAGAATAACATGAGAAAACATTCTCAAATGCTTTTGTCCATGTCTAAAAATATTATATCCATAGAATTCCCATAATCTACCATTCTGATAACTATAACAAAGAAGAAAAAAAAGAAACTAGCTCAGTCTCGCACAACCTCTTGATATTCTATGTTGGATTTTAGTGATTACTTCTTCACTTTCTAAATGCTCACTAACCATCTCCTTCATAATGTGATCTAGAATTTGATCAGGGATATAATTTAAGACCACTGAAGTATAATGGACAAATGCTACTCTCCCCTAGCCTCTTCCCCTTCCTTTTTTAAATTAAGACACCTCTCTCTCTCTAATTCCAGCACTTAACACAGTGTCTGGCACATAGGAGCACTTAATAATATTTATTGATTGATAGTTCTGAGGTACCTCTCCTATTACCCAAGATATTTCAAAGAACAATGATAGTAACTCATTAATCACCATCTGCTAGTTATTTTCCTACCTGAGGATATAGTTTGTTCAAACCCCAAAGCATTGAGAGCATTTAGGTGCTTTTTTCCATCTTAGCTATCTTTAATTTCAGCTACTGATTAAGTATTTTTATACGCAGCTAGGTGGCACAATGGATAGAGTATAGGGCCCAGAGTCATGAAGACTCATTTTTGCAAGTTTAAATCTGGCTTACTGTGTGACCACAGGCAAGTCAGTTAACCCTGTTTGCCTCACTTTCTTCATATGTAAAACAAGCTGGAGAAGAAAATGGCAAACCACTTTAGTGTCTTTGCCAAGAAAACCCCAAATGAAGAGTCAGACACAAATGAAATGACTGAATCATACAAAGATCATTTACCTTAGAAATGAAATGAGAAACAAAATGAATAACAGTTTGGCCTTCACACAGTCAATCACTATTATCATCTTATTCATTATCCTGTCTTTTTTTGAGCCTCTTCCTGAACTCAACATAATTTCAAAAGGACCTTTCTGCTCTTAGCATTCATGACTATTCTTACTTCATCATAGTAATATTTCTGAAACTATTTTTGCTATGTTGTTTTGTATTTATCCTTAGTTGTATTACTTTGCCCATAGCTTATGTATGTTAAAAATCTTTTCCTTTATCTTCTTTCATAAAAGCTTTTTAAATTGTATTATTGAAAAAATTTATTCTGACTTTGAAACATCAAAAGTAAAATATTCCATACACCATACCACAAAATATCATTATTTTATACCCTATAGATATCTTTTTTTTTAATTTAGGTTAAAATATACAAAATATTTAAGGAATGAATATAAATATAAAAGACCAGTAAGTCACTGAATTGAACAGTTATGGAATGAAAGACACACTAACAGAATTGGCAGAACTGTGAGTTGGTCCAGCCATTCTAGAAAGAAATTTGGAATAAAGCTAAGAAAGTGGTTAAAATTTCTATATCCTTTGACTCAGAGATGCCACCATTAGACATATGCTTCAAAGCGGTTAAAGATAAAAGAAAAAAATACTTTATGCACCAAAATATTCATGGTAGCACTTTTTATAATGTAAAGGATCAGTAATGTGGCAGATACTCACTGACTAGAGAATGGCTACACAAATTGTGGCATGTGAATGCAGAGAAATATAAATGCAACATAAGAAATTATGAATATGAAGAATACACAGAATCAGGGGAAAACATACAAATAGACAGGAAGTAAAATAAGCAGAACCAGAAAAGCAAAATATGTAATGCCCACAACAATGTTAGTTGAAAGAACAAAAGAAAATGAATACTTTATAATTATAATTATCAAGCCTGGTCCTGAAGAAGAGATGAGAAAATGCACCATCCCTGTTTGTAGTCATGGGGAATCTATGGATGGCAAATGGAATTTATGGCTGTCACATTTGGTTGATATATTGATTAGTTTCTCTGTTCTTTTTTATTATAATGGATGGTTCTCTGGAGATAGAAAGAATGGGATACATGTGGGAATGAAGGTGATTTAAAAGTAAAAGATAGTAACAAAAAAAAAAAAACTTTGTTAGTAAATGAGTTCCTCGTGCAGAAGACTTCTGCTACTTTAGGCACTGACTTCATTTTCTTCTAATTTGAATACTTTTTTTCCTCCCCTTGTTTTCCCTATCACTTACTTTCTAATTCCCTCCCCTCTATTGTGGTTTCCTTGGGAGTTGGATCTTAAAGCATGCTAGCCTCCTCCCACACTGAATAATTCACAGTTCACTAGCCTGGATTTCTGCCCCAAGTAACTTTTGTGTTGTTAGAACTGTCCCTAGCTGGATGCTGTACTCTTTCCTTCAGGCTTGGTAGAGTGCAGTGGCCTGTCCCATTCACTTTGCTCCTCAGTTCTCTGACCTTGTACCTGTAGTTGAGAGCTCTGCAATGTTGTTTTCCCTGGTACTGGCAGTACAGAACTTTGCAGTACTGGTGCTATAGGGTTGTAGCCCCTAATCAGGCATTTGTTCCCAAAGGGAAGTGGCCTGAGCAAAGTACCATAGCCCTGAGCTGAGATCATGGCACTGGAAAGAAGGGGGGGCAACTATAGTATAGGTGTGGGTTTTATTTTAAGCCATTGTCATGTCCTTGGAGATATTTCTGTGATCTTACAAACAAACTACTCACAAATATTTGCTTTTTTGTCCTTTCCTGGTACATGAATATGTATATACATTTAGTCTTTCTTTACTTTTCCATGTTCCCATCCCTTTATTGCAAGAAAAATTCTAAAAATAAATAGCCGCTCATTCTCATTTTCCATGGATGCTGGCTCTGTCCCTGTGTGCTTCCTCATCTTGGCCCTGAGTGGAGATGCAGTAAAAGGAAAGTTAATGAAATGCAGCAGCCCCAAGCTGCATGCGGCACTGCGAGCCCCAGGATTTAGGAGCTGAGGGCTGTCTGTGCCAGGGACAAGCTAAAAAGAGCACCTTCCTACGTAGCTAATCGGATGCCCTGGTTATGTAACATAATGCACACTACCAGTCTGGCAGAGGAGTGGAAGAGGACACCTCATTTGATGCGCAAGAAACTTTAAGAGTAAAAATGACAACATTGAATTTAATGGAGCGGCTATTCTGCAAATGATCAACAGCAGCAACACTAGAAGGGACTAGAAATGGGTTGGAATTAGAAGAAATACAATTCTATTCAATTCTGTAGTAGAATAGGCGTTTCCTATCCTCCTGTCCTATCTCCTTGTTGCTAACTCTGGTAATAGTGCCGAGACTTTAAATTCATGCCAAGTTCCAAGTGACTCCATAAGCATTCCTGTATGCTTTTTAAAAATAATGCAACTTTCCCTGGGATCAACAGTCCAGTCCCCCTGTAAAATTACATTTTGAGAGTGATGTAGGTTTACCTCTGGTGTACATAGGGAAACTTTAGGTTCAACCATGACAACTACACCTGGAAACTCCCTGTCACCAAGAATTCCAAGCCAGCTTCCTTGGGCCAGAGCTCATTTGCAGTTGTTAGTGTTTGTCTCTCCCCTCACCTGTGTTACCCATGCCTACCTCCAACCCAGTGCCTGGAATGCTCTAGGTGATTACTAAGTGTTTTTCAGTGATCAGCAAGTGTATTTTAGTGATTAATTCATGGAAGGAATGGAGGGCAAAAAGATGATTTTAAAGGCACCCAGCTCTGGTTTGTTATGATGACCCTAAAGCATTATTATAGAAACTCTCACCTTTCTTGTACAGTAAGAGAACTGAAACCTGGTTGTCTTTAGGGCAGAGAAGAGAGGACCATACATTTCTACTACAGGGCAACTGAGCTAACCTTTGCAGCAGTGGGGGAGGGATATCTTGGATATCCTACTTATTGTCTGTGCGACTCTGGGCAAGTCATTTAACCCTTCTAGGCCCCCTTTTCCTCATGTGCAAAACGAAGGGTTTGGATCAGGCAATCCCTAAGGTCAACTGCAACTCTAAATTCTGTGAATTCTGTAAAAGGAAGACACGGTTCTTCACCTTGTTAAAGCTAATCGCCCCATCCTTGATGCCATTATTTCAATAGGCCCCTATAGCTTTATTCTACCCATAATTCCTGGTCCAGGAAAAAAGCACTGACTCTTGAGTCTCAGTACTTGAGTTCAAGTCCCCGCTTTGACACTTATGACATGTATGACCTCAGGCGAGTCACTTAACCTTGCTGGGCCTCAGCTTCATCTGTAAAATGAAGGGGTTGGACCAGATGGCCTCTGAGGTCCCTCTCAAATCTAGATATACGGGCTGTCCTTTCTCTCAAACGCTTCAAGCCTAAAAACGTGGCTAGCATTTCTTTATCTAACTTTAGTTCCCATCGATTCAAACCATAACCTGCCCTTCTCATTCTCTCCCCTTCTTTCTTCTTTCCTCTCCCTCCCCTGCTCCATTCCCAATCTCTTAGAAAGGGCACTCTATACCCACTGGCTCTACTTCCTCATTACTAATTTATACTTACAGCTATTTGCAATCTGGCTTCTATCCTTACCAATTTACTCCGAGGCTGTGATATAATCTCCTTATCATTGAGTCCAATGGGCTTTTGTTGTCTTTATCCCCCTGGGTCTATCTGTCATCTGACACTGTGGGCTATTCTCATCTCTCTTCTTGGCTTCCATGACACCGGCCCTTTATGTTTCTATCTTTCCAACTTCTTTTTTTGTTGGATTTTTGTACTCCATCCACCCTTTAAATGTTGTTCCCTAAGGTTCTACTCCCTGAGCTGTCCCCTCCTCTTCTCTATTTTCATTTCTCTTCCTCTCCTTTCTTTTCCTCTCATCACCTCTCCTCTCTACTCTCGTTAATATTATTCAGTCATACAGCTTCAATCATCACTTCTAGTATTATCAAATAACCTATATCTCTCTCCTTATCTCTTCAGATTTCCTCTCATATTTCCAACGACCTTGTAGGGATCACCACCAGAGTATTTTGATGTCCCTGAAAACTCAGCATGTCTAAAACCAGACTCATAATGTACCTGCTAAGCTTTCACTTCCTCCCCAAATCTTTATTTGTCAGCATCAAAACCCTTGAGTCATCTTTGACTCTTTCCTCTCTCTCACTCCACATGACTGATTAGCTGCTAAGTTCTATTGTTTCTATTTTTATCCCTTACCTCCAGTCTCTGCCCCCCTCCACTCCTATCAAAACTACTTTTATTGAAGCTTTCATTTTTTCTGTCCTATCAGTCCAATCATTTTTCAGTTGTGTCTGATTCTTCATGACTCCATTTAAGGTTTTCTAGACAGAGATACTGGAGGAGTTTGCCATTTCCTTTTCCAGCTCATTTTACAGATGAAGAAACTGAGGCAAATAGGATTAAGTGGCTTCCAAAGGTCACATAGCTAGTAAATGTCTGAGGCCAGATTTGAACTCACAAAGAGGAGTCTTCTGACTCTATCCACTGCATCATTACTTGCTCCATCCTACCCTATAGAAACATAGTAGTATCCTAATGAATTTTTGTGTATCTAAGCTTTCTCTATGCTAATCCATCTTCTACATTGCTGCCTGAGTATTCTTAAAATCTTGCTATGGTCATTTCATTCCTTTATTCATTTGTTTACTAAATAAAATATAAATTCCTAACCCTGGAATTGAAGGTCTTCAAAAGTTTACACTGTCTACCATTAACTCATCCATTTCAAATATTTTATGGTCCATTCAAACCACCAATCAAATCAGATCATTCCTTTTCTTCTGTTGTCCTGTCCTTTCCCATCTCTGTGTCTTTTCTCATACTGGTGCCCTGGAATGGCTACACTCCTGTTCCCACCTTCTACATTGAAGTCCTTCCATTAAGGTACAAGTTAGATGATTCCTTCTCCATGAAACCTTTCCTGACTCTTCACCCCATGTGAACATAACTTCAAATTTCTCATACTATTTTGTTTAGACCTCTCTGTTTTCACTTATTTATTTCTCTCCTGTGGCATAATTATTAATATACTTGTCCATTAGAGTGTAAACTCTTGAGAGCAAGAGGCATGGCCTATCTATTGTTGTATCAACAGTGCCTTGAATAACAAATGTTTGATAAATAGAAAACATCTGGCATTTTCAATTTAATCCACGTTGATGAGAATGCTTTGGACATAGCTCATGTTTTAACTAAGCCTCCACAATTGAGCAAGTCTAATAAAGTGAGACCAAAATTTGAGACAACCCTCTGATGGCTTAAAAAATTACAGTTTCTATTGAAATGGGAAGTGACTATCTAGTATGAAGGGTATGCCTGGTAGCAAAATTCAAATCTTATGATTTCAAACATCCTATTTTACCCATTGACCCACTGAGCTACTAAAAATGCAGAACAACCACAATAGAAATATTCCAAAATTGTTTATAACAATCCATAATTTTCAATATATTCTACAGTTGCCAACTAGTCAGCAATCATTCATTAGCTACTAGGCACCTGTGAAATCAATCTCAATACCAATGTACAGAGGGTTGATGAGTTGTGTGTGAATAACTCTTACATTGTATTCTTTTTCTGCTAGAATAAATTTTTATATACTGGATAAAATCCCCAACAGTATAGTTATTGGAGATGCTATAGAGGTCTTTCTTGTTTTTTTCCCCAAGAGCTGCTGAATAGTTGACATTGCAGCATTTCAGGGAAATAAACCTTTTGGGAGAGCTGCAATGAAACTAAACAAGTTTTTAACCAAGCAGTCATCCATTTTTAAGGCATATGAAGGAGACAGCAGAAAAAGTGAGAGACTTGCCATGCATCTGGGACATACCAAAAATAACATCTGAGTTGAATTCTAAGCCCCATGGATTGAAATATGTTTCTGTTTGTGGTAAGATGAGCCCTGGCTTCATTACTGGATCTCAAATAGGTATTAAAGAGAAAATAAAATTTATAAAACTGAACAGGACTCCTGAACTTTCCTCTTCACTTCTCCTTCCAGCACTCTCCATAGACATTGAAAGGCTGCCTTGAGAGGGATTTCTTAGGACTTCAACTAGATATAATTTAGAAGTGGGAATTGCCATAGAGACATAAGGGGAACCTGGATTATCTGCAAATTTGCTATTCCAGAAACACTCTTAGATTTGGAATGGTTGCCATCCTAACAACAGCATCAGAAAGCAATAGCAATGACTTATTTTTTGTACTTTATGGTGTATAAAGTAATTTAATATCTATTGTTTCTTGGATGCTGACATCTACCATGGTGACCAGGAAAGGCATGTGGTATTATAGTTATGGAACCGACAAGTTAGTGGACTGGAACCTAATTAAAAGCCTGAAACTGAGTTGTTATGTCCAGGGTGTTTGAAAAAAGTTTCTTTTATTTTAAAGTTTTCTTTTTTAAAAATATGAATTTAACAAACAAGAGAAAGCGACACACGGAGATAGAGACAGACAGACACAGAGTGACATCAACAGAAAGAGACAGAGAGTATGACACAGAGAGAGATAGAGAGAAGGGAGGGAGCAGAAAGAGAGAATGAGAGAGAGAAAGAGAGAGAGAGAGAGAGAGAGAAAGAGAGAGAGAGAGAGAGAGAGAGAGAGAGAGAGAGAGAGAGGGAGGAGAGGGAGAGATTTCCACATACAAAGTAGAATAGAAAAAGTTCATATAAGAAACCATAAAAAAGACTATTTTTTGAGGATCTATCGGTAAATCATAAGACCCTAAGTACATCACTGTGAACTTCCTTCTATATCACCCACTTCATGCATTCATTATGTTATGATTATATTAGTTATTTTTCACACAAAATTTGTGATGAATAGTTTGACTTTCTTTCCTGGCCAAATGTATGTAAATTTAATTTTTTTTTATTCCTGTTGCTGCCTTAAAGACATACTTAAGCAATATGATATAGGGGAAAGTGCATTGACTTGGTTTGTTAGGACACATGAGTTCTAGTCCAGGCTTTGACAGTATTCATGAACAATGAATGTGGGCAATTCTTAACTTCTGGAACTCCATTTCCTCATCTAAAAAAGGAGAAGGTTGGATTACATGATTTCAAGGGTCCTTCCAGTTCTAAAAATTTGGAAAAGAATGACTCACAGGGCTATAAAAATGTTAGGATTGCCAAACCAGGATTGGAATTCACTACACAATAAGTATGCATTGTCAAAAAAAAAGGAACTGAAAAGTTGAGTGAAGAAGTAGAGAAAAAAGAAACAAGGGATCTTGTTTCAATATAGAATCAGTATGGCAGGATCAGAGTAGGGCATCAGCTTGTTCATCTTGGCCTAGGTCAAGATGCCTAGGAAAACAAATTGAAGAGATTCTGAGTTTTAGATCCCAAAAGACATAGCAACAAACTTGAGATGCTAGGAGATTAAGGAGAAATCAATTTCAGTCTAAATCTGGGGTTGTAGCTGGTGCCCTTCAGAAAGGACCTTATTCTACTGAGGACCAGGGAATGAAAGTAACAGTCTAGGGTCAGACTAAGATGGGATGACAGCTATGTCTTAAGGGAAGCAAATTTCTACTCTGTAAATAAGTTTTGCACCTAGAATTTGCCTTTGTTCCAACTGCCACATAGCTAGAGAAATCAAATGACATTAATCTTGCCCCTTTCTCTATAAATGAAATCCAAACACAAGGAAGCCGAAGCTAAATGGAAAAAAAAAACCCAGCTTGGAAGTGCTCTTCAAAGAAGTGAAAAAAGAAGTTGGGTTAATCATATGCCCAAAAGCTACAAGAAAAGGAATGTAATGAGGCAGTCAGTCACTTCACCTTGTAGTGGTTCCAAAGAGCCCAAGCAAAAAAGACCACCAGGAAGATGATTGCAGCTTACACGCCAATATGTGTTTCAGGGAATGTAGAGAAAAATTCTGTGAAGACCTTGACAGTATTATCCAGCTTAGGTCAATATCTACCTGGCACTCAGTGACTTTAATATAAAGGCAGAATAAGGGAGTAGTGGAAAATGTGGTTCAGGACTAAAAATGAATCTTACAAGAGGTCTTCTATAAGGGAAAAGTACAGTTATCCTTTCCACATTGTGGGGGTTAGGGACATGGTACTCTCATGGTGTGGACAATTTGCATAAACTTTTTTGGTCCTCCCTTTATACTAGAGAAGAAGTCTGAATTATTATGGTATTAAAAGATAAAATATATTGACATTATACAATACTGTGTATATATTTTTATGTATCTCTGAGTTTCTAAACTTTTTCTGTGTCATCTGCTGGCCTTCATAGGTTGTCTATGGCTTTCACAAAATTCCCATTTAACTTCTTATGCCGACCCATGATATATCAAAACTACAACAAGGAGAGTTGTGACGTGGAAGGGATAACTGTAGTCCCCTTACTCCATGTGGTTGGGTAAGGCTGTGGTGATTTTTGTTCTCTCATTTCAGAGAAGTGAAGTTGAATGGAAATAAACACCAAGGTTTCAGGGTCACAATCAAACCGATGAACCTCCCTTAAATTTGCCTGGTGGGGGCAACAACAAAAAAGAGTTGTGGACATGTTTAATCTTCCATTTGAGATGATCTCTGACACTTTGACACAAAGATGCTAATACACCCCAAGGAAGAAAAAAAACTCCCTATTTTTGCTCTATACCCCAAATTCAGTCTAAAAACTGGAAAATTGCTTTCCTTTTGATCTACCCTGATTAGGAAGACAATCTTTTGGGCTTTGTTTGTTCCTTTTTTGATATCTGTTTTCCTCTAGTTTATCAGAATTATAAATGAAAGAACATAATATATATTTTACAACATAAGATGCAACAATTTGCAATGTGTCATGATTTATGTGATTTATGTCATGAAATCAAATTCTATAAAAGGAATTCTTATACAGAACCATAATCTATAATAAAGAGCACATTTTATTTATGGTGGAAAGAATACTTCATTTGGAGTTAGAGGAACTTTGCTTACGAGTCCTGCTTTTACCATTCATTAGCTGTGTGATAATGGTGAATTACTTACCTGCTCTCAATTGAAATTTCCTTATCTGGAAAACAGTGATGATTTGCTCTACTTACCTCTCTGTTGTGAAGAAAATGCTCTGTCAATGACAAAGTGCTAGATAAAAGTGGGCTAATATTGTGGTTCTAGGATGCAAATTGACTTTTAATTAGATTTAGGTAGATGTGGAAAAATTTGGAAAAATCAAATGTGTGTCTATGTGACCTCATAGCTTAAAATTTTGCCTTTGATTTTTTTTATTTTTTGCAAATAATAGTTCAATTTTATCTGCTTAGCTGCTCAAACATAATCAAAATGAGCTTCCTTTATGTCCTGAGGGTTATTGTGGGGCTTTCAGTTTAACCTAAATATAACCATTTTTTTCACATGTTGGTAGAGTCTAACTACTAATCAGGGACACCATGTACTTGATAGTAAATGGGGTAAATTCCTCATTACCTTGACATAAAGAATCAAGGAGGGAAGATGCAGAAGATAAGAATGCCCAGATGGGAAAACATAGACAGAACCAATCAATTATCAATTATCTATGAGTGGATTATCCTTTTTGTAGATTATCTGTGGAGATTTTGCCTCCCTTCCAGATCTTCAGCTGAGTTTTACCATTGGGTAGACCCCAGGGTGAGAGCTGAACTTGGCAGAGAAAGGATGGATATGCATGTGTGCATATACGTGTGTGTGTGTGTGTGTGTATACACCTTTCCATTTGTGTCTGAGATATATGACAGCATTTACAGAGCAAATACAAATGATGTTGCCATAAAAGTTGTTTTAGATAATCTATATGTCTCTTCATTCCACCAGTGTGGGCCTCATGAAGTAGAGGGAAAGAACTAAAGCAATAATTTTAAACAAGAACAAAATTCAGCTCATAGCACTGTTGAATAGTTCTTAAATTCTCCAGATCTATGTAAATGAGCTAAAGAACTGAAACAGATGAGAAGGAGAAATTTGCACATGCCTTTGTTCTTAGGTTGGTATGTCACAGTGGTGAGGAATAGGTTGAAAAAAATCCACGACTTGTATATAATCCAGTGAAAATCAAGCTTCTTACCATAGTGAGGGATAATGGCCCAAGCCATGGCCGAGGCGTAGATGCCCCCAATCATCCAGAACATGCAGAGCCAGCTCAGGTGTTCCCCCCGTTTCTCCCGGGCAAGTACTTCAGCAAAATAGGAAAAGACGGTTGGCACAGCTCCTCCAATCCTGCCAAGAGAGAAGGCACGAGCGTGAAAACTACAAGGTAGGAAATGTTGACCCTATGTAAAATGAAAGTCTGCAACAGTTTTCCCTATTTGGTGACATTAAGATCAGTGAGGTATACTAGACCTGGCCAAGAGGGAGATGATACTCCAGCAGAGATCTGAGTTAGTCTTTTTACTAAGCTTGTGTGTGTGTGTGTGTATGTGTGTGTGTGTGTGTGTGTGTGTGTGTGTACACACACACACATTTAATCATAGAAGTACAAAGACAGGAAAGGTCAATAAGCAATAAGGCTGCACTGTGATACACTGGAGAGGACACTGGCTTTGGAGTCAGAGGACTTGGGCTCAAATCCAGCCTCTGAGGATTACTAGCTATGGGAAACTGGGAAGGACATTTAATTTCCTTGACCCTCACTTTGCTCATCTGAAAAATTAGAGGTCTAGATTAGATGGCCTCTGAAGTCCCTTTTTCCCTCTAGATGGAAGACTCTTAACCTGGTGCCTATGGATAGATCTTGAGAGGTCTGTGGACTCAGATGGGAAATATATTTTGATAACTGTATTTCAATATAATTAGCTTCATTTGTGACTCTATGCATTTTATTCTATGCCTTAAAAAACATTGTTCTGAGAAAGGGTCTATAGGTTTCACCAGACTGCCAAATGGATCCAAAATTCAATTAAAGATGAAGGATCTTTGCCCTACATCTATGATTCTCTGATCTTGAGTCAATATAGTATCAAAATTGGAACTGGTCTAAGATCTGACTAAGCTTCAGCTCCAAAGCAACAATGTGACCAAAAGCCTTTTGTCTGCTACTGATGCTAATTCCTGAGGAGAATCTTGTTATGGTTTTCATTCAAGTTTTGAATAAATTCTTCATTTATGCATCCCAATTTCACTTAACATGCAAATAAACAAGGATTAGAAGGCTAGGGGTACAAGAAAAAGGGAAAGGAGATATAGTAACCATGTACTTGTCACATAGTAAGCAATTAATAAATGTCTTTTTATCCATCCATTCATTCATGTAGTGTTTAATATGAAATAGAAAGACAGGATCTCCCATGAGGCTTTCAAGGAAGTCAATCTACTATGATTGAAACAATATTTTCTATTAATACAGCTTTAGACATTAATATAGTTATTTTTCACCAGAATAGACAACAGAAGATTATTATTGAGCAGCATATCATTAGTGAAAAGTGGAATGACAGTCAGCAGCCATGAGCCCTATTCCCACTTTGCCAATTCTGAGGCCCACTGTGACCTTGGCTAAGTCAGTCTACCTCTAAGTATTCATGTTTTCTCAAATGCCAGGCTCCTTATAGTTATTCGGTTATTTCAGTCACGTCCAGTTCTTCATGATCCCATATGGAATTTTCTTGGCAGAGCCAAGTGGTTGGCTATTTCTTTCTCCAGATAATTTTACAGATAAGGAAATGGAGGCAAATAGGGTTAAGTGACTTGCCCAGTCACATAGTAAGTGTCTGAGACTGGATTTAAACTCAAGGAGATGAGTCTTCCTGACTCTGACCTAGTACTCTATCCACTACACCACCAGACTACAAAGAATTAAGTTAGATTAATTTTCCCCCCAGATGTGTAATTTCATTGGTGTGGGGGAACTCCTGGTGTGGAAACTCTTTTCACTAATATAAATGGGCTACTCCTCTGCAACTTATCATCTTAGAGTCTGGAGATGGGACAATGAGATGTAAAGTAATTTGTTTATGACTGTATAGTAGAGGCAGGACATGACCCTAAGTCTTCTGGACTCTTCTATCTACCATCTGGTGAGCTAAATGTTAATAATTTTTTTTATAGATCTGAACACTCAGGCAAATAGAGGTTAAGTAGCCTTTCTAGGACCACACAGGTAGTGAGGGTCTGAGGCAGGCTTTGAACTCTGGCCTTCTTGACTTCAAATCTAGCAGCATACTGTAAACTGTGCCACCTAGCTACCTCTGAAATTTTTCTTCAGAAACTTGATATTGATTTTTTTTTGTGACTTTAATTTTATAATTTTGCAGCTTTTGAACACTAGAGCTATAACACTGGATAGCAGTAATGTACCAGGAGCTTGGTTTGAATGAAAAATTTGGCCTTGGGGTCAGATAGAGATCTTTGTCCCAGTCTCCATAGATTTACAATGATGAATACCACTTATAATGGTATTATAATGAATACAATACCATTTATAATGATGAATATACCATGAACTTTTTATGCAAATATAGCTCCTTAATGAAATAGATTTCATAAAATGACATTAACTAACGACAATATCAATACTAAGGATATCAAATATAGCTTCTGATTTCCAGGTCTTCTTTCCTCTAGGAAGATCCAGGAACCTGCTTGTTCCTTTCTCTTAACCTCCTGTAGTAGACTATGCCACCCAAATGCTCAAGGATTTAGCGGGGGAAACTCTACAGGAACAGATAGAGACTATATGCTTCTGGGGGGTTCTATCACAAGAACAGGTTTCCCCAGGATGCCAGGAGAGATTGTTTCCACTGGTGGAGAATACCAGCTTCAGTGGTCCCTGAAAAATAAGCTAAGCAGCCCCATTAGATGTGACCCCTTCTGAAAAGGAAAATAATTCGAGGGTCCCTGGGAGAGATAACATAGTGGATCTGCAAAAAATTGAGAAAAGGAGAAGATAAGGAACTGTCTTGGAGGCCCTAAAAGATGGTTAAAAATATCTAAGCAGGATGGCTAGGTGGCACAGTGAATAGAGCACCAGCCCCGGAATCAGGAGGACCTGAGTTCAAATCTGGCCTCAGACACTTAACATTTACTAGCTATGTGACCTTGGGCAAGTCACTTAACCCTAACTGCCATGCCTTCCCCCTCCAAAAAAGTAAAAAAGAAAAAAATACCTAAGCTGAGAAAATATGGAGGAGAGGGAAAGGAGTAGAGATTTAGTCTAAAGTATTTATATTGTATGTGCCTGCACTTCTTTCCTCTTCATTTTTCACATTTCAGCAATAATAGAGAAAGAAGACAGGGTGAGGAGAGAGTAGTCTTCCTCCCACTCAATGCCCAATGATAGCCATAATTTTACTCATGAGCATAAAGGTATGGACATTGAGAAAAGCTCCATAAGCCTTAGTAGGAACAGGAAGAACTTACACGATAGTCTAGGAAACAAGACTCCTGCATCACAGTATAACCATTGGCAGAAAACAAGCATTTATTAAGCAGTTTTTATGTGACAGGCATTATGATGAGTGCTGGGGATACAAAAACAAGCAAAAAGGAAGCTAGTTCCTGCCCTCAAAGAGCTTACAATCTAATGGGAGAAGGCCACACACAAAATAGAGCTGACTGCCACATCAATATTGCAATATTGGAAACACTACTCAGTCCATAGTTACAGTTCATGTAGAAGACCAAAGAGTGAGCCTCAAATCCTAAGTCCTGGAAGTGAGTGAAGTCAGGAACTAGAACAGATGTATGAGCTCAAACTCATTTGGATAACCAGTTCCTTGGATTCCTGCTGACCACATATTTACCCTGTGTCTTTTGCCCTTTGGATCCTGACATTTCTGCAATGTCAACAAGTACTTATTAAAGGCCTACTATGTACCAGGTACTGTGCTAAGTACTGAGGATTAAAAAAAAAAATGAAGCAAAACCCAGTCTCTGCTCTTAAGGTGCTCACAGCTGGGAGACACAACATGCAAAAACACATAAACAAGGTAAAGAGGAAAAATTGGAGCTAATCTCATGTGAAATGTTGATCCTTTGTTCTTGTCCTTAGACGTGCCTCCTCTGCTTTGGGCTGCCCAAGACTAGAACTGTTATTAGAGAAAAGAGTCCTTTTCTGAAGTTTTTTCACAGAAGACTCTTGGCAGCAGACTCTGGCATGGTTCTTTCCCAAACGTGTGATAGAACTGGCTTTTAGTCCATGAGAAGGCCCTCTAGAGGCTTATTTGTTAGTTTGCTCTATGCCTATGATTGTATTGTCTTAGGAAACTCCCAGTGAGGAAATTCCCTATTCCAACACGTATCAGCAAATATTCTTTCAACTCACAGTCTTAGAAAGTTGCTTAAGACACAGAGAGTTAAAATAACAATGGGAGTAACAGTAGCTATCATTTCTATGGCACTTCACAAATATTACCTCATCTGATCCTCACAAAAGCCCTGTGAAGTGGGTGCCACAGATTGTAGGATGTACACGTTGATCAATAGCAAGTTTCTGAAGAGAAATTTCAGAGGCAGCCAGGTGGCGGAGTTTACAGCATGCTGCTAGAATTGGAGTCAAGAAGGCCAGAGTTCAAAGCTTGACTCAGACCCCTGAGCATTTGGGTAGCATGGTCTACTGCAGGAGGTTAAAAGAGATGAGCAAGCGGGTTACCTCTTCTTGGATCTTCCTGGAGGGAACAAGACCAAGGCTAAAATCCAGTGCCATCACCCAAGCGAAGTCTCCTGATTCCTCTGGTTGATCATTCTCTTTCTATCTCTGTCTTTGTCTCTGTCTCTGTCTCTCTCTCCTGCTCTGTCTGACCCTCCAAATTATATTGTATTTATGTGTCTGTTTACATGCTGTATGCTCCAGTAAAATGAAATCTCCTTGAAGACCGAGATTGCATTTCATTTTGTCTTTGTATACAGTGTCTTAACAGAGTGCCTTACTCTTAGCAGGTACTTTTTTTTTTTTTTGCTTTTTGGAGGGCAGTTGGGGTTAAGTGACTTGCCCAAGGTCACAGGGCTAGTTTTTGTGTTAAGTGTCTGAGGCCGGATTTGAACTCAGGTCCTTCTGACTCCAGGGCTGGTGTTCTACTCACTGCACCCCCCCTAGCTGCCCCTCTTAGCAGGTACTTAATAAATGCCTTTTGAATTCAGTTGAAAAAGGATGCATCCATTTGGCTATGAGTGGATTTTTAGAATGTCACCAATATCCATATTTGATGTTGCAAAGAGATCTGCTTGATTGTTTAATCAGGGCCTAGCTTTTTACATCTTTTGATATAACAAGAAGATATTAGAGAATTTGCGTCCTTCCTGACTACTTGAGCTAATTAAGGGGAAAGGTATAGTTTTTCTCTTCAGTCCCCTTGAATTCAACACTTCTCCATCTTTTTTTCATTAAAAGGAAGTTGATGAGAAAGAGAAACAAGTGATATGCAGAGATAGAGAGAAAAATTCCAATTCCTCCCAATAAATTTCTCTGCTAGTTAGCTTGTGAATATTTATTTTATTTGGACTTTTCCTATTTCACTTTAGTAGTATAAATGTATATAACCTGATTTGAATATAATAATAAAGTCATGAACTACTTTGCCTGGATGAATTCCTTATCGGTATCTTGATCTAGTGGTTTCAATATGCACGGCTTCAGTTTAAGGAGCTTTTTATTCCTTTAGGCACAGAACATTTTGAACAAAATTTAAATAAGATCTTTGTATGTGGATTTAAAGTGGATTCATTAGAACACCATTTCCAGGTTGTAACTGTAGAAAGTTCATGGCAGAAAACAATATATGCAGGGACTGCAACAATAGAGAACAACAGCTAAATGAAAATAAGGCTGATGATTAGCTATAGTGAGTAGTCAGGCTATCTCTTCTATGAATAGAGGTAAGACAGAAGGTAATGACAGTGAGGTAAGACAGAAGGTAATGACAGTGAGAAGTTTGGTGGCATTCAGGAGACCTGAAGGAATTCATATTTACTGACTTTAATCTTCTCACTGAAGGATGAGGACAGGACATTAGAAAGAAGTGCCAGAGTTATGGGGGCTTATGGTTCTAGGAGAAAGTAAATGGTTTAGAACAATTGTTGTGGAGAATCAGCAAAGGTATTGGTAGCTGTTCTTTGGGGTTTTCTTGGCAAAGGTACCAGAGTAGTTTGCCATTCTTTCTCTCTTTCTCTCTTTTTATAGAGAATAAAACTGAGGCAAACAGGATTAAGTTAATTGCCCAGGGTCATATACCTAGTAGGTGTCTGAGGATGGATTTGAACTCAGGAAAATGAGTCTTCTTGACTCCAGGCCCAACACTCTATCTATTCTGCCACCTAGTTGCACAAAATTGTTAAGACTAGAATAAACAGAACTGTCAAGAACCAGTGACATTGATTATGTTCTAAAATATTTGTGGGGGGTGAAACTGTCTTAATTTTACAACTTTCTCAACTGATGATCAGCAATCCTGAAGCAAGAGTAGAAAAACTGGATAGTGAGGGTTAACAAAAAGTAATAATTCATAGGTTAGGAGTAGGGGTAGGGGTAGGGGTCAAGGGATTCCAGGGTAGCAGCTAGTGAAACATTACATTGACAGATCACAGGATTAAGATTTCTATGGAGGCAAGTGAAACAGTACTCCATTCTGGTGGAAGTGGACCAGGAGAATAGGGCTGGACCAAGGGAATAAGGGATTAGCTTGTCTGAGAATGTGGGGGGCAGAAGGATATGAGGTTGTGGTCAGAGAGTAGAATACCAAATTTCTGAATTTTGAGCATTACAACTATAAGAGACAATTAAGTTTCAGGTGTGACCATGATGCTGTGTGACTTAATTTGAGTACATAAGGAAGCAGTTGAAATGTGGCATAATAGATAGAGTACTGGAAATAAAATTCCATGACATAGCAGAGAGGGCAATTTAGAACTATGCCCAAAAGGGCTGTCAAAATGTGTTTACCCTTTGACCCAGCAATGCCACTTCTAGGACTATATCCCAAAGAAATCATATAAATGAGAAAAGGACCCACATGTACAAAAATATTTATAGCAGCTTTTTTTTTGTGGTGGCAAAGAATTAGAAATTGAAAAGATGCCCATAAATTAGGGAATGGCTGAACAAGTTGTGGTATATCAATGTAATAGAATACTATTGTGCTATAAGAAATGATGAGCAAGGGGCAGCTAGGTGGTGCGGTGAATAGAGCACCAGTCAGGAGGACCTGAGTTCAAATCTGACCTCAGACACTTGACACACTTACTAGCCATGTGACTTTGGGCAAGTCACTTAACCCCAACTGCACTCCAAAAAAAAAAAAAGAAATGAAAAGCAGACAGACTTCATCATAGCCTAGAGAGACATATATAAACTGATGCTGAGTGAGAAGAGCAGAATAAGGAGAATATTGTACATAGTTATAGCCACATTGTATAATGACTAACTTTGATGGACTTGGCTCTTCTTAGCAATGCAAGATTCTAAGACAACTCCAAAAGGCTCAAGATGAAAAATGCCGTCCACATCCAGAGAAAGAAGTATAGAGTCTGAATGCAGACTGAAGTATACTATTTGCTTTCTTTCTTTTTTGTTTTGTTTTGTTTCTTCTTTCTCATGGTTGTAGCAGCAACCGCACTGGTATACCCAGGTGGTACTAGCACAGGTTCTTAGATTTGCTTTACTAGGAAAGATAGCTGTTCAAGGGGTCAAAAATCTTTTTAAATTACATTCATTAGTTCAGGGGAAAAGTCAGCACTCTGAACTCCAGAGAAATTGCAAACAGAGAAAATACAAGCAGAGAAATAAAGACCAACGGACATGGTTTCTAATTGAGAAATTAGCACAGATCAGCAGACAGATCCAACTGTCTGACCAAGGCAATACATACATAGTTACCAGAGAAAGAGGCACCAACATCTGGGTCTTTCAAAGCTGAGGGGCTCCTTAACAGCTATCCAGAGTCTCATCTCGTCAGATCACAAGAACACTCTTCCAATGAGTGAGTCACAAAACAAGATGCTACCCTCAGAGAATATATACACTTTTTAGAGCCAGAGGGCATCACAACCCTCTTGACTCAGTGCCTAATTAGAAATTAAGAAAATGTGTGAAAGCCTCCCTACAAGCAAGCCTCCCTTAAGCAAGCTTCCCTTAATGGGTTCCACATGAGGCCTATTAATGGGCAAAGATCTTATATCCCATTAACATTATAGTGGTTCGTTCTATTGGTTATAATTTTTCTTTACGACATGTGAAAATGTGAAAATATGCTTAATATGAATGTATATGTAGAGCCTATATCAGATTGCACACCGTCTTGGGGAAGGGGAAAGGGAGGAAGGGGGAGAAAATTTAAACCTCAAAAGCTTGTGGAACTGAATATTGTAAACTAAAATTAAATATATTTTTTAAAGAGCTGGGTTCAAACTGCACTTCAATTTACTAGCTGTGTGACCTTGGGCAAGTCACAATATCTCTTGACTTCACTTTGCTCATCTGTAAAATGGTACCAATATCTATAGTATGTATCTCACAGGGTTGTTATGAGTATTAAATAAGACAAATCATACAAAGTGCCATAGAAATGTCAGTTATTATTGTGGAGGTTGAGAAACTATGATTTGGCTAACAGATATACATGTCAATAAAACATTGACATCCCTGAGGATAATGACAGAGGGCAGAGTGGTGAGCAGAAAAAAAGTAAACCAGGTAGTAAAATAATTGAAAACATTGGGATAATGACTTGGGATTTGGTAGATGGCAAGGACCAAGGATGGGAAATGGGTAGCACAGGTATATTGCATCGTTCCCAGTTTCTAAAAAAACTTTGATCATTTATATGTCCCAATTAAAATCTTATTACTATTCTGTATCCTCTGTCTATAACAGCTATAACTCACATTTAGTGAAGGTACTGCCAAATGTCAGGATATATTGAGCCCCACTAAATAATGATGAATGTACTCTATGGGGTCTCATTTGTAAGAGGCTAACATGAAAGTTGGATTTCTAGCCAGTTTCAAACAGTCATTATGAACTAGAATAGTAATAACTAATTTTGAGACTCATAAGGAGGATCATGTTTCAACTAAATGATTCTTGCATGACAGTCTCTAAAAGCATCTATTTGCAAAGCAAACTGCAAGGAATTCTTAAAATCTAGGAATTAATGGCTTATTTTTTAATGTTTAAATTCCCTGCAAAGTTCTTCCATTTCATACATTTATAAAATGACCTCAATATTTATTCTTACTGCTGTGTACAGGCATAAGTTTTTAGAATACATTGCTCTTTTTCTTCCCCAATGTCCATTAAGCACGGTGTAATTATTAGTCCACACCTAAGAATCCACTGTCATTCACAGATAGTCCTCTACTTTTCTAGGAGTAAGGGAGCCCAACTCTTATCTCAGAAGTTCTTATCCTGGCATTTCCTTTCTCTCTTATTCAGTTATGATACTAAGAAAGTATAGGATAGCCTCAAGACACATTCACCTACAGCATATCAATCCCTTCAGGATTAACTGTACCAAAGAAATTCTGATGTCTCTGAACACCTTGACAGAACCAGATTAGAGACTTGAGTGTGTGCTCTCCTTTTGAGATTCAGGGAAAGGGACAGGGTGTGCCCAGTATAAGTGCTTATTAGTAATTCAAGGAGCAGAGGAAGGATAAAAAAATCATATCTAATTAAAATACCATGCAAAAGGGAAATAAATCTAGCTGTACAAAAATATTCATAGCTGGTTTTATTTGCAATTCTAAAAATTAGAAACACCAAAAACAAATATAGATGATATTTACATGGTGATATATGGCTTGCAAAACACTTTCTATATGCCCTGTCACTGGATTCTGAGTGCATAGTGGGGTGGAAATAGCAGCAGATTTGGAAACCAAAGTCCTGGTATGAATTCCCAGGCCATTTTTTTTTTTATGGTCTGCAGGAACTTGAGTATGTTCTTTACTTTCTTAAGTCTTAGATGCATTATCTGTAAAATTACAGTTGGATTGAGTAATCTCTAATTCCTCTTCTGGATTTCTTTCCTCTGATAAGAGACACCTGGTGATACAGTGGATAAAGTACTGGGTCTTTCCTGTAGTCAGGAAGATCTGAGTTCAAATCTGGTCTCAGACACTTATTGTGCAATCCTAGGCAAGACAAGTAACCTCTGTGTGCTTCAGTTCCTCTTCTGTAAAGTGGAAATAACACTTTCTTCCCAGAATTGTTATGAGGATCAGTTGTACAAAGCACTTCGCAAACCTTAAAGTATACATAAATGCTATTATTATTACTACCTTATAAGGTATATACTACAGGTTCACTATACCCATTTCATAGGCAAGGAAACAAAAACCCAAAGGGGTTATGATTCCACATTTAGTAAGTAGTAGATTGGGAATTCAAACTCAAGACTCTCAACTCCAAGGCAAGTTATATATTTTTATTAGTCTCTTATTGGTTTGTTGATTTCCTTGGTTCTACTGTTAAAAATAAGTAGTATACTGGCCGTGGAGTCAGGAGGATCAGAGTTCAAATCCTGATTCAGACACTTACTAGTCATGTAACCTTGGGCAAGTCACTTACCCCTGATTACCTCCCCCCCTCAAAATGAATACTGTAATGTTTAGGGTTTTATGTATAAGGGAGGCAACACAATTTAGTGGAATGATCATTAGCCTCAGAGTCAGGAGAGATACATTCATTAACTGCATCAGGGAATTACTAGATAAATGACCACAGAAAACTCACTTAACTTTTCTAAACCTTAAGTTCCTTCTTTATAAGATGTGGAAATTCATTTCTGCAAGTGGTCTAGCATAGAGGACTATCATGAAAACCAAGCTATGTAAAAGAGGGGGTGTAGTGCTAAAGTGCATAGAGGGCTAGAGCTGCAGTCAGTTAGCATCCTCTCTCAGACACTTAATAATTGTGTGACCCTGGGCAAGTCCTTTCAATGATGTCTCAGTTTCCTAATCTGTAAAATGGGGATAATAATAGCAATCTATCTCACAGGGCTGTTATGAGGATCGAATGAGACAATTTTTGTAGAGTTCTTTATAAACCTTATATAAATTGTTGCTTAATCCTTTTTCAGTTGTGTCCAACTTTTTGTGACCCCATTTTTCTTGGCAAAGATACTACAGTGGTTTGCCATGTCCTTCTCCAACTAACTTAACAGATGAGGAAATTAAGGCAAACAGGGTTACGTGGTTTACCCAGAGTCATATAGTTAATATGTGTCTGAGGTCATATTTAAATTCAGGAAGATGAGTTTTTCTGACTGCAGGCCCAGTCCTCTATCCATCATGCCACCTAGCTGCCCCATATAAATGTTAACTATTATTAATTACAAAAATTTTTATTTCTAATTTTTGTGTTTGTTTTTGTTGATGATTATGCTTATAGTTTTTAAAAACCTCTATCAATAACCAAATTCTCCAGTTTGTATCCTTGTCCCTGCTTGCTCACTCCACCCCCACCTTTCCATATATTACAATCTCCATCTTGGTCAGCACCTTGGTCAGCTCTGGCCAGCTGCCCTGCTTTGCCTTCTTTCCTCTACTCTACTAATCTAGTTAGTGCCTCTGGATTTGATCAACACTGAGAAATTAAAGACACTAATTTCTTTCCATCTTTAAACATTCACCTGCCTGTGAGAATATTTTCAGTGAAGAAAAGTTATAATTATAATCAATTTAAAACATTCAGAGAACATGAGGCAAAGGAAGTGTTTAAGTAACTCAAGGAAATTGTAACAGTTATACTTTCCAAGACAAGTGTTGACAGTATATAGAAAGCTGCTACTTTGCAAGACATTTTTAAAAAGCAAAAATGAAGTTTGTCCTATTAATCCTCAACTATTATTTTCTTGGGTGGCTTAAGGATAGGTAGGGTATCATTTGTCTTTTCTATTGGATTTTAAGTTGCCATTTTCTCAGACCACTTAAATTGGCAAAAAAAGGTTAAAATGATAGGTGCCAGAGTATAGATTAAGTATAGAAGCTAATTTGCCAATTGTCAAAAAATCCATTATCTATAGCATAAAAAGTGCAATTAATTTTGACAAAGACATGAAATACATTATGAAACCAATCACATTTCAACATAGGAATAAAAAGTGAAAGGCTGAATGCATTGTGGGGAGATGCTGGCTTTGGGTTTTTGATTCAACCATTGTTGGGACTTCCACACAAATGAAGAGTGTGTTTAGACAAAGCAGAGTGTCATGAAACACATTATATTTACTCTCATATTTGCTGTCACCAAACTTTGGACTTTTTTGTGTCCTTCTTTAATATCTTTTGTGTGTAGGCCACACTGTGTGGCACAGGACTGAAGGCAATAAAAGATAGGCTTAGTACTAAAACAAGCCTAGTGGGGAGGGAAGACATGAGAGAAGGATAGTTGAATTACTTTGAAGACAATAGGATTTTATGAAAAAGAAGCATGTGATATGAAAAATAAAAACGGGATGGGGGTGAGTTAAGAAATAGAAAAAAAAAGATGAAGTAGGGTAAATGAAGACTGACTTCTTCCCTTTTACTGTGAGCTCCAGTCTAGTGTTTACTGTTATGCAGCTATCCCTAACACATTTGCTCTACTCCCTAGGATAGCCTGCACAACTATTCATAATTCCTGTACTGTTCATTTTCTGTTAAATCGGAATGGAAAAAATGTCTATATATGTAGCTATTAAGAGCTTTTGAAAAAATTCAGGACAGGTTTCAAGTTATTAGCTAGAAAACCAAAGAGCCAAATTTATTGCTTGAGCATATTAATCCACTTAACACTGGTGCCCAAATTAAACAAATTGATTCAATAAACATTTATTAAGTTTTTAATATGTGAAAGCCACAGTGCTAGTTCTGAAGGATAAAAGCATGACCCCTATCTACAAAGTGGTAAGACAAGGCTGAAATGATTGAGTAACAACTTTCAAAAGGCAACTTAAGATTTGAAGGTAATTTAAGCATTAACATATAGCACAAAGGTAAAACAATACATTTAAATATAAAGTAAAATAAGACAGCTAAAATAAGCTAAAATAATCAAGGAATAAATGTTTTTACAGTTCTCCCATGCTTAAAACCTGAGTCATCTTAGACTTTTTTCCCCCTCTTCCTCATCCCCATATCCCCAGACTGTCAAATCCTGATAATTCTACATCTTTCCAATCCTTTTCCACTCCTATTGCCTTGATTTCCATTCAGCCTGCCTTTCTCCCCTCAAATTCAAGTAACAATGCCAGAAAAGGCATGAGTAAGGGCAGGCAGAGTTTGGGAATGGTGAATATAGTAGCTGAAGGGAATCATGTGGGATAAGATTGAAAAGGTAGGATGTAGATAGATTCTAGGGAGTCTTGAATGCTAGGATAAGGAGTCTGACTATTATTCTAAGCACCAAACTATTATACTAAGCACCCAATCATCATTTAAGGCTTTTGTTCAAGGAAATGACAAGATCAAAATTGTGCAATAGGAAGTTTAGTCTTGAAGGAGTATGAAGAATGGAATAGGAATGAGGAACAGGCTAAAGCCCAAAGTCTAGAAACCCATTTATCAGGCCGTTACAATATTTGAGGGGAAAAATGAATGGGAATGAAGACAATAGGAGTGTGAAAGGATTTGAAGCATGTAGAAGTAGAACTATCAGGTTTTGATAGTCTGGGGACATGGGGGTGAGGAAGAGAAAAAAATCTAGGATGGCTCAGGTTTTAAACATAGGAAATCTGTTAAAACATTTACTCCTTGCTTATTTTAGCTGGGTTTTGTCTTATTTTATCCTTAAATGTTTTATTTTACCTTTGTGCTATATATTAATGCTTAAATTGCCTTTTGGAAGTTGTTCAATCATTTCAGTCATGTCTGACTCTTTGTGGCCCCATTTAGGATTTTCTTGGCAATGATACTAGAGTAGTTTCCCATTTCCTTCTCCAGCTTATTTTACAGATGAGAAAACTGAGGTAAACAGGATTAAGTGACTTGCCTAGGGCCACACAGCTAGGAAGTATCTGGCCAAATTTGAACTCATAAAGAAGAATCTTCCTGATTCCAGGCTCAGCAGTCTATCCACTGTGGCATCTAGCTGCCTCTCCCTTTGGAAGTTGGTAATGTATGAAAATCTTGAATAAATGTAGAATAAAAAATGGGGAAGTCATAAGCCTTTAGAATAGGCCAGTATGCAGGAAGCAAACAAAGAAAAACAGACCAGTTATCCTGATGTCTATCATCTCCTTCAATTCATGTGACCTGCCTTTCCAATGTAGAATTTGAGAAAGGGCAGAAGACCTTACAAGAAATTATTTGTATTAGGGGTTGAAGATTAGCTGACTGTAGTGTGAGAAATTTTATTTCACTACTACAATGCCTGGTGTCCCAGAGGCTCTTCAAAACCATAATAGAATCACAGGAAAATAATATAGAACTTTTGGATCGTATATCAAGAATTTGTCTACTAGAAATCTCAACTGACACATACAATGCATTTGCAGATTTTTTTCCTTTTACAGATGAATTGTTATTTCTATTGCAAAATCCCTAAGTTAGATACTCAGACTATCCATCACATTTATTATCTACTAAAGTAAAACACACATCACATAATAGTATCCAGAGTTCCTGGCCTTTGGAATTTACACTCTAATGGTGAAGATAGGAAAGATATATAAATGCAAAAGAACAGGTACAAACATATATAAATGAATAACATTATAATTTTATATTACTTTATGGTACCAAAGTGCTCATGCCAATATTATCTGCTTAATCTCAACATTGGCCAGAGATATCTAAAAATGGCAAACAAATCTGAAACACTATTAAGAATATTAGCTCCACTAAAGACCAACTAATAATTGGAACTTTTTGTGTTGGAGGGACTCCTCTCTAAGCTCAATTAACCTGGAAACTTCTCTTTCTGTTCTTCAAAAATGTACCACAAATTGGCTAATGCTGAGATTAGCTAGAGTTCATCATTAGTGCTGAATAGATATAGAAATAAATGAAGTAATCAGAACAGAGTAGTTAATGAAGGATTTTTCACAGGGTAGGCTATTAAGTCTACTTTGACAGTTAATAAAAAAGAGCCAAATCTTAATTATCCTTGGTAATAGAAGATAGAGATAAAATGATAACTGAAATATTGGTATAGTGTGAGAGCTGGATAGGATTTAGTTTGTACATATTTTAATACTGAACAATTTTTAAAACAATTATATATTCAAAAGACTTCCTGAAGAATGAAATAATATGATATTGAGACAAGCTAACAGAAGTCAAATGATTTCAGGATTCTGCCCAATTCCTTAAATAATGTCAATGTTTTAAACATAAAAAGACAATGCAAATCAAATGCATATCTGCAGAACAACCCTGGGATCCCCCAAATATAATTAAGTTAGATATGTTTCTATAATGTAATTTACCCTTTGCCTTTATGAGATAATAAAAAGTATTTATCAGCAATTTCAAGCATATCCTGTTTTCCCCCAATAATGTAATACTGATTCACATGATTCACATGAGTAGGATACTTTGGGAGTGAGAGATTGCATTGCTATACTAACAATACTTTTATCCTTTCATGCTGAACATGAGAATATAGGAGCTAAATCAGCTTAGCATACATAGCAGAATGAAGGAAGATGCCAGGTATCATTTTCTAACCAAATCTCACTGGGAAACTTACTGAAAGCTCCGTCTGTCCGGAACCCAGCAAATTTAACAGACATGACATATTTCAATCCAGAAAATAATCTCAGCAGTAGCATCTTTATGTCCTCTCTCCTCTTTTAGGGAGGCTTATGCATGCTACCTTGAGGTGGGAGCACAAGGAATCAGGTGGAGGTGGGTGGGTAGAAGAGAAAGGTTGATTTTTTTGCAATATATGGGGGCAGACTACATGTGTGAAGAAAGACATTGACAGTCTATTATAAGGAAAAATATATGGGAAACCCCATTCATCACATCCCCATTTTTAAAAATGAAGGAGATACAATGCAGTATCCGGTCATTTCTTTTCCAGAAGTGGCTTTACCTTGTAAATGTGTTTCACTTATTTTCTAAGGAGCACTTACTATCACTTTGATTCTTCCTTTTTACAGTGCCACTGTGATCTTACCCTGTCAGGTACTCAACCTTTTGCTTACAGTTAACTGGAAGTATTACATTGCATTAGAATACATCTGAATAACCTGGATAACATTTGACTGAAGATCATTCATCTCCTATAGATAAAAAATCAGAAACAAAATCCCACTCACTCAAAACTGACTTGAGTAGGCCAAGATTATGACTTGGTAGGAAGAGGCAGTTAGATAGTGGAGTGGGTAGAGTAATGGCCCTGGAATCAGGATGACCTGAATTCAAATCCAACCTTGGACACTCACTAAGTGTGGGCCACTTCTGTTTGTCTCACTGTTCTTATCAGTAAAATGAGAATAATAGTCACACTTACCTTCCAGGTTGTTTTATGGATCAAATGATATAATTTTAAAGCATCTGGTACATAGTAAGTGCCATGTAAATGATTATTATTATTAATATTATAAGAAAAGTGATCTGGTCATTTGGTCTCAGGGAATATGATCAGTGCCTCACAAGAGTACTCCCAAGGGGAAACTATTGGAATGAAAAACTTCTCTTAATCTTGGTTTGGAACTCAGCAAATGAGGGAAGAAGGAAAGAGGGCTGTTAGACAAACGTAAAGACAATTTCAGAACCCCTTGATTATATTAGAATTTTTGGTGTTGTTCAGTCATATCCTACTCTTGGTGACCTCATTTGGGGTTTTATTGGCAAAGATAGTGGAGTAGTTTGCCATTTCCTTCTCCAGTTCATTTTACAGATGAGGAAACTGAAGCAGAGTTAAGTGACTTGCCTAGGTTCATTCACATAGCTAGTGTCTAAGACCAGATTTGAACTCAGGAAGATGAGTCTTCTTCATTCCAGGCCCAGTACTTTATCCACTATGTGACCTATCTGCCCCTTATATAAAAATGATCCAGACCATAACCCTATTTCTGTTAAGTTGGATTCTTAAATACTATGCTAACAAAATCCAAGGTGTGGCAGTTTCTGTGATATTGAAAATGCGTAGTAACAGATGCAGTCCACTTTCCAAGGATCAGCCTAAGTATGGAGAGACTCATAGAGAAGACTGGTCACTCAGTAAAAAATTCTTTGGTCATGGCAACTCAGGGACACAAAGAAAACCAGAAAATGGCCCTTTATCCTGTGCAGTGTCAGAGACTATGGCAGAGTAGTGGGAAAGGAGGGAGAAGGTACTAAAATTCATTCAGTTTTTAGACTGTTTAAAAACATTAACTTAGCTATTGGTCCTCCAAATGTGGAAATCCACATTAAATGGACAGACTTGTGGAAGAGCTGCATTCTTTTCATCTTCACATGCTCACTATAAATGAAACCAGAAGGCAAATGGGAGTTTGCAGCTAAATGGAAGGAAGGAAATAAACATTCATTAATCAGCTAGGTGGTGCAATGGATAGAGTGAGAAGACTAGAGTCACAAATACTCATCTTCCTGAGTTCAAATCTGGCCTTGAACACTTACTAGCTATGTGACCCTGGGCAAGTCACTTAGCCCTGTATGGCTCAATCTCTTCATTTGTAAAATGAGCTGGAGAAGGAAATGGCAAACTACTCCAGTATCTTGACCTAGAAAATCCCAAATGGGGTCACAGAGAGTAGGACATGACTGAAATGATTAACAACAACAAGCACCTACTAGGAGTCAGATGCTGTGCTAAGATCTTTTCAAACATTTATCTCATTTGATCCTCACAATAACCATGAGAGGTAGACAGCTCTCTTAGGCTCAGAGTTTTATTGCTATTATTATCCCCATTTTACAGTTTGGTAAATCGTGACAGATGGAAATGAAGCAATTTTCCCAGGTCATATAGCTAGTATGTATCTCAGGGGGGACTTAAACTTAGGTCTTCCAGATGCCAGCTCCAGTGCTATATCCACTACACTACCTAGCTGCCTCTGGAAGGCTGACTTACACAATTTTGGAGAGGCAAATCAGGCAATGTCTAGGAATAGACAAAAGCAACAAGAAATACTATTTTATGGGGCCTTGTCTTAAGGTGCCCACAATAATTATTTCCAGAGATCACTGTGAAGATAATTGTTATTTATATGCCAACATCTTTGCTACACAATAAGGGGATAGAAAAATTCGGAACAAGAGTCAATTAATAGGACAAAGCTCTCTAACTCTGATTGTTGTCTGAGAGTTACCTGGGGCACTGAAAAGTTAAGTTAGTCATTAATAAACATTTATTAAGTGTCTACTATGTACCAGACACTGTTGACTGCTGGAGATACAAATAAAGGGGGGAAATAGTGTTTGTTTCTGAAGGCTTAAACTAATGGAAGAGACAAAATGTAAGCAATTATGTTAAATTTAGTAAGACATGTTTTTAGAGGACCTTGAAACTTCAGCAATGGTTAAATATTGAGTTTAAGACTCTCTGGATTCTGTTCTCCTGCTGCTCTCTATGAACAAAATCCATCAATGATGAATAAATAATTTAGTATCTAAACAGACTCTGAAGCCTTGGGACATTCTCCCCCATTACATGTCAAACAAATTTTAACATTCATTTTTTAAAATTTGAGTTCCAAATTCTCTTCCCCCCCAACCCCAAGATGGTAAGCATGTTGATGCAATCATGAAAAACATATTTCCATATTAGTCATATTGTGAAAGAAGACACACCACCAAGTTCCCCCCAATAAAATGAAAAATGGTATGCTTTAATCTTCATTCATATTCTATGAGTTCTTTCTTTTAAAGTGGATAACATTTTTCATCATGAGTCCTTTGGAATTGTCTTGGATCACTGTATTGCTAAGAATAGCTAAGGTATCCACAGTTGATCATTGTACAATATTGCCATTACTGTGTACAATGTTCTCCTGGTTCTTCTTACTTCACTTAGCATCAATTGATATAAGTCTTTCAAGGTCTTTCTGAAATTATCCTGCTTGTTATTTCTTATAGGACAATAGCATTCTATTACAATCATATACCACAACTTGTTCACCCATTCTCCAATTTCTAATTCTTTGCCACCACAAAAAGAGCTGCTATAAATATTTTTTTTTTGTATACATAGGTCCTTTTCCTTTTTCTTTGATTTTTTGGAATATAGACCTAGTAGTCGTATTGCTGGATCAATCACTTATCCATTACTCTGTTTCTTAGCCAGTATCAGATAGTTTGAAAGATTACTACTTTATTATGCAATTTGAGCTCTGTTACCTTCTTTCATTCCATTATTTGTTTTGATATTCTTGACCTTTTGTTCTTCCAGATGAATTTGTTATTTTTTCTAGCTCTATAAATAATTTTAAGGTAGTTTGATTGATATGGCATGGAATTCATTTATGTAAATTAATTTATGCAAATTAATTCATGTGAATTAATTTATGTAAAATTGTTGTTTTTATTATATTGGCTCAACCTGCTCATGAGCAATTGATATTATCCCAATTGTTTAGATCTCACTTTATTTGTTTAAAAAGTGTTTTGTAATTGTGCTCATATAGTTCCTGGGTTTGTCTTGACAAGTAGACCCCAAGTGTTTTATAGATAAAATTATTTTAAATGAAATTTCTCTTTCTGTTTCTTGATGCTAGACTTTATTGGTAATATCTAGAAATGCTGATGATTCATGTGGGTTTATTGTATATCCTGCAATTTTCTGAAGTTGTTAATAATTGGAGGTTACTTTTAAAAATTTAAATGCCAAGCTGAATCACTTCAATCCAGCATGTACGAAAAGTCTTGGTGCAGTTTTAAGCTACTATAGCTTGCTTAAAACTTCACCAAGACTTTTGGGATATCCTTTATTATGGGAGAAACAAAAATCATCTGAAAAGAAAGGGTACTCTGAAAAAGAGACAGTATAGCTTAGAATTGGAATCAAAATCAGGCCTAGGGTCTTTGGGTGCATTTGTTGAGTCTTCATTTCTTTGTGCCTTCTTTCCCCATCTATTAAAATGGATATATACCTATAATCATAAGATTGGGAGCTGGGAGGGATCTCCATCCCCTTACTTTACATTTAAGGAAAATGAGGCTCAGTGGAGTTATGTGATTGCCAGAGGTCACCAGGTACCTTTGTGACACCAAGTTATTATGGATAAATCATATGTCCATAGATTTTGTACTAGAGAAAGGACCTTACAAGTCATCTAGTCCATCCTCTTCAATTCACTGAAGCATTCCAGTGAAAGGAAATGACTTGCCCAAGGTCATACAAGCTGTAGTGGGGAGAGTTTAAATGGGAGCCCAGGCCCTCCAATGCCAAATCTATCTCTCTTTACATTAATAAATTAAATGTATTTTGAGCTCCCAAGAACAATGATAATTATAGTGATAAATTGAATCCAACTTCATTACTGTAATTTGATTCAATTAAGAAGATACTAGAAACAATCCTGGTCCAAAATTTGTTAGCCACCATCCCTAGGAGGTACAGATTGTTCTTTTACTAGATGCTAGACAGACCACAATGAAATTGTTTTATTTTAATTGCTGCTTTTCTGTTTCTATGTAGCTGACCTTCCTTTTTAATAGAGCCAGACCCCCAGACAGAGTCTCCTAGCCTGACACAGTAGTCCAGCAGTAAAAAAGCATTATCATGCCAGTAATTAACAGTGACTGGAAGCAAATAATTTAAATTGGGGGTAAATGAAAATGAATCAGTGGTGCCAACTCCATTTCCCATCCTTCTAATTTCATATAACAAAAGAAGGGAGGGAAGCACACATTACTCAGTGTAAAATTCACTTATGATAGTGAGAGACAGATGAGTAATTGATTATGTCCTTTTCCTCATCCTCTCAAAGCAATGTTGACCCTGCTAAGAATATTCTTTGAACTGAATTAATATTTAAAGTCACACGGTATAGAATAGCTGGACATTTTTGCGTTTCAAAGACACTAAGGATCATTACTTGGCTTGACAGATTAAAAGGCAGATGTGAAGAAACAACTCTCTAAAAAGGAAGGCAGTATAATATAGTGGAAATAGGATTGGAGTTTGAATCAAAGCCCTGGGGCTCAAAATTGCCTCTGATGTTTGTTAGCCAAGTAACTTTGGGCAAATAAATAATCCTAGTTAAGCCTCAGTTTCCTGATCTGTAAAATGAAGAGGTTGGTAGGTGACTTTTGACATCTCTTATCTCTCTAGATCCTTACTCCTATAAAGCAGATTTTTTCCAGACTAAAACACATATATCAAACATATAATTGTATTCAGATACCAGGTTACATGTACAGTGATGCCACTCTGTCTTTAGGATTGGGAGAAACTAGCAATAGGGAGACAATGGCAGATCTAATAAACATAGGGACTAAAGGTGCTTAAAAGTTCAAAGGCTTGAATTCTAATCAGGCTCTGCCACTAACTAGCTGTGTGACTTTTGGCAAGTCACTTAACTATTCTACTCTGTGCCTTGGTTTCCTAACCTATAAAATGAGAGGAATGGGAATAGATCAATTAATCAATCAATGAGTATGTATTAAATACATATCATGTACCAGATACTATCCTAGACACTGAGGATATAGAGACAGAAAAAAAGGGAAATAGTTCCTGCCTTCAAGGAGCTTTCATTCTACTATAATGGTCTCTTCTAGTTCTGATATTCTCTGAACATGCAGAAGAATGAAAATATCAGAGAGCTAAAGGCCTACGTTATTAAAATTCATAAGGTTATACAATCTTATTTTCCTAGACAATCTCGTTTTCTTCTATTCTCAAACTGAATCACATCTGGGCAGAGAAAATTGCCTAGATAAGCAGACATAATAGCATGATTTGCTCTGTTTAGGGCTTTTAGGAAGATTATAACAATATCAGAGTTGAAGCATTAATAGCAGAGCAAAGCAGGGGAAAAGAATGAAATAGTGAGAAATTTCTCTTGCATATTTTACTAGGTATAGAGATAACAGAGATCGATGATGTGGAGAAATTTATGGCCTGGCAAAATTAATTTAAAATACAAGAAAAAATAAGGCACTTTGAATGGCTTGCCCAATTTAGGCAGAACACTATTCTCTATATTCACACACTCCAGAAGACAAGGAAATTGCAGTCACTTCTTCTTTCCTCAGGGATAAAATACAAATTCTTATTTGGTTTGTAAAACACTTCACAATCTGCCTCCAGTCTACTCTGGAAAGGGCATCTACCCTAGATGGCTCACTTTCTTCTCTCACTTCCAAACTGACTTGTGACCTCATCATTCAACTGAAAGTTCCCTCCCCAAAAGTTACCAGTGATCTCTTAGTTGCTAGACTTAAGGTCTATTCTCAAGTCTCATCCTTCTTCACTTCCCTTTTGTCTTTCACCCTGTTGATCATCAACTCTGGTATTGTCTTTCTTCTCTAGATACCTGAGGCACTCTCTTCTCCTAGTTCTTTTGATGCATATATATATATATATATATATATATATATATATATATATATATATATATGTATGTATATGTATATGACTGTTCTTTTTCTGTTTCTTTTGTTGGCTCTTCATCCATATCACACCCCCTAACTGTGATTGTACCCCAAAACTGTGTCCTGGCTGTGCTCTTCTCTCTCTACATTCTCTTAGTTAATGATTTCATAAACTCCTTTGGTTTAATTATCTCAAACTCAACATATCCAAAACAGAACTTTCATCATCTTTCCTCCCAGACCCTTTCTTCTTCCCAATTTTCCTGTTGGGGCCATTTCCCCAAATACCAATGCTTGGACCCTCAGTTTCATCTTCTACTCTTTCTTCATTTCCCCATCTCCAGTTTATTGCCAAATCTTTTAATTTCTACCTTCACAATATCTCTTATATGTGCCATTCTCTAGGTAGATAGGTACCATTCTACTACAGTTCCTTATCACTTTTCTGGATTACCACAATGGCTTAAAAAAGGAAAGTCTTCCTTCCTTAAGTGTTGTCTCTTTTGAACTCCTAAAGCAGCAACCTTGCAATGTCACACTGCTTACATGAAAGACTTCAGATTCTGTTACCTTCACAGTAAAATATGAAGTACTCTATTTGATGTTTGAAGTCCATCACAACCAATTCTCTTTCTAGCTTTCTAGTTTTCTTACTCCCCTCCATGTTTTCTATGATCTATCCACTCTGGTCTAAATGTTGGCTTCTCCCTTCCCCCTCTCCATTTATTCCTAGACACACACACACACACACACCATATCACATATTCCATCTTCATACCTTTGAGTACAAAGGCTGTTCTTCATACCTGGAATGCTCTCTCTCCTCATCCCCATCTCCTAGCTACCTTGCTAATCTAGCTATCTTCAAGACTCAGTTTCTCCAGGAGCTCTTTCTTAGTCATTTCTCCCCTGATACTTCTCTGATACTACTTTCTATTTATTCTTTATATATCTCATATGTACCTAGTTATGTATATATTATCTCCCGCATTTGAATGTGAATTTCCTAAAAGCAGGAACCATGGTTTTTGCCTTTCTCTCTATCCTTAGCACTTAGTGCAATGTCTAACATAATGGAAGTGCTTAATTAATGCATGTTGATTGACTAACAGGCTACCTTTTCTGGCTTATTTTATGTAACTCTCTTTTATACACTTTATGTTCCAGCCAAAGTGGCTTTCTTTCTGTTCCCAATAAAATCCCTCTCCCTCTTTATGCTGTCCCTCATGTCTTGAAAGCATTTTTAACCACTGTCTGAAAGAAACCCTTGTTTCCTTCAAAGTTTCATCAATCAGAATCCCCTGCAGAAGAATTACCCTGATTCTTCCCACTGGCTAGAACCCTTTCTTCATATTACTTTGGACGCACTTTGTATTTATTTTGTATTTATTCTTTGTCTACATGTAGCTTTCTCCCAATGGTAAGATCCTTGAGAGTTAATTACACTTCATTTTTTTTGCTTTGCATCTCTATTTCCTAGCATATAATTAGTACTTAATAAGTACTTGGTGAATGGATGGATTGATGGATGGATGGATGGATGGCCAAGGCTGCAAAGTAATTCAGTGACAGAGTAACAACTGTAGCCAAGTATTCTTGAATTTCTGGCACCATATTATTGAGACGTGCTGTTAAAAGGTTCCATCTTCCTTTATACTCCATACTTGATACCTTCTAATACCATTTAACCATGGAGAATGGTCAAATTTTTGAAAATGCACTGGTTTCTTAGATCAAGGGTGCCTCTTTCCTTCTAGGGAACTTTAATTATATTTCTACAATCAAAATAACCCAAGTGAAGTTTAGTTATTTTGGCCATTTTTAATTACTATAGAAAAATTCAGCCATGAAGATGACTTTTAAAAAACCACTCCAAATGGACTATGTTGAGTGAATTGATTGAGATGTGGTTCTCAAGTGCAGATACACACAGATGATACTACACAGTGGTATCAATTGCCACACTTTGTAGCTTTGTGACAATTCAACCAGTCTTCCTGCTGGCAGGGTCAAGTCTGTTGTCTTTTAAAGAAGGCTTATAGGATCTTTGTTTTAGAAGCAAAAAGATAATCATCTAGTCTGTAGTTATATCTAGTCCAATCACCTCATTTTACAGATAGGGAAACTGAGTCCTAGTAAACTGAAATGACTTGTCTGAGGTCATAGAGGTAGGAAAATGCCAGAGCCAAGATCCAAACTGAAGGCCTCTGGATACACCAGCACACTTTCCATTGCACCCCCCTGCTTCCCTAGGAAAGCATGGCAGAATGCACATACTGTAATATAAGCTGAACTCATTTACCTACTTTGAGGGAAGGGTGTTTTATGATCTAGAGTTGGCGATCCAGTCGTGTGCTGGTAAACATTTAACAACTGACTTTGAAGGCAGGCAGATGTATACAGGACACATTTTTAAGTTGAATCTGCATTAATAACATTTTCCTGACCACTCTCTTAAGTCTTGACAATCAACAAAACAATAAATCAAGCCCTGATTTGAAGTAGTTGATGATTTCTTAAGTATAAATGCTCATGCTGAGAATTTAACAATTTAACTTTCTTGAGAGGATTCTAGCAGGCTCCAGCACAACCCTGATATGAATATAGTGATCCTAGGTTTCAAATGATAGCACAGTAGAAAAAAACAACCATGAAATGAGAAGTGAAGAGCAGCGATAGAAGCTTGTGTCTGTACACTCTGGGCTTATTGACTTTTCTTCAAAACTTAGGAACCTTCAAGGACAACTACAACGTCAGTGGAAAACACCTCCTGCGTCTTTTTTTTCATGTAATTTTTAATCTAAGAAGTTAAAATGCACATGTTGGTTCTAAGCTTTCTAAGTTAGATACTTACACAAGGGGACAAATGACACAATGTCAGGGGTTTTATCCTCTAATTGGCTAGAACAGGTACATGCTACAGTTAAAAGCTCTCTTCATCTGGTGTTAAACTGTGGGAAATTGACATTAAAAAGAGAAATTGTCTACTTAAACACCATGTTATGCTTGAAAAAGAGTCTTTAAAAACTCCAACTACCATACTAAAAGACAAAACAATTTTCAAATGTGCAGTGAAGCTGGGGCTGCCAAGACACTGACACTACCTGCGTGACTTTGGGCAGGTCACTGAGCCTCCATGGGCCTTGGTTTCCTTGTGTATATAGGGAGGGGGTTGGACTGGTGGTCGTGAGGACTTTCTAGTTCTAAATCTATGATTTACATCTATAGTACAGACAAGACTCTTTAGCTCTAGAGCTATAGATCTAGATTTATAATCTATGATCATAAATATCAGCCTACTTCATGTTTCTAATGTGCTTTAGATTTCAGTAGATAAATTAGAAAGTGTTCTACTCTTTTTTTTTTTTTGGAGGGCAATTGGGGTTAAGTAACTTGCCCAAGGTCACATGGCTAGGTTTTTTTTATTTGTGTGTGCGTTAAGTGTCTGAGGCCGGATCCGAACTCAGGTCCTTCTGACTCCAGGGCCGACGCTCTACTCACTGCGCCACCTAGCCGCCCCATCTACTCTTTAAATTTTTAAAAAATAATATTTTATTTTTTCCCCAATTACATGTTAAAACAATTTTTAACATTTGGGTTTCTTTTTTTAATTTTGAATTCCAAATTCTATCCCTCCCTTCTCCCTTCCCTCCCTCCTCTCTGAGATGATAAGCAATCTGATATAGGTTATACATATACAATCATGTAAAACATTACCATATTATTCATTTTGGGCGAGACTCTAAGGATACTACTTTTTGCGCATGAGCACATCTGTGTTTTAAAAACAACAGTAGCATGCTGATTCAAATCAATGAATGGACCATTGAAGACACTCTGAAGAGAAATGGATTCTTCATCTATATTTTGAGTTCTCTTGGAAGCTCTGAATGTAACTGTAAATAATAAACTAGATAAACTTTCTAATTAACTAAAGTTAGAAGTCTATTAAAATTATTTTTTAAAAATTATACTGACATATAAGAGCTTTATTTCCCAAATACATTCATGGTCTTTTTACCTAATCTAACACTTCCTTAAAGTGTGAACATTCTGGAAACTGTCTTGGGTTTCTGAAAACATTATGCCTAAAGTTTTTAATGTATATGGATTCACATCTTATAGGTTCTACCTTATTGACAGGCAGTAGACAGGTCACACTACTTAGTATGACCTCTATGTGCTGGGAAACGTAGATCTAGGCATTGAATCTGTTCATGAATTTCCATAAGCTAGCTATTCCAGAAAGCTTCTCTTAAAAAAAATGAGAATTTTTTAGCATAAATCAATTTCTTTTTTGTATCTTGTTTCCCACAGCAAAACTATCCATCATTTTCATCTGAAGCTACTACAACTGTGATCTAAGAAGTAGATTTTCTACCATTGCTAACTTGACAAAAATGATAACTGAGGAACAAAGGAATGTCCACTTGGGAAGGTCCAACCAGTCCTAGCATTCAGAGTTCTTAAGCACTTCTGCTCAATAGTTAAGGAGTGATATATATGGACCTGGAATTCCTTTATGTTCCTGGAAATCTTTAGTCCTTTTTATTCAATTTTTCCAAGAAAAATAACTGTACATTTTTGCAAGTAAATTCTATCACAGAAATTGTATTCAGCATCAGCTAAGACTCCTTTCCTAGAAGAAGACACCAACTCAGTCCTCTCACTACTCACTCACTCCATTGAATTGAAATCTTTTCCTCAGACTAAACATTTGGATCTTGGCACTAAGTTAATGTTCATAGGCTTAATGTCTGCTTCAACAGGGTGGCAAAAGTGTTCAGTAGTCCTGTTGTCTTGGAGACAGGTTATTAAAATTGGAAATGTATAATTATTAGACCATGCATATTGCTATGAAATATAAAAAGGAAAAGAAAAAATCTTACCCAAATCCAGAAAGCAAGCGACAGAAGAGAAAGAAGCCATAACCCTGGACAAATGACGAAAGGAAGGCAAAGAATCCGTTGACAGACATGCAAATCAGAAGAGATTGTCTCCTTCCTACTTTGTCTGCCAATCCTCCCCAGAAGAATGACCCCACCATCATCCCGAGGTACACTATGCTACCTGCAACACACAGAAAAAAAAGGAAACATAACATGGATTGGAGGTGTTATTGTGCAAATGTCACAAGAAAGAACAGTGGGCAAAACAGATTTAAGATTTTGCCCTGGAACATTTCAGTCCAAACTGTGGTATTTGGTAGCTTCCTTAATATACCCAACACTTGATTAGAATACAAAAGAACATTGACAAATATTGTACTGCTCAGTTCTGCATGCATCCACTGGAAAGCATGATAACAATAAACTAGATTATTCTTTATACAAAAAGAGTCAGCCTAATCACAGAAATATTTATCTAGCATGATTCAATACATGAAACCAAATGATCATTATTTTTTTCAAATCTGGGTTCTCCTTTACTAGTTTAGATCATAAACCAATAATAACATTATGGCCTTATACATAAGGAACTTTTTTCAAAAGTTGCTAGGCCATCAAAAACAAACCAAACAAACCAAAAGATGCTCTTTATTCATAGATTTTGACAGCAGCATTATTTGTATTTAAAAATGAAAATGCCTAAATGCCTAACAATGGTGGGTATGGTTAGATAAATTTTGGATATTAATATAATGATCCTAGGTTTTAAGTTGGAAGGAATCCATAATAAACATTAGTTAACATTAATAATCCATAGTAAACATTAGTTAACAAACTATATTTTTTTAAAAAAATTTGTCAACAAACTATATTGCACCTTAGACTTGCAAGTATAAGAAATACAAAGAAATCTGGAATGACCTTTATTAAATAATACAAAAAAATAAAATCAGAACCAGAACAGAGTGCATACTAATTACAACCACATAAGAGGAAAAGTGATGGAGAAGGAATGGAAAAAGAAGCCTTAGAGAGACCTATAGGGAAGGGATGAAATGCTATTATATTTTAAAATTCAATAACACTTTAATATCTTATGCATGAAAATTTATTTAAATATAAACAGTTACAAAGCATTTGCTATATTGATGTTTATTTTTGAGTTTATAATGTGTCATTTATAAAAAGCTGCTGGAGGAAAAAGTCACTTCTTTTACATTTTAAGCTCTTTCAGTACTGAAGGCCAGAGACAAGAGAAAATGTAATGAGGTCAGTGGGAAGGATCGTATCTATTTAACTTATTGGGTGTAACTCATTGCAGGAGCAAAGGTCCATTTGAGGAGCACAATGAATGGGTAACATACCTGTCAACGTCAGTCAGCTCCTCCACAGAGGTGTATTATGTGTCTATGGGCTTCCTGCTATTCTGAAACCAAAGTGAATGCCTCCCACTCTCATTTATTTAGCATTCAAGAGGGAAGGCAATGGCAAAAATGTTTAATATAAATCTGGATTTAGCCCCAATACACATGTGTATGGGTTTACAATACTGTGGGCCATGGGTGGTTACTTTATTATTAATCAATCAAAAACATTTATTAAATTCCTATCATGTTCCAGGCATTGTGCTAAGTGCTAGGAATACAAAAACTGGCAAAAGACAATACCTGTCCCCAAGGAGTTTATAATCTAATGAATATTGGCTAGGATCCAGGCTAGGCTATGTCATCTTGTGTCTAAAGGTCTCAAGATATATTGGGACTCTTCCAGTCCAGATCTAAGATAGGGTTAGGAGAGCCCTAGTGGATCCTATAGCGCTTCAAAGTGAGACTGCTAGGTGGTATAGTGGGCAGTATGCTGAGCCTACAGTCAGGAAGATCTAAGTTCAAATCCTGAATCAGACACTTAATGGTTGTGTGACCCTACGCAAGTTACTGAAACCTGTTTGTCTCAGTTTCCTCACTTGTAAAATGAGTTGGAGAAGGAAATGGTGAAACCACTCTAGTTTCTCTACCAAGAAAATCCCTAAATGGTGTTACAAAGAGTTGGACTAAAGAAATGACTGTCAGGTAATGTGATCACAGGCAACATGGAACACCTAAATGATCCAGAGAGGTTGTCAGTGCTGGACGTTATATTTACAGGTTCTTCTGGGTTTGGGCACTTCCATCTCCAGCCTCCAAATTCCAACTGTTCCCAGTTTAAGATGTTATCTCCTGACAACGTTTTCATTGGCTGTCTCCCAGCCCTGGATTCTCTCCCTCCTTCTCTGCCCTCCAAACTTCTTTGGCTTCCTTCAGGTCTCAGCTAATGTCCCATCTGCTGCAATAAGAAACCATTTTTTTGGCCTAAATGTTAAGGATCCTGCACTGAGCACAGTGAATTACACATAGTAGGCACTTAATAAATGCCAGATAACTGATTAAGACTCTCTATGCTGTTTAGTCCTAGCTTTCGGATATTCTCCTAACCTGAGGAATCTGTTCTTCATATCTTCTGAAATGAACCTTTTCTTATCTCTCCTTATTTTCTTCAATCCTAGACACCAGATTACAAAGTTTTCTGTTGCTCTCTAAATACAAATTCAAATCAGCAAACATTTATTAAGAGTTTCCTATGTGCCAGGCATTGTGCTAAGTGCTGGGCATTTGAATGCAAGCAGAAAACCAGACAATCCATTCCCTCAAAGAGTTTGTATTCTTTTTTTTTTATTTTTATTTTTTTTTGCTTTTTGGAGGGGGGAGGGTAGGGCAATTGGGGTTAAGTGACTTGCCCAAGGTCACATGGGTAGTTTATTTTTTTATCAAGTGTCTGAGGCTAAAGAATCAGACCATTAACACTTGGTGTCACATTTTCTTTCTTATTAAAATTCCAGTCCTCCTGACTCCAGAGCCGGTGCTCTACTCACTGCACTACCTAGCCGCCCCAAGAATTTATATTCTTATGGAGAAAGAAAACACACAAAAGGGGACCGAAAAGTCATCAAATACTCTCTTGGGGAAACTGAGAGGCCTCTTAGTAACAGTAAGTTACCATTACATGGTTCACAAGTCATATAAATATCAATTCACAAGACATCACCCATTGTCATGTCTTTGAAAGGAAAAGATTAACAAAGAAACAAAAAAGCCTATACTAGGCTCTTTCTTAGTTCTTTCTCTTTGTCTGGAAGATGTACTAAATAGTAGAAGAAATATTTTCTAAAACTCTCTAAGAAACAAATTTCCAAGCCCTAATCAATTGGCTTTATCCCCTGAAGGAGAGTGTTCAGGAAGAAAAATTTCATTTTCAATCCACCTTTGCAGAGGTGTTAAAGAAAGATCTGTATTAAAAAATCTATAATTCCATAAGCATTTTAAACTATCCTGCAAATTCTCATTTGATTCAATTCAGCCAATTAATCAATAAGCATTTATTAAATACTTCAATGCAGTAGGGTCTGTACTAAGCAAATGCTGATTGTGTGTTGGGCACTGGGAATAAAAACTGACACAATATTTAGGGAGATTAAATCTACTGGAGAGAATACAGTATGTTCACACAAAAGTATAATACAAGGGAGAAGTAGTATGAGGGCACAGGACTAAGACAAAGTGACTTAGGAATGAATCACTTGACAAGTGTTTATTAGCAAAGGCTTTGTTCTGTATTAGGTGCTGTTCTACAGTCTTTGTCTTCAGAGAGCTTGTATTCTTACAGGAAAATTTGAGGATGTCGATAATTTCTTTCACATTTTCCCCCTACAGCCACGATGCATAGGATGTTACCAGCAGGCTAAAGAATCAGACCATTAACACTTGGTGTCACATTTTCTTTCTTATTAAAATTCCAGCTTGCTGATAATTTAATTTATTTTCACGCTCAGTCTCACCCTTTTTCATCTCTAATCTTCATGGTTGTCTGAGTCCCTGGAAAACTCAAGTTTTCTAAGGTATTCTTTTCCTCTAGATAACACTGGTCACCCTGGTAACACAGGGAATACTTCCCAGGTACCACCGAAGCCTGGAACTGAGCTGGAAGATACCTCATCTTGCTCGGTAGAAGCCAAAAGAACTGTGTGTTCCCGCGCTCAGATTAGCTCAATGAGCTGCTATGCAGGCCTGGCACGTTCTCAATCCTCTAGAGAAAGAGAGTTATTGAAAACAGCTCAATAGCAATGGAGAAAGAAACTAAGCCCCTTGTTAAATAGAATATGCCCTTCTGCCATTCCAAAGAGGTAACAATTCCCCTGGCTTTTCTGGTTCAGGAGGGATGTAGCACATGGCAGAGACTAGCCTGTACCCCTACTGATCTCTTTTTCTGGGCAGGGGGGAGACAGAGAGACAGAGAGAGACAGAGAGACAGAGACAGAGACAGAAAGAGAGGGAGGGCAAAGAGAGAGTTATGAGGAAAACTCTCTCATGTGTAATTCCTGGGAAACAGAAACAAGGGCAGTCATAGGACATGCTCTCAATCATAAGTTTGATTAGCCTAGTCTTAGTCTACAACTCATCCCCATCTGCCTCATTAAGCACCCTGACCAACTCAAGGGGATCCCTAGGTCCTTTTTGCTACCCATGGTCAAATATAGGTCAATAGAATATTCCCATCCTGACTTTCCATAAACCTAGAAGCATCTAAAACATGCTTTCCTAGGATAAAATTCATTGGAGGCAAACTTCAGTTAGGGCACACAAATACACATATCAGATAATATTGATGATGACAACAATGGCTTTGTTATTGCTATTGTCCAGGAGAGGAAGAGTATGGAAAAAAGAACAGGAAGGAGGGGAGACAGAAAAGCAAGTAAGAAGAGGGGAGGACTTATGAGTAGTGTGTACCCTTTCAGAAGGGGAAAAGTGTAATTAAAGCTAACAAAAAAAGACAAACAAGTTCTATGGCCTTTCTTCCCTATAAGTCAAGTCCTAAAATGAAACTCATGTAAGCACTGCACAGAAGCTTTACCATTTTTTTCTTTATCATCATTCAAGTTCTGATATTTTCTTCTTGCTGGCATGGGATGTTTTAATGACAAGCTAACAAACTTCTCTACTCAAAAACCAACAGAATATTTTCTCAGATAATATTTAGAAGCTATGGATTAGGAGCCATTCAGGACACATCTTCCCTCAGCTATGAAGTCAAATAAAACCAAGCAAAGTAATAATTTCAAAGGTAAATTTATACGGAAAGGGAATCCAGAAAGTATCCTTCCAGTTTGCATTGGAAAAATGTCATATCAAAAACGACTCACCCTTCCCTGTAAAGTCTTGTGTATATTTGATGAAGCTTCTCATGCCTTTCTGGATTTTATATTTAGAAACTCTGGTATTAAATCAGGACCAAAATTTCTCTAGTCATTCATATTGTTGTACAATACCATATCAAGCAAAATGACCATTTTTCTTTAAAAGTTAATCTTGCCTAAACATAAAAACTACTCATTATTCTAGACCTATATATGGAAACTAGATAATCAATTCAACAAGCATTTTAATGTTCTTTTTATATCTCAGGAACACTGTCCTCAGCTAAGGGAATATAAAGATAAAACCTAAAACAGTTCTTGGGCTCTGGGGTTTACATTTGACCAAGACTAAAGATGGAACAGTATTCTATTGGGCTGAGTAAGTATAAAATAGCATGTAAGTTTTCTGTAAAAAAAAACAAAACAAACTTTTTTTGATACAAGATTCTTTCCAACAAACCAAGCCTTTTTTTTTTTTTTGGAGGGCAATTGGGGTTAAGTAACTTGCCCAAGGTCACATGGCTAGGTTTTTTGTTTGTGTGTGCGTTAAGTGTCTGAGGTTGGATCCGAACTCAGGTCCTTCTGACTCCAGGGCCGATGCGCTACTCACTGCGCCACCTAGCTGCCCCCTAAACCAAGCCTTTTACAAAACTTGCCTCCCACCCAAATAATTAGATATTTATCACTAACAGAAAGTAAAGATGTGTCCTTCAACTTTGATAGTATGGTACCAATTCTGACTACTGAATTTGACCGGAGTTTTATTGCCTCTCTTTTAAAAAATAATAAACCAGACCTGTGATTTCATAGATGTAGTGAGCTTCTAGTAATGACCTTCTTCTTGTAGATCAGCAACTTCTTGTAATTTATTGTCTTAGGATTGTCTTGGGGAACTGAAAAGTTAAGTGATTTATTCAAGGGAGTACAGCCAATATGTAGCACAGTGGCCCTTAAACCTAAGTCTTTCTGACAATGTGCCACTTTGGTGCATCTCCCTCTGCCCATCTACATTGACTTACTTACACTATTGTATTATTGTGTATCTGGCATCATTTCATTCCAATTCTTCCTATATATCTCTGAATTCTTCATATTCATCATTCAGTATGATATAATGAGAGTCCATTAGAATCATATGCCATAATTAGTTCAGTTTGTCCCCTGATCATTGGGCATAGATTTTGTTTACAGATTTTGGTTATTGTAAACAACACACTTTATAATTTTTTGTGCACAAGGATCTTTTCCAGTCATTGATAATGCCCTTGGGATATAGTCCCAGGAATGGAATTTCTGGGTCACATGATATGAATAATTAAAAACTTTTTGCATATTAGAATATTAGCTTTATGAGAACATGGTCCAAGTCTATTCTTAAGCAGGAATCCCTGGTAGCTGGGACAGCATGCTCTAGGAGAAAGCCTGCTGCATCTGGAGCCAGAGGGCCTGGCTTTAAATCTCTTCTCTGGTCCATGTGATTTGAACAAATAACAACCTCTCTGGATCTTGATTTACTCAACTTTAAAATGAAGAAATTGGACACAATGACTTCATAACTCCCCTTCTGCTTGGAACCTATATTCACATGATCCTAGTATACAATTGGGTCCTAATGGGGGTAGGAAGATAAGGGAAGGAGAGACTAATAAATATACCTGGTTATCATATGATTCCCTATAAGACTTTTGGAAAATATTTAGAATCTTTAGGGTAGTTAAATTGATAGAAACCAATTAATACCAGGTCCCTTGGAGTCACCCTGGTATCTAGGGAAATAAAGAGAGGATCCTGTCAGTGATCAGCCAGTGATGTTGGCAGCACACTGATACTGTACCCTTGTTCCTGTCCTCTACTCTTTCAAGTCTTACGCCATGAGGGAAAAATGATATTTGGTCAGCACCTGCCTAAAGTATATTCATTGACTAAGACATCAAAGGATTCCATTCAACTTTTGGTTCTTTCGTGACCTATCTGGAATTCACTATTGACAATAGTCACCCAATAATAATGATCCAAGTTCCTTGCACTACTCAATAATAATAGCAAAAATGATAGTAGAAGTAGTTAGCATTTATGTAGCATCTTAAGGTTTTACAAAGTCTTTACAAATATTATCTCATTTGATCCTCACAACAACCCTGGGAGGTAGGTGTTATTATTATCTCCATTTTGCCAATGAGGAATCTGAAGTTAAGTGACTTACCTAGGGTCATACAGCTAGTATCATGGGTAGGATTCAAACTCAGATCTTCCTGATTCCAGGTCCAGGCCTCTAGGTACTGTGCCACTTACCAGTCAAATTAATACTGACAATTGCAGAACATGTCAGTCTGATGGATCACAGACAGTAAACACTAAAGAAAGTTCCAGATGGAAGAGACTGATGTGGAATGGACGTCCCAGAACACTTTATGGAAGGGATAGGACAGTCACAGAATCTGAGGAGTTGGAAAGTCACCATTTAGTTCAACCTTTGCACAAAAAGGAGTCTAAGCTTGGAGGAAGAATGGGAAGGCATAGGGTGCATGGTAAAAGTTTCAATATTGCCTCAGATTTCACCATGGGCAAGTCATCTAAACCCTCAGAGCCTCAGTTTCCTAATTTATAAAACTAGAGTAACAATACTTGCAAAGCCCATTGTACAATAATTGTTGTGAGGAAAACATCATAAAGCACAAATGAAGGATTCCTAAAGGCAATACCAGAAGACACGTTCTGTTCAAATGATGCCGTCAATGTGAGGCCTTTGCTAATTAATACCTTCAGCTGACAGTGCTCTCTCACTTCACAACAATTACTTTGTATCCAATGAATGAATGAATTAAATAATTATTTAATCAATCAATAAATTAATTTAGTATATTCTTATTTATGCACATTTTGTATCACCTGACAGAATGTAAACTTGTTGAGGGCAGGGACTATTTTATTTTTGTCCTCACAGTACCTGGTATAAAGTAGGTGCTGACTAAATGCTTATTAATTGAATGAGTGACTGAATAGGTATAGTAGAACCAGTAGGGCAGCTAGAGGGGCACAGTGGCTAGAAGACAAGGAGATGTCTTCTTGAGTTCAAATCTAGTCTCAGGCACTTCCTAGCTGTGTGGCCCTGGGCAAGTCACTTAACTCTGTTTACCTCAGTCTCCTCATCTTTCAAATGAGCCAGAGAAGGAAATGGCAAACCGCTCCAGTGTCTTTGCCAAGAAAATCCTAAATGGAATCACAAACAGCCAGATAGATTCTTCATCTGCAAAAATGAAATAATTGGATTAGATGATCTTTAAGGTCTCTGTCAGTTCCAGACTGGAGCATCTGGACTTAAGCCTCTAAGTAAGGAGGAGCCATTTGTCTGTTAAAGAGCAGAGTGATGGATAATATGACTAAAGACACCTTTTATGAAGGTTAATCTGGCAGAGAGCCTGGATTGGATAAGGGAGAACTTTAATGTGGGAAAGGAAGCCAGGAGTCAGCTGTAGAACCTGGTGACTGAATGTGAATAACAGAAGAAAGGATATAGGGAAAGATGACCCAGACATTTCAAAAACTCCACCCAGATGTCCCCACTGAAAGTCTTATCTTTCTATGACTCCACACTGGCTCTCCTAAGTGATAAATGCAAAAGGATATCAAGAATAGAAATAGCACTGTGGATCAGGCTGCCTAGGCGGCCTTTTTCCTAATGATCCACAGAGAATCAAAATGAAAATTAGAGCAGAGGAGAAAAAGTGAGATATTGATCCATCACAGGATTGGTCCATCAAAGGCATTGCTTACCCAGTCATGGAGACAAAAGAGCCAAAAGGAAAAAGCACATCATGTGATGAGTGAGAGTGGAAAAAACATGCTGACCTTGGGCAAGTACCTCAATGGTGCCCAACTTCTTCATTTTCAAAGGGAGGGGGTCAGCCTGAATGATAAAGTCTCTTCCAGATCTAAATCTAAGACTTTATTTAGGTCTTATCCTTATTATCTCATCCCCTAACAATGTGTGAAAGAGACCTAAGAAATTTGCCAACTTTCTCAACTGTAATAACAGCATAATGTAATAGTAAGATTGTTTGATTTGGTATCAGAAATCTGGCTTAAATCCTGGGTATGTTAGGCTCAGTAGGTAGAGCATTGTACCTGGAGTCAGGAAGACCTGAGTTCATATCTAGCATTAGACACTTACTAGCTGTGTGTCCTTGGGCAAGTCACTTAACCTCTGTTTGCCTAAGAGGCAGTTAAGTGAATCTAGGGATAAAGTGCTGGGCCTGGATTCAGGAAGTTGTTGCTATTGTTGTTTTTCAGTCATGTTTGACTCTTCATGACTTCATTTGGGGTTTTCTTGTCAAAGATACTGGAGTAGTTCAACATTTCCTTCTCCAACTCATTTTACAGATGAGGAAACTGAGGCAAATGGGGTTAAGTGACTTACCTAGGGTCACACAGCTAGTAAGTGTCTGAGTAAGTGTCAGGAAAATGAGTCTTACTGACTCTAGTACAGCTTTGATGAAACCTGTTTATAACACTTATAAAAGGGCTTACTCATTCTCTGTAAGGCATTCCCAAGGCCAGTTACTAATGTCTAATGGGGCAGACAATGACTTCAGTGCATTCTATTAGAAGGGGTTGGGGGGGGTGGAGAGGGTAGTGTGATAGAGTGAAAGACCAATTCCTTTTACAGTTAGAGGACCTGAGTTAATATCCTGCTTCTGTCATCTACTATCTGTATAGACTTGGGAAAATCACTAAATTTCTCTGGGCGGAAGGTATCATATCCATACAATAAATGGATTGGAGAAGAGAGTATGTAAAGTCCCTTCTATCTATAGATGGAAAATCTGTGATTTTATGATGCCAAATACCTACGAGTAGATTGATTAGAAGATAGTTTGATTAATTCTTGATATAGTCTAACTATTGTTTTGATCCCAGGCTGTCTCCAGTCTTGACCTTTGCCCTGCCACTGGACTCCTTTGATTCTGGAGGAGAGAATGGGGCTGATGACTTTGAGCAGCACTACCTCACTTCAGTCCAATTCACATGCAAGTCAAGACACCACCTTCCTGATGTCATTGGTCCTCTTCAAGGAAGGACCAACAACAACAACTATTGTCTTAGAGTAATTTTAGCTAGTTTCTATTTTTATGTTTAAGGTAGAAATAGTGTGAATGGGAGGAACACTTTAGAAATACTTTTCTTGCTTTGTTTTCTCAGACCTATTATTTCATTCCTCAAGGGAGCTCCCAGTGAGGAAACTCCTTCCACCAATGCAGTTGAACAGTTTATAATACTACAGAACTGACCAGGGGATTGAGAGGTTACAAAGATTACAAAGCTTGTAGGTGTCAGATTGGAGACTTGATTCCATGTCTTCTTGATTTCAAGACCAGCCTTTTGTCCACACATTATGCCACCTCTTCTCTTCCTGAGTAGTTTCAAAATTCAAAAGCCTTTCTCTTTGCAAGAACAACATTGCATGCTAATTTCCCCTTATATAATACGGCACTCTGTTTTTTTCTCCTCTTGAAAAGGAGCATTGCAGTAGGCAGGACTAGGAAAAGTGTCCCACCACTTGCCTGCCCCAGTATTCTCCAGCAGATTTCAGTGAATTTTAAAAAGAGTTTAGGCTGACAAGGATTCTATGCAAGGACTGCCAAGGCAGCAGACTCTGCTGCTGAGCTTTTCTAATGAGCATCAGAGCAGGAAGATGTATGAAGTAGGTATATATTCAGCAGGTGAAGAACAATTATTTCAACAATATTTAAATAATAATTCAATTCAATAATAACAATTTAAAAAATAATAGCTAGTGTTTATATACCACCTACTATGTGCCAGACACTTTGCCAAGTACTTTTATGGTTATTATCTCATTTGACCCTCACAACAACCCTGGGAGATGGTCATTGTTCAGTCATTTTAGTCATGCCTCGATTCAGGATCCAATTTACCTGGTTTACCATTTCCTTCTCCAAGCTCATTTTACAGATGAGGAACCTGAAGTAAACAGAGTTAGGTGACTTGTCTAGGGTCACACAGCTAGTAAGTGTCTGAGGCTGGATTTGAACTCAGGAAAATGAGTCTTCCTGACTCCAGGCCTGACTCGTTATCCCCTGTGCCACGGTATAGAAACCCTCAATAAAACATCAACCCTATTCACTTTCTAAGGCTCGCTTCATCTGTGCCCTCTCTGTAGAGCTTCCTTCCAGAGCCCTGTTAGCAAGGGCTCATACATTATTGTTCTTGTTCTTGTTCAGTCTTTTCCAACTCTTCATGACCCCATTTGGGGTTTCTTGGCAAAGATACTGGAATGGTTTGCCATTTCCTTCTCCAGCTCATTTCTCAAATGAGGAACTGAGGAAAACAGGTCATCATATCTAGGCAGTCCCAGACTTCCAATCCCTGACCACAAGGATATGGAGGCATCTGTCCTGCCTTTTTCATCTCTGACTCTGTGGACAACAATCAAATCTCCGCCACCCTTTACTTCTGTAAAGGATGTGCCAATGTCCTGCTCTTTGGCTCCCTGGCAGCTGTGGAATGCTATTCTCTGACAAGGGGCAAGAATCAAACAGTAGTAAAGTGGGTCGCCCTTCTGTCTGGGGCTCCCTGGAACTCTCAGACAATTTATAGTCTGCTTCTGGCTGCATTCATTATCCTCCCTCACACTTTATGGCTGTGGCGGGGGAGGGTGAAAACTGCCTAGAAGCTGGCAGTCAGTCAGTCAACAAGAATTTATTAAGTACTTACTATGTGCTAGGCACTGTGATGAGTGTTAGGGATACAAAGAAAGACAAAAACACAGAAGAGTTATGGAGGAAGAGCGGAGCTGGCATGGTGCAATGATTATGGAGGAAAAGAATGCCTCTTTCCAGCATCTTCCTCTTCTCACAGTTTTGTACAGGTAAGTTGTCAAATCTACAAGAAGAAAGAAACCTCTTATTTTGCTTTTTTTCAGTTGCTGCTTGCCCGGCAATTAGACCTGACAATACTTTATCTAACTGTATTGAAAACCAACTAACCAGAGAAGAATGGGTATGTCTTATTTGCCCATCAATTATTCCCTCAATCTACACTTTAAAAAGCACTCAAGTTGATGCAGGGCCTCTCTCAAACCAGTAAGAGTACATTAATAAACTCCTTGAAGACAGACAACAAGGACTATGTCTTTTATTTACTCTGTAAAGTGATAGTCACTTTGTGGCTGATGAACAAATTCTAACCTGATGACTGAAAGGGGCCATCTAGCTGCTACTCTGGGGAGAGAAAGATCCCTTCACCAGCCTTGTAATTTTCTACTTTGGAAATAACTGAAAAGATTCTGGATCACCCCACCCCCATCTCACACACTCCTCTGTTTTTCCCATTCCAGAAGAATGAGGTAGTATTAAAAACAAACCAAAACAAGTAAGCATTTTAAATTAAAAAGAAAACAACATGAGAATAGGGACATTGTCCCTTTTGTTATGAGGCAGTGAGGTGTAGTAGCTAAAGGGCTGAAGCCAGGAAGACCTGAGTTCCAATCTTTTTTTCTGGCATACATCCTGGCTATGTGACTTGGGAGAAGTCCCTTAATCTCTCCATGCTCTAGGCAATTCTGTAAGATGATAAATTGCAGAGAAGGTGCCAGTTTTCTCATTGATAGAGGGAATATCCTTATCTGAGAGTTCCCTATACCATCAAAAATGTAGCTCCAGTTTCTGTGCTGGTATGGATGGAGGTAAAGCAATTTCCTCAAGCGCTTGCACAGAGAGCAGGTTGCTGGGTGGGATCAGGCTTGGTATTTTTGCAATTGTTTGTTCTGATAAGAAGGCATGGCATGAAGTTGATAGGTAAGACAGGCAGAAAATTTTCACATTAACTTAATAATAATAATAATTAAAGCTGACATTTATGTAGGGTAATTAAGGTTAACATTTCTTTGTAAAACCCTTTATTTCATTTGGTTCTCACAACAAGCCTTCCATTGTGGGGGACGGGGGAATCTCTTACTATCCCCATTTTACAGATGAAGAGAATGAGGCTATGTGACTTACTCAAGGTCACACAGCTTCCAGGATTTTCTGACTCCAATTCCAATGTCCTAGCCAGGACACCATGTTATAAAAATGTCTCCATCCTCTGAAATCTGACCAATCTAAACTGATGGGAGATAGATGGAACATTCCATGATGTTGTCAACTGTACTTCATACCCTTTCTGTTTGGGGTACTACAAGTAGGACTCATTAATGATCCTTTCTCTGCCTCCTTATAACATGGCTTTCCACTCTCATTTTCTAAGGCTAAAAAAGGTGAGTTTCATTGAAAAATAATCGTGGAACTTTATTGCTAAGAATATCACATATGGGGGCAGCTAGGTGGCACAGTGAGTAAGAGCGCCAGCCCCGGAGTCAGGAGGACCGGGGATCGGTTCTGGCCTCAGAAAATTAGCACCCACATGTAAATAAATAATTAGCCATGTAACCTTGAACAAGTTACTTAACCCCAATCGCTTATAAAAAAAAGGAATATCACATATGTCATCTCATTGAAGCCTCCTTCATGATAGGGACTACAGATAGGCTTCTCTACTTCTCAAGATTAAGAGACTTGAAGCCCAGACTTAGGTGACCTGTGCATAGCCATGAAGTAAGTGGAAGAGGAAAGATATAAATCCAAGTAACTCTTGGACACAAGTTCTTCTCACTTTACACTACACCATGCCCCCAGAATTTCTAAGGAGAGCTAATGCACTGAAAAATTACAAATTCTAAATTTTAAATTTATTTCTGTGATTATTTAATTTCTGAAAGCATGCAGAACAACCAGAAATGTTCAATTTTTGCTTCCACATCTAAATACAATAAGAATACATTTGACAATTTTTCCAAAGCACAATACACGCAGGGCAAGGACTAAGCTGATCATGGCAACGGAAAAGGCTGTGGTTAGGGAGTTATCTCTAGACCAGATACAGTTTCTTCTTGTTTGTTAACTTCATGCTGTTCATAGCTGTGATCATGATGATCGTGATTGATCGAGTATTGGAGTTAGATCCAGGAAAACCTGGTTCAAGCCACATCTTTATCCTTGCCAGCTGTATGACCATGACCAACATCATTTACCTTTGACTTCAATTTTCCTTATCTGTAAAATGGGGGTAGTTGTACCTATAACAGCTACCTCTCAGGGCTATTGGGAGGATCACATGAGATAATGAATGTGGAGTGCTTTCTATATTTTAAGTGTCTTATAAAAATTAGCTATTATTAAACTTCTGATCCTAGAGCCCATTCCGTCTCTGAACTGTAAGCAGTGATTGTCTATGACTGGATCCTTCTCACAATCACTCTCTCTTAAAAAAGAAAAATAAACCCAACTTACCCATAGTAATTTTAAGAGAGAATCCAACTTATATGAAACACACTCATAACAAAACCCTTGACCTTTTGGCTAAGGCTTAAAACCAAGTACTTGCCCCTATCTTCTTTAGTCAAGAATAGCAAGAGCATTCAACCTGGGCCAGTTGGAATGGTGCTGATGGACACTGACAGTGCTAACTCTTGGAAGGAGGCAAACACTATGTAGTGCAGGGAAGACACCCAGTCATTGCCCTGTAGGCTACAAAACAAGAGGTTTAAGAGAATTCCCTAAGAGTAATCTTGGTTGGCTGTGATAATGTGAGGTTGAGTCCCTGGTTATGTTTGTAGTGGAACACTAACTAGTTTTTGAGCGTGTGGAGGTAGAGCAGGGTTAGAATAGGGAGTGGCATGAAGAGGGGAAGGACATTCACATGCAGCTGTTTCTGAATCTGGTATGTCACCCCAGAGGTGAAGGGGGAGAATAAATTCTAGTCAAAGAATTCCCAACCTTTTTGGAACCATGAACCTTTTCAGAAGTCTAGTGAAACCTATGGACCCCTTCTCAGAATAATATTTATAAGTGGATAAAATAAAATACATAGGTTCAATTCTGATGCAAAATAAAATGCTTCAAAGTCAACAATTAACAAAAAGACATTTACTTAGTCATAGCAAGAGAATGGTATTTGATAAGAATAAGCATTGAGGACATCAAGTTGATTCACCCAAGCTGAGTTCTTTTGCATGATCAAATCTCTGAGAACCACCCCGACCCAGGTCCCTGAGGCTGCTTTGTATTCTCAGGAGAAATGACCTTACAAACAAGAAATGACCTTACAAACAAGAATTGACCTTAAGTCTGAGCTTAGTTTTCTGAGCCATTTAGTGAAGAATGTCTCAATGCCTTTTAGGAAAAAACTAATCTAACCTAGAAGGGGAGAGACCAAGTTAACAGACCCCACCTCCCCAAAAATATGGCCACAGACCCCTGTTCTATGTTGAGACAAAGGTAAGCCACAGAAAACCATTTAGGAGGCCAGAAAAGTGGTACAGCCTTGGTACCTAGTATTCGATCTCCTCAGAGTAGTGCCAGGATTTAGGGACAGTGATGACTAACCTTGACAGATGCTAAGGATATAAGAGTAACACAGTTCTGAATATATGAAAGAATAAAATAAAACATTTATTAAATACTTTGTGTTAGGCCCTGTGCTATGTGCTTGGAATACAAATATAACAGCAAGCTAGTTCCTGCCCTCAAGGAGTTTATATGCTAATAGAGGGAGACAACACATATGGAGAAGTGGTGACTAGGGAAGGGAGTTTGGGTCTAAGGGGTCTCGGGGATGGTGAATGGAGACATAGGAAAGTTAATTGATTCACCATTTTTAAAAGCAATGGAAGTATTGATTTCTTTTACTTTTCTCAGAGCTAGAGGTAGAAAGGAGTAGTCATGGTACCTGGGATGGGGTGGAGGGTGGGAGTAGAGGGACAGGATATGTGTGACAGCAGGACAGATGGCAAGATTCCTACTTCTGTGGATGCCTGGGTGGACTGTGAAGCATGGTCTGCTCTGGGGATGCTTAAATATAGTGAGCTAGGTGACTTTGCTTTCATTTTCTCATTCACTCTCTCAATTATCATTCAGCCTCGGGGTGGGGAGTTCCAAAACTGAGTGGATTAGCTTCCCCTGAGACTAGGAGATCTTATGATCTTTGAAGTCCAGTTTGGAGTGTATGAGAGAAGCAGGGCAGTAGCAGGGAATGTACCAAGGTGCCTGCCAGGGTAGACAGCTGGATGGGATGAAAAACAACACTTAGTGAGAAACCGATGGACCAGAACTCAGATGTGAGCAGAATTAATGGCAAGAGATGAAATGTTTTGGCTGATGAGTGAGTGAGTCCATGTCAAGAATGAATACTATTTCAGCCAAATTAAACCTGAATACTGTGAATTGGCATTAAGTTTATATGGCAGAGATGTGGAGCAGCTATTTCCTTCCATCTCCTACTCTGCCAACACCTGTATGCTTACGTCAGTTTGACTTGATAAGGACCAATTTCAACATCAATATTCTCCTGGACAAACATTCTCTGGTTCTCTACCGCTTCACTAGCTGCCACCCAGCCCTCTTGAAAGCACCTCTAGGACCTTGTTAGAAACCAAATATTCCACTATTGGCTGCATTCCTTTACTCTTACCCCAAATATTGCCCCAATAAGGCTTGACACCAGGGCATGTCTCTTCCACTGTTCCAGTATTCTCGTACATTACTCCTCAATAGATATTCTTTGATCCAGTAACACAGGGCTCCTTGCTGTTCCACAAACAAGACACACCATCTCCCAGCTTTGGCCATTTTCTTTGGATGTTCCTCATGCCTGGAATGCTCTCCTTCTTCAGCTTTGCTTACTGACTCCCCTGGTTTCCTTTACGTCTCAACTAAAGTCTCATTTTCTACAGGAAGCCTTTCCCAAACCCTCCTAATTCTAACACCTTCAATCTGTTAATTATTTTCTTATTTATTCTGTATCAAGCTTGTTTGTATATATTTGTTTGCATGTTCTTACAGTGAGTTAGACACTGAACTCCTTGAGGGCAGGGACTGTTTTTTTTGCCTCCTTGTATCCCCAGTGCTTAGAATAGTGCCTGATACATAGTAAGTGCTTCATAAATATTCATTGATTGATCAGCACTAATCAATATTTTCCTTAGCTAGTCTAGACAACTATGTAGCAGTCAATCTGAGTAAACTGGAACAATTTTCCTCTATTTCTTCCATGTTCTTTGATATTTCAGGGAGTCCATGATGGTCTCAAAGTGGGAATTCACTCCATTGGTAGAGATCATATCCCATCTACATGTGACTTCAGTCCATATTCTGTCCAGATGCTAATGTCACTATGGTTGGTCTCCGGGAAGAATCAGCTGTGCCTAGTTAGTTCCCAATATAAATGCAACAATTAAGAAAGAAATATCTATTTCTAGGAACATCTAGGTGGCACAGTGAAAAGAACATTATCCTTGGAGTCAGGAGGACCTGAGTTCAAATCAGACCTATTGTTCTTACACAGCCCATAATTTTTTAAACTATCTTTTCTTTTAATCTGGTGATTCCTGGACTGAAGAAGAAAATCAAGACAGATCCTAGAAAACATATAGATATTTAAGTTGTTAACATTTCCCTCAATCCTTGTTTAGAAGTTTCCTTTAGGTATTTAACTCAAAGTTTCTGATAGTAAATCCAGTTCCCTAATTACTCTGCTGGGCCCTGGTCTTTGCTGACCTGTACATTGGTGTGACTTAGCCATATAAGATGGGCCACTATAGTGATAGTGCAAATCAGGAGGATTACAAATGGCATAGCTGATTAAAGTCCATAGACCATTAAGTGATTACCCCATTCCAGGATTCATTCCATCTGGGCATATATCCAGCATTCTTCCCCAAAGCTTTTAGTGTATGATTGCCTATGCTCAGATTTATTTCACTTTATGTGCTAAGACACATTATGGTCATCTTGCCACTGCTTGCTAGGTGAATGCTAACTTGTTTTGTCCTACCTGAAAATGAAACTCGATTAAAACAGCAATACTATAAATATTAGTCCATTAATTAGTGCCAGACTCTAGACAAAGTCCTGTTAGAAAGCCTTTAACATAGCTACATTAGCACCAAATGAGTTCATCACGATTAATGTTATTATGCCAACGAAATTAATTAGGCAAGTGCCTATAGAGCAGTCATATACTATGGAAAGCAATAAAAAAGCATTAGCAGATTATTTTTCCCCTAGGATTAAGTCAGCCATTAGATTTTTCCTTGCACTGTCCTAGTGTACATGCGAACAGGCAAGGAAATGGAGTAGGTTCCTACCCAGGAATGGAAGGACTATTTTGTAACTGTAATGTGGTTGATGAATATGTAGACCCATAATAAAATATCATGCCATCTAGGGAGCCCATAGAATGTCCCAGCTTCTTTGGGAGAATGACTATGTAGGAAGGCAGACCTCATCTGCAGGGCTTCCTTCCACGGCCTGATTAGAGAGTACTCAAATAACTTACTATATCTAGCTATCCCCAAAACTCCTTTGGGGTCATCTTCATGATATGATGTATAGTTATCTTCCCTACCTTTTTCATATCTGACTCTGTTATAGGAATGGGAATCTAAGATCTTCTCTGCCCCTAGGCCTTTGATAGGCTTAAGTGACTCTGACAATATTCCCTTATTTGAAAATATGCTCTGCCCCCTAATAGACGGAATGTAGTCATGTGGAGCCTGTGGCCCCAGGCTTGTTTTTCAGAATGCCCACACCTTGTTACTTTGTGATTGGGCAATGGGTCAAGAGGGTTGTAACATTCTCTGAGCCAGGAGAAGGATATATACCCTGATGTGAGGTTTTGTTTTGGGGCTCACTTTGAGAAATGTTGTGTGATTTGACCAGACAAAACTCTGGGCAGCTGTTGAGAGCCCCCTAGCTTTGAAAACCCAGATGTTGGTGCTTCCCTCTTTGGTAACTGACTAGGTATGGATGTAATGGTCAGACAGCTGGAAGCCTGTCTCCTGATTTGTTTCTCTGTCTGTATTTTTTGTCTGCTTGTAACCTCTGTTTGTATTCTCTGAAGTTCAGGGTGCTGACCTTTTCCCCCTGAACTAGGTAAATGACATATGTTTGATTAAAGCAAAATTGTTAACCCATTTTAAGTTGCTTTCCTTTAGAAAAGCAGATCTAAGAACTTGTGCTAGCGGCCATCCTGGGTGTGCTAGGGTGCTTGCTGCTACAGATTCTGGGAAGAATAATCAAACCACTACTTGCATTACTTCTCAAAAGGATGTGGGAATTGATTGTTCTATTGCTCTATTCAGTATCTCTGTGTTTTCTCAGACTAAATCTCCTTCCTTAGCTACTACTCCTCTCTATGTGTTGTTTCCCCCAATAGAATGTAAGATCTTTGAGGGTAGGGACTGTTTTATTTTCATATGTGTATCTCCAGCCTTTAGCAGTGCTTAGAACATAGAACTTAATAAAAAAATTTCCTTTCTTCTTTCCTGTAGCCAACACTTTTTTAAAAAGGGAAAGCATTTTAGCATTTTTCTTGATCTGTAAAAATTTGGTGATGACATCTGCTTAACTTTACCTCCCTGAGACTTTAGAAAATATGGATTTTAAAAGTGTAATTGAGAACAGAATAGGACAGAGGTGAGAGATGAGAACAGAAAGGTAAACTGTGTTGTAAAAGCAAATAGACCTTTTTATTTTTTTGGAGAGGGGAAGGCAAGGTAATTGGGGTTAAGTGATTTGCCCAAGGTCACAAAGCTAGTAAGTGTCTGAGGTCGGATTTGAAGTCAAGTCCTCCTGACTCCAGGACCCATGCTCTACTCACTGTGCCACCTAGCTGCCCCCCATTTTTGCTTTGTTTTTTGGAGACCGAATAAAACAACATCGTCTTTATTAGCAAAACCAATTTTGTACAAAAATTATAGCCATCCACCACGGCCTAATGTGACCTTGGTGAGCAGAGGTATTAGCATATGGTAGGTTCCTCTACACCTGCTGTCCCAGTCCAAAGTCTGAACAAATAGCTCTTTTAAAGGATGTGAAGCTTAAAAGAGTAACACAGCCAGGTGAAATCCCTTCTCAGAGAAGAGCATCGTCTCTAGCCCCAGAGTCAGCCTTTGATAAGTCACCATGGGTTTCAGAATTTGGAAACATGACTGCCTCCACGGTATTGGTATGGTGCAGTGGGAAAAGGGCTGAGCTTAGAGACAAAGAACCTGGACCCCAGAGCCACTACTTCCTACATACGTGACATTGGGCAATTCTAGTAACTTCTCTAGGTCTCAGTTTTCTCATCTATAAAATGAGGGGATTGAACTAGACAACCTCTAAGAGTCCCCCTAGCTTTAAATCTAAGACTATGATTAAACAGAATGTCAACTTCAAAAGACTAAAAATGCACTCTAAATACTCCTTAATTTAATAACCCATTGTGAATCAATCTATGTCAAGAGATATGGAGGAAAGACCCCACCCCCACCCTGCCCCATCACTTTGGGTAGATTGCCTGTGGCACATTTAAAGAAGACTGTGGACAAGGTTTGCCTGCAACAGGAAGATATGGACCTACATTACTGAAAATTAATCAGTGGCTGCATTGATGAGATCATATATCCATCAGTGCAACGAAATATCAAATTGTGTGGGTCTGTCTTTTATAAATATGTATGTACAGGATGTCTCAAAATTTTGGTGCAGTTTTCAGGTGCTAAAGCCTAAAAAGCTTCAAATTTAACATCCTTGGGCCTCAGCTACTAAAGCTTAAAATTGAACTAAAACTTTTTGACACATGTTGCTTGGTACATAGATGTGTGTGTATACACACAGCTATATATCTATACCCTTTTAGAAACTATATTTTCCGGTTCAGCCTCAGATACTTAACACCCACACAAAAATAACTGGCCGTGTAACCTTGGGCAAGTTACTTAACCCCAATTGCTTAAAAAAAAAAGAAACTATATTTTCCTAACCTCTTTATGAGAGGCAGCATGGGATAGGGCAGAGATATTAAATAGGTGGCCCACAGGACACATGCAGCCCACAAAATTAAAATATAATTGGGAAGTATTTAACAAATAAGTCAAAACATAGATAATGTTGATATATGGTCTTCTAAGTTAAGATGTGACCTGCAGGGCTTTTACATATGGTTTAGTGATCCCAGTTTCCACTTGAACTTGTCACCACTGGTGTAGTGAATAAAGTTGGTTTGGGAGTCAAGAAAACCTATGTTTAAATCTTGCTTCTGACACATATTAGCTGTGTGACTCTGGGTAAGTCAACTAACCTTTTAGTGTTCTAAGCAACTCTCTAAGATTATAAATGTCAAAAAAGGTCCCTACCTACATTGGTGGAGGAAGCTTCCTCATCAGGGAGTTTCCTCTACCAATGAAATCATGGATCTCATCTCTATCTTCTATTTTTATATCAACTTTTTGGACATAAAGAGTTCTACGAATTTACTTAATGCAATACTTAGACCAGGCAAGCCCTGTGGGACCCTGTCTCCTACACTAACTCACAGCTACTTCCCAAGGGAGAAATGCTAGCCATGATGGGAGCTGTCCACAGATGAAGTTTATCTGAAAATTCAAGGGGAGAAGGGCGAAGCTTCAAATGCCAGGGCTCAATGGGCCAGCAGCACAGCAGATGCCTATCATGTGAGATCCAGTTCATTTGTATACTTAGCTTCTTGGGTTATTGCCTGACCTCAGGCCACCCCTGCCTGATTTGACCATTGAATCCCAATGTTTCTGCACGGTAAACTAGATGATGGATGTGTCTCTTGCATTTAGTTTCTCATTGCTCATTACCAGAAAGGCTGAACGATAAGCAAACTTTGTGTCCCTCCCTGGCCCCTATCTGTATCCTTAAATGACCCAGTATTTTTTTTTCCTGGTCTCTTACAACTATATGGGCAATGAGGTGGCACAGTAGATAGAGTGCTGAGCCTGAAGTCAGGAAGACTCATCTTTCCAAGCTCAAATCTGGCCTCAGATATTACTAAATGTATGACCCTGGGCAAGTCACTTAACCCTGTTTGCATCAGTTCCTCACCTATAAAATGAACTGGAGAAGGAAATAGCAAACCACTCCAGTATCTCTGCTGAGAAAACCCCAAATGAGGACACAAAGACTGATTAGATTACCAAATGAGGAAAAAGGTGAGAAGGTTAAACTTCAGGGCTACTAGTCTAATCCATATTTGAACTCAGGTCTTCCTGACACCAAGTCTGGTATTCTCTCCACTGCTCCATCTAGTTTTCTTATACAATAAAGTGTAACACTAAGTTGCTTTTTGTTCCTAGCACATTACACAATGCACTACACATGATGAGGCTGTTAATAGACAAAAGCTTAACTATAAGGAAGTGAACAGGGCTACATCCTTAAAACAGTATTGCCTAAGAGTTCTCACCATCTCTAATTTAGACTTCAAATCCCATGAATTCAAGGAAAACAAAGCTTGCCATAACCATGGAGGTATTAATAAGCAGTTCTGTGCTTTCTAAATTAAGTATGCCGGATGGAGCTAACCACATCTCCAGCTTGCCAGTCGTTAATTCTCACAGAGAAGAATGGCCTTTAGCAATTTCAGAATTAACCTTGAATATTGGCTTCCATCCAAATAGGAAAATTACTATGTTTTTGAAAGCTCCAGAAAAGGTCAATACTCAGCACAGCATAAAACGCTGGAGCTCGAAACGTGGTTTATGCTGATGCACGAGCTGTTCAGATGAGGTCATCTGTTAGAAGCTATTAAAATTGGAATCATTGCTGCCCATTCTTGAGAACTTCAAGGAGATGGAAAATCAGTCCCCACATTCACCAACTAGCTATGGTCTAAAGAATGAGGGGAAAGAGAAGAAAGCACAAGGCAGAATTCATTTTGTAGAATTCAATTCAATAAGCTCTTATGAAACACCTACTATATACAAAGCATTGTATTAGCAGCTGGAAATACAAAGACAGAAATCTATGCCTTCAAATAGCTTACATTTTCCTGAAAATAAAAATAGCTGTAATTTAGATAAATTTACAACTCTTTTAACCAAAATATCTCATTTGATCTTCACAACATGGCAAAGTGGGCTAAGAAGTAGCATGGTAGATTGCTAACCCCACAGTCTGGGGGAATGGGTTAAAATCCTGCCCTCACTCACTAGCTGAATAATCACAAGCAATCCAAAATATAAATCAATGAGTATTGATTAAACATCTACTAAGTTCCAGGTACTGTGTTAGGTATTGGACCTACAAAGGCAATAAATGAAACAGTCTTGGCCTTCAAGGAGCTCATATATTCAGAGGGAGAGATGATATGCATACATTATTTTGTGGGGGAAGCACCAATGGAAGGGCGGGTATCAGGAAAGGCCTCATGTAGGTGGTGGCCGAATAACACTGAAGGAAACAAAGAATTCTAAATGGTAGAAGAGGGTGAAAGCATGCTAGGCATAGGAGACATGTAAAAAGCTATAAAGATGAAAAAAATGGAATGTCATGAAGGAGGAACAGAAAAAAGGTCAATTTGACTGAACAAAGAACGCATAGAAGGAAATGATATATAATAAAATTAGTAAGGTAAGTCAGAGTCTTGTGAAGGACTTTAAATGCCAAACAGAGGATTGTGCATTTAGTCTGAAAGCTAACAGGGAGATCCTGGAATGACATTGTCAGACTCATGCTTTGGGAACACCGCTTTGACAGCTCTGTGGAAACTAAATTGAAGAGGGCAGTGGGTTGATGTCTCATCATTGAGATCAAAGAAGTGGCTCTTGTAACAGTCCAATTGAGAGGCGATAAACATCCAAAATAAAATAGTAATTGAAAGAAATTATTATTTCTCTCTCATATTAATAATCAATTATTGAATTGGGACCAAGACTTTTTCACAAACCTGTAGGTTGTTCAGTCTCTGAAGGACTTTACCAATAATGTTCACTTTCTCCTCCACCTGGTTCAGACAATGGGGAAGTCCACTGTGTTGAACACAGGTTTTGGTGGAAATAAATTTTTTGATTAGATTTCCAAGGGTGGGGGTAATTTAGAAGTAAATGACATAATCAAAATTACATCCGCCAGAATAAGTCCACTTCTAATTGCAATGTGCATTCTCTCATTATGTGTGAACCAATCAGAATTTATTGCTACCCTCAGGGGCACCCACTCTTCCAAGGGCATATAAACTATGAACCCACTGCCATGAGGGTTCTTTGGCATTCAAGAGCATCACTGACGCATTTTATTGGTCATATGCTAGCATTATTAATGAAATGATTAATTACCTAGAAATTGTGTCTTTTGAACTTTTTAAATATCACATAGTCATGTGAATGGAAGGGATGGACATGAGAGATGTTTAGGAGGTAGAATCAACAAGAAGTGGCAATTTCATGGTAATGTGAAATAAGGGAAACTGAACAATTGGGGTTATAGACTTCAGTGATTGGAAGGATGATAGCATATTCTAAAAAGACTCAGGAAAAGTGAGGTGGAGGCAAGATGGTGGAATAGCAGGAAGTAGAAGAGGAGTTTTATTTTTCTATCTTTTCCAGTTGAAGGGAGTGGGAAGAAGAAAAGGTGGATTTTTACTGATTGAAAAAACATTAAAAAGAAACAAGGAAGTTCAGAATAAGGTTGGGTTTGGGGTGGGGAGGGAAGACAGTAAGTTCTATTTTAGATAAGCCAACCTATTAAGATTTTATTTTCCTCATTTTTAAATGGAGATAATAATGATTGGACTACCAATCTCACAAGGTTGTTGTGAAGAAAGCAAACGAGGAAATTAAGACTCAGAGAGATAAACTGACTTGTCTATGATCACTGGACAGTGAGTGTAGGAAGTGATTCAGACCCTTCTCTCCTGACTCAAGTCCTTCCCCTCACTCCCTATCAAAGAGATATTTGCATTGCCTTCTTCCCCTCCCTCCTTAATCTAATAGATATTTGCTTTGAATTAATTTACACACCTCTAAAATAGTAAGTATATCACCTTACATCACATTGATAAACATTTGACAAAGGATCTATTTGTTCTTACCAACCATTAGGCTTATTCCTTCTACTACAGTATAACTTTATTTGGGCTAAGCAGTGATGCTCAGCTGATCAAACATTGGTTTAATGATTAGAGACCATAAATTGGGAACTAGGAAGCCAGATTTCTGCCTGATTTTTTTTCCATTATGATGTTCAGTGAGATTTGTCACAAGTCATTTCTTCAGATTCCCCATTGTCAGAAGGTTGTCACACTGTGTCCTTTCATACTATGATGTAGGTCAAGAAAGAATGACCCAAATTCAAGCCCTCCTAAGAGTGTATGAAAACTCAAGGAAAACAGAAGCATGCCTTCTTTAGGGTTTGGTTAGTCAGTCAATAAACATTGTTTTAAATGCCTAATGTGTGCTAAGAACTGCCCTGAGTGTGAAGGATAACAATGAAGGTAAAAGACAGTACCTTCTGTCAAGGAGATCTATGATCCCTTAGAGGTGAACATAGAGATTGGGACTGGCCCTAATGAAATTTCATTAGGATAGGGAAGCCCTAGAAGAGGAAGTTCCTTTGATCATTGCAGGTTGGTACCTTCTCTTTCACCTGTAGTCTTAGAGAGTTGCCAGGGACTAAGAGATTAAGTCATCGGGTCAGAATCACACAGCCAGTAAGGGTCTGAGATGGAATTTGAACACAGCTCTTTCTGATTCCAATCCAGGCCTAGAGGGGGGTGACCTTGTCAGTGACTGAGTATAACTAAATCCTAAAGTCAAGTAACTGTGTGTAAGTACTTCTTTCCATTTGCAGTTAAAATCAATTTATTTTAATCTTTTCAACTAGGTCTTAGAGGCTGAGTGAAGGTGCGGGAAGACCACATTTGGGGTGAAGACAACATTTCAAATGTTTCCAAAAGTTGATAGTGAGTTATGACAAATTCCCTTAGAATACTACTTGCCAGTTGGTTTTCTTTTTCATCTAATAGCATAACAATAATTTAACAGAATATATGGTAATATTCTGGGCTAAATAAGTTGCTGACGAAGTACAGACTACTTCTTAGTTGGTTGATTCAAAAGTATATGGTCTTGGACAAATACTTTTACTGGTCTCAATAAGTTTCGTGGATTATTTCTCCCTTGCCTAAATAAACGATCTTTTTTTCTTTTCTTTTTTTTTTTTTTTGGAGGGGGAAAGCAGGGCAATTGGGGTTAAGTGACTTGCTCAAGGTCACATGGCTAGTGTTAAGTGGCTGAGGCCAGATTTTAACTCAGGTCCTCCTGACTCCAGGGGTGCTCTATTCACCATGCCACCTACCCTCCCAATAGACTATATTTACCATTATATAAGAGAAAAAGAAATGATCTTGGCCATTTATATAGTGCCTCAAGGTCTGCAAAGAATTTTGTATATCTTATCTCCTTTGATCTTCATAACAACTCTGGGAGGTATGTGCTATTATTTTCCTAATTTTGTAGATAAGGGAATTGAGTTTCAGAGAAATGAAGTGACTTGCCCAAGGTCACATAGCTAGTTAGTATTGTAGGCAGGCAGAATCTGGACTTCAATCTTCATGCCACCAGGTCAAACACTCTATCCACTGTGCTGCTTAGCTCACTTTCATAAAGAGAGCACAGAACTTGAGACGGACCCCTTATAGTTAAAATTCAATTTATTTTTACTTTATTTAGCTAGGTCCCAAAATGGACCTTCAGGGTGGATACCATTTCATGTTTCTAAAAGTTGATGGTGAGTTGTTGACAAATGCCCTTAGAACACTGCTCTCTAACAGGATGTATTTTCATAGGATAGTACCTCACAATTAAGGTCAGGGGTCAGCAGCCTAGGCCACCTCCTTGGCCACAGCCCACCTATGTGGACTCTGGTTCAGGTACTGGCTCTGTCAGGAGATGGAAAATCACTTAACTTTTCTGGATGTCCATTTTTTTATCTGAAAAAAATGAGTAGGTTAGACTAAATGGTCTCTCAGGTTCACTTCTGCCTCAACCTATGATTCTAAGTCAATCACTACTTACAATCATATTCCCTTTTGCAAATTGACTATTAAATAATTTCTTCCACCTTTCACATTACATGCTCTGTGAATTAGGTGCTTAACAAATGCTTGTGGAAAGAACAATATTAAAGTTAATCTAACATATATTGTTAAGGGCAGCTAGAAAGTGCAGCTGATAGAGTGCTAGGCCTGTAGTCAGCAAGACATCTTCTCAAGTTCAAATCTGGCCTCAGACACTTACTAGCTGTGTGATCCTGGGCAAGTCACTTAACCCTTGTTTGCCTCAGTTTCTTCATCTGTAAAGTGAGCTTGAGAAGGAAATGGCAAACCACTCTAATACCTCTGCCAAGAAAACCCCAAATGCGGTCATAAAGAGTCAGACATGACTAAAATGAATCAAGAATAACATAGACAGGGAGATAGAACTAGAACATTTATTAAGCACTTCATATGTTCCAGGAACTGTGCTATATTCTAGGGATACAAATGCAAACAAATATGACAGTCCCTACCATCTTGGAGCTTATATTGTAAGAGGGGAAAACAATACATAAATGGAAGCTGGTGTATAGTGAGTAGGATCCAGTTTTAGAATCAAGAAAATCCCAAGGGGTCAATCCCTACCTCTGGTTCTGTGATGCTGTGCAGGTCACAACTTCTCAATATGAAGACTCTTTGTTTGGGTTTTTTTGACTCTTAGTTTTTAAAACTCTTAAGTTGCAGACGAGGCAATGATCTGCTTTGATGGAGGGAGTTTCCACACCAAAAGCTCCTTATACTAATCATAGTTCCAGACTGGGAGGAAAATCAGATTTAACATTTACCTTTGAAAAGATAGTCGTATCTGCTTTTTTTCTAATCATCCATCTAGTACTTCAATTGTCTATGAGTTTTAGGAACAAATAATGGCCAATGAAAACATTCTTGATTGTTTCTGGTTGCATCCATGTGGGTATGCTTTCTACTCATCAGGGGAAGCCATAGCTGCTGACTGAATGAAAGGAGCCATGCTCAGAACATTCATGAACTGACGGCTGGCCTGCTGATGAGCTTCTCTTCTCTGGAGCTGGCCTAATAATAATAGTTAATAATGTCCTTTGGTTTGTTTTGGTCTTGTCTGACTCTATTTGGGGCTTTCTTGGCAGAAATATTGGGATAGATTGCTATTTCCTTCTCCAGCTCATTTTACAGATGAGGAAACTGAGACAAATAGGGCTAAATGACTTACCCAGGGTCACACAGCTAATAAGTGTCTGATGTCGGATTTGAAATCAGGTCTTCCCTTTCTCCAGGATGGGCCCTCTATCCACTGCACCACCTGCTTGACCTATTAGTACCAATTACTAGAGTTAGTTGAGGAAGTGAATAGAGTTCTGGGCCTGGAGTCAGGAAGATCTGAGTTCACACTTATGAGCTGTGTGACCTTGGGCAAATTATTTAACTTCTGTTTGTCTTAATTTCCTTGTCTGTAAAGTGGGGAAAATAATAGGCTAGGTTGTGAAATCAAATGAGATCACACACATAAGTTCTTAGCACAGTGCCTAGTATACAGTAAGCATTATGTAAACATTAACTGATATTAGTGTTATTATTGTTGTACTTCACTGATCAGTTAGATTTGGGTGTTTTTGTACAGAGGGAAGTGGGAAGAGAAAAGACAGGACAAGACAGTGCCTTTTCTTAATCCTGTCTGTTTTCTTCATTTATTTGTCAAGGATAACATTTTTCTTGATTCTATATTTTTAGCCTCATGAAATGAAAAATATTTTGCAGTTACCTTTTCCAACACTTGCTATATTTCCATTACTGTTTTGCTTTCTTGATCTCTCTTTACTTAAATATTGGAAGTTTGGGGCCCTCTGCAAACGTTTCATAAAATGCTGTCTTACCCTTTACAAAATAAATAGATTTCTATTCCCCCACAGAGGCTATCAGGATGCCATGTGTATCCACAAAGAAAGAGGAAGGAAGGGGGGGAGAAGCAGCTTTTAGATGGTCTCTGTTGTACCTTACCTTTATTTATGCTGCTTTGTATTTTATATCATCTCAAATGTATGGATGTTCTAAATAGGAGTTATTTGTTTTGGCCTGAAGGAAGCCTAGCTTCTCCCTTCACTTGGTAGTCAATTTCTTTTTTTTTTTCTGACTGTAGCTTTTTGTTTCTAGTGCAAGCAAGAGTTACATGTAAATTATGCAAAATAGTTACACTAGTGATTGGTTTTCAACAAATAGAATAAAGGATCTTCTGGTTGCCTTCAGAGAAATGCAGTGTTTTCTGGAGCCTTGGAGATCTGTGATAATACCAAGTAGGTATCCTGGTTGGAAGCAAGGTGATGCAATGGCTACAACAAGGGAGGCTAGAGTCAGGAAGATTCATCTTCCTAAGTTTAAATCTGGCCTCACTTACTGTGCAACCCTGGATAGGTCACCGTTTGCCTCAGTTTCCTCATCTGTAAAATGAGCTGGAGAAAGAAATGACAAACCATTCCAGTATCTTTGAACCTGGAGCCAGGAAGCCTGGAGTTCAAACTGACCTCAGACACTTATTAGCTGTGAGACCCTGGGCAAGTCCCTTAACCACTGCCTCAGTTACCTCATCTGTAAAATGGGGATGATAATAGCACCTCTCTATCACAGTGCCTGGAACATAGAAGGTGTTTAATAAATGCTTATTGACTATCTCCTAGGTTTGTCATGAGGATTGAATGAGATAATATTTGGAAAGCATTTTGCAAGCTTTAAAGTTTTGTTTACTTGTTGTTGCTGTTATTAATCTTTTTTTTTTTTTTTGCTTTTTGGAGGGGGGAAAGCAGGGCAATTAGGGGTAAATGGCTTCCCCAAGATCACACGGCTAGTAAGTGTCTGAGGTTGGATTTGAACTCAGATCCTCCTGACTCCAGGGCCGGTGCTCTATTCACTGTGCCACCTAACCAGCCCCTGTTACTAATCTTATTGACTCTTCCCTTTCCTTACCTGAGATTCCTAACTGCCATCACCATGTGGTCACTTTCACCAAGAGTTTTCATTCACCTTGGAATTATCAACAAATTCTTCCCTGTTAATAAACAACATCTCTCATCTCTTAGAACCAAATTAGCTCTTTCAGGTCACTTGGATATACAGCTAGAGGCTGACTTGCCTCTAATGGAAGATTTATTTACTCCCTTCATAGAGATAGAATCAGTCTCTGTTAATCCACTGAGGAAGTGTTTCTTTTGCTTTGGGAAACTGCCTTCATCTTACCTGTGGTGGAATTTCTTTACTTTTATCTCTTGTCAACTTGAAATTCAGTGTTGGGTACAAATACAGGGACAAATTGGGAAGAATCAAAGTCAGAACTGTTCTAGGAAAGAGGAAAGGCTGACTATATCTATGGGGGATACCTAGAGTTGCGTGAAGAACAGGACCCAGAATCCATGTGTGCCTTTGTTTCCCTGCTAGTGATCGATCTCTCTGGCTGGTTAACCTGATCACTCACGAATACCTTCCAACACTCCTTGACTCTGCTATCATGAGTTTCTGACTAGATAACCTTTGTTCTTTACTTTGACTCCTGCTTGCATCCTATGCTTTCTTCTAGCATGAATGCCATAGGCTTTTGAATTGGAAAGGAACTTGAAGACCATATCATTCACATCTCAATTTACAGATTATAGGGTCATAGGGCAGCTATATGGTATAGTGAATAGGGTGCTGGGTCTGGAGTCAGGAAGACCCATCTTCCTGAGTTCAAATCTGACCTCAGATACTTAGCTGGGTGACCCTGGGCAAGTCACTTAACCCTGTTTGCCTCAGTTTCCTCATCTATAAAATGAGCTGGAGGAAGAAATGGCCCCTACTCTAGTACCTCTGCCAGGAAAACCCCAAATGGGGTCATGAAGAATCAGAAGCAACTGAAGACTACAGGGTCATAGTAACATAGATCTAAAGGTAGAAGGGGCCTCAGAGTCCAAACTCCTTATTTTATAGCGGAGAAAACTGAGGCCCAGAGAGGAGAAATTACTTGCCTAAGATCACAGAAGTAGGAAAGTATCAAGGTGGAATTTGAATCCTGGTCCTGTGACTCCCAACACTCTTTCCACCATACTGATTGCCTGCTCTTTTGTTTTTTTCCTGGCCAAAGACAATTCCTGGTTGCCCCTTGCCTGGTGGTTCCTTGTGGTCTTACTCTTGACCTTGGATTTTACTGGGTCACAGAAAAAGCACTGTCCTCATCCATAAACAACAGAGAATAGCAACAAACAATAAAATAGTTGCTGAAACCATGACTTACAGCATGGAATTAACACCATATGAATGTTCCAGAGAATACAATGTTTTCATTGAAACTACTATTAGATTAGACACAATGTGAATTAGATTGACACCATGTGAATGTTCCAGAGAATCCAATGTTTTCATAGAAACTAACTATTGATTAGACACAATGATTTAAACTGATTACTCTTCAGCTAAGGGAACTTAAACTATGGGGAGATGAAATGGAAATGGCACCCAAATTAAATGCCAAATCCCCCAAGTCCAGAACATTTTTTTTCAGTTGTTTCCTTTGATGTGTTTTTCTTTTTTTTGTACAGTTTGCATATGTCTGTTGATATGCATGGTGGAGTCCAAAGTTTGCCAGAATTCTGAGAGCCAGGAAAAGGGGGTTGGCATTTTCTAAAAACACCGGACATTAATGGAGTTTCAAACAGCAAAATATCTGTGAATTTTGACAATTGGAAAAGAAGGTGTAATATACTTCTGGTGCGTTGGAGTAAGGATCTTATAATTAGGGTGATTTAAATATTTATGTTGTGTATCTAAAGAAACAGTGTTTATTTTTGTTTTCTATTTATATAATTGGCATTTAATTATATGCTTATATAAATGAACTATACACAGCAGAAAATTCTGTAAAAGCAGTGGATTGATATGTGCCTACTCAGGTGACACCTGGAGAAATACTGGCTTTGTATTTTGGGGCAAATCTGTGTCTGACTCATCTGGGCATGTGCTTTTCTTGTTTCTGGAAGTTAAGAAGTCAACGGTATATGCCACTCATCTACTGAATGTGGAACACTTTATGAAAGACTTGCCTTACGATACACATAATTTCCTGCCACCATACATGCCTAAAAAGTTCTGGGAATTCTTTCCATGTTTTCATAGTCTTCTTGTGCATGATCTGTGATGACCTTCACGCCCTTTGTTTCTAAGGTGTTTATGGGATTGCTTTTATTCCATTCTTTGACATCTGATTTTGAAGCCAAATGAGATATTTTATTTTTTTAAGGTTTTATTGGAGGCAGAGTGGTATAGTATAGAAGACCTCTACCTCTAGAATTAGAGAAGCTGGATTCAATTCCTATATCTGATCTTGTGATGTATTTTACCTCAGGTAAGTCAGTTAGCTTCCATGGACCTCATCTATAAAATGAAGGACTTGGACCAGATGGTCTCTGAGGTTCCTTCTAACTCTATAAGATGATAGCCCTTTTTGTTTTTTCATATCCTTGTCACTTGTCAATCACATCCTCCCCAAGCCAAACCAATATATTGATCATGTCTGATTGTATCATTCTATGTCACTTCTGTGAGAAGCAAAGAATGTTCATCACTAGTTCTTTGCAATAAGGGATTAGTCATTCCATTCATCTCACTTCTCAGGGCTTTTAATGCTATTATCCTTTACATTATTGTAGTTACTATCTATATCTATCTCTTGGTTATTCTTCACCAGTGCATATAATTGTTCCCATAATTCTCTGAACTTCTCGTATTTGTCCTTTGTTATGGTGCAATAACATTTTACAGCATTCATATACTACAATTTGTTCAGTCACCTCCCACTTTGTTTGCAGCTGGTTTGGATACACAGAAGGCTTTTGTTGTTGTTGTTGTTGTTGTTTAATTCCTTGGGGGCATATGGATAGTAGTGGTATTTCTGGGTTAAAAGGTGTCAAAATTCAAAGGCTTCTCTCACAGGATTCCAAATCCAGACAATGTACTTTAACCAAGGTGCTTAAGTCTACACCCTAGAGATGATAACCAGAGAATAAGAGAACCTTGCAGCTGGAAAAGACTTTGCAAATAATCAAGTCCAATCAGTTCACTTTTTAAGTGAGAAAGTGTGTCTTCTGACCTGGTCTAGAAGGGACTGAACCTCTAATCTAGTAAACAATTTTTCCATTATAGGAAACTTATAGGAAAACTTATACTTTGAGGATCATTAGATTGCCCATTATGGGGCCACCTTTGACTGATCCAATAGAAGTCCAGTTTACTAAATTGAAGGGGACATTGACACACCAATTTAATCCAATTTATCCTTAAGAGACAATCTTCTAAAATAATCTCCTGTGGATTAATATCCTATAATCAATGGCTAATTTTATTTTCTAATAATCTGCATTATTTTTACCTTTGTGATTTGGTGTTTTTTTAAATCAGTTGAAATGTTTTAATGAAAATCCTTTTGTTGCCTTTATATCTTGAGGTCTGAGTAAAGGGGATTGTTTGCAATTGAGAAAAAAAAAAAGAAGCAACATAGAAGCAACTGGTCTCACTCTGTCTTGCTTTGCCAACCTGCCTCCTATGCTTTTTGGCTATTATGTTAGTTGGTCATGATGAAGAACTACTGGATATTAACTACAAGTATATATTTTCTTTTTCCTCTTAGAAAATGGAAACTATATCACTCTCGAGCCTCTTGGATAACTACGTTATTAGGATAAAGTATTTATATAAATATACTTACAGATGCCCTGTGATCAGTTTTAAGTAACAATTCTATTCCTTTCTTTAGGAAATAAAAACAGATTGAAATTTAGTTTAGCAATTAGACATTAAACCTATGATTATTGGATTTTAATGGTGGGTCATAGAAAACAATTTCTTATCTCTCTCCTATCCTTTCAATTAGTAAAGTCATTTCCTCCCCTCTATTATTGATTATATACACACATAGCTAGTTTCATATTTACTAGCAAAATATTCTCCCCCCCCCTTGAAACAAGTTTTGTAACTCTTGACTTAATAAAGAAAGAATTGGGCTTGTAAATATTTTAGTCACTTTCTGACTGGAAAACATTTCATCTGTATAGTCTATCTCATATCAAGATATTCTTAGAAACCAAAAGAGGGATGGAGGTTGGCTTATGTTCCAATCACTTTCAAGAAAGGGAGAGGGTCAAGCTCTGTAGAAAACAGAAAGCACACTCATTTTGGAAATGCGATTTCATGCTTGAAATGGATAATTTTTGGCACAGTAGTTTGTATACACAGACATAAACACAAGTATATGCATGTGCACACAAACAAAAAAACACAGACCAAGCTATTTATTATAGATTTAGGAGCAAAAGAGGAAGCTGCCACTGAAATTTCCCCAAGTCAGCTATCTCATCTACCGGTCTCAGAATATCACTGATGAGGGAACTCTATTCAAGAGTAAATGTGACACCCTTTCAATCATGGCTTCCTAGCCTATGTAACTCTCTGAAATCCTCTAGGGGGGTCTGCCCATTCGATTGTGAGTTCCTCAAGGGTAGGAACTGTCTTTTGCCTCTCTTTATATCCCTAGAACCTAGCACAGTGCTTGACACATTTTCATTGATTTGTTGTTGTTTAGTTTAGTTTAGTTTAGTTTAGTTTAGCTTTCATGGCAAAGATACTGGAGCAGTTTGCCATTTCCTTCTCCAGCTCATTTTACAGATGACAGAGAGGTGGGGTGACAGTCTCTAATCATCCTGATCTATATCTTGCCTCTGGACCCAAATGGCTCCAGAGGAGAAATTGAGGCTGGTGACCTTGCACAGCCCTCCCCCACTTAAATCCAATTCACTTGCAAGTCATGGCATCATCTTCCTGATGTCGTAGTCCTCTTTGAGAATGGATGTCAAAGTCCTCTTTGAGAATGAAGGACAAACAACAACAAATGATGAAACTGAGTCAAACAGGGTTAAATGACTTGCCTAAGGCCACATAACTAGTGTCTGAGGCCAAATTTGAACTCAGAAAGATGAGTCTTCCTGACTCCAGACCCAGCACTCTGTGTACTATGTTGCCACCTATCTGCCTACCTGGCACATATAAGGTATTTAATAAATGCTTATTGACTGACTGACTGATACAATGTGTTGGGAATTAGATCTCTTTTCCCTTGGAGCACATGGCTATCATCCACTGACTTAAGAGTGTTTCCTGAGAGGCACCATTATATAGTAGATGAGGTCTCAGAGCTACCATATTGGCTGTGTGACCCTGGGAAACCTATAAACTCTCAGTGCCCTAAATAATTCTTTATGTCTATGTGTTTCATAATAACTGCTGGTATTCATGGAAAGAGAAAATTTATCTACTGGGATTTCTCCATAGATAGATAGGTAGCGTACCTATTAAGTGTTTACTCTATGCCAGGCAATGTGCTATGTGTCGAGGATAATAATCTATGATTCATTATATATAATAATTGATAATATCCACAACTTATAATAATATAATAAAAGCTGTGGTTTTTATAGTGCTTTAAAGTTTGCAAAGTGTTTTAAAATATTATCTCATTTTTTCCTCACAATAACCCTCTGAGGGATGTACCGTTATCATTCCCATTTTCCAGATAAGGGTCTGATTCAGTCTACATTGGGGAGTTGAGAGCTGTGAGTTTGAAACCTCTGCATTACATGATGTATCTCTAAATAATCAGGTCAAAAGAGAGGGTGCAAGGAAGAATGTTCATGTTGTTTCATGTGACCCAGTCACTACTTTTCTTTTCTTTTGGGGATGAAAGGAGGAAATCAGGGTTAAGGGGCTTTCCCAGTGTCACACAGCTAGTTACTGTCTGAGACTGGGTTTGAACTCAGGTCCTCCTGACTCTAGAACTGGTTCTCTATCCACTGTGGAACTTAGCTGCTTCATCACCCTTCTTTTATAAAGAGGACCAATGATATGGCTGATGTCTTGACTTAGGACATTTATCCTTACAAAAAAACTTATCTTTAAAAAAGTTATCATTAAATATTCCTGTATACTGGGGGTATTGTCCTATTATGACAGTACTAGAAAGGAGTTTCCCATGGGTTTGGGAATAGAAAGGGCACAAAAATGCTTAAGTATAATTTCTCATTAGGGAAAAACATTCCAAATTCATCTATCACATCAATTGAAGGATAATTAACCTTTAAGCCAAAGTAGTGAGGTTATTCACATTAACCTTTCAATGGAGTGGAAAAAATATCTGGGCAGTGGGATGCAAAGTTTATCATTCAGAGAAAATAGCATCTAGGGACTGGCTGATATTACAGTTTCTTTCACAAGATCAAAGATTTACAGTTGGAAGGGACCTTGAAGACTGCCTGGTCCAACTACCTCATTTGATAGATGAGGAAACTAAGACCCTGTGAAAGAAACTGACTTGCTCAAGGTAACAGAGTTAGCAGACCTGGGACATAAAGCCAGTTTCTCTTCCTCTTCCTCTGGATACAATGCTTTTGCTACTATACCAGGAGCAGATAGGTGGTGCCACAGTGAATACAGTGCTGGGGCTGGAGTCAGGAAGAATCATCTTCCTGATTTCAAACTTTCCCTGAGAGACTTACTAGCTGTGTGATTCTGGGCAAGTGACTTCTATAAAATAATCTAGAGAGGGAAATAGCGAGTCATTCCAATATCTTTGCCAAGAAAACCCTAAATGGAATCATGAAGAATCACACATAATTGAACTGAATTGACTCATTAGAAATGACTAAAATAAGTATCATTTTGACAATTGAGAAGGTAAGTTTTGGGACTCTGAAAAATTCATTGATGAAAACGAATGCATTTCTCAACTATCTTAGATAGTAGCCTAGCACAGTGCCTGGAACATAGTAGGTACTTCATCAATGCTTATTGACTGATTGATAAATAAGGGGGTTATCCATTCTTTTTCTGAATCATTCACTGCTGAAATTCCATGAGTCCTGAAACTTTTACCAGAGAAAGAATTCACTTTACCTGATTCTTCCTTTCTATCCTTTAAAAATCCTATTCTCAATGACTCGTCCATACCTTAGCATCAATTTCTGATCCGCTAACCTAACAAATTTTAGGTAATGTGATAGATGGAAAAAGAAAAGAGTCCTGGATTTGGAGTTAAAGGATCCAGGTTAAAATCCTGGCTCTGCCACTTATTATCTGTGTGACTATGGAAAGGTCACTTCCCTATTGTGAGCTTTGGTTTCCTCATTTTTAATTAAGCAATCAATTAATTAAGCATTTATTAAGCACCAGGAATGGGCTAGGGGTCACAGTGGATAGAGTGCCAGACCTGGAGTCAGGAAGACTCATCTTTCTGAGTTCAAATCTGACCTCAGAGACTTACTAGTTGTGTGACTCTGGGCAAGTCACTTAACCCTGTTTGCCTCAGTTCCACTCCACTATCTTTGCCAAAAATTTTTTTTAAAAATCTCAAAACCCCAAATGGGGTCAAGAAGAGTTAGACCTGACTGACATGACTAAACAATGATCTAGGGAAACAAAGATGAGGCAGCTCCTGCCCTCAAGAAACTCGTGGTCTATTCAAAGAGACGACATGTACAAGTGAAGACAAAATAAACTGTAAATAAATACAGGGTAATTTAAGGAGACAGTACTAGCAGATTGGGAAGGGGAGCTCAAGAAAGGACTCCTTTATGAAGATTAGAATAAATGAGCTCTAAGGGCCCTCCCAACTCTAAATCTTTGATCCTTTGCCTAGAGACATCTTGAAGCCCCTAAGAAGCTAGAGTAGGGAATAAAGCCAGAAAAGACATATGTCTACCTCAAGCCCTCCAGTGCCAATAAAACCACACCACCACCAAGGGAGGCAGAGGGGTCTCACTGCTATAGCTATGTCTACCTCTTATTGCTAAAATGTATAGATCCACCAATTCTAGCACCCCTGAGATACTAAGACATGTAGCTCAGTCATCAAATGTACTCCAGCTAGATCTGGCTTATCTCTGGGATAACAGCATTCCAACCTTGAAAGCTGCTGAGATATCTTCTAGTTTTCTCACCTTTACTCACGGGATACAGTGGAATACCTGTCCTGCTTTGCTTGGGGAGATCACAGACCTCTGATTGCATCTCTGAGAGGTGCACTTTCAATATCATTTTGTTCATTATTGTCAGGAAGCACTGTGTTAGAAAGTGACAGCTGCTTTTTTCCTGCACTCTCTCCAAACATCAAGCAGGAACATATTGTACTTTCATGCTTCACCTCAATCCCCAAGAGAAGACGGTGCCTTGTGGTAAGAATATTTTTGCTATACTAGACTGACTCAGGCCTCGGAAACCAAGGAGGAAAGCATGAAATAATGATGTCCAGAGAAGGTGAATGGAAAAGTGCCAATGTAAAGGGATGCCACCGTGTTTTGGGGGGCACATCTACACATTGACTCTCATGGAACTCAGCATGAAAATCAAGACATCTTGATAAATGATGGAGCAAAGGAGAAGACAGACTGGTTTGTCAGCAAGTGCTGAGTCCAAAGTATTTGTCTGAGTTCTTCATTCTATGTCTGTCATTTGGTTCTGGTTTACTAAAATCATCTAGATTTGAATGAGTAGAAGCAGCGAGGTGATACAGTGGATGGAGCAGAATTCACTGGAGTCAGGATAACGTGAGTTCATATACAGATGTATAACTTCTCTGTGCCTCAGTCTCTAAAACTGTAATGTGAGGATAATAGTAGCACCTCCCCCCAGGGTTACTGTGAAGATCAAATGAGGTATTTTAAAGGTCTTAATGCAGTGTCTTGACATAGCTGGTGCTTCATGAATAGTTGTTTCCCTTCCTCCTTTCTTTCTATGCCTCAGTTTCCTCATCTAAAAAATGAGGAGATTGGACTCAATGGCCTCTAACATCCCACATAGCTCTATAATGATTAATAATAATAATATTTATTTATATTATAATACTTATATTATACATTATTATATCTATATCATACATATATTTATAATATGTTTATATAATGAAGAATATTATTAAATTTACATTATGTTATATATAATAATTATATTATAATTATAGCGTTTGCACAGTTTTTACATGTTGTTTGATCATACAAGAATCCAGAAAGGTAGGTACAATTATTATGCACATTTTATGGGGGGGGAAACTGAGGCTGAGTGACATTAAATGACTTGCCACAGTTATATAACATGTAGGTATCAAAGGCAGAATTTGAACTCAAGTCTTTCTGTCTTTAAGTCCAATAGTAGAGCAGCTACTTGCATTTGATCCTGTGATTCTGGTCTTTAGTAAGTGCCCAGAAAATTATTTCAGCTTGCTATTGATTATGATCTTTTCCTTTCAAAAACCTTAGAAATACGGAAGAAGAATGTTATTTTTTTAAAGGTGGGGGAATTACTTATTCAAATACTTTTAAAACTTCAAAATATGCAATGGCAAAGACTGGAAGCAACCTAAATGTTTGACAACAAGGAAAGGGTTAAATATTTTATGGAGCACAAATGGAATGAAATAGGATTCTAGAGGTGGGGTGTACCTTGGAGAGCTCCTAGTCTAAACATTAAGATCATTAAGAATGACAGAAAGAAAACAAAGAAATTTGGAAAGACTTTTATGAATTAGTGCAAAGTGGGGGGTGGGGGCAGGGAACAGAACCAGAGGATTGGAGAATGCTCTAAGATTGTGTAGTGCAAGAGGAAAAGTAAATGAAAATTGAATAAAGAATCTTGACAGGACCTTAAGTGATAAGACTGAAAAGTGATATGTTACACATTGACATTAGTAGTGATGTTGAAATAAATGATAGTAGTTAGGACAAAATAAAGAATTATTTGACAGGTTTGGTTATATTTACGCTCAAGGTTAAATTTTGAATAAAGGCTTTGATTTTAAAAAATAATACATAAGGGGAGGGAGGGAGTTATCCTGCTGGTGAGAGACTGACTGAGAAGAAAAGGAATGGCAAAACTAAGGTTCTGGCTGCCCTGGGTGGAAGGGGACCCTAACCTTCTTTGATTAGACCTGATTAGGATTTCTATTAAGAAGGGCTATGGAATCAGTGCCAGTTTGTTCAGTCTTAATCCCTAGCAAATGGAGGGTATAGTATTTCAAAAGGCATTCAAGAAAGACTATATTTGAATGCCCACCAAACAGGACTCACTAAATACATCTAATTTTAAGTTTCACACTTTTATCCATAAGAGGTCTTAAGCTATCATATTCCGGGTGGCATCTCTACCCAGCTGAGTTATTTTTCTGCAGTGAATAAAGGGTGAGGGACCATTTTCTAGAGTTTTCCTGGAAATTCTGGGGTCCCCCACTTTGCATTAATTCATAAAGGTCTTTCCAAATTTCTTTGTTTTCCTTCTGTTTTTCATTCTTAATTTCATTATGGTTAGACTAGGAGCTCTCCAAGGTACACTCCACTCTATGACCCTATTCCATTCCATTCTTGTGTCATAATATATGTAACCCTTCTCTTTAAATCTATCAAATCGGGGGGGCGGAGCCAAGATGGCGGAGTAGAAACAGCTCATCCAAGCCACTCTGCCCCCAGATTCCCCCCAAACTATGTAAAAGGGGACTCTGAACAACTTCTGGAGCCCCAGCACCCACAGAACGACACAGAGAAGCTAACCTCCCACTGAGGACAGCCCAGCAGCCCTACAGGAAGGACCAGCGCAGCGGTCTGGGAGCCGGCAGCGCACAATGCGCAGAGCGCAGGAAGCGGAGCCTAGCAGAGCCCAGGTCCACGTGAGCTGAGGTTTTAGCCCCAGGGCGACAGGGCTGGAGGAACCCCAGAACACCAGCAGCTGTGGCGACTCCAGAATTATCAACATAGACATGCCTAGGACAAAGTAAGAGGTTAGTGTCCTATGGACTTTGGGACTTGTATTTGGGGGAATGCGTTGGCTTCCTCCCCTGGGGGCTAGAAACCACTGAGGAGACACACCATTTTGTAGTTTTCAGAGGCAGCTCCAGCTCTTGGCCTGCAATTAATTGTAGGGAGATCCAGCGATCAGTCTTGGGGGGGTAATCGCTCTTGCTTTAACCTCCCTGGATCTGGATTGTGATCTAGGGTGGAAGTCGTGGGTGGGTTTACAGCTTGCCAGAAACGGAAGTTGCCCCCCACACGTTCTGGATGAAAATTCCTCTATCTGGCCTTAAAGCCATAGTGTGGCAACAAGCCCAAAAGTCAAGCAATTAAGTGGCAACATGCCAAGGCAAAGGAAACAGAAAATGCAACCCTAGACTCCTATTTTGGGGGCATAGAGCGGGAAAAGGACTGTGAGGTCAGAAGTCCTGCTCCAAAAGCCCCAGGGGAAAACATGAGCGGGTTGCAGGCCATAGAGGACCTTAAGAAGGACTTTAAAAATCAAATAAGAGAAGTGGAGGAAAAATTGGAAAGAGAAATGAGAAGGATGCAGGAAAAGTATGAAATGAGGGTCAACAGCCTGACTGAGGAAAACAACACCTTAAAAAATAGACTAACTAAAATGACAAAGGAGGCCCAAAAGGGCAATGAAGACAAGAATGCCTTAAAAAGCCTGATTTGCCAGATGGAAAAAGAATCTCAAAAGTTCACTGAGGAGATTCATTCCTTCAGAGTTAGACTGGAGCAAATGGAAGCTAATGACTTTATGAGAAATCAAGATGCTGTTAAGCAGATCCAAACAAATGAAAGATTAGAAGGCAATGTGAAATATCTCATGGGAAAAACCACTGACCTGAAAATAGATCCAGGAGAGACAATTTAAAAATTATTGGACTACCTGAAAGCCATGATCAAAGAAAGAACCTAGAAATCACCCTCCAAGAAATTCTCAAGGAAAATTGCCCTGATGTTCTAGATCCAGAGGGCAAAACAGAGGTTGAAAGAATCCACCAATCACCTCCTGAAAAAGATCCCAAAAAAGAAAACTCCCAGGAATATTATAGCCAGGTTCCAGAATCCCCAGATCAAGGAGAAAATAATACAAGCAGCCAGGAAGAAACAATTTCAATATTGTGGAAACACAATCAGAATAGCCTAGGACCTGGCAGCTTCTACACTGAGGGATCAAAGGGCATGGAATATGATATTCCTGAGGGCAAAAGAACTGGGAATGAACCCAAGGGTCACCTACCCAGCAAAACTGAGTATTTGTTTCAGGGGAAAATATGGTCATTCAGTGGAATAGAGGACTTTCAAGCATTCTTGAGGAAAAAACCAGAGTTGAATAGAAAATTTGACATCCAGACACAAGAAGAAAGAGATGCCTGAGAAGGTAATCAGGGAAAAGAAATCAAAAGGAACTTATCAAAGTTGAACTATTTACATTCCTATATGGAAAAGCAATAACTGTGACTGATGATATCTTTCTCACTATGAAAATAATGGAAGAAGGGGGTGTGGTCATATGAATACATATGTGAATGTGTGTATATATGGATAGAGGGCATAGGTTGAATTTGTTGGGAAGGGAGAATACTCAAGGGATGAAATTATGAGGTGAGAGAGGAAAGTGGCAAGAGGAGATGGGGAGAGACAGGGTAGGGTAAACTATCTCATGTAGAAGAAGCAAGGGGAAGTGGTTACAAGGGAGAGGGAGAATAGGAAGGCAAAAAAGGCAAAACCACATTCTCATTGAATTTGGTTCAGGGAAAGAATGACATACATACTAAATGGGATATCTCAACCTGCAGCAGAATAGGGGGAAGGGGGATGAGAGGAGGGATGATGGATGGGAGGGCATCCTTGGGGGGAGGGGAGGTTGGAAGTACCCACTGTAGAAGAGGGACAGGATCATGTAGGGAATGGACCAGGTGGGGGGTGGGATGAGTGGGAGGGAATTATAAGCAGCCTTGTACAATATATCTACTATGATAATGTTTTGCATAGCTAGACATGTACAACATATACTGAATTACTTATCTCCCAAGAAGGAATGGGTGACAAGAGAGGAAGGAAATGGATCTGAAACTCGAGGTCGTAACATTAAATGTTTCAAATATATATAAATACTATTATTAATACTCTTTTGCTTATAATTGGGAGATAAGATGTGCAGGCATTGGGACACAAAGATTCACCTTCCTCTAATGGAAAAGTCGAAGGGGGTATAGGAGAAGGTATGGGAGAGAGCAGATTGGAGGAAGCGATATCTTGTGGGACTGCTATTCTGGGAGGTTGGGTAGGGGAATAACAGGGGGAAAATGATTGTAACTCAAAATCTGGTGGAAATGAATGATGTAAAACAGAAGTTAATAAAGCATTTGTTTAAATTTATCAAATCATTGTTCTTTTAATGGCCTCAAGCTTTAGCCTGAAAGAGAAAGCCATCTTATAATGTCAGTATTCTATCAGGGTTGTTCTATGGTGGTGAGTCATGGAACACTAATGTCTCTGAAGACTTGAAAATGACTTGTCCCAGAAGACAGTGGAGAAGCCCGTAGTTGGGGTGAGCATGCTACATCATGCTGCAAATGAAGGATTAAAAAAGGAAACTGGGGTAAAGGATATCATCAAAGAACTGTATGAGAGGGAAGAAATGGACTGGTTATATGTGGCAACTGGAGGATAACTAATTGCCAGCTCAGATACAGCATTGGTATCCCCTCAATTGGAGGAGCAAGCAAAGAAGGTCCCTCAATACTTTCAGTGAACCTCTGTAGAGAGCTTATCAGGACAGTCACCTAGAATGAACAGGTATGGATGAGATTATTTGCAACTTTGTAGATAATGCCCATGTGAATGGGAATTACAAATCTATTTGAGTACCAGTGCTTCTGTCCAATTTCCTAGGCTAAGTGGCAAGAGTTAAGCGTCATGAATGCTAATTGGGGTGAAAAAAAGATGCTTCCCCAAAATAAAATGCTAACTTTATGTTATAAAATATAAGCTCCCTTTCCACAGAAGAGGAAACCATGAATCTCACTGTCACTTTAATTCATGCAAATCATCCCCAGTAACTAAGATTTTCCTGGAAACACTTTCACTTCAGGCTCTCTCCTGATTCTCTTTCCTCACTTTGGCAATTTCAATGACCTTAATTCAAATACATAAAACCATTAAGGATGTAATTTATTTTTGGTATTGATCTCAAGAAATTGAGCAGCTACAGACATATTCCTAGCATGCTATTTGTGCAGTACCCTCCCCCTTAACATCTATTTAGAATATTCTAGAAGAAAGCACAACTACACTTAAAGTCCTCATTGATATTCCACACTAAGGTTCCATGATTCATCTTGCTCAAGACAGAAAATGTATGCTTAATGTTAAACAGTCACTTTATTCACCCCCACAAACTCAAAAACCTTTTAATAGCTTAACTGTATATTGCTTACCAATTTAAACAATTTGCATACACGTACAGAAGGTTTGGTTGGGTCAAGTCAAGTCAATAAGCATTTATTACATACCTGCCATGTGCCAGGCACTGTGCTAAGAGGTGGGGATACAATGATATACATCTGTATACATATATCTATATATACACATAGATATGTATGTATAGAGAGACATTATATATTATATAAGGAGAGAGGGAAGAAGGAAGAGAGGAAAGAGAGAAAGGGAGAAAGAGAGAGAGAGAGAGAGAGAGAGAGAGAGGATAAATTGAGGATAGTCTCAGACTGGGAGAAGGCACTAAGATTAAGCAGATTAAGGAAAGGTTTCTTGAAGAAGGTGAGGCTTTATCTGATACTTGAAGGAAAGTCAGGAGGCAGAGATGAGAAGGGAGAGTATTCTAGGCATGAGAGATGGTCAGTGAAAATGCCAGGAGTTGAGAGATGAGTGTAATCTGCCAGCAATAGCAAAGAGGCCAGTGGCTCTGGAGGATCATGGGGAATCAGATAAAAGAGGACTGGAAAGGTAGGAATGAGTCAGGTTATTGAAGGACTTTAAAAAGTCAATCAGATGATTTCATATTTGATCCTGAGGCAATAGCCATTAGCATTGATTGAAAGAGGATGGGGAAGGATTCGGAAAGAGACATGATCAGACTTGAAGTGAAAAAAAAAGTGGATTTATGAGCAGAGGATTTAGGTGCTAATCCCAGCCCAACAAATGACCACATGTCACCTTGGGGGAATCATTTACATTCTCCTATACCTCATTTTGGGCAGCTAGGTGACACAGTGGATAGAATGCTGGGCCTGGAGTTGGAAATACCTGCTCTACAATTTAGTCTTAGGGAATTGCTTGGGGTACTAAGAGATCAAATCAGAGATGAGGAACCTGTGGCCTTGAGGTCACACATGCCCTTTTAGGTCCTTGGGTGTGGCTTTTTGACCAAGTCCAAGTTTTATAGAACAGATCCTTGTATTAGGGGGATTTGTCCTATGAAGTTTGGATTCAGTCAAAGGGCCACACTTGAGGACCTAGAGGGCTACAGGTGGCCTTGAGGCCACAGGTTCCCCACCCCTGGGTTAAGTGATTTACCCAGGGTCATATACCCCAGATGTGTTAGTGGTAGGCCTCAAACCCAGATCCTACTTCCTGACTCACAGACTGCCTTCCCATTCACTCTGACATCCTTCCTCATGGCCACTGTAATTTCTGGGTTTTTTTGTGGTTTGTTTTTGTGTGTGTGTGTGTGTGTGTATGTGTGTGTGTGTTTTTAGGGGAGAAGGTAGGGCAATTGGGGTTAAATGGCCACTGTAATTTCTATCAATTTACTTGGCATGCTTGGGAAATGGCAGTCTTCAATCCATGTGTGTGTTTCTCTATACCTCAAAAATTAAACTTCAAATGCCATAATTTACCATAATATTTGTCCTGTGGCTGCTTGACTCACACACATCATACAACAGACTATGCATACTAAGTGCTTTATTTAGTCCAAATCCCCTAATTGCCAAATCCCTAAAATTAATAAACCTAATCAAATGATCAGCTCCCTGGTGACTATAAGGTCAGTCTTACACTTAACCAAGACAATCTTCTGTTAGTGCTAAGACAATCAGAAGCCCAAAGGGGGCTCAAGCACCCCAAATATTAGAGGTCTTTGGGATCAAGAACTTTCATGCTCATAACAACTGGATCTTTCCACCTGACCTGCCTCTGAAACCTCCTAAATGTGTTGTCTCCCCCTATTATAATGTGAGTTTCTTGAGAATATGAACTGGTTTGTTTAAATCCCCATGGCTTAACACAATCCTTCATGCATAATAAGTGCCCCCAAAATGTTTTCTTCTTCATTCAGGCTGGAGGGAATAAACCTATTTACACCGGCTCAATTCAATTCAACAAATGTTTATTAAGCACTTGATATATACAATATATATATTTATATGTATGTATGTATGTATGTGTGTGTGTGTATGTATGTATGTATGTGTGTATGTATATATGTATACCACACTAGGTCCTGGGGGTACAAAGGCAACAACCTAAAAACAGCCCCTGCCGTCAAGAAGCTCATACCACGTTGGGGAGGCCCGCTGCTCCCTACATTTCACAACAGTGGAAACATGGGTGTGTTCACGCAGTGCCTGAACACTCATTTATGGTCTACTTCAGTCATGAGAATGCTAGGGCTCTTCTCCCACCTTCCTGAACTGGGAAAACTAGAGTGTGAAAACTGAGAGGAAAGAAGGCACCACAAATCACAATGACAATAAGTTACCAAATCTTCTTTTCCGATGCGGCTGTGCTGAATCTGAATGAAATGTGACTAGTGTCTGTGGACAGGATATATACTCTCTAAGATAATAGACCTTTTAGTGCTAAATAGTATCACTGTAACACACAAATTACTAAACAGAACCAGGGTAAATAAATACAGTTCTTCCCCTCCCACCCCTACTCCCCACAAAAGCATCTTTCTATCAAAGATAACAAGACAAGCATCAAGACCAGAAGAAAGCTGGTTAGGAGTGAAGCCTTTGATCCTGAAATCCAGAGTGCTTCCCGGGAAGCACCAAGGATAAAGCTGTAATAGAATCCCCAACTACTGCTTAATTCATTAAGATAGAACTGCTGGGCTGGGCTGACAGGACAATAAAATAGTGGGAACATTAGGAGCTGTTACACACCCTACCTCACCCCCACCTCCCAAGCCTAGCAAACAACATTCAAACAAAGAACCCAACTGGTGAAGTTAAGGGGAACCAAAGCTGCTTTTTTTCCTGAGGAATACTAAAGATGAAGGGTATTGCATCTAGACACTCCTGCAACCATTTTTCTTCTCTCCTGCTATTACCTGGGAGAATATGGGGCACCTGAGATACTAATGTGGGATAGTCCTTTCTCTGGTATCTACCCTGACTTATCTACCTCACCATGACCCCTGCTTGATTGTTGTTCTTTGTTCTCAAAGAGGACCAAAATGACATCACTATGCTAGAGTCAGGTTACCATGTCCGACTGTAGCTGATCAGACCGATACGAGCTCAGAATGCTCTACCACAGGTCGGGCACAAAGAGTCCATGTGAACATTTGGGATGGATCCTCTAAATTTGCACGTCCTGCATTTCTTTTGAGCTGTTTCAATTCTGCTTTACTTATTTGTCTTTTTATTATTATTTACATATTATTATTATTACTATTTTATTATTATTTACTTATATATTACTATATATGAGTACAGCACTTTCTCTGATGAAGACACACCATGTTGTGCCAGTGTCTCCCATGTCACACAATCAATTCCAAAGTTCTTAAGAAAGACCTTGAGAGTGTCTCTACCACTTCTTCTGACCATCATGCGAACTCTTGCCTTGTGTGAGTTCTCCATAAAATAGTCTTTTGGGCAAGAGTACACTTGTCATTCAAACAATGTGGCCAGCCTATCAGAACTGCACTCTCTGTTCCCTACCCCCATCAAAACTGCATGCCAATATAGTGGAGTCAACAACAATTCAACAATCATTTAATAAATGCTCGCTACATGCCAGGAACCTCATGAGCTAAGTGTGAGAAATACACATATTAGTAGAAGTAGTCCTTGCTCTCAAGGGTCTTGAATGGGGCAGTTAGGTGGCACAGTGGAAGGAGTTCTGGGTCTAGAGGCAGGAAAACCTGACTTCAAATCCAGTCTCAGACTCTTACTAGGTGTGTGACCCTGGGCAAGTCACTTAACAGCTCCCTATCCCAGTTTCCTCATCTAATTAGCTAGAGGATAAAGACGTGTCATCCTGAGCCAGAGGAGCCAGTAAGTATATCTTTGATCAGATGTGTCTATCTGTGATGGTGAATAGAGATAATTGGGGAGAACATTGGTCTAAAGGTCAGCTGAGGCTCAGATAAGTTGTCTAGACGTTCCATAGGCTTTTCTTTCCTTGTACCTTTTTTGGTGTCTGTGTGTTTCCAGGTGTCTGTGTGGGGCCAGGTGCTCTGGGTGGCTCAAGAGCCCGATGCTAACAGGAAGCATCACACTCAGCTTGGGGTTGTTGATCTGATCACACCAGCTTAGTTTGCTTCCTTCTCATCAACCCCAGGGAAGAAAGCAAGGAAGCAAGATTGGAAAGAAACAGCTATGCCTGCTTACCATGGAATTGCAACCGTGTCATGTTAAATACTCTGAAAGGGACAGTGCTAAGCTTGGAGGAGCAATGCCAAGTGAGGAATGTTCTCTGTCACAGACAGTAGAGGGAGGTGCTGGTGAATAGGCCATGAAAGGTCTATAAGGGTATGTGTTTCTAGCATAGCATCTGGTGCAGTAATGTTGGTAGCCCCAGGCTCCAGACAAGAAAAAAGAGGGAAGGAGAGAACAAGAAATAGGTTACCAGAGATCAGTCAGAGGCCTCGATTCCTAGGGTAAAACCATATTGGGTCTACCAGGGTGCATATTTTCAGCATGGCTGCCCATGGTGATCTAATCTGATGATACAAGCAATGTGAGCATCATTTTATTAGGAGGTCAGAACAATGCACCTCTCCTCTAGGAGGCTCAAAGAAGTACACCTGCATGGTAGACCATGAGTCTACCATGAATTAATTTATTGCAGTTCTGTTTGTGGCTATATTATGATGCATGAATCAGTTCTTGATTGAGACAAAAACTGAAAAAATTGACTAAGAGAAGACTTCTGCTACAACATTCAATTCATCCATGCTTATGACACTTAAGAAGACTAAACTGTATTGGAAAGCACTGTTAACCAAGAAGAGGAATGTTTAAATAAATTATCATAAGCAACAACAGAAAGGTAAATATAGTCTCCATAAAACAGTATTCTAATAACTGTTCCATTGCTATGAGGTTTAGCAGTTTTACCCCTAAGAACATAGAATCAGAGGATTTTAGACCTGTAAGAGAACTGAATAGACATTTTAGAACAACCCATCCTGGAAAAGGAATCCCCACTATAACACAAGCCAACAAATGAGCACCTGGTCTCTGAAGAATTCTAATGAAGGAGAACCCACTATCTCCCACATACTACTTTCCACTTTTGGACAGGTCTCATTGTTAAGAAATGTTACTTGACATAAATCTAAATATGCCTCATAATGTTACATCTGTCCTCTTCTCTCTACTCATATGGCTACATCCTAGTCCAGCCCCCTAATCCTTGTTCAGTTGGACTATAATTTCTCCATTGGTAGGCATTTCTGTCCTATTAGTGAGAATAAGATTCAGAATAGAATCCTTCCTTATTAGTTCTCCCTTTTGAAGGAAGAAATGATCACTAAAATAAGTCAAGAACTAATCAGCTTTTCTTCCTTTGGCAGAGTTAAAGAGCTCCAGCAGATGAATGGAATCCTGAATCACTTCTGTGGCAGTTTCTTAGCAGTTTCTTAGACTCTATATCTACATCTTCCTTCTGTCCAGGTGGTCTGTAGTATACTACACAAAGACAACTCACTTCCGTCTCTTCCTCATTTGACCTTCACCCAAACATGCATTACCCCTCTGGTTTCAGTTTGTCCTCATATACCTTCTTCATAGACCTTCTTAACATACCATCAACTTCCAATCACATTTTACCTATCTTGTTCTTTCGAATAAAATATACCCATCCAGAAACATGGTCTAGTTATTGGCTTTCAGCCCACTAATTCCCAAGGAAAACAATAAGGTCAAATTTGCCTTCTTGCATTAGGTCTCTAGTACCTCTTGCTTATTGTCTAAACTTTGGATAGTTTTATATAGACATTGGAGGCTGTGGATTTTACTATTCCTTTCTTGGGTTTTTGTTTCCTATGAATTTCTATTCTTATTTCTTCTTTATGGCTATTCTCTACAGTATCTGACTTAGGGAACATATGTAAGCAGTCTTTCCCCCTCTGCATCCTTTTAAATTTAAAGTCTTTTCAATCAGGAGTAATTAGGTGATGCAGAAGATAGAGTGCCAGGGCTGGAGTCAGGAAGACCTAAGTTCAAATCTAGCCTACTAGCGGTGTGACCTTAGGCAACTCACTTAACCCCTGTTTGCCTCAATTTACTCATCTGTGAAATGGGGGATAGTCATAGTACCTACTTCCCAGGGTTGTTGTGAGGATAAAGCAAGGTAATAACTGTGAAGTACTAACATAGTACATGGCACATAGTAAGCACTATATAAATGTTGGGGGGTTTTAAATTAATCATATGAAAGGGTCCATCATTCAAATTAGTCTGGATTTCAATTATTCCAAATTAGTGAATATGTTTATTTGTTTTTACACAAAATATGGTTGTGGCTAATTTTATATAATAGGTATATTCCTGTGAAGTTATATGTAAACTAATTTTTCCTTGAAAAGTGGCTGAATAATAATAATAATAGCTAGTATGGACTCATGTGTGTGTGTGTGTAAAATTTTAAGGCTTGCAAATTATTTTATTTGATTCTCACAACAACCCTGTTGTGAGGATTTTTTTTTATAGATGATGAAACTGTGGCTGAGGGAGGTAATGTAACTTGGCTAGGTTCATGCTATTAAGTAGCACATAAAGCCAGGATTTGAACTCACCTTCATGACTTCAAGTCCAGCACTCTATTCTACCACTGAGTTGATTTCTAATTGCATTTTAAATGTTAGTAGAGTTTTCTACTTAAAGTAAATGCCACTGTGGATTCTTTTGTAAAGTGTAAAAATTCCACTTTAGGCAGTCAATGATTAGGAAATCATTCTGCCTGAGCCCATCACAAATTTATGTTACATGACCTCAATTGAGTCCCTCATTGCTTTTAAACAATCCTACTCTATGTCCCTTATCAACTCACTATCCCATTTTTCACAATGGCTCTTCCAAATCTCATTCTTCCTCAGACTTTCCATTGTTCCCCTCTCCCATGCTCTCAGCTGAGGACTTTGTACCATAGTTTACTGAAAAAATTAAGGCCATTCACCTGAGCTCCTTCTTTGCCCTTCTTTCTCATCTCCCAGTACTCAGGTGCTTTCTGCTACTCTCTCTTCCTTTTCCCCAGTCTCACATGAAAAAGTGACCTTCCTCCTTACCAAGGTTAACCCTTCTACTTCTTCAAGTGACCCTATTCCATCCCCTCTCTTCCAACAGATTGCACTTTGTCACCCCTGTTCTTTCATTTATTGTCAGTCTCTCCCTCTCTACTTGGCTCCTTCCTTACTGCCTACAACATGCCTATGTTTTTTTCCATATAAAACCTCTCATGTCACCTTTCCATCCCCACTATCATCCTATATCTCTCTTCTGTTCATTGAGCTAAACTTCTTGTAAAGGCCATCAACAATAGATGCCTCCATTTTTTTTTCTTCTTAGCCCTTTACAATCAGCATCTGACCTTAAACCATTGAAACTACTCTCTCCAAAGTTATTAAAGATCTTTTAGTTGACAAATCCAATGGCCTTTTCTCAGTCCTCATTCTCTCCAATATATCTATAGTCTTTGACTCATCACTTTCTCCTCTGATACTCTTTTCTTTCTAGGTTTTTAGGATGCAAGGCTCTCCTGGTTCTCTTACCACCTATCTGAACACACTTTCTTGGTTTCCTTTCCTGGATCCTCCCCCAGATCACACACTCTAAACATAGGTATCCTTCAGGGTTCTGCCCTGGCTCCTCTTCTCTTCTCCCTTAATACTGTATCACTTGGTGTTTTCATCAGTTTTAATTACCATCACTATGTTGATGATTCCCAAATCTACCTATCCTGATCCAAAATATGCAGATCTCCAATCTCACATTTCTAACTGCCTATCAAACATCTCGAACTGGATATCCAGGAGTCATCTTGAACTCATGATGTCCAAAATAGAACTCATTCATCTTTTCCCTACTTATAAGTCTTCCTACCTGATGTCTCTCCTCACTCCAAACCATCCTCCTTTTAGTCACCAAAGTGATTTTCCTAAAGTTCAAGTCCAAACATGTCACTCCCTTACTCAATAAACTCAGTGGCTCCCTATCACCTTCAGGATCAAATTAAAACTCTCTAGAGGTTTGTCATTCAAAGTCTTTCATAATCTAGCCCCTTCCTACCTTATTGATTTTCTTCCACCTTACTTACCAATATGTACCTTTCAGTCCCATGACACAACATTGCCTCCCAGCTATTTCACAAACAAAACATTCCATCTCTCAGCTCCAGGTATCTTCTCTGACTATTCTTCATGCCTAGAATTTTTTCCCTCCTCTTTATGGCTACTGCCATCTCTGGATTCCTTTAATTCTCAACTTAAATCACACCTTTTTTTTTCTTTTTGGAGAGGGAATGGCAGGGAAATTAGGGTTAAGTGACTTGGTCAAGTTCACACTGCTAGTAAGTATTGTGTCTGAGATGGATTTGAATGCAGACACTTAGCACACACACACAAAAAAACTAACTGTGTGACCTTGGGCAAGTCTCTTAACCCTAATTGCCCTCCAAAAAAAAATAAAAATGAATGAATGAATAAATAAATAAATAAATAAATAAATATTTGTTTATAGATTGAATAATACACAGTCTTCTCCCAATTAATTTTCCTCTAATTCTGGATTGTCATTGCTTAAATTTGCTAAGAAAGGAAAGAAACAAGCATACGCCAGCACTGTACTAATTGCTTTACAAATATTATCTCATTTGATTCTCACAATAACCCCGAGAGATCTCTAAGTGCTATTATTATCCCCATTTTTCACTGAAGAAATTGAAGCAAACAGAGCTTTGACAGCAAACTGTCAATGGTCACAGAACTAACAAATATCTGAGGCTAGGTTTCATTGCAGGTCTTCTTAACTCCAAGGCCAAAGCTCTTCCTACTGCACCACCTAGGTACTTAGCTAAAGTATATTTCTTTTATCTGTATGAAATGCTAAGAAATAAAGTTGCATGAAGAGGCCTCAACACATACTGCTGGAGGAGGGTGGAGCATCAATGCTGAGGAGTTCACAGATCCATCAACTTGATACTCAAAGTGTCAACAATTAAATTGCCCCAGATCAGCTGGCATTTTAAAACAGAAGATGAAGTGTATTACTCAAAGGATTAATTAGGTAATATTTCAAAAATTGTGTCTTACTGAAATGTTTCTATTTGATCCTTCTAGAAGAATGACTATTACAGCTTATGATATCAGTTGGTCTTTTCCATCTCATCCTAATTTGTCTGAAGCCTCAAAGGATATATCTTCAGAAATTCAGATCAATACAACAGAGACTTGTGATGATGCACTATGGTGTCTTTGAATTTCTTAAGTTATTCTTGAATTGTATCATAGATGCCCATCTTTGCCCAAGACCATACAATTTATCTGCCAGAGAAAGCATCTGTGGAATTACAATGTTTCTATCATATTTGAACAGCTAGGTGGTACAGTGGATAGAATATCAGGCCTGGAGTCAGGAAGACTCATCATCCCAAGTTCAAATATGACCTCAGACACTAAAACTGCAACCCTGGTCAAGTCACTCAACCCTATTTGCCTTGGTTTCTTCATATATAAAGTGAGCTGGAGAAAGAAATGGCAAACCACTTTGGGAAGTACCAAGAAAATCTCAAATGGCGTCATGAAGAGGTGGATGGACTGAAAAATGGCTGAACAAGAAATCATCTTTGAGATGTAAAGCTGACATACTTCATTCTCTTCCACTGTTTCTCTCTGTCCACTTTAAAATGCCACCCTTTGCTGATATCCCTGTTTTAATCATCTTTCTCTTTCTAATGAATTATTTTGCATCTCCAAGCCCCAACAAGGCCCTAGATGCAGGGTTCCTTTGATATCTACTTCATTTTATCAAGACTTATTTTTGGGTAAGTCAACTTGGATAACCTCAATGTCTACTCCTTCTTTTCTTAGAACTTCAGGGTTATCCTTTGCAAACAAAACACAATCATTCACAAAAAGCAAATATATCAAGTGTTTCTGGAGGAGAATCCATCTCAAATTTATTTGTGTATACTGACCTGCACTTAGTACGGTGACTAGTGCTTAAAATACGCATATATGTGTGTATATGTATATATACATGTGTATTTCTATGCATACATATGTATATACATATATGTATGTGTATATGTATTCAGAGTGTTCCAGAAGTTTTAGTGTAGTTTTATGCTATTAAATTTAATAACTAAGCACAATAATTAAGCTTTCATAGCTTAAAATTTTTGGAACATCCTGAATATAAGTAAAAGCAGTCCCTGCCCTCAAGGATCTTACATTCTAATGGGAGTCCATAAAGTTATTATGTCACTTGAAGCTTTCAACCTAGTGGTCCTCAGGGTTAGAACTCTGCTTGGTGACTGAAACAGTCACTTAATGTTATGAAAAGCAGGATTAAGGAGCTGAAGACATCTGGATCTAGAGTCAGAAAACCAGGTTTTGAATCATGGCTTTGTTCCTTTGTGCCTTACTACCTGTATGACCTTGGACAAGTCACTTCACTTTTCTAAGCTTCTGCCTCTATAAAATAAAGAAGTTAGATAAGATAGTCTCTGAGATCTCTTCCTGTTCCAGGTCTAATGAGAATGACCTATGAAGTATGGTGGCTGTTGTCCCTTCTTCTACATGCCATTGATTGCTAGGGCAGTGATTACTGGGGAGAACAACTTCTGGCTTCAAACAACTCTTGGGCACACCCTCAATTCTCCACTTTTGTTGAAGGCCAAGGTGACATCGATATTTAACAGAAAGAGAGAAAGGGAAATGCCTTTCTCCTATTTTTTTTACAGCGCACGTTCACAAGCTATTCAGGTAATTGATGACCAAATGTGAGTAAAAACCAAGCTGTTTCTCAAGATCCCTGGGAGAATTTATCAGGTGTACAATAGAAAGCAAGTTATACAACATTTCATTCCCAACCTAGAGATTCTCAATCACTTTTCCTCAATCTAAGAGTCACCAGTCTTATAAATTCACCCTGTAGATTTGCTGCCTGGAATATATTAATAAAGTATAGATCGAAATTATTAGAGGTTTCTCCTGCCACAAGTTATCCTTCCATCTCCTCATTCCTCTCATCTGCTTCTCACTTATGGCATTTACCACCTATGCATGGCTTTGTCTAGTAACTCACATTTGTGAGGTCACCTGATCCAATCCCCTCATTTTCCAAACTAGAAACCCAAGGTCCATAAAGGTGAGATGACTTTCTCTGGGTCACATAAAGTCAAAATTTGAACTCACATCTGAAGATTCTAAATGTTTTTTTTCACTATAATCGACTTCATCAGTCTACATACCTTCTCTCTCTCTCTCTCTCTCTCTCTCTCTCTCTCTCTCTTTCTCTTTAAAGCAATTGGGGTTAAGTAACTTGCCCAAGGTTACAGGCCAGATTTTTTGTGTGGGTGTTAAGTATCTGAGACCAGAACGATCCAGGGTCCTCCCACTCTGGAGCTGGGTGCTCTTACTCACTGTGCCACCTAACCGCCCCATAGTTTATCTCTTTTACTAGGCTATAAATGGAGAGCTAATGCAATACAATGCAGCTAGGACTGAACTGGGAGTTAGGATATCCCATCTTAGATCCAGCTAGCTATGATTTGGGCAAGTTACATGAGTACCTTATCTGGGCCTCAGCAGCCACATCCACAAAAATGAGGTTAGATTCTTTCTGTTCTGGAGATATTTTATTTTCCTTTAAGACAAATACCTTTTAATTCATCTAGGCATCATTTTTGTGGTTCATTCATTTTCTGCCTTGTCTGACTTTTTGTGACCCTATTTGGGGTTTTCTTGGCACTGTTTCTGGAGTGGTTGGCCATTTCCTTCTCCAGTTTATCTTATAGATGATGAAACGGAGGCAAACAGAGTTAAGTGACTTACCTGGGGTCACACAGCTAGTAAGTGTCTGAAGACAGATTTGAACTGAGGAAGATGAGTCATCCTGACTCCAGGCCCAGCATTCTACCTTCTGCACCACCTAGCTGCTCCAGACATCATATACAGTGCATTATAATAACAACTATCATTTTATAGTGCTTACTACATGCCAGGCACTATGCCAAATATTACAAATAATATAATCATATAAGTAGCTACTTTTTCCCTCACAACAACTATGGGAGGGAAGTGTTATTTTTATTCCCATTTTATAGACAAGGAACTAAGACAAACAGGTTGTCACACAACTAGTAATTGTCTGCAGTTGGATTTGAACTCGTCTTCCTGATTCCAGGTCCAGTGCTCTATCCACTGAATCACTCAATGGTCTAATACATGTTGCAGACACCTGACAAAAGTTTATTGGATAGAGAAAAATTCAAATTTCGACCTACAGGCCCAATACTGGACTTCCAAATCACTGATGGGATTAGATTTATTGAATCTTTGGCAGTCATGACCACCACCCAGGGTGGTGACAATGTGTCAGGCTGTTAGAAACTGTCAGTGTGCTAATGAATTCTTTGAACACTTGGTAAAGCTGTCTTACATTCACTGTGCTTACTTCTGTCTGCTATTTAGCAATAGATCTCTGGACACATATTCCCTCACAGGCAAGCTACTCTTCAAAGCCATGTATTATCAGGAAGCCAAACTCCAAGACCTACTCAGATGACTAAAACACACACACACACACACACACACACACACTGATGGCAAAGCAGATAGTCAGATCTACAAAAACATGAAGAAAAGCAGGGATAGGTTTCCCAAAATTGATTTTTTTAAGCTAAATTATCTAAGTTGACTATATATTCAGTCTATGAACGCCTTAACACTAGATGGTACAAGAGACAGAGTTCTAGGCCCGAAATCAGAATATATGAGTTCAAATCTCACCTCAGATACTTATTAGCTCTATGACCAAGGGCAAGTCATCTCAATTTACCTCCGTTACTTCATCTGTAAAATAGGGATAATAAGAACACTGACACTCATCTGCCAATGTGACTCAGTATACCACAAAATCATGATCATCAGATATACAAAAGAATTAAATCTACCAACTCCTTTATTTGCTTTTTGTTCAACTTCTACTTTATTTTGCAATTTATTCCACTTATTTTATTACGCAATTTAACCAGCTTCTTTTATTTGCTTATTGGTAGAGATGTAAAACTCAAATAGAAATGATCCTTGTCACCACATATTGACTTAGAAAACCACAAATTAACATTATCTATGTTGTACTGTATTTTGATTTATTTTGTTAAACAATTCTTAATTACATTTTAGTCTGGTTTGGGCTGCTCTAGGGAGTTTTACCACTTCATGAGGCCCAGGATCTTTGAGTTTGATGCTTTTGCTCTAAAGTTGACATTCTGACTTTAAGTGTAAACTTTCTTAAGACTTCAGGTTTCATTTAGAGTGAAAATGTCAATTTTGATATAGTTTATTTTTTCCCTAATATGTGTCTCTTACCTCTTTTGTTAATAATGGACCTCACCTTGGCAATATAGGGAAGCCTATGGTCCCATTCTCAGAATCCTGTTTTTAAATAACTGGAGGAATTGCTAAATTTCAATTAGAGTCAAGTGAAAATAAAGATGTATATATATTCATATCCACATTCATATATTCCCTGAAATTTATCCACAGAACAACTTGAAATGTCCAGGGACCATAAATTAAGAATCCCTGCTCTAATATTAGGTAACTTGTTTATATTAGAATAAAGGTATCCCATATAAATGACCAAGAACTAAGTTAATGTTAATAAATGGTCTTGTGTGATTCTTACCACTTTGTGCTCCTTCTTAATCATCTGCCAAGGTAACTGAGGATGTAGATGGAGGCCATCAAGAACAAAGGATCATATTGCATTTTTTTTCTTTTTCATGGGTTGCCATAGTTAGAGAATTCATCACCTAATGACTAACCTACTGAGAATAAGCATCTCTAAAATAAGCCATCTGTGAACTCAACCAGGGGCTACACTGGAATATGGATGGGGGTGAAGCAACTCTATGAAGAACCATCTCAGGAGAATATTTTGCCAAATCATGGAATTCCAGAGTTGGAAGGCAATTTATGGCTTTTTAGTCCGAAAGAATCTTTTCTCCAATATACCCGACAAGTAGTCATACAAGCTTTGCTTAAATATATCCAATAGTAGGGGACCTGGTAGGTCCTGAGGCAGCCTATTTCTCATTTTTAAAAGTAGTTTTAGTTTATCAGGAAGAAACTTTTTCTTACATTAAGATTAAATTTGTTTCTTTGCAACTATCACTCATTGTTACTAGTTTAGCTCCCTGGGACCAGATAGAAATCTGTCCAGTTTTTTTATTTTATATTCCTTCACCCCCTCATTGTTCACTCAACACTAGGGATAAAATGTACTGTCTGTTGGGCAGAACTGTTCCCTGTTCCAAAATAACTACTTTTGGGGCCACAGCTTCCACAAAATGGAAATTGAAGATCATATAATTAGATGATGAAAATTAAGACAGCATAGGATTAAAGAAAATGGTATATCTTTCTGAAATCTTTTTTTCCTTCTCATTTCTTTTGGGCTATAGGTTACCTGAGGGGGAAGGGTGAACAGAAAAAGTTCTAGCTAACTGATTTCCTGGGAAAATCTCAAAGGTAATAATACAATAGACTGTATTGAAACTCTGATAGTCAGCTCTGGAAGGCTTGTCTGTGACCTCTCCAATTATATTGCTATTTAGTCTCAAGATACTTCAAAATAAATTGGGCTTTAAAAAACAAATAAAGAGATTGCTTTGTCATCTGAAAATTGAACTTCTTATTTCATTTCTGGAAAGAAAATCACTGCGTTAGAAATTGGACCCTATCCAGGACAGCAACATTAACACACTTCTTCAAAGAGTTCAAGCCTCCCTATTAAAGTTGAGTCTGAGAACACATCCTAATTTGTCTCTGCTAGACCAAGAGAGGAAGAAAATGACAAAGATGCATTTTTCATTGAGACTATTCTGCTCTGGGTATTTTTATAGACACACCACTGTGCTTGGATCTCTTATAAACTTATTATTATATATCTTATTCGTACTAGTTATTAATATGTATTACCTTCTCACCTACCCCCACTTCCCCTATCCTTTTAGATTGCAAAATCTCCAGAGGACAGGGCCTAGTTTAACTTACCAACTGTTCTGCAATATTATTTACACTTTCATAATATTACCTGGGGAATTGTAATATCATTATGTTTTGTGAGATTGACTGATAAGGGAACCATATGTTTTACAATACACTAAACACAGTATTTTGTCCACAGTCGGTGCTCAATAAATGTTTGTTGATGGATTAAATCTATGAAATAATTAATTAATTCAAAAGGAAAGGTACTTTGGAAATCTGTTTTCCAAACTGTATAAATGCAGGCCATGCCTCTTTTTTTTCCTTAAAGTTTTGGTCCCATAGCAATGGCTCAGTGTGGTAATTATATTACAAAGCTATTATGTGATGAAATGGAAATGGAAAAACAATTTAAATGCCTGTCTAAAAAGACTCAGTTAGGATGCAATTATGAGTGAAATTACAATGGAAAGAATAATTGAAATGCAAGTCTGGAAGGCCTAGTTATGATGCAATTTAAGTGTTTCTATCAGGGACTCTCACAACATGGAGCAAAACTACACATTCCGGGGGACACATATTTATTTCACTAAAGCAAACAACATTTATGGGTGGATGGAAATATTTCTGTACCAATTGTTCTGCAGTGTTATCTACACTTTTGGAATATCACCTGGGGGTGGGAATATCATTAGGCTTTGTGGGACCTGCTGATAAGAGAACCTCCTGTGTTACAATGCTTTGGTACAGCTTGAAGGAGATAAGGAGGCAGTGGCAGAGCTTAGCTCAGATTCCTCTTTCCTTTTGTGTGTTAATCTTTTAATACTGATTTTGGAATTTAATACATTGCAATATATTCACTAGCGTTACCAATGTGGAAAGATATTAATTCTACAATTTGTCTGAAAATACTAAACTGCTGAGATGAGATTCTAAGTAGTCTTGGTTCTCTACACTTAAAACATCCTGCTGAAATGTTTCTTTTTATTAAATTGTGATAAAGGCTTGTATCCAAAGCTTTGCAATGAATAGACTCTCTCACCAAAGGGAAAAAGATTTCAGAGGTGAGGTTTGGGTGAATGCATTAAAAGGACCCTAGAGTCTATGGAATAGACAGTTTGGGACAAAAAGATCTGGTTTCAAGTTCTGCCTCTAACATTTATTACTTTTGTGACCCCAGCCTCCACTTCCTCATCTATGAAAAGAAATATTATCTACAGTATGGTATACACACAAACTCAACCATGTATACATCTACATATAAAACTTAGGGTTAGATTTATTGCTTTATTGATTTCTAGACTTAAGAAAGTTAGGGAGAAAATATTAATGACAAAGCTCAAACTTTAAAATATGTTCTGCATACTTTGGTTTTTCAGAGAGCTAGATGTTAAGAAATCTATAGTACTATATGGACAGAAATATTATCTACAGTACTAAATATACACAAATTCACATAATATACATATGTATTCTATCAGGTAATATGTATATGTATTCCATATATGTGTGTGTATGAGTTTTTGTGTATTTATTGCTGCAGATAATATATGTGTGTATATGTACAGCGATACTCAGGTTAAGTAGGGTTAAGAGTGTGAATTTGGAGTCAGATCATGGGTCTAAATTTTGACTGCTACATCCTACTGTGTGGTTTTAAGCCATAGTCCTTCCCTGGGCCTCCATTTTCTCATTTATAAAAGGAGTTGACTGAACTAAACGACTCTTATGGTTCCATCCATCTCTATAGCAATGATTGCACGAACTTCTTTTGCCAGAAGACTAAATTCCAGGACCAGGTTCTAGTCATAAACTGACTGCCCCTTGTTTTATAAAAAAACAGGTTTCTTTCTTTCTTTCTCTCTTGGAGGGAGGAAGGCAAGGCAATTGGGGTTAAGTGACTTGCCCAAGGCCACACAGCTAGTAAGTGTGTCAAGTGTCTGAAGGTGGATTTGAACTCTGGTCCTCCTGACTCTAGGGCTGATACTCTATTCACTGCACCACCTAGCTGCTCCATGAAGGCAGGTTTTCTGGAACTCTTAAATATGGGATTGTTAGAGTCAAACCTGAGGAGGAACTCTCAACACTCCTCCAGAAGGAGTTTGGGAACTCTCACCATCCAGAACATGTTGCTCCTTTCTCCATAGCTACCATAGAGTTGAGAGAGTATGTACCACTGCTAATTTATCTTCAGGTTTGGGCCCAGGGGCACTGCATCCTCTGGATGCAGTCTTGGTTATTGCCTTCTCTATGGCCAAAAATCTACCATCTTTGGTGCATGTGACCACATGGTTCCCTTTTACATGTCTACTATATGGTTAATACATGTGGCTCCCTTATGCCTTGTTCTAAACAGTCATTAAAGGCTTCTGGAGGTGAACTCCCTAGAATTCCAATCTGATCCTGACTCAACCAAAAGGTTAAAGAACAAAAGGGAAAAGTGATTGTCATCTCCCTTTATGAGACAGCACAAAAGAGTGGTTCCTCTCAACAGTCTGTCCACCAACAGTGTGAGCCAGCCAATAAATCTCAGGGGCAGCTCCCATCAGTGAAACCCATACTTTAGAAGGTGCATAGGGTTATTGCCCAGCGTGAGAAAACAGAGTTAAAGTCTCCTCACCTCCAAAGGCTCACCATGCTATGCATTTCTTAGATGGCTCAATGAACTTTCCTAATATAATATTTGTATGTATATATACACACATATGCCAGTAATAAAGTATAACATGAAAGAACCATAAATACATTACTTATATGCAGGATCAACATTTTCATTTATATGTGCTTAATGGCCTTTAAGAACATTGCTAAAAATACACTTTTTATAGACACTGGGTAGCCCTATCTTGTTCAGAAATGTAGCAGCTGCTCACGGACTCAATCCTACTGTTTCACTGTTTCAACCTGCTCTGTTTCTGACCTTGACCAGTTTGCCCCTAAGTTAGAATGGTGGTTCACTGATCTCAGGGGCTCACCATATTGGTACTGGGCCCTGTACGGGCACCCAATAAGCTTAGCATACTGCATGTCAGAACTCCTGAGCTCAATCAATTAGCCTTAGCCTCTCAAAGACCAGGGATTCCAAGTGTGCACCACCTTGCCCAGCTAAAAATACACACCTTGAGTTTATGGCACTGATATTCAACACACACAGCTGTTAGAAAGTTCCTGGCACATTCTCTCTTTCTCTCTCTCTCTTTCTCTCTCTCTCTCTTTCTTTCTCTCTCTCTGTCTCGATAGATAGAGATATAGATGTGTGTCTGTGTGTAGGTATGTGTATATGTATATGTCATATATGTATATGTATGTATATATGTGTGCATATATGTCTATGCAATGTGTGTATATATATGCATTTTATAGATATATACACATGTGTATGTGTTTTGTGTGTCTATATGTGCATATACATATGCATACAGTTAGAGTTATATTCAGTATGTATATGTGTATGCATGTATATATATATATATATACATATACACACATATATACATACACACATACTTCACTGTTATAGAGAACTCTTGGTGGGGGTAACTCTCTCTTTCAACTCTTCTGATGCAGACTGACACCTATTTTGCAACTTCTGGTTTGAGAAAGTGTTTAATGCAATGCGAATTTGAGTAACCTTCCCAGAGTCACATAGCCAGTATGTGTCAGAGGTGGGCTAGAATCCAAGTCTTCCTGATTCCGAGACTGGCTCATCTCTCTTTCTGTTATGTCACATTGTCTCATATATTTTAAATATATACTTGTCCAAAATTAAGGGCCAGCAGTCCAGTCTAGGATTTAAGGGACAGAAATACTGTTATACTGATTGCTAAGCTTATAACTGACTTTATTAATTGCATAAAAGATGCCCCTGAACACTCACATAGAAAGGACATGTGGAGACATGCACTTACAGATCCCTACACCCCCTGAAGTTCCGATCTTAGTCTGCCTCTGTGAAATGAAACCACGTGTTTTGTTTTGTTTTGTTTTTTTCCATACACCTATTTTGGAGCCAGAGGCTACACAGTCTTATCATAAGATAGTTAGAAAGAGGCTGGTACACTGAGCCACTAAAGCCACCAGTTTGGCATAAAGACATAAAGGCTTCCACAAACGTACAATTTATATCCAAGCCAGAAGAACGTACATTCTGGTTGATGGTATCTCTAATCTGTGATTCTACTAGTTATCTGGTTTTTCTTTATTTGTTTGTTTGTTTTTGTTTTTTGCTTTTTGGAGGGCAATTAGGGTTAAGTGACTTGCCCAAGGTCACACGGCCAAGTTTGTGTGTGTGTGTGTGTGTGTGTGTGTGTGTGTGTGTGTGTGTGTGCTAAGTGTCTGAAGCCAGAGTTGAACTTAGGTCCTCCTTACTCCAGCACCAGTGCTCTATTCACTCTGCCACCTAGCTGCCCCAACCGGTTATCTATTACTGCTGACCTGGCAGGGAAATAGTCAAGCCTAGCCAGGATACATCAAAACTCTAACAGGGACTGAAGTGAATTTAAAAAATCACTAGAGAGAATATACATTATCCTTTTGTGGTAGGGCTCTGCCATGGGAGCTGGGGTGGCTCTTTCTAGGATCCTACTTCATGCAAGTCAAGTTTAATTTTCCCTAAAAGGCATGTCCTCAAGACTTAATTGGTCCATGGGGGCTTGAGCTTCCCACGAGGGGTATAAAAATGACCAGCCCAAGAGAAGTCAGTGCCCCTCAGACTTGGCACAAGAGTCATCACATCCTTTCCCACATCCTTTCCCAAACGAATTTCCGTAGGGAAATGAGGGAGGCCATGTCTATTTGAACAGGTGCTATATCTTTGCTGAGTACCTAATCTGTTGCCAACATTTATTAATTTTAACTTTGTGACATCTCTCACATACCTCTCCCTTCTCTCTTCCAACACTACTGCCATCTTGGTGTATGCTCTCATCACCCCATGCCTGGCCCATTGCAATAGCCTGCTTGTGGGTCTACCAGGGACAGATATCTCCCCACTCTAGTCCATCCTCCATTCACCTGTCCAAGTGATCTTCCTAGAGTACAGGTCTGATCACATCACCTCCTTTACTTTATAAACTCTAATGGCTCCCTATTACCTCCAGGATGAAATAGAAAATCATCTGTTTAGCATTCAAAGCCCTTCACAACTTCTCACCTACCCAACCTTTTCCAGTCCTCTTACACCTCCTGGTACTCTACAATCCAGTGACAACACTCTCCTAACAAGAAACCACATCTCCCAACTCCAGGCATTTTCTCTGGCTGTTCCCCATGCCTGGAATGCTCCTCCTCCTCATCTCTGCCTCCTGACTTCTCTGGCTTCCTTCAAGGTCCAGCTAAATTCTTCCCTTCTACATGAAGTCTTCCCTAAACACTTTTGATTCTAGTGTTTTGCCTCTACTGAATTATTTCAAATTCATCCTGCATGTAGCTTGTTTGTACACTCTCCCTCATTAGATTGTGAGAGTCTTGAGGGCAGGGACTTCTACCTTTCTTTGTATCCCCAGCACTCAGCACAGTGCAGGGCCTGGGATAGGCTCTTAATAAATGTTTATTGACTAATCTTTCTAGGGCGCAATTAAGTAAATCTCCTTTTGTTAATTTGTTAGATGACCTACACATGTCTCATTTTATTTAAACCTTGAACCTGAATTCCCTGACTGGCTTAAGTAAAGCATGCCCTAAAACACCCATTTAGGAACAAAAGTGAAATCCTTTTTTTTTTTTTTGAGGGGGAAAGCAAGGCAATTGGAGTTAAGTGACTTGCCCAAGGTCACACAGTTAGTTAAGTGTCAAGTGTCAGAGGGTGGATTTGAACCCAGTCCTCCTGACTTCAGTGTTGGTACTCTATTCACTGTGCCACCTAGCTGCTCCTAAAAAGTGAAATCTTTAAGAGAATTTTTTTTAAACTAAGAAATAAGAGACTATGAGGGGAAAAAACCCCATAAAGTCCTATGGTCAAAGCCGAAAGTTGTAGAATCTCAAAGACATTTAGTCATTTGCTTATTATAACATGCAAATTAAATAGAGCATTTGAAAATCAGATTTGATTCAACTACTTTGTAATTATTCACCTTTTTGGAAGGAAAAAATTGCTACCATAGTATTTCATATAGTAATTATGCCCTCTAATAGTTGGTGGAGAAAAAAAATCCAAGTATTATAATAGCATATATATATGTACACACACACACAAATATATTGCTCTAAACCAGAGGTTCTTAACCTTTTTTATTTCACAGACCCTTTCCTCAGCAGAATGAAGCCTATCACAACAGTATGCACAAGACAGTTCTTATAGAGCAAAGATGATTGTTAATTTTCCATGTAAGCAAACACTACAAATCATGACTTGCTTTATTATTTTGCTGGTTGTCTAGACTTAAGAAAGTGATGGAGAAAATGTTAATGATGCAAATTAAATATAAAAGTATGTCCTGTTTACATTTTGGGGGGCAGAAAGCTGATTGTTAAATATTTAAAATAAAATGTTTTTAAAATGTATTTTGTTTTTTAAAACCCCTATGGGATCACAAAAGAAACTGATCATATTGAAAGGTAGATATCAAAATATCTTTTTTTTTTAAAGTTCATGGATCCCACTTAAAATATGCCCACTCTAAATGCATATTCCTTCAATATATATCTTGTGTGTATATATATTTATATGTATATATACATATGTGTGTATATACATATATGTATATATACATATACATATATGTATATACACACACACATATATACATATACATATTTGTATATACACACACACACACACACACACAGAAAGAGGGGGAGAGAGAGAGAGAGGGAGAAATTGATTCAATTAAAAGAATTAGTGTCACTAGATTAATAACCATGGTCACCAAGACAAATTTAAATATAGCTTTGTCTCACCTAGCCATCCAGATCCAGAATTTGGTATGCACATGTCTGTCTCAGCACTTGGCAGGACGAAGCCCACCACAAATACTTCCACACCATCTGCCATGAGCGCCATCCCCAGAACAAAGAAAAGGGCCCACTGAAAACGTCCATGGCCACATTCTTGAATGATTAGCTCATACTGCTGGGCTAATTCTTCCTCATCAGCTTTTCTTTCAGATTCCAGTTCAGTCCGGTCCTTGTATTCCTCACCTTTGGGCTGCCCTATAGACACGATGCTGTCTTTCCCTTGGTTTAGGTTGGGAATGCCCTGATATTCGCCTTCATAAATTTCATCATCTTCATCATGGCCCTCTGTTGCTTCGCTTGACCCTTCATCATCATTGGCTTCCCCATTATAGGTTTCTCCTGCTGGATAATAATCATCATCGTCTTCTTCATCTTGGAACCGGCTATAGGACCTCTGCGTGTAGCCGTCCTGGGCCCGGTCCACTGCTTGATTCACCTTTTTCACGGTTTGTTTCTTCACCTCCTTGGCAATGTCCTTAGCGCCTTTCACTAAGGATGTCCTATCCCTGCTGGAGTCGTCCATCTTCTGTTGACCTGCGGCAGGTAAAGAGATGTAGACTGATCGTGGCCTGATGTCAGTTGGGATGTATGGAAAGCATGGTCCACTTTAGGTTCAAAAATGAAACTGCAAGAGAAGAATAATCAAGAGAAAACATAATTATTATTCTTTTATGTCTATTGTTCCTGAACATGAATATGCCAACACTCCCAGCTGCCCTTTGGAAGCTCTGGAATTCACACACTGGATGTGCTGTGGCCTCTCTCCCTCTGATTTGATGACTCTCCATTTAAGGAAGGTATCCAGGCCAGCCATGTCTCATCCCTCTTTCTCTATTATGCCACTGCCTTCATGTCTCCCTCCCACCACCCCTTTTCTGCTTCCTTTGTTATCTTTCCCTATAGGAATGTCATTTCCTCGAGCGCAGAACTGTGTTTATTTCTGCTACTGTATTTGTAGTCCCAGGACTTAGCACAGTGACTGGCACAAATTAAGTGCTTAATAAAATCTTGTTGACTGACTGACTACAACCAACAGATCCAACACCATAGAAATACATCCCTTTTAATCTTAGTAGTTAAGCAATCGGGCAGCTAGGTGATTCAATGGAGAGAGCACTAGACCTGGAGTCAGGAAGACTCTTCTGCCTGAGTTAATATTTGACCTAGACATTTCCTAGCTGTGTGACTCTGGGCAAGTCACTTAACGCCATTTGCCTCAGATTCCTCATCTGTAAAATGAACTAGAGAAGGAAATGGTAAACCAATCCAGTACCTTTCCCAAGAAAACCCCACATGTGGTCATGAAGAGCTGGACATGACTGAGCACCAATCACAACAAGAAGTCAAGCAATCATCCACAAATTTCATTTCTTACATGCACATTGGTGTAGATTCTTTGCAAATTTCAGTTTGTATCCAGAGGTGTAGGGTTTGTTATTCTTTTTTTACCTAATGCACTTTCAATCTTACTCTAAGGGGATTATCCCTTGAAAAAGAGAAAGTCACATTACACTTTTAAGTAAATCTAACAAATTCTGAAACACTTCAAATTATACTCAAGGAGAGGGAAAAGGGCACCATTCACAGATAGAAAAGATGTACCAGAGGCAGGGGGTATAAACACAAGGTCTCTACCTGCTTTTTCACAATGATTCATTTTAAACCTAGTGTAGTGGAAAGAAAGCTGGGCTCAGAGTCACAGGATCTGGGTTCAGCTCCTACCTGCATGATTTTGGGCAAGTCACATAGTCTCATTCTTTAGTTAATACATACAAAACATTTTGCAGCCTTAAAACCCCACACAAATGCTAGCTGTTGTCATTGTTATTATAATTATTATTAGGGAGTCAGAATAGATAGCTTCTAGGGTTTCTTCCAGTTCTAAATCTGTAATACTATTAAGCATTTTCTATGTATTAGGCACATTGTTAGATACTAGTGATACAAAATAAAAACAAAATCATATCCACCCTAGAGGAGCTTAGATTCTCTGTTAATAAATGTTATCTTGCGCAAAGATTTGCCTCAGTTTATCCTTTTATTAAATTCCAATTATGACAGCAATTAGTTGGATACAGAGATGAATGAGAGAATCAAAGATAACTCAAAGATGAAAAAGGTCCTCAACAGAAACAGGGAAGTTTGGGAGAAGGATTAGTTTAATTGAAAAGATGATGAGTTCCATTGTGGGCACATGGAATTTGAAATGTTAGGAGGGCATCCTGGAAGAGATGGCCACTACTTAATTGGTGATACTGATGAGGGAAGGGTGATAAGGAGGGGGGGAGGGTAAGTGGTTCTGCCAGGGATACCTCTCCTGGCATCCAGTCTGGAAGGAATTCACTGGGCTCAAGCAGACTTTGAAGCCGAAATTGTAAAGTTTATTGTTACGCTGTAGAGAACAGCGGGCTAGATTCTTATGGAACCTGCAAACTCGCAGAGGCCACAGGCATAGTTTTAAGGTGTCAATTATGCTAACTAGGTGAGTAAGGGTGGGATCTGGGAGGAGTTAAGGAGTGGTCAGTGCTCAAAGGACCATACACTTTTAATATCAACTGCGCAGGTGTATTGCCCATGATTCACTGGGAAATCGCTCAAGAGGGGGTCTAGCTGGAGGTGTGGTTTTAGGCCTGATACGGCACTAAAGAGTGCCCAGTCTGCCTCCCACCAAGGTCATCAGAGACAGTGTGGGTATATAATTGACTAAGGAGTTACCCTATAGATAAGGTATTGAAGAATTTCTGGTGGGGCTGGCCACTCTAACTAAGGGAGATAGCATTTACATAACTTATTGTTTCAAGCAGAGATAAACAGGTCATGAGTTTTTGCTGGGCAGAGTGCTGGGAGGGGGAAGGGGCAGAGTCAATGCTCTGAGGCTGGGGGGGGTGGAAATGTGATCTTACAGACTGCTTTTACAAATTGATTTTACAGACATAGATCCCAAAGCACCCCATTTACAAACTGATGTTACAGATTGATACTACAGACACATATATATCACAAGGACCCCATCATTGCAAGGTCAGTTCTTACAGGGAGATTATTTCCACACAGAAATGATTGATAAAGAAATGTAAAAAGAATTATGGTTTTTATCAATATACATATTTATTCTCATAATCAAACTACTTTCTGTTCCCAGCATGTTTTTCCCCCTCTTTCTATCCCTGGTGTTTTACAACTAAGGCAGGAAAGACAGAGAAGTTGTTTTTTCCAACCATTCCATCTTTACCCTTTCTGCTGAAATAGCTGAATTGACATTGACTTGTTTTTAGGTATCATTGTCTGCTTAAAAGCAAACGGACACAAATCTTCAGGTGATACCATACAAGCTATCGACCAGCTTTTGACCATAATATTCTCTGCTCCATATTCTTCATCTTTTTTCTTTTTTAATGATGAAAATTCATAATTAAATAATATTTAAAGGTTCACAAAGAACTTTTTCCCACAACACCCCAGCAAGTTGGCAATACATGCATTATTATCCTCTTAGTCTGGATGAGGAAACTGATGGTCATAATTCATCCAGAGGGGAAAGAATCTTTTTTCCATTATTAATTTTACAAAGTCATCTAGTTCTGCCCAAATTAGAAATATTAAACAATTCAAATGTATAGCAACTTTTCTACTTTTCTTCCAACTACCACTAGTACAATATGATATTAAAACATCAATTTAAAACCTGTTTAAACAACAATATATACAATTCAGTCTTAAGGCAAGTGTGATAAAAAGATGAATCTATATTCTTATCTTATTTTGCACAAATATTTTATCTTAACTGAATACCAAGTTCCCAGTATGTAACTAACATAGCTGCACTACCCCACACAGAAGAAAGATAACTTGACAATGAGTCAAGAATCCTGAATGATAATTCTGGTTCTGCCATATCTCAGTCAATTCTTTTCTCTCTCTGGGCCTTAGTTTCCTCAACTGTAAAATGAAAATATTGAACTAGTTGATATGTAAGACTCCTTCCAGTTCTAAGATCCTATGGTGCAGCTAATGTGACCTGTCTTGAATGGGCTTATAGCGTAAAAGCTGACAAAATAAAGGCTGTGTGTGTGTGTGTGTGTGTGTGTGTGTGTGTGTGTAGGTATATGTTGCTTGCTTAATGCTATTGTTGAAAGAAAAATTCTTTAGGTTTTCTCCTTGATTAATGAGGCAAAACTCAGAAAAAAATATTTAAAATGAGTTTATTAAGAGTATTAAGAGTAACAACATGTTGACAAACTGATCAGCAGAGCTCAGCAAGGGATTCAAGACAGAGTCTGCTTTTATAGATAACTTTCATAATGAGATAAAGACAATTCAGATCCATCCAGGTCAGCAAAAGGGAATGGGTCATTGCATCTCAGTTCCTCCCCCATTGCCTGGATATGATGTTTAACGTGTACAAACAGATGGGGGCAGACCTGCTACGTGATGAATAATAGGTAATACAAAAGCTACAGACCAGATTGTGCCTCCCCCAACAGTGATCAACAAGCATGGCTGGGAACAATGGGTCACCCAATCAGAATTTAAGACTCTAAAATGTGCTGTTCTTTTTCTCCTCCTACTCATTTCAGGAAAGGAAAGAGGAATAAAAGGAGGGAGAAAAAAGAAGAAAAAGAGGAAAGCCTAGTAAGGAGAAAGAGAAGAAAGACCAAGAAAGGAGAGGGGATGTTGCATGAGTCAGTAAGAACAAAGGTTAAGAGAAAGAAAAATTGAATAATAGGAGAAGGGAACTGCAGTAGCTACAGCTGAATGTAAGCTCCTTGAGGGCAAGAATTGGCTCATTTTTGCCTTTGTGTCCCCAGCATCTGACACATAGAAGGCCCAAATAAACAATTGTTGAATCTAATTGAATATTATGTATAAGTATGTTAATCATTGGGATGGGAAAGGATTTTCCACTAATGTGTACAAAATAAGACAATTAATGCAATAAAAGGTGTCACTTTCTATGGTAAACTCAAGTACTTAACATGTAACTTGTACATTGACTATGTACTGTAATGCAACCAATATAAAAATGCCATGAAGTAAGAAGCCAAGACTAATGACTGCAAAAGCCATGCCTAAATCAAGTAACTCATGTATAGCATGAAAGGCAATATACTTCCAGTAACTAAAAACATGCCAATAGCTTTTTCTCTTAAACTTAAAAATGAATGCATAATAAAGAGTAATTCTTTTCTTTATAGCCACAAATCTTTTTGCATAGTTTAAATGTGCCTTATTTTAAGCAAAGTTTTGTTAACACTAGAGCTGTCTTTACAGGGTACATGCAGGCATGCTATTTTAATACATAATTACATTGGGGAAACTAGATTATAATTCAAACTCTATAAATCAACCACCAATTTGGTAATTTAGACACCTCCACTGTTACAAAAATTATTTGTAATAGGATTCTTAAGTTTTGAAAACAATTTCTAGAATAAGAAGTTAAAAACAGGGTAGATGTAGAGGAGAATCTAGGTATGAGAACTCTCTTGTAGAGAAAATAATTTTCATCCTAGATTAGAGGATCCAGGTTGGTCAGTAAACTGCTGCAGAGCTGGCTTTTCCATTTCTCTTTTCCCTTTGGTCTTTGGGCTCATGGATAATGCAATAAAAGGTGCCACCTTCTATGGTATACTCAAGTACTTAACATGTAACTTGTACATGGACTATGTCCTGTGATGCAACCATGTTGGGCTCATGTTAATGACTTATAAATACTGAAAGGGGAGAAAGGAAAGGGAAGAAAAGGGAAGGGAAGGGGAGAGGAGGAAAAAGAAAGAGGGAAAAATGAAAGGAGAAGAGAGGAGAGGGGGAGGGAAGGGGAGGAAAGAAAAGAAAAAAGGGAAGAAAAAAGAAAGGCAAGGATTTATAGCTAGAAAAGATCTTAGATACCATCTAGTCCAAAGGTTCTTAATCTTTTCTTATGGCATAAATGCCATTGACAGTCTGGTGAAGCCTATGAATTCCTCAGAATAATGTTTTTAAAATGCATAAATTATAAAAGATTACAAAGGAAACTAATTATATTGAAAAACAGTTATCAAAATATTTTTTCAAGTTCATAGACTACAGATTAAGAACTCCTGATTTAGTATAATACTCTTATTTTATAAAGGCGGGAAAAAGAGACCTAGAGACTTATTCTAAGTCATACAGGGAGTTGGTTACAGAGCTAAGATTTAAACTTAGGCCTTCTGATTTCAAATTCAGTGCTTCCTTATATTCTTTCACAGTCTACTGTGTGGAGGGGTGAGGAGGAAAGGAGCAATGACTTCAATCCTAGGTGCCTCAGCAAATGGTGGTCCCATTAAGAAAAACAGAGAAATTAATCTTACATCACCTTCGTACAGGCAAGCAATTCTATCTAGCTAGAAATTGGAAACAGAAGTCTGGATCTCAGGGAAGATAAAATCTTTAGGAATCATCCACAAAGAGTTAATAATTGAGAGCTAATGAGATTGCCAAGGGACAGAAGAAAACTCAGGAAGAGCAGGCAGAGAGGTCAAAGAAAACCACGAAAGTGCAGTGCCATGAAAGGGACAGGTTCGAATGTGACCTCAGACACTTACTACTGTGTGACCTTGGACAAGTGATTTACTCCTATTTGCCTTAACTTCCTCATCTGTAAAATGAGCTGGAGAAGGAAATGGCAAACCACTCCAGTCTCTCTGCCAAGAAAACCCCAAATGGGGTCACAAACAGTCGGACACCACTTAAACAAATGCACAGCAACGAGAGGGAACTCCCAGTGAGGCGCTTCCTCTCCTGAGAGAGGTTGGCACCTTCTCTGGAATGTACCGACTATACAGAGTTGCCTAGAGGCCTGAGAGATTAAATGATTTGACAGAGAGGTCACACAGCTACTATGTGTGGCAGAATGTGCACTTAGTTCTACCTGACCTTAAGGTCAGGAAGCTATCCACCCAGATACAAGTAATTTTAAAAACATTCTTCATTTCCATATTATGGCCAATTAAGGCCATAATAATTAAGAGACGAAAAAGAGAAAACCCAGTTGCATACTCCTGCTTCTGTGTGCACACATGCTTCTATTGTGTGTAATATTAGAAATAAATTTCTTTTTGTTCACTGCATTTATTGATAAATTTCAGTTGTCTAATCTTTCTTAAGTTTTAAAACTGCCCTTTCCTTCATTTCTTATTTTGGGGAACTTAAGCCCATCTCAAGATTGAATGATGATTTTATACTAACTTGCCCATTCTCTCCTTTGGCTCCTAGACTCAATTAACATGTTGATCTCAGAATTGGTAAAGGCACATGATAACAACATTACTGATCACAGGAAAGGGAAAAAAAACGTCTGGGGAAAAATAACCAACGGCAAAGCACCATCATTAGTTTTTAAATACCAAGTAATTGGAAGGAAAAATGCAGAATTGTAAATGTAAAGAAACATGTAAAGCTGGAGCCCGTTTTGATAATTTAGTAACAGGTCTATGTGACCAAATCCATAAAAAAATTCCTGATGATTTGTTAGGTCTATAACCTTTTCTGTGAGTCAACTAGAGAAATGCCAAGCAACCAATAATCTCTCCCAATAACAGAGTGTCTAACATTGATTACATTGAGAACCCAAAACTGTGAAGTTAATTAACCAAGGCTTTGAGAATGAATATCAATAATGAAGGGCAGTTAAAAAGGCAAAAAGTCTTCAAAGGTTCTTCCAGGACTTACCTCCCAATATAAAACAGTAGAAAATGGTATTCAATTCAAGATTTATTAATCATTTTCTCTATGGAATATGTGCTAGTGTAGCCTAAGAGTAGGATTGAATCAACCAAACCCTACCTCCATCGTCAGGTAAGAGCATCTCCACTGAATTCATCAGACTCTCAACTAAGTGCAAAAAGTATTTGATCAGTTTGGAAGTAGTCGAAAGCCATCATATGACATTAAATGACAATACATAGGAAGTATATTGGAATTGCCTAAAGAGTCTAAATCATGCCCTGTGGAGCTCGGATAAAATAGCAAGTAGGATGGAAAGTAATTGCAGCCAAGTCCCTGTGAGAGAATTGTGGAAGGATAGAAGAATCTTTTGTCTCTTCCTCCTAACCCCCTCCTCACTTTTGACAAGAGTGTGACTTGGTGATTTGAAATATCAGAGGTTTTGAACTTCTCATCAACAGCCTAGAGGCGTCCTTGGAAAAGTAATGGCTAGAGGTGGGGTCTACATCAAGAGACAAAGGCAAATTGGAGTAAAGGAAGGCAGGTCCAGCATTCTACAAGGAACCTAGAAAAAAGCTATACCATGTTTAAGGGAGACCTTATGAGTGCTTGACAAAAGAGAAAAATGATTTCCAGCAACCGGGAACTATGAACTAATCCTCTGCTACATATGCTCTTTAAACTTGAGCCTTCTTTTCCCTGGACTTTGTATGTACTAGTGGAAGAGTTGGGCCTCCAACTTTGAGGGGATGTTCGTACCAAACCATTATACCATTTGTTGTACCAAGCTGCTACAACATTAGTAAATAAACATTTTTTTTTAGTCAATCAGGGTTAAGTGACCTGCCCAGGTTACACACCGAGTAAGTGTCTGAGGCTGGATTTGAACTCAGATCCTCCTGACTCTAGGGCTGATGCTCTATTTACTGTTCCACCTAGTGCTCCATAAGCAAACATTTCTAAAAGCTCATTAAGTCTGGCTGGCAAATGATCAACTGATAATTAATGGAGAAAGTATATTAGTGAGGGCTTGTGAACTAAAGTGTTAGAAAACTACCCCCAAACTCTCAAATTTTCCCCTAGAAACCTAAAGGGAAGAGTAATCAGTCTCCCTTTGTGGACTCAGTCTGCCAGTACAAAAGAAAGCTTAGGATACCCCTGTGCTATACTGTACATAAAGATACAAAGGAAAACATCAAATTAGTCTCTGCCCTCAAGAAATTTACATTCTACTTTACAACAATTTTCCTGAAACATACTGATTCTTTATCTAGAGAGACCTGTTTTAATTCTACTAATAGTAGGGAAAGCCTGACACGTGGAGAGCACTCATTAATTAACAAAGCCTAGGACCAAATCTACATCACAAAAGTTTTCCTCTGAAGGCAGCGGTGAACTCTGGATTACTATTATAATCCAAGGAAGATGAAGTGGAAAAGGTCCCTTCCATAGTTTCTATTTTTATAAATAAGTTTGATTGCTATTTTCTTTTTCTTGCATCCTTCCTGCTCCCACTTTCTGAGAGCCATCTTTGGGACAAAAAGTATTTTTTGGAGAGAAAAAAAGTTACCCCATATTGATTTTTACACTTATTTTCTTTACAATATACCCTGGATGCCTAGAAGTTGCACATTAGTAAAATAGATGTCTAAATTTAAATGCAAATTTATGGGCATTGAAAAAATTGAAGAACAAGCAAAGGACTTTAATTTTAAATGTGGAAACGCCCCTACAGAATTACAAAATGCCCATTAAAGTGAACTAGTTTGTGGAATATGAATATGGAATACTCTGACTTTGTCATTAGATACTAGGTGTCCATGGGCAATTCACTCTACCTCTCGGGGTTTATTTTCTCATCTAAAATGAGGACTAGGTGTTTTCTAAGTTTCCTTCTAATTCCAAGTCAATGTGATATATAATGGTTCCCTTTGGTATAATAAAATCACTATAGCTTCTCCAGGACGATGGCCACCAAGGTCAGCCTCGGCTTCAACATTGCCTTAAATAGCTCCATTCTTAATGAGTTACTCTGGGGAGTAAGCAGAAACAATTACTTCTCTGAGGCTGGTCAGCAGCTCTTGCTTGTGCCCCTGTGCCCTTTCTTTAAATGAGCTCCTTTTTCCCTGGGTAATCCCATCAATCCTGTCTCTTGGGCTGGCCTGCTTCAGGGGACATTGCCCTTTTCACTGTGCTCACTAGGGAAAAATGGAGGGTACACTTTCTCTCAACCTTGCTGCCACTGCTAGCAGGATTCTCATCCCTTCTTCTGCTACCCAATGAGACCTTGTCCTTTTGCTCTGCCTGGAGTGCCCTTGTCCTCTCTCACACACCATGGTAAAGCTATTCATCATAGAAAGTACTTCTATTCATTGCTGCATTAGACATGGGACCTCAAGCTTCCTGCTTGCTGTAGCTTCTGCCCTTTTGCCACTACCCATAGGGACTTCTCTCCCAGTTCTTGGTACCTACGGGGAGGAGATCATCTCCAGTTGTCCTGACCTATATCTGGCCCAGATGACTCCCGGAGGAGAAAGTGAGGCTGGTGACTCTGCACAGCCCTGCCTCATTTAAATCTCATTCACTTGTGAGTCATGGCATCACCTACCTTCCTGAAGTCATGATCCTCTTTGAGAATGAAGGACAAATAACAACAACAACAACAATAAATAATGAACATTTTTGTAATTCTCCACAACTACAGCAGTATGGCACTGAGCACACAGTGGGCATTCCTTAAGAATGTTAGTCAAAGGCTATGCCAGCTATTTGTATTTCCGCCCTCTGGTGGTAAGGAATTATTATTACACTTAGTTTCCACTAAGCTGAATTTTTTTCTGCGTTCCTTGGCATTTACCAGAGTACCTCAGAGTATGGATTAGCATCTATGCAACATATTATCTAGTCATCTGGACAGAGTATATGTCTGGAAATTGTAATTTTCAAGTTCATCATGAGGAGTGTTCTTTTTTTTTTCTGTCCAAGAAGTTTGATTCACAGGCATAAATTCTCCAAGATGGAGTTGACTGACAATAAGCATATGTACAAATCAGTCTCACTATTCAAACAGCCTAAAGCAAACTGTTGACCATGGTGCCTTCCTAGAGATTATGGATTATCCATCCCAATGTCACTGAACTGAATCGAAGTAATCTGTGGTGTGTATGATCTTGTATGTATCTATTACACGTTGCCCTCAGAGAAGTAATTTGTTAGTTCCACATGCCTGGTAGTTGTACATTAGTGAAACATAGGTCAAAATTTGCATATGCAAATTTATGGAAATTGAAAAAAATTGAAGGATAAGCAAAAGACTTTAATTTTAAATTTGGAAAAGGCCCTATGGATTTGCAAAATGCCCATTAAAGTAAACTAGAATGTTTGTGGAATATGAAGAGTTAGATGCCTAATTATTTATTTTCCAGGTTTTCATTCTGATTTTTTGCTATTCTAGAATATAAAGGGAATTGCAGTTGGTAGGTATATTGTAAAAAAAATGTAAAAATCAAGATGGGGTAACAACATTTTCACAATATTCAATGAGATGTGTTTCATTGAAGAGAAAGGCAACAAGGGAAGGTCCAGTGTGAATGATAGGAAGGGTGAAGTAAAGACTATTTAAAAAGAACCATTTGATTAAATTCACTTACATGGAATAACTAAAAATAGGATGATCAAACATAGCCACTGGTATTAAGGGGCCTACTTAATAAATATATGAATGCTTTGTAATTAGCACATTAGTTGTTTTTATATCAATAGGAAGCCTATGTCCAGATTAGATTTCACATCTCCAAAAAAAATCATGCTGACCCTCCTAAATTACCAAATAACTGGAATTCATATCCATCACATTTTATTGCATATGCTTTCTTCTTGCATAGCTCTATACCAAGCCTACATAAACTATCGATCTCCAAAGGTAAAAAATATTAATCTGGTGAATTTGCTTGACTCTTGATTCTCAAATATGTTCCAGTTACCCTACCTCTAACTAGTAACTGAAGGAATTTTTAAACCACTGGTTGTTTTTAATATATATATATTTTTTTTCATTATACACATAAAATATATTCAAATAAGATTCATATATATAAAATAAAATGTTATAAGTGTAAATATGTATGTTTATTTACATACAAAATGATATTTTTATCACATAACTATATTATGGACATATAATTCAGTTTGTGCAAATTAAGTCTGTCAGAGCTATATAGATTTAATGTGTATTAAAACCACCAGCCTCTCAATATGGATGAAGTGAGTAGTGCTTTATTCCTTTGGAACTCAAAAATCATGTGGCCAGAACTCAATGAGATACCAGAGACAGTGATTTTTACCTAGTCCTTTTAAATTTACATATAAGCCTTGAATTTCAAACTAAAGAGGTTGAATTTACTTTGACAGGTCATAGGGAGCCATTGAAGGTTCAAGCAGGGGAGTTAATAGAACTGTTAATAACAGTTAATAGAACTGTGTACTAGGGAATTTAATCAGCTGAATAGGGAAGAAAATGGATGCAAGTAAAGCAGTGAAGAGGAGGATTAATGTGGATTGACCCAGTTCAACTCCTTGGGGGATGAGGTAGGAGAGATGTTGCTATGTAATCAGATATTTGTTATCTTAGTTATTACAGCAACATATAGAAAAGCAATGTGGTACAATGGATAAAGAGCCAGCCTCAAAGCTAGGAAGTCCTAGGTTCAAGACTCGTCTGACTCTGTGACTCTGGGCAAGTCATTTACTTCTCAGGGCTCTAGGCAATTATCTGAAGTCTGTAAGTTCCAGAGACTGTGCCAACCTTCATGATAGAGGGAGCGACCTCACTTGGGAATTCTCGATGCTAATGACATACTGAGTACAATCTATTCTTATAACAATATATAGCCTTCAGGATCTGTCTGCAGGGGGAGAGGCCAAATATAGACTAATAACATCACCAAGGTGAGACAATAATTAGTCCCCTTTCTCAGAAGAAAAAAAGGTACCAAATTTTCATTGACAGTTAGTCAGTTCAATTTGGACAATGAATGGGGAGTTAGACCAGGACTAAAAGGTGGTAAAGTTCAGAATGAGGGAGTAAGTTAGTCTAGGATAAACCCTGGCATGTATGGAAGAATATTGGGAGCCAGGTCCAGGTTCTAGAGCCTGAGAAAGCCAGGCGAAGGGGTGAAGACCCAGTATAAAGTATTAGTTGGCCAAGCCACAGTTTGTCTGTCATGAAAGTAAAGGGGTATTATGAGGCACAGTTCTAGAGTGAGTTTCCCCAATCTTATTTCTAGAGTTATGATGTATTGCTTCTAGGGGTTTGCTGGAGCTATCTTGAATCAGCTCAATAGAATTGATCATTAAATTTTCAGTGTGAGTATTTATACCTCAGAAATTGGCAGATAAAGCAGATCAGGGCTTGATTTATTGTTTTATTGGTTGTTTAGACCTAACAAAGTGATGAAGAAAATGTTAATAATGCAGATCAAATTTAAAAGTGTATTCTGTGTACATTTTCCCTCATAGAGCTGGTTAAATGTTTAACAGGATACCCCTGATTGCACCATAGAAGGCTATTGAATTACATTATAAGGCTTCCTACCTAGAGACTTATTAACCTCACACTAAAATTGCTAATAACCTTTCAGCTAGGTGGCAGCTAGAGTAGCAAAAAGTTTTAGAGTAGTTGAAGCACTGGGCAGCACTACTTGATCAAAGGGTTAAGTTTCCATTCATTAAATGGCAAGATTGTTTGGATCCCAGCTGGCCAAACCCATAAGCATATGATGATCTGATGATCTGGCATAAAGTTAGGAACATAGAGGGTTTGCTTTCATACAATGAGCTCTAGGTGCTTTTGAGCATCCATACCTTACAGCTAGAGGGTTCACCTTCAGGAAGCACTGAAATGAAAATTAAGAGTAAGGACTATAGCTAGGCATTATAGAATTTCCTTGATGATAGATTGACACTGGAGATAAACATACGTGCACACACACATACACACACATACACACATATACATATATAATACACATATATGTGTGTATATATATATATATATATATATATATATAGTATGTGTGTGTCTGTGTAATGTTTAAAAGTAAATCACAGTGTAATAAAATAAAAACAGGCATATTTTAGTCTCTTCCTTTCTCCAAGGACCATCAACCTGAAGAATCTCCAAGATTCTCTGTCATCCTTCTTTTACAAGTATCCCTTTTAAAATTTTCTGCAATCATGTTCCAACCTCCCTTTGCAACCATGTTATGCACAGACTCTTTAGCAAAACCAAACTGGATTTCTTTCTATTCCTCCAAGAATTCCTCTATTCCATCTCCCATCTCCACTGCCCAAGAAGTTGCTTTGAGAAGTAATTCCTTCCCAATTTTGTATCTTAGAATTCATGGTTTCCTTCAAAGCAGAACTCAAGTGACTCCTCCCCTGTGGGGTGGGACCTTTCCTGATCCTCACAGCTACAAGTATCCATCTCCCCAAAAGATCTTGTATTTTAGGGGGTATAGTTTATATATACCAATTAAGTATCTAAGTTGTATTGCCTTTGAAGTTGTGCTACTCCACTATGATAAGGCCCATCTAGTCTCCAGCCATCTCTTATTCCAAACGTCAAATGAGGACACCAATGAAATGTTAAAGGTTTGCTGTCTAATTACCAGTCATAGAAACTTTGTCTCCTTCTGCTTATGTGTGTAGGATGTAAGTAGCACCTACGTGTATAACACAGAACCATGACTCTGGGCTCTTTTCTGAGACTGCTGCCTTCCTGCCCTCACAGTTCAGCTACATTGCCTTCCATGCTGAACTAACAATAGTTCCTTAAGAAATATTTCCTGAACTGAACTAAGCATCATTTAAGGATAGGATTCATGTATAAATCAAGACAGACTAGGAATAGGAGAGTAAATTCTGGGTTGCAGGCAAGAAAGAATATGATGGGATAAATAAATACTATAAACTCTCAACTCAGTCATTATTTTAACAAGTAAAATAGATTACCTAGGCAAAATCTATAGATAATCCAAAAACATTCTATGCTGAAACCAGCATGGTGCTTCACACATAGTGGATATTCAACAAATATTTGTTGATTAATATTTTTCACCTCCTTTACTGAATCTTCCCACCACATCTGTTGCTAAGCAGCAAAATTAGACTAGTTGGAGTTTCAGTTGCTTGCTCATCACTGCTAATAAGTACTAAAATGTCCAAAAATTGCACAGAAAGAGATGGATTACATAATCTCTAAAGTGGATTGTTGTCTCTTTGAATTATTTTAAATATTGAATACCCAAGGAAGGGGTAGGGAACCAGTGACCTTGAGGCCACATATGGCTCTCTAGGTCCTCAAGTGCAGCCCTTTGACTGAATCCAAACTTCTTTTAGGGATTTGTTCTAGGAAGTTTGTATTCAGAGGGCCATACTTGAGGATATAGAGGGTCATATGTGGCCTTGAGGTCAGAGGTTCCCCAATCCTGAAGGGATTAGAGAACCACAGTGTTAAAAAAAATCTCTCTGAAATAATCTAATAACCTCTATCTCTAGGTAGAATTTAGTTGTTTCAGACGGGTGCATCTCTTGTTGTTCAGTAGTATTCAACTCTTCATGATCCCATTTGGTATTTTCTTGGCAGAGATACTGAAGGGGTTTGTCATTTCCTTCTCCAGCTCATTTTACAGATGAGGAAACTGAGGCAAATAGGATTAAGTGACTCGCTCAGGAGTCACACAGCTAGGAAGTGTCTGAGGCTAGATTTGAACTCATGAAAAATATTCTTCCTGTCTCTAGGCCCAGCACTATATCCACTGTACCACCTAGCTGGTGCAAGTCCATCACACCCTAAATTTCTCTGATAAACAAGACACCACAACAATCTTAGGTCAGTGGGTGCCTTAGACTTGCTAAATGAATCTGAAGGTAATATTATATTTGTATATGCAAAGCAGAGATTCCTAGGTGCCAACGGGGAGTAAAATCAAAAGTTTTTGCTGTACTTATTCAATTTAAGATTCAAAGTCTAGATTTGTTTTTGCTTTATATAACATATAGGAAAGATCTGTGCAGTCTGGAAAGAAAATAGAAATATTATCAGATTATATAGAAACTTTTCCTTCAAATTAAACCAGGAGTACAATGAATGTTGTGATTATAATTTGTGAATATTAGCATTCATCATTTAGATATGTGATGCTGAAAAATTTTTTGATACTGCAAAATGACTATGAAGTCTATCTACTCATTTATCTATCTTGTAACCACAACCAAAGAGATGGGGAGCCTCTAAGCGACATTTTGGAGAAAGACCTTTTCTTTCTGTAGAATTGTCCAGACATGTGACTGAAACTCATAGAAGAATCTCTCTCTCTCTCTCTCTCTCTCTCTCTCTCTCTCTCTCTCTCTCTCTCTCTCTCTCTCTCTTCTCTCTCTCTCTCTCTCTCTCTCTCTCTCTCTCTCTTCTCTCTCTCTTTCTCTCTCTCTCTCTCTCTCTTCTCTCTCTCTCTCTCTCTCTCTCTTTCTCTCCTCTCTCTCTCTCTCTCTCTCTCTCTCTCTCTCTCTCTCTCTCTCTCTCTCTCTCTCTCTCTCTCTCAGCAGGAGTGGGGATAGCTACTCTCTTCTATAGAGGAATTGAGCAATTTTGACTAGGACTTCTGTGCTTACAGTTTTAAATGAAATTAAAGACATGGATAGCCACATTTTCAAGTTCTTCATTTGCCCAGTATTTACCAAAAGAAAAAGGCACATTTCTTCATCACAATTCTCTGCATGACATTCGCTCCCACTGATGTCAACAGAAGAAGGGATCAGACTCCCCATTGTTTGCAAGGTTCTCCTTTAAGCCTGAAAATGAAATGTGAAATATACCCTCTCCCCATTCCCCTCATTCTTCACTTTGCAAATATTTCATTTTTAGAGTTCTTAGCATGAGAGATACAAAAACAGCTGCCCTTGCTTTCTTCTGCACATTGATAGCACAGATGATATCCACTGGGCCTTGGTAACCAAGCAATGCTCCTCATTCATTGTTTTCTTTTTATTATCAGAGCCCAGGGCTTGCTTCCTCTGTATTACACAGCACACCAGAGACTTCATTAAAGATTTCCAACAGACTTGGAATCTGTGTGTGCATGTGTGTCCTAGAGGCTGGGGCATTCTACTACCTCACAAAACCAAGTTCTCAGGAGAGATTTGAAAAACAAAAGAATTAAGATGTGGATTTACTTACTATATTTGATCATAGAACAGAATAAGAAAAGATTACAATTTTCATTGCATTCAAAGACAATCTTTCCTGCTACAAAACTGTTTTGTGGGAGTGGGATGAAGGAGGCAAGGAAGGGTGTGTGTGTGTGTGTGTGTGTGTGTGTGTGTGTGTGTGTGTGTGTGTGTGTGTGTGAGAGAGAGAGAGAGAGAGAGAGAGAGAGATCTCGAACACTTCAGCAACTATAGCTTCGAAGAAATAAAGGAATCACTGAAGAATAGAACAAAACAAGGAAAGGTAGCAAGGGGGAGAAAACAGAGAACAAGGCTTTCCATCTATGGAAAATGGTTTCAAGTTAGATGAAACTGACTGTGTCTCTTAACTAGATTTTCATTTTTATTTGTGGAGAGAGGAAAAGAATGCTAACGTGGATCTAAGTGAGAAGAGCTTTAGGAAGAATAGACCCCAAGCATGGCTGGCCCTGAATAAAATTATAAAGTGGGGAAAATTTATGTTCAACAGCAACTCCTGCATATCTCTCTCCTTTGCCATATAGATTCTTTCTTATTCCACATGGTGACTTCTCCTACTGTGAAAAAGCCATAGAAGAATAGGATATAAGAATTGGAAGCACAGACATATGTGCTTACGTGTGTGTGTGCGTGCATGTGCATATATGTGAGTATATATTTATATGTGAGTATATATTTATATGTGAGTATATATTTATATTATATACATAATATATAATACTTATATATACATAAACGGTTCCATTTTATCATATTTCTATCTTTTCAAAATATATGTTTTATTTCATTAAAAATTTCCCAATTACATTTTTAAAAATTTGTTAACATTCATTTTAAAAAATTTTAAGTACCAAATTCTCTCCCTCTATCTTACTCCTCCTTATCTTGAGAAGGCAAGCAATATATCATTAATATATATGGTTGTGCAAAATGTATTTCCATATTAGCCATGTTGAAAAAGAAAACATACACACACACAAAATAAAGTAAAAAATGCTGCGTAGACATTTATAAAGCATGATGAGAAGTGCTGACACACTGGGATATATACATCCAGTCCATGCTCTGTTGAATACTTATAGCTAGAAGGTACTGAAGGGATCATATTGTCTAGCCCTCTCATTTTTTTGTTTTCATTTTATTTTATAAAATATATTTTATTGATGCCTTTTTTCTTTGAATCAATCATTTCCCACCCTTGCTTAAGACTGAGTTCTCTTCTGAGGAAAAAAAAACAACTGAACTCTCCTTGCAATAAAGAAAAAGAATTATGTAACAATGTCCCCAATGGACCCTGTCTGCCACTGTATACATTAGTCTGTCCTAGTAGACCCTTACCTCTCTGCCATGAGGAAGGAGGCATGCTTCAGTATCTCTTGGACCTTAGTTTTTCAATTACTCAGAATTCAACTTCTTTTTATGATCTTGCCATTCATTTGGCTATAGTTTTTGTATGTATTCCTTTATTGGTTCTGCTCATTTCACTCTGTACTAGTTCATGTATATCTTTTCATAATTCTTTGAATTCCTCATATTCATTGTTTCTTACTGAACAATAATATTTCATTATATTCATATACCATAGTTGGGTTTTTTTTTCAGCCATTCTCCAGTTGATGATCACATATGTTGTTTCTAGTTCTTTGCTACCACCAAGTGCTAAATATTTTGGTTTATATTAGACCTTTTCTGTATTTGATTTTCTTGGTGTATATTCCTAATAATGTAATAGGTTATTCCAGGGGTATATGCCTAGTCCCACCAACACTGTTCTCATCTCTTTTCCACTGGAATCAGAAGACTTGGATTCAACTTTTACCCCTGACACTTATCACTTGTATGACCTTAGGCAAGTCACTTAACCCCCATGAGTCACAAGCTCCTCCTGTATAAAATGAAGGAACTGGGCTACATAGTTCCTGCGGTCCCTTCCAGTTCTAGATCTATGACCTTGGTATGGGGTAAAACTACAGAATTGTTTTAATTTGCATTGACTCTATTACTAGTAACTTGGAGTTTATTTCTCTCCCCCCCTTTTAAAAGACAAGGAAACTGATGCCAGAGAGACCCACTGTTTTCATAATCTCTCCACTTTCCTGCTTAAAAACCTCTGAGCTGTCATATTAGAAATATCTGATAATTTATAAAATTATGTGAATTATCAGAAATAATCTGATAATTCAAAATACAAAGGAATAAGTGCCTGATGGAAAGAAAGCTGAGAAATAGAAAGACTGTGACTCATTTAGGATTACAAAGTTAATTAATGATAGGGTCAAGACTAGAACTAAGGCCTCCTAATTCTCATTTGAGTATGATTTTTATTTTTCATTATACTGGATTGAATTTCTTTTTTTTTCCTTTTGGAGGGCATTTGGTGTTAAGTAACTTGCCCAAGGTCACACAGCTAGGTTTTGTTTGTGTGTACATTAAGTGTCTGAGGCCGGATTCGAACTCAGGTCCTTCTGACTCCAGGGCCAACTCTCTATTCACTGCGCCACCTAGCCGCCCCTGGATTGAATTTCAATGATAAGAACCCCAGAGAAATAACAAGATTTAAAATTTTTTGTTATACTATTCTTTGATATCAACTCAACTTAATCTTCCCCAATGGAATCAATCAAGGGGAAAAGATAAAATAAGATGGTTTCATTCTTCAAGGCAGTGTTATGAAAAAACCAATGTCTTCTCTCCTACTTTTTGGCTCTATAGTAATTCTAGGCCCAACTGCAAGATTTAATCATGACTGTGTTTGTGATAATAAAACAATTCCTTTGTTTGTTCTGTTTCTGTCCCCAGTACCTACTATTAATCTCCAATAAGAAAGAAGGCTATAGTTTGTCCTTTGTTTTCAAAGAGGACCAATGACATCATGGGGGGAGGTCTTGACTAGCCAGTAAATTGGATTTAAATGAGGTAGAGTTGCACAAAGTCATCAGCCTTACTCTCTCTCTTCCAAAGTCATCAAAGTCCAATGGCAAAATACAAAGGTCAAGACAATTGGCAATGGCCTGGATTGCAGTGATGACCTGATGCCTGACCAAGCACTAAGTGATCCATATCACCTGCTTCAACTGCTTCATGGTCTTTTGAATAAGTGGTTCTTATTCACCCATCCAACCAGAGGAAGTGTTCACACACTTGGAGTAGATACTGCCTCCCTCCCCAACTCATTGACAGGTTTGAGGCCCATCAGTTACCCTCAGCTTAGTTTAGCTCATCTGCCATGACGGTTTACCAAGTGTGGCTGCTGCATATGCTAACAGCTTCTTGGAACCACAGGTGAGAGCTGGGTGATGGGTAGATACCAAAGGTGGATGAGCAGCCCTGAGAAGGGCTCAGCAGCCCCCACACCAGAGGTGCTAGTCCTCCCTGAACATCCCATACACCAGGGAAGAGAGTATGGAATAATTCAGTGCAGAGCTGGGTCGCAAGTCTCAGAATATCCGAAGGATGAAATGACAAGCTTGACAACTTATTCTCTGAGAAACATTCAGAAATGAAAACATGTTCCTAAGACTGAATGAATTTAGGGGAGGACACTCATACAACAATGAAACATTCTATGAGACACATAGCAGAATACTTGGATTCATATTGGAGAAGGGACAAAATGGAAGTTACTACCTTACTCTTAGTTTGACGCCAGAAAAGCCAATTAGTTTGATGTTATTCAGTCTGATTCTGGGAAGGTAAATTAGTCTGATGTTATCTCTGAGATGTAAACTCTTCCTGCCATTGCCTATAATGGACTATATAAAGATGTTTTTCTTTCTCCTCAGATCCATCAAGAATGATGAAACTTAATTAGAACAGCTCCCATAGAAAGGAATTACTCTGATGGAAATTTTCAGTGTAGGAGGGTAAGGGAAAAAACAAACTTATTACTCAAAAAATTGTCAGTAAGCTCTATTCAATTCCCCAACCCCTTTCAAAATTCACACACAGTGCTTCCAAACACTCATAAAAAGGCCAATAGCTATCCTTTCAAGAACCCTCCTTTTTCTGCTGCTGTCATAACATGATCAAAGAAGTATAGATTTAGGGCAGGAAGGGATTTTTGATGCCAATCAGTCAATAAGCATTACTTAAGCACTATGTGGCAGTTACTGTGCTAAGAAAACAAAGAAAGTAAAAAAAAAAAACACAGTCCCTGCTCTTAAAGATCTCATTGACGGTTTCTAATGTGGGGAACAACATGCACATAACTGTGTAAATGCACGTGTGAATGGAAAGTAATCTCAGAGAGGAAGTCACCAGCAACTATCCTGACTAGGAATAGCTTCCTACAGAAGGTAGGACTTGAATTGAGTCCCTAAGGAAGCCAGAAGGCAGAGGTGAGAAGAGAGAGCTTTTCAGGTATGTGAGATAGCCAGTGCACAGGCAGAGTGAGGATAGGGAGTGGTGCTGTGTGTAAGGAAGGGCAAAGAGGCCATGGTAGCTCAAGCATAGAGGACATGGAGGGGAGGAGGACACAAGACTAGAAGGTAAAAAGTCAGGTTGAGAAGGGCTTTCCATGCCTAACAGAGGACTTTGTATTTGATCCTGGAGGAAATCTAGAGCTTCTGGAGTTGACTGGGTAGGGAGGCAACGTAGTCATGTCTCAGCTGCAGGAAAATCATTTTGGCAGCTAAGCAGAGGATGGGTTGGGATGAGGACAGACTGGAAGCAGGGAGAACAGCCAGAAGCTATTGCAGTAGTCCAAGGGTGATGAGAGCTTGCCCCACAGTGGTGGCTGTGAAAGTGGGGAGAAGACAATGCATATGAGAAGTGTTATGAAGTTAGAAATGGCAAGAATTGATGACAGATTGGATATGTGGGGTAAACATGACCAAAGGCAGCTAGGTGACACAGTGGATTGAGTGTCAGGCCTGGAGTCAGGAAGACCTGAGTTCAAACCCAGCCTCAGACACTCACTAGCTGTGTGACCCTGGGCAAGTCACTTCTCCTTGTTTGCCTCAGTTTCCTCATCTGTAAAATGAAAAGAATAAAGAAATGGCAAACCACTCCAGTATCTGTGCCAAGAAAACCCCAAATGGGGTTAAAGAGTTGGACACAGCTAAGATGACTGAACAGCAGTGTGGCTGAGGAGTCAAGGGTGAAGTTAAGATTGTGAGTATGGGTAACTGAGACCACTTCCTTTTACAAAACAGGTTCAGAGATGGTCATTGACTTGCTCAGTCAATAGGTAGCGTCTGAGGGAAGTTTCAAGCCCAAGTCTTCCCAGTCTACCATGCTTCTGAGGAAAGAGATGGGCCCTGATGGGAAAGGGGTGGTTGGCGGGTGTTATCTTTCGGAGGCAGTAATGCTTCTTATCAAGTTTAAGCTACAGTACCATTTTGATTTTGTATAGCCTTGAAGAGCCTGTGGGATCTGTTTTCATTCTGTTCCACCAATATTAGTTAATGGTCTGATTAATATGCTTCAAAAAAGAGCTCATAATGATGTGGAGATTGTTACCCTTGACTAGAGCTAAGTTAAATTAACATAATAAGAAAAATTTTAAAAGGTATTGCTAAGATATTTGGGCTTTGATGACTTTTAAAGGAATAGAAAGGCATTAGAGCTCCTTTCTCTGTCAACGATGCCCCAATCAATAAACATGTATTAAGTGCTTGCTATGTTCCAGGCCCAGTGCTAAGCCCTGAGAATACCAAGAAAAAGCAAAAAGCTATCCCTGCCCCCAAGGAGCTTACACTCTAGTAGGGGAGAAAATATATCTACATTAGAACACACAAAATTAATGCAGAATAGTGGGAAGATTAGGTAGCTAGGTATTGTAGAAGATAAAGTGCTAGGTCTGGAGTGAGGAAGACTCATCCTCCTGACTTCAAACTGGCTGTGTGACCCTGGGCAAGTCACTTAACCCTGTTTGCCTCAGTTTCCTCACCTGTAAAAGGAGCTGAAGAAGGAAATGTCAAACTACTCTACTATCCTTGCCAAGAAAACCCCAAATTGGGTCAGGAAAAGTAGTACATGACTGCAAAACAACTGAACAACAAAAAAGGGAAGATAACCATAGAGTGTCAGGCAACCTGGCAGACCAGGAAAGACCCCCTGGAGGAAGTGGCACCTGAGCTAAAGTTTAAACTGAACTGAGATTCTAAGAATAGACAGAGAGGGAGAACATTTCAGTAATGGGGAACAGTCAAGGGAAAGGCAAGGACCTGTTTCCGGTACCTTAGCTGAAAGATTTTTTCTCCAAGGCAAATGGTTAATCCTAACAATTCTGAATGGCTCTCATTAGTTGGCCATTCACAGATGTGTACTTAAACTTTTGTTAATAATAACAATTACAACAACAATAATAACCAGCATTTCCATATCACTTTGAGGTTTGTGAAACACTTTACACTGTCTCATTTGATCCTCCCAACAACCCTGAGAGCTGGGTGCTATTATCATCACCTTTTTACAGAGAAAGAAATTGAGACAAACAGAGGTTAGGTGACTTGCCCAGGTCACAAAGCCAGTAAGCAAGTGAGGCTGGATGAGAATTCAGATCTGGCGGACTCCAGGTCCAATGCTCTATCCTTCTAGCTACCTATACTTAAATAGATGATTTTCTATATACGAGTCATTATTATATATTGTTTACATAATTATATATTATATATAATTATATACTACATAAATATTTATTATATAAAATAATGACATGAAAATATAGCATAGTGTAATATTACATAATATAGTACAATATAAAATAAAGAATACAATACAATTCAACACAACAGGACATAACATAATATGGTACAATATAACATAATACAACAGAAAATAAATAATATAATATAATACAATATAACATAACAATATAAATTTTTAAAGGATCTATGTAGGTAGCTCCTGCTGAGGAAATTTCTCTATCAATGTGGGTCAGCAGCTCCTCTGCCCCTGTAGCATCAACCATACTGGCACACCCAGGATGGCTGCTAGCACAGGTTCTTAGATCTGCTCTACTAGGAAAGATAGCTGTTTAAGGAGTCAACAATCTTTTTAAATTATATTCACTAGTTCAGAGGAAAAGTCAGCACCATGAACTTCAGAGAAAATACAAACAGAGAAAATACAAGCAGAGAAATAAAGACCAACAGACAGGGCTCTGACAGCGTGAATCAACTATACACTTTACATACATCCCTGGATCAAAAGCCTTTACATCAGAATAGTTGTAGAGCTCTGAACATATGGCCACTCAGAATCTCGACCAGGGAATCACAAGATCCTTCTCATAAGTGAACCCCCAAAGCAAAATACTAATTCAGAGTATCCATACACTTCTCAGAGCCAGAAGGCATCACAACCCTCTTGACTCCATGCCTAAATAGAAATTAGCAAAAGATGTGAAAGCCTTCCTACAAGCAAGCCTCCCCTAAGCAAGTTTCCTTTAATGAGCTCCACCATGAGGCCTATTAATGGGCGGGGAAAATCTTAAATCCCATTAACATTAGAGTCACTTACACTCTTCATTGCCTGGAACACTCAGAGTAAGGGACATGTCTGGAATCATACAGCCTTATGTGTTGCAAGACAAAATTTGTGAGCGGTCTTCCTAACTTCAAGATTTTCTCTACTATACCATGCTTTGGTATTAAAAAAAAAAAAGAAAAAAAAGCTTTGGACAAGGAAAAATACATAATAAATGCTACATATATGTAGCCATATGTACACACATACGTACATAGAAACTCATGATGGTTTCACTTCTGGTATTCATCATAGCATTCACACAATAATATCATCTTATAGCCAAAAGAATTGTACGTTAAATTTCTGATAGATAGCATAGACATGAAACTGTCAGTCAGTCTGCTTTCTGACACATTCCACAAAAGGTTTGTCAAGAGTGCCTAGCCTAAATGAGGCCCTATTACTCCTCTGCTTGGGGTTACTTAGCTCTCAGTCAGCAGCAACACAACCCCTCTTGGGTGTCTTTGGACTATTGGCTCAGCTACTCTGGCCAAATCAGCACAAAGGAGAGATAATGACTTCTTAGCTCCTTCCTGGAAGTGAAATGATAATTCTGGAAATGGTCAGAGAGAAGAAATTGATCTTATTACAGTAAAAGAAAAGGAAGAAAGAAGAAAGGAAGAAAAGTTGTTCTGGTAGATATATTTAAAAGATTACTGGTCTTTGAGTGAGGAGACTTAAACCTGAGTTCCAATTCTGACATTTACAAGCTGTGTGACCCTGAGAAAGTCACTTATATGTGTTTTCAGTTTTCTCATCTATGAGATATATTCAGTCCCATAGAATTGTTATTAGGAAAGTATTTTGTAAATCTTAGAGTGCTACATAAATGTGATTAATTTTTATTGTAAAACTAATGGTGAGGGGCAGCTAGGTGGCGCAGTGAGTAAGAGCGCCGGCCTCGGAGTTGGGATGACCCCAGATCAAATCCGGCCTCAGAAAATGAGCACCCACACATAAATAATGACTAGCCGTGTAACCTTGAGCAAGTTACTTAAACCCAATTGCTTAAAAAAAAAAAAAAAAACTAATGGTGAATGTTCTGTAGCTAGAAAGTAATGAAACAACTGATATTCTCGTCGGTTGGAAAGCTAGCAATGCCAGACAGCAATTCGAAGATGTCTGGTGCAAGTTAACTACATTGAAGGCAACATTCCATAGATACATAAATTCCGCAATGACTGTGAAAATGTTTAGTCTTTTAACTTGAAAGGCATGCCTGAAGTTCTGCCTTTTTAAAAGGCTGAGAAGGGTGGGGGAGGGCAGGGAACAGTCTCCTAGTGCTGGTTACAATACAGTAAGTCAAGGTAACAGGATTTGTGGGTGGTTTTTGCATATTTGAAATTAAACTGTGTAATGTGTCTGGTTTGGCCACCATTCCTACTAAAGTTCCTTTACAATGGGGAAGTTTCAAGGTGATAAGACATGAAAGAAGAGAAAATTCGGTACCAATGAGAGCTGGCCACCACACATATGTACTATATAATCTTTAAAGGCAGATTTCACAGTGTGATCATAGCAGGCAGGTCTGAGGTGCCAGCTCTGCTGAAATGGGAGATTAAGAAAGCAGGAACTAAATGCTTTTGAATATAGCAAGAACTACAACTGATCTCTAATACCCATGCCTTCTGCTGGAAATCTTAAAGTAACAACAACAACAAAAGGCATCAAAAAGTCAGGCTTTGGTAAATTTCTTTTTTAAAAGCCTTAAAGCAGCCCTATTTCACAACTTAAATCTTAAAGATTCCTGTCAAAATTGACCCCAAGAAACCCTTACAAATTCTATGACCCTGCTGGCGTTCTTTCTTCTTCTGATCTATTGCAGTAAAAATAAAGTGAATATTATAAAGCTGAAAGATAAGAACTTTGGGTGGTACAGAATGCCATGTAAATACAATTTTATTTTATGTGACTAGTTATTGTGCTGTACCATTTAGTTGACTTCTATAGACTTAAAAATCTTTATACTCTATTATGTCGTGCATTGTTCATTAAACATTGTTTTGTGGCAATTTCTATTTTTAAAAATGTGGGTACCAGAGCCTTGTTTAAGAATGTGACCTTCTGTTATTATATTGTTTGTTTGCTTCTGACTACTTGAGTCTATATTTTGTATCTTGTGAGCTTATCTCTTGTGTCTACCTCTGCCTATTTTATGTTTGATTACCCCTTCTGAACAATTAAGCCTTGTCCCTAAGTGGGGACAGACAGCCAAGCATCCAGGGAAGTATAGTGAGATATCTTGAGATTTGCATCAAGGTGAAACAAGGTGAAAAGACCTAATTGTATAATTAGATTCTTCATGTGAATTGGTTTCCATATGCTTGTGTTTTAGGCCTTGCATTTTCTGTTTTGTCTTTTATTCTTTGTGTTAAATATGCTAAGCCCCCCTTTCTAGTAGTGATGGAGACAAGGAAATATGGGAGAAATATGTGGAGATTGGGTAGATGAATTATAGAACTGGATTCTTCTGGAGGCATCAGCTTTTGTTTTCTTCTGGCTGCATTAGGGCACAGCAAGCATGTGTTGTCATTTAAGAGTGGATCATATTATCCTATCACCAAAAAGTGTGGGAAGTCTCCTCTAAACTAAATGTCTTGCCAGAAGTCCATAGCAACTGAAGCTTCCTCCATGGGCAGACAGGGCAAATGATGAGCCACAAGGGTTAGCCAAGGAAATTACTCAAAAGAAGACAAAGGATGGAGTACATTGTTCCAAGCAAGCACAGAAGGAAGGCAAGTGAAAATTTTTCAGGAACCTGCAAAGACTATGAAATGTTTGTGTTTCTGTATACATACAAAGTACTCAATGGTCTTCTACCTAGAGAAGAAGGTAAAAGGACCAGAGGAACACATCTCTCCCCTCAAGGTTATTTGGGAGAATAGAGCAGTCCATGAAAGAATGAAATAAATATTTTGAGGAAGAAACAAAAAAATAAAGAATATAAAGTATCAGAGGGAAAATGTAATGTAAACTATAGTGTGATGGTGACCACCTACAATCTTTACTACTGAGGAGTCTGAGGCCAATGGATCACCTGAGTTCAGGAGTTCTGAGCTGCAGAGGCTACATTAAGTTCAGTACCAATATGATATGTCCCCTGGAAGCAGAGGAGCACCAGGCTGTGTAGGGAGGGGCAGACTGGCCCATGTCAGAAATGGAGCTAGTGAAAGCTTCTTTGCCAATCAGCAGTGGGGTCAGACCTGAGAGTTGCTGCTGTATACTCAGCCTATACAAGATAGACAGCACCAATTTAATTTTTTTTTTAAAGCAATTGGGGTTAAGTAACAAGGTTACACGGCTAATCATTATTTATGCGTGGGTGCTCATTTTCTGAGGCCGGTTTCGATCTCGGGTCATCCCAACTCCGAGGCCGGCGCTCTTACTCGCTGCGCCACCTAGCCGCCCCTTTAGGGCAATTGGGGTTAAGTAATTTGCCCAGGGTTACACGGCTAGGTTTTTGTTTGTGTGGATTAAGTGTCTGAGGCCGGCTCCTTCTGACTCCAGGGCCGGCGCTCTATTCACTGCGCCACCTAGCCGCCCCCAATTTAATTTTTTTTAATGTAAATTATTAAGGATGTTGATGGAAAGAAGAATGTGACATAGAGAAGAAAGGGAAGAATGAGGACTGCTCACTATTTGGAACTAGATAGTAGGTATGAAGTACTTCCTGTGTGGGAGTTCAAATATTTTTCAGCCATGAGTCTCATCCCACCAAAGTCTGAGACCTCTTTCTTGTTTAAGGCAGACTGACAAATACTCACCTTGGTAGTCTGTAGCAGGGAGGCACTAATCTCCACTATTCATTTTTTCTGCTCTGCCTATATTGGATGACCTCTAACCTTATAGTACAAGTGGCTCTATTTCATTATGCCTCAAAACACAAGAAGCTCCTTCCTCCTGAGACAGAGTTAGTGGGGTAAGACCCATGATCAGAATCTGGTTTTGGAAGCATATAGCCATGTTATTGTTTATTCAGTTAGTTGTGTCCAACTCTTCATGACCCCATTTGGGTTTTTCTTAGCAAAGATAAGGGAGTGATTTGCTATTTTCTTCTCCAGCTCATTTGACAGATAAGGAAACTGAGGTAGACAGGGTTAAGTGACTTGTACAGGGTCACACAGCTGGTAAGTGCCTAAGGTCAGATTTGAGGAACATGAGTGTTTCTGACTCCAGGCCCAAAACTCTATCCATTTCACCATTTAGCTGCAGTGACAAAGTCTCTTTTACTATCTTTGTGAACAAAATAGAAAGCATTAGGTAGAATGAGACCTTTTGAAAAAGAAACTGAATAAATAGAAGGTATAGCAGAGGATTGTTGCACATTGATCAAATATCCTTGCATGAAAAAATACAAAAAACTTCTTCCCAGCTTCAAAGCACAGTAATGACCAAGGCAAAGAAGATGTTATTCACTAAGAGAGACTCTAGGACATCAGAATACCAGGAGACTTGTGTCTAGAAAACAGATTGCATAAAGAGGTATAAACCTGGACAGGAGATGGAGAGTTTCATGGGGAGAAGGCTAAAAAAGTAGTCCTAAACAAAATGAACAAGAATCCCAGAGGTCAACCGCATGTGGAAGAAACTGGTAGCCCAAATGTAAGAGTCAAGTTGAAATCTACACCAAGGGGCTGCAGCAAATCTCCATGACAGTCACTGTAAAGATGCTTAGAAGAAAAAGAGGAAAGACTGACAGTTTCCTCACTTTGTCTACCCATGTACAGAAGTTATCTGTAAATTTTAGTTATTTGTAGGATTTTTACTACTCCCTCCCACTCGAATACCTTGGGATTTCAATTAATCAAACAACCAATAAATATTTATTAAGTATCTATGATATGTTAGGTACTGTGATAAGTACTATATTAAGTATGGACTTTTAAGAGACAGCATCCATTTGTGTATGAAAGCAGTAAATGTGTCTACTATTGATTTTTCTCTTATTTACATTATTTTTATGTCTTAAATGTTTTGCTATTGGAAATTTTACCTCTTGCTTGGTCTGTGGATCAAGTGTTTTACTTACTGAGATTTGTAGAAGTGGTTTATGTAACTGATAAAGTGAAACAGTCTTCAGTGAATCTAGTTAAAGAATCCAAAAGTTAAAGGCAAGAGTATGATAGGGACACTATTATATGTCTGCCAACTTCTTAAATTACACAATTTAATGAAATTTTATTTTTTGGGCTTTTTTTTGGAGGGGGAAGGTAGGGCAATTGGGGTTAAGTGACTTGCTCAAGGTCACACAGCTAGTTTGTGTGTGTGTGTGTGTGTGTGTGTGTGTGTGTGTGTGTGTGTTAAGTGTCTGAGGCCAGATTTGAACTCAGGTCCTCCTGACTCCAGGGCCAGTGCTTTATTCACTGCACTGCCTACCCACTCCACTACATATTTCTTTTTATTTTTTAAAAATTTCTTGATTCAATTTTTAGCATATATGAGCCTTTACTGTTATTGCTTTTTTAATATAGGTCTATGGCTTTTGATGTAAAAAGATCCCTTCATCCTCATTCCAACACTATCATAAAATCACACTAAAAGAAAAAGGATCTTCAATATTATTCTACTGTATGTTGTGTAAATTACTAGAATGAATATGACTGACCTTTTCCCATGTATAGCTAAATGTAAAGGTTAAAAGAATCTAGAAGTTTCATGAAATTTAAGCTTATAAACATTTTAAAAATTATGACATTAAGCTTAATAATAATGCTTAATTAATTAATTAGTGATTAATAATAATAACTATAATAATAACAGCATTTACATAGTGCTTTAAGATTTGCAGAGCACTTTATAAATATTTCATTTGATTCTGACAAGTACCCTGGGAGGTAGATGCTATTATCTATTTTATGCTATTTACCTATTTTACAGTTGAGGAAACTGAGGTATACAGAGGCTAAGTGACTTGGCCAGGTTCACATGCCTAGTAAGTGTCTGAGGTTAGATTTGAATTCAAGTCTTCCTAATTATAGGTTCAGTGCTCTATACACTGTACCACTAAAAAGGAAAAAAAAGATTGCTTCCTTAAAGTTGTAAAGGCCTTTGAAAACATTGTTATTGAATTTTCCCCACAGTCCTTAGTTGCCAAATATAGAGAATATTTAGGTATGAAAATCATATAAAGTAAGTGAAAAATCTTTTAAGATTTCCCCCTCCTATTATTAGTTTCAGCACCTTGGGCAGTTACCCCTCCATTTTATTCTGACAATTCTTTGATAAAGTCATATTCTTACAGTGTTTTACAACATTCTTTTCTTACCAAAACTTTATGATGCAGCACAAGTGCTATTACACCACCTACAGAGGAAAAATAGGGGCCTAAAGTTGGTACAGTGAATACAGTGCTGGCCCTAGAGTCTGGAGGACCTGAGTTCAAATCCAACCTTAGACACATATCAGCTGTGTGACCTTGGCAAGTCACTTAATCTTGTTTGCTTCAGTTTCCTCATCTATAAAATTACCTAAAGAAAAAGATAGCAAATCACTCCAGTATCTTGGCCAAGAAAACCCCAAATGGGGTCATGAAGAGTTGGGCATGACTAATTGACTGAACAACAACGACAGATGAGAAAATGAAGGCTCAGAGAAGTAACTTGATCTAAGAGGCACAACTGGCTAGTAATGAAGCACAGTTCTTCAGACTCACACTCCAGTGCTTGTTTTTGCCATACTGCATATTTATTGTAATTGAATTTGATGCTGTAAATACATGAGAATTTTATTCTGTAATATTTATTATTTATTTGTGCTTCGATATGACAGTTTGCTTTTGACATTAATGCAGTTAGACAATTGCACTGAATAACATCATACAAAGATTTATAGGAAGACAGTGTCCACTAGAAGTCTACATTGAAAATATTTATAGTAAAATTGGTTGGAAGGAAGGAAAGTAAGAAGGAAGGAAATGTTTCAGTTTTGCCACACAGAAAGTTATTTATTTGCAACCTATAAATTGCTATTCTTTCATAGAAATTAGCCATCACATAAGTGCAATAGATAACAACAGGCAACCCAGAAAGTACTTGGTGTACACTTACGTGTGTCTGAGACAGATAAAAGGCGATACTAAAAAAGAAGAATGCACACTAATAAATCAATGCAAGACAGGTCATTAATCTAATTTAGCTGAGCAAGAAATTACAGAGTGCTGATCTCTTTGTACTTTGTACTCTGTGTAGCTAGTAATTTCATTTCTGCTCCTCTTAAATGAGTTATTCATCTTTTCAAAGTCCATCCTCCCCCCAAAGTCTTCCTCAGCCATCGTGACAATGACAGAAACTCAAAAAAATCTTTCAATTAATTACAATCATAGTACAAATAACTGGTGAAATTAAATACCAAAGAATCATGACATTGCTTTGTACAACATCTAACCTAGCCTAGGACTATATGTTTCTTGATGAAGAAGATAAGGACTACCTGATGAATAGCTTTAGCAGTAAAGTTGACAGAAAACAAACAAAACCTCCTAGGAAAAAAGTAATCTTGGTTGATCTCTCTCTCCTCTCTCTCTCTCTCTCTCTCTCTCTCTCTCTCTTCCCTTCTCTCTTCTTTCTCTCTCCCTCTTTCTTCTCTCTCTTCTGTCTCTGTCTCTCTCCTTCTGTCTCTGTCTCTCTCTCCCCTTGTTTTCCTCTCTCAATCTCTTATCATTCTCTCTCTCCCCCCAACTTTCTCTATTCTATCTGTTTCTCTGTCTCTGTTCATCTCTTTGTCTCTGTCTCCCTCTCTCTGTCTCTCTCAAATAATTTTATTTCCATTTGTATGAGTGAGACCAGGGAAGGGTGACTCAGTGAACATGAAGAGCCAAACATTTTTCAGAGAGGATAGTGGAAGAAAAGAGCCCCATTTTGTATTTCAAGAAGTCCCAGAACTCTGAGCATTGGTAAGAGGGAAATGTATAAACCACCTAAAGCCAGTGAATCCAACAAGGGAAGAGGAAAGAATTGGACCCTGTAGATCATCTACCATTTGACAAATTGATCATGTTTTATTCATCTCCAAACTCACTGCCCAGTGTTGAAGGAAAAGGATTTTCTACATTTTTGGTATTAAGATAATACACAGATTTCTGTGTATGTATTTTATTTGAGAAGAAAATATTATTGATAGCCAATGGAAAGTTCAGCATCAGACTATGGTTTAAATATTTCATCTTACAAAAATTTGTTTTATTTCCATTAAGATAAATTGATGTTTGTGTATATGTGGTTAAATTTAACTAACATAAGGAAATTCCACTGTATTGAGTCCATTTTACATTTTAGTGACTAAAAAAGACAAGGAAACTGAACAGCAGATGCTAAATAACAAATCAAAGGTTAGTAGATACATAGCTGCTCTTAAACCACTCACTGAATATTTTAGCAATGTAGATAATCCTTTGTTATAGACTTCTGAATTTCATGCGTCACTATTTAATATGTTTTTAATGGAGGGTGTTATCACAAAATGAGAGTGGAATAACATACCTAGTGCTACAACAAAAGGCAATTCTATAAATTCTAAGGTGAACCAGAGAAAAACAAATAGTTATTCCAAATATTCAGATCTCTACTGGATATGAGTATGAATAATTTTCAAACTTTAAATGTCTTACCTTCATGAAAGTCTTATGGCAATACCTTATCATGGTGCAGATATAACCTTGAATCCAACAAACTCTTAAAGGTCCTACTAAGCTAGAAAGGCTTTTGATAGAAGCCCAGGAAAGGCCTGATTGAAAACCAGACTAGCTAAGTGAGGAGAAGCTCATCATTATATTGGTTCCAGGGCAATGCCATTTTTTGTTCATAGCAACTTCTCAAACATTAACTCCTAGGAAAGTCCACTCAATCCCAATATTAATAAAACCATATCTTTAAAATCCTAAAAAAATTAAAAAGTATAATCATAGAACAAGAGCACTAAAAAGCAATACAATACAAAAACCCTTCAGAGGCCACCTAATTTCCCCAGATCTCCTTTCAACAAATGATTATTAAGTACCCATTATTTGCAAAAAAAATATTTTGAGTGCTGGGGGACCAAATAAGGCATAGAGTCTGCTTTCAAGAGACTTGCAATCTAATAAAAAGATGAGCAGATAGGTAATTATGACAATATTATATCATATCATATATCATATTATATATAATATCATATCAATTAATATCATAATAAATATGCAATTAAGCACAAAAAAGAGCACTGGACAAAAGCCAAAAGAGAAATTCAAGGAGGAAGAGATTAATTTGGGGGAGGCTTATTGAGAAGGTAGCAGCAGAGTGGGCATTGAAGGAGGGGAAGATTTTAAAAAATAGAAATTGGGTAGGGGAGATAAGGGTAATGGGAGATAAGGAGTCCATTCTAAAAACTGAACATATATAATGGAGATCATAAAGATGGAAGTCGGATGAGAACACTACATTTAGCAGGCCAGTTTTTTTTTTTAAAACAAATACTTTATTAACTTCTGTTTTACATCATTCATTTCCGCCAGATTTTGAGTTACAATCATTTTCCCCCCATTATTCCCCTACCCAACCTCCCAGAATAGCAGTCCCACAAGATATCGCTTCCTCCAATCTGCTCTCTCCCATACCTTCTCCCATACCCCCATCGACTTTTCCATTAGAGGAAGATGAATCTTTGTGTCCCAATGCCTAGCAGGCCAGTTTTACTGGACAAATATGTATTAATAGTCACAGGCAAACGGATCTTTTAAAATGCATCATAGAATACCCAACTGTCCTCAGTACTCTGTTCCATTTTTTAAGAATGAGCTTCCTAAATGTCCAACTTGTAATGCAGATAAAATCCTGTTATAATGAATAAAAAAACATTGCAAAGAATTATTTTATGCAGAAAGTTATTTCTACATCCCAAAAGATGGCCCATGAAGTGTTTTGTTGCTCTACCTACAGGGCATGATTCATCCTTTATAAGTGTTTTCCCTGGTCCCTACCCAAGTTAAATCACAATCAGAAAAGAACTTGAATAATAGCTATCGATCTCATAGGTATGAAAGGAGAGTTGAGATGTAACCAACAAAACTTAGTGCACTTTTATCCTTATATTAAGGAGAAATTACTCTCTCACTGCAAGATCCTGTCCCTTACCCAACCACCTCCTAACTAAACTCCCAAGTTATTTCCCACAGAAAGTATAACTACAAGGAAGAAAAGAATGGGGGTAATACTGTATAATTCAATTTAAAAAGCATTTACTGAGTGCCTACTATGAACGAGATACTCTATTAGACGCAGGGGATTACAGGACAAAACAAAATCTCTGACCTTCCAGGACTTTATATATTCTAGTTTGATATGACTTCTTTCCACAGCACCATGCCTGACACATAATGCTAAAAAAATACTCATTGATTGATGGAATGGATTAGATGATCTCTAAGGTTTCTTCTAATGCTAAATCCTAGGCGTCCATGATTGATTTCTCTTTTCATCAGTATTATTTCAGGTCTAGGTCCTGCAGCTTGAACATATGACTTTTAGGAATAGATCAATTTTTAATAAAATTTCATTACAACAAAATAATTAAGATACTTTATGGATATTGTTGTAATAGGGTTTTTCTTGTATCTATTTGAAATCTCTCTTGATTTTAACCAAGTTTTTCCAGTTATCTTCTCAGAGAAGGAGATGAAATAGTCACCCCAATAAAAATCTTTGGTGAACTTGAATGGTGAAAGTAAATATTTTCATAACCTTCTTTGTTTCAGGCTAAAAAGAATTCAGTAACTCTTTTATCCCACAGTGGAAAATATTCTCCTTAAACAACAATAAATGTTCCCAGGTAGGAACAAATTGGCCATATATGTGGTCACTTTATATATATTAGAGTCATAGCATCTCAGTTTTTGGAGGGAAAAGATCATATTTCATTCAGTTTGATGAACATAAGTGTCTGCTATGGAGAAGAAGTATGGTGCAATGGAGAGAGAGCTGGCAGCTGAGTCAGGAAGACCTGACTGTGACACCTACTGACTACATCACTCTGAGCAAATACCTTAACCTCTTAGCTCTCTGGGCAACTCCTTAAGGCTTTAAATTGCAGAGAAAGTGTTAACCTCTCCCCCATTAGATTATAAACTCCTCAAGGGTAGGTACTGTCTTTTGCCTATTTTTGTATCTCCAACACTAAGCACGGTGCCTGCTACATTTGTTGTTGTTCAGTCATTCATTTATGTCTGACTCTTCATGACCCCATGGACCATACTGTCCATGGGATTTTCTTGGCAAAGATAATGGAGTGGTTTGACATTTTCTTTTCCAGTGGATTAAGGCAAATAGAGGTTACTCGATTTGGCTTGGGTCATGCAGATAGTGTCTAAGGTTAGATTGAACTTGAGTCTTCCCAACTCCAGGCCCAGTACTCTACCCACTAAGTCATCTAGCTGTCTGCCTAGTACATTAAGTAGGTGCTTAATAAATGTTTATTCATTTATTGATCAACCTACACTGGTGGAAAGAATTTCCTCTTGGAAAAAGGGAATGACCTATAACAATGAAATTACAGACCCAATCCCCATTCCTTTGTGCCAGGTATGGTGCTAGGCAGTGAAAATTCAAGGACAAAAAAACCAACAAAACAGTCCCTGCCCTCAAGGAGCTTACATTGTACTGGGAAGATATGACATACATTAGTAAGTAAATAAGATAGTGGTTCAAAAAGCATTCAGTATAAGTCTACCCATACTTTTCTATATTCATCATATATCACGAAGCAGGCAGGGGCAAGAACATACTACACACAGTGGCTACCACAATGTTAAATGAAAAGATGAATAATATCAAGACAACCTAAACTGGATGCCAAGAAAGTATAATGACCAAATTTGGTCCCAAAGAAGATATATGAAAAGTTACTTGCCCTGTTTCTTTGCAGAGGGACAGAATTATGACATTCTGATAATGTCAGGCTTTTTAAATAAGCTGATTTATTTTCTTGAACTATTTTCCCTCTTTTAATTGTTTTTGTTATAAGGGATTGCTCTATGGGAGAAAGAGTGAAAAGTGAACATTGGAAAATGAAAATGATACAAAAACAATAGATGTTAATAAATATTTTTTGAAAAAACAAACTATGAGGGAGAGAGAGACAGAGAATAAATGGGGGCAATAAGAAAAGGGAAAGGGAAAACACTTGAGCTGTGTTTTAAAGAAAGCTTGGAATTCTATAAGGTAGAGGAAAAGATATGATCCAATATGATGGACCACTTGTGCAAAGACAAAGAGGTGGGAGGAGGAATGTTATATATGGGGACTAGTAATGAAATGGAATGGAGGGTTTGTGAAGGATAGCAAACTCCAAATCCTATTTGAAGCATTAATTCCCCATGACAATAACAAGTAGTTATTCTATCTCAGCTGAAAGCTATACTCTTAACTGTAAAGCGCAACTCACAGCCTTATGAAGGCAGCCCATGCCATGGCAGCTCAGATTGCTGGGAATTTCTTGCTTATGTTGAGATGAAATTTTCCTCCCAATATCTTCTACTTCCTGTTCTCAGTCCTATCCTCTGGGGTTCAGCAGAACAGTCTAATCCCTTTTCCATATGGCTACCCTTTAAATATTTGAAGGCAGCAATCATGTATCTGCTAAGTAAAGTTACATTGATCTCATTTAACATATCTCTAGTCTGTAAACTCAAAATAAAGAATCCACACTTGACCTTCAGCTATGTTAAAAGGCAAGTTTTATGCAAACCAAATCCAAGTACCAGACAAAATGCCATTTAGCAGCCTCCACGAGGTATATGTCACTTCTCCTTTCCATATTCATCTGCCACTTAAAATAGCAAGACAATTCTGCCTAATACTAAATTTCCTTTGACATTATCTAATGTTCACCAAGCATTTTATGAGTAAATATTATTAAGGCCATTTTTTCCCTGAAGAATCAAGGTTTTGAACACATTTTTAGAGTCTAATCAGAACTAGAACTAAAGTTTGAGTACCAACTCCCCATTCTCTCTGCCATTTTGTTATGCTGTTTCTTTTGAGACAGAGGAAACTCTCAGTCTGAGGAAAAGAAGCATTTCCCTTCATCTAGCTATAAAAAAGGAGCTTGGTTTATAAACAAGGAATTTAGCTTTTATAAAATTAGCAAAAGGGAAGCTAAGTGATGACACAAATTGAGTGACCCTGGGCAAATCACTTAACCCTATTTACCTCAGTTTCCTCATTTGTAAAATGAACTGGGGAAGGAAATGACAAACCATTCCAGTATCTTTGCAAAAAAAAAAACAAAAAACGAGTGGGGTCAGGAAGAGTCAGACAGGACTATTCAACTAAACAACAACAAAAATTAGCAAAGGAAAATCTTGAGGGATCAGCAAATGGGACCTCGTGCCCCCAGAACCATGACTGAAAAGTAAGCAAAACCAACATGCGCATAGACCAATGTCCTCTTAAAGATTTAGGGCTAATGGTGGTTTGCTTGCAAAACTATGGCACTAAGAAAGCACAGCTTTGTTTCCCAGTTTTGCCAATCAAAAAGTATATGAAAAGTGCTATGAAGGCAAGTTCTGTGTTGTCATATGTCAGCCAGAAGGAATGAGTGTCTGCTGGGGCAAGGAAGAAAGTCCTCAAAGCAGAATTGCATAATGTATTGGAGCACAGTGTCCCGGTTCCTAAGTGAGGATGTCACAGACTATAACTATCAACCAGAAGAATTATACACAGTCATAAAACACACATTTGCTCACCACACCACACACACACATACTAACAACAACACAACAGCTACAATAGCAATAACAAAAAGACACCAGAATTAATAGGGAACAGGTAAATGAAAGTTAATTCAAAGCATAGTTGAGAGCCTCCAGACTAATATACTAATCTGACTGAATTTTAGTTTCAGGCAAAAATTCTCCATTATCTGGTGGAGATCTCAAGAGCTCTTAAATAAAAGCTTTCTTTCAAATAAAACAAGCTTTTCCCTAGACCCATTTTCAGTTACATTGGAAAAATAAAAACCTCAAATTATCAGACAGGACAAAGAATACAATTATTTTCTTGGTTTGGTTTTATCAAACGGAGCATCATGATTACATTGACTATTAAAAGTACAATCAACAAAGCAAGGTGCAATGCAATGCTGGCTATTAGGAAGCAAAAGAAGCAAATTTTGCCAACTCCCAGAATTCCCAGCTAAAAACCTGGCACACTTCCCTGCTAACTTGCAATTCTAGGAAGGGCTCAGATGACTCTAAACCTTTTGCCAATGGTAGTTTTTATCACTGTCAAGCTTAAAGGAACAATGTTATGATTCATGTGACTATAAAAGGAGCTAAACGTAAAAAATGGCCTGTATTCTGAAATTTGTGGTTCTTTAAAAAAATGTTAGCTAGATTTTCCCCCATATTCTTATATGACAACTTGATATAAATCTTCAACACTTTGACTCTTTTCATTGTCATTGTTCTTGAATGAAATAAAACTTATTTGTTCACATGCACTTGAATCCCAAAAGGCCAACATGAACAGTGCATATTCAAGGACCACTATAGTAAATGATTTAGAAAACAATTAGTTTTTGTGTGTCTGTGACTAAAGCCACAATGATTATCCATAAATCAGGGAAGCACTATCACATCAATAGCTTCCTCTGCATGCCACAGATAAAGAACATCCCCCTTCTATCAACACTTTAATTAGTGATATAAAGCACATATACACCCATACCCACTCTCACTATTTCATCCTGGCTCATTACTCTCCAAATACTTTCTCATTGATTCTTTCTATGTTACCCTTAAATCAGTTTGCATTGATAGGAAAGCTTTTATAGTCTTTAGCTTAGATATCACAGTAAAGGGCACTGCCATTCATTTCATCTTCATGATTATAAGTCTTATGGCAACCACTGGGTACAGAGAGATCTCCTGGTCTGAGACGAAATATACTATCATATGAATCCTATAAGAAAGGATTGCTTATTTGTGAGCCCAACAAATGAGGCTTTAATTATTTTCTTCTATTTCTTTATTTACTTCTTTCACAAAAACATGAGCGTTGGAAGAAAATATCATCTCCAAATCCTGTCTCTTAGTTGTTGCAGCAACCTTATTCTGATATGATATCCAAAAGTGGATTCCTAGCATATGAGCATGCTTTTAGTGAACCTGTGAATTGGTTCAGCCATTTTGGAAAGGAATTTGTAACTGTGCATTACTAAACTTCAACACACAATTATCCTAAAGAGATATAAGACAGAGAAAAGGGATATATATATATATATATATATATATATACATATACATATACATGTATGTATGTGTATATGTATATGTAAATGCGATAGAATATTATTTTCCATAAAAAATGAAGAAATGTTTTAGAGAAACCTAGGAAGATTTGTATGAACTGATACAAAGTGAAGTGATCAGAAGCAGAACAATTTATACAATGATAACATTTTAAAATCAGTTTTGAAAGACTTAAGAACTGTAATGGTTCTTGACTAACTATAATTTCAGAGAATAAGTGATGAGACATGTTACCCACCTCCAGAAACAAAGAGATGATGATGGATTCCAGATGAAAAATTACATATATATGCATCTATACACACATATACATACATATGCATACATACATGTAAGTATATATAGATGTTTTATATACATAACATGAGGATTTGTTTTGTTTTGCTATATGGTTTTGTAATACACTACAGTTTTGGGTTTGTTTTTTTGTTTTTTTTTTTTGCTTTTTGGAGAGGGGAAGGCAGGGCAATTGGGGTTTAATGACTTGCCCAACATCACATGGCTAGTAAGGGTTAAGTGTCTGAGGCTGGATTTGAACTCGGGTCCTCCTGACTCCAGGGCTCTATTATCTGTGTCACCTAGCCACCCCTATGCACTACAGTTTTTTTCTTTTTTTTTCAATTTGGGGGCAAGTTGGAGAAAGAGAAGGATCACCAAAAGAGAATGAAAGAACATCAGAAGAAATCAAAGATAAACAGAATGGTCTTGAAAATTATATGTTGAGTTCATTGTGTACTAAAGAGAAAAACAAGCTGTGTATGGTGGAGATTCACAAAGCCATGTACAACTCTTTCCTTCCATTCCACATTGTATGTAAAAATGCTGATTTTATTTGATGTTCACTAAATTAAGGATTTTTGAGATGAAAAATTTTAAATAAAAGTTGTCTGCTTTTTTCCCCTTGCTCTTTTTTTGTCCTCCTCATCTCTGCTCATCATTAAACTAGACAGTAAAAATTACTCACTTGTTTTGATCAACACTCTGCATCTCTCAAACTCTGGCCTGCTTCATTTGGGCTCAGTATCAATGACAGTGGGAAATTTGTGGCATTCATTTCAGAAAAGAATGACAGATATGATTGTTAAGCCACTGTCAGCAACAGTTAAAAGACTGTAGAAATGATTGAGGTACCACAAGATCTTCCAGAATAAGAGAACTATAGGTCAGCAAACTTGGTCTCAATTCTTGGGAAAATTCAAGAGCAAATCATTAAAGATATAGTTGATCAACACATAGAAAGGGCAGTTTTGAAAGCTAGTATGGCTTCATCAAGAACAGGACATCCCACATAACCTCATTTTCTGTTGTTGGTTTTTTTGAAGATTACTAAACTAGTAAATGAGAAGAATGCTGTGAATATAGTTTACTTAGATTTCAGCAAAGTTTTTGTTTAAATACCTCAATATAGTATTCTTGGGGAGAAGAGGGAAGGATATGAGCTACACAGTAATATAGACAGAACTGACATTCAGAACTGGTTTGGATAGCTGAACTCAAAATGTAATTGGAAAAGGTTCAATACCAACATGGTAGCCAGTCTCCAGTGGAGTACTCTAGGGATCCATGCTCAGCTCTGTTCTATTTAATACTTTTATCCATGACTTTGATGCAGGTATAGTTGACATGTTAATCAAATTTGGAGAAGACAGAAAGCAGGAAGGGATGGCTGACATATTGGATGAAAGAGTGAGAATCCAGAAATATAGTGATAAGCTAGAGTATTGGGCCGAATCTAATAAGAGGAAATTCAATAGAGATAAATGCAAGGCCTTGCACTTGAGTACCAAAGACTTCTGAGCAAGATGAGGGAAGCATCATTAGATAACAGTTGTTTTGAAAAACATCTGGGGCTTTTATTGTTGTTGTTCAGTCATATCCCCATATGGGGTTTGTTTGGCAAAGGTCCAAGAGTGGTTTGCCATTTTCTTGCTCATTTTACAGATGAGAGAACTGAGGCAAACAATTTTCAAATGATTTGCCCAGGGTTACACAGATAGTAAGTTTCTGAGGCCAGATTTGAATTCAAGAAGATGAGTCTTTCAGATTCCAGGTCCAATGCTCTACCACTGTGCCACCTAGCTGCCCTCTGGGAACTTTGGTGGATAACAAACTAGTGAGTTACAAAATGAATAAGTAGTATGCTATGGTACCCAAGAAAGCTAGAGGCATAACTTTCATAATAGGAAAGTAATAGGCCCACTATAGTCTGCCCTAATTTTGAGCATTGTGTTCAGTTCTGGGTACTATGGTTTAAGGACACTGATAAGCTGTAGACCATCTAGATGATGTCAGATTGGATGGTGAAAGGCCTTGGGTTCATGCCTCATGGGCATCAGTTAAAGGAAGTGAATTTGTTTAGTTTGGATAGAGGGAATCAAGACTAATATAACATCTGTCTTCAAGTATTTGAAGGGATGGCATGTGAAAAGGGGATTAAATTTATTCTGTTGGATCCAGAGGGCAGAACTAAGGGCAGCATGGAAGATGTAAAGTGGCAAATTCAGACTTGATGTCAGGGGAAACTGCCTAACATTTAAAACTGCCCAGAGGTAGAATAGACTGTCTCAAAAGCTGGTTGGATCCTTTTCCCTAGAGATCTTCAATAAAGATGGAGGACCATTTGTCAGATTGTTATAGTGAGATTTCCCACTTCTTATGGGTTAGCAATAAATGGTACTAAGGACCCTTCGAGTTCTCAAATATGTTCTAAGATTCTGTGATCTATAATATTATTAGGGGGCAAGTGAGGTGACTAATTCTATCAATTGCTAGGCCTAGAATTTGAAAGACCTGAGTTTGAATCCAGTCCCAGCCACTCACTAGCTATGTAAGCCTACCAACTCAATTAATCTTTTTGCCACAGGGTTCTCAATTATAAAATGGAGATAAAAATAGCACCTATCTCCCAGGGTTATTGTGAAGATCAAATAATTGTAACATACTTAGCATGGTACATAGTAAATGCTTCATTAATACTTGTTCCCACTTCCCTCCCTTCACCTACACCTTGGCTATGCATTAACTTCTCTACACCCTTGACAACAAAACAAGGAAGGAATATGATGACAGCAACATACATAAAAGCATGTCTTCTCCAGGCCCTCTCTTGACCCATCAAATGGAATTACATTATCTATGCTTCTTTCTCTCCTTACAGGTTGAGCCACCCACTGATATTGGGAAGACATCAAGAATCTATATCTTCCTTGGGAAGGAGATGTTCCAGAGGCATAAATATCCCTTGGTATAATCCTATATAGAAATGAAGAAATCAGGATCACGGATGACCTGGAACTGGGTTGACCTTCTTGGGGTATTCTAGATAGGTAAGAATCTTGAGACCTACCTAGGTCTCTTAAGTACCCTGACACCAAGGATGATATTTCCATTTGGCAAATGAGAAACCTGAAGTTCTCAAAGCTCATGCTTAAATAGTGTTTTGATATGATTTCTTCATAATAGCTCATTACCTATCAGATAGAGAATACAAGTATTATTAGTTTTATTCTACTAATGTGGGAATTTAGGTTCATTGATGTTAAATTATTCATGGGAACACAGCCATTGTAGTCAGGTGATCTGGGTTTGAATTTTGGATCAAAACCCAATAGTCTTCTTATTATATTATGCCATCTTGAATCCATCATTCTGAAAGTTAGTACTATTAGGAACCTGCCTACTTATCTAGCCTTGCCAATACCATAATTACCAACTAACAATGATGTTTTAGCTTGTATTTATCTGCATTGTTTGAGTATGGAGATGGAGGCACAATGATTCATGTTTCCCTAAGCTTATAATTGGCCTTGAAAAATTGGGCCCCTATGAATCATCTGATTAGATTGAGAAGACGGCTTTTCCATTGTTAACAGTAATGGACCTCTGGTTCAAAATTGACTTGGCCTATATAAAGGGGCAACACTTCCCTTAGATCTGGCAAAGAACTTGAAAATCAAAATATGAAATGCCATCCTCAATCCTCAGGGAAATCTATGGAGTAGGCTATAAGAGACTGCATCAAAAAGGAAGAAAATTACACTCAACAGACTAGACCTTGGTAGCAGTAGAAATAGCTCAAAGAGACAAGAGTACTTTGAACAAAGCACCTTTAGATTCTGCTTCCTGGCAGGCAAAACAACAGACAACAGCTCTGTTGCCTCTTTTTCCTAACATGTAGAGAAACAAAGAGAAATATATCTCTCCATAACTTTCTTTCCTTACTCTCTATTTTTGCCTTGTCTTTCCCCCCTTTCTACCTCCTTGTTTAGGAGCTAGAAAACCTACATGGTCACATATCAAGTTATGCCCCTTGAGAGGTAATATGATTTCATCCAGGAATACTTCTGGGTTTTTATCTTTAGGTTTAATGGTTTTGTTTTGGGTTTGTTTTGCTTTTTGGAGGGCAATTGGGATTAAGTGACTTGCCCAAGGTCACACAGCTAGTTTTTGTGTTAAGTGTCTGGGGTCAGATATGAACTCAAGTCCTCCTGACTCCAGGGCTGGTGCTCTATTCACTGTGCTACCTAGCTGCCCCTAGGTTTAATGTTTAAATTTTTATTCTTAACTTGTAGAAGTTATATTTGATGGATTTATCTACTTATAGTGGGCTAGAAATTTCCCCCCAAGCATTTCCATGTGCTTGCAAATCCTCATTAAATAATCTCTTTCCCATTTTAGTCAAACAAAACCATCCATTTTTAGAAAGCCAAATTAAAATGTAATATTGTTTGTTGCATAGCAATAATCAAGTTACTGGCTATGAATGAGTGTGTGTGTGTGTGTGTGTGTGTGTGTGTGTGTGTGTTTGTGGTGGGGTCATTTGTATTTTAAAATGTTTTCTTAAAGATTCAGTCTTAACAAAACTAGCAGAGAATATATGTATGCATGGAGACTTAAAGAGGACAGTGATCTAAAATAAATTTGGCAGGAGATAAAAAAAATGAGTAAGGTAGTATGTCAAAGAAATCCCTGGAACACATTAGTTCAGAGTAGCTCAGCTGGACTGAATCTGATTTGGTTGCCCTCTCCCTCTCCCCACTTTTGGGGACTTGAGGAGACAGTGCTAGAACCCCTAGAGAAAATTGGGAACATGTTTACATCAAGCCCTGGAGAGCACAGGAGATAGGCTTTTAACAGAGTCAGTAGCACCTGGATGGGGATGGCTATGTGATAATCAGGAGTGGGTAACTCATTGATGACTTAAGGTCATCAGGTTGGTTCATTGTTTGGAGCAATAATGCAGGTTTTGTATTACTATCGTAAAGTGACACCAACAATAGGAGAGATATAGCATTTTTATATTTTTGTTTATTCTGGCTGTCCCATTTGGGTGCCAGAAAAATTTTAAGGTATTTAAACAGTATTGGAAGATTCTGATCTTTTGTTACTAAGGATGTTGTGAGTTTGGATTATGAGGCAAAAGTAGCATATCCCATAGGTTTGGGGAATATTGTCCTGCTTCTGACATATAGCAGCTGTGTGATGCTGGGTAAATCATTTAACCTCTGTACTCCCAAGCAGTTTCTCTTGGAGACCAACCTGAGTGGGAAGAGAAATCCCTCAATAAGAAATTCCTACATAAATGAAGTCACAAATTCAGACCCTATCCCTATCCTTGAAAAATGTTATGATGCTAAGGGAATTGATACTAGATTATAGACTGATCTAATGGTCATTTAGGATGATGGAATCCATCAATCACTTAATTCTAAATGAAACAGCCCCTTGTTCAAGGACCTTACATTCTATCAGGGGAGATAAAATATACTCATACAAGTAGACACAAATCAAATATGAATTAATTTCAGGGGAAGAAAAAGCCTAATGCAGTAGGTAGTATCTGAGCTGAGGGATTTGGGTAAAAAGAGATTATGTAAATTTGTAATGTCCTCAGTCAGCACAGTTTTGTGATTTGCTCCAGTGACATTCATTGGTATACAAGAACAAGAGAATATAAATGATGAGGACAATCCAGTAGTCAACTTCACGAGACATCAGCAGTGATGGGACAAGGGAATTAAGGACAGAAGACAATGGAAAGTTGGATTGGTTAACCATAGGGTTAAAACTCTGAAGGGAAGAAAATGAGGCCAGAAAAGGGGTGCAAGATGGAAGAGAAAGACATGGTGGAGTGAATGGAGGTCTTGATTAAGATAAAGAATAGTTCTAGAAAAACTATAAGAGGAAGAGATGGAAGAACAAATAAAAGGTTGTAGTTTTAAGAGAGGTATTTCACAGTTCTGGATTATGGAGGTAGAAGTTATGAATAAAGATCAAATCAAGACTATCACCATGCATAGGGAAGGTGGAGTGAAAGTTTCAAAGAAAAGTAGGAATTCTAAAAGATGTGGAAGAGACAGGAGTCACTTCCAAGCCTGAGGAACAATCTGTGCAAGGGCATGGAGACAGAGGTTCACGTGTGATGAGCAGCAAGAATGCCAGTTTGGCTGCATTGTAGAATGCATAAAGTTCACTAATACATGTAATAAAGCTGAAAAAAGTAGATTGGAGGCAGGCTATGAAGGACAGTAAACTACAAACCAAAGGGTCTGAATTTTGTCCTAGATTTAGAGCTGAAAGGGACCTTATAGGTCATCTGGTCCTAAATAACTGAATCCCAGAGAGGTAGAGTTACTTGTGCAAGGTCAAAAAGGCAAGAAGAAGCAAAGCCAGGATTTAATCAGAGAATTCACTTGTATATTACCTTTTGGGGCCAATTGGGTGTTGCTGTAACTGAGATACTGGGAAACTGGCAACAAAGTAAAGGAAGTCAATACTTGCCTCATAGTCTTCCTAGAATTTCTGTCCCAACCTCTTGTCTTCATATTGAGGGTCTTTGATATATCTGTCGATGTCTTCTGAAACATTATGGCCTCCTGGTTTGTAAATCTGATAAACTTCCATGACCAATAGTATATTTACCCTCTATCTCACCTATGCAAAGGGATAGCCTTGATCTGCCTTTACCCATAATTTCTACCTACCTACCTAGAACTGTGAAATGCCTCTCTTAAATCACAGTCTTCTATTGGTTATTCCATCTGTTCCTCTTATAGTTCTCAAACTATCCTCTGTATGCATCAAGACCTCCAGTCACTCTACCCTGCCCTTCTCTCCCATCTTGCACTCCTCTGGCCTCATTTTCTTTCTTTCTTAGACTTAACCCTATGGTTAGTCAATTCAACTACACATTGTCTTCTTTCCTCAATCCCTTGTCCCCTTCTGCTATCAGTGTTCATGTTTTGTGAGGTCAAATGCTCATCACTACCTTCTCTTCTTGTCCTTGTATACTGATGAATGTCACTGGAACAAGTCACAAAACTGTATTGACTGGGGACATTGCAAATTTATACTATCTAGTCTTAACTGCACCTCTGCTTCTCTGTGGCAATCCTCTTATTCCCTGATTAACTATTACGCCTTCTCTTTTCTTCCTCAAGCCTCTTATGTCATCTTTACTGCCACCCTCTCAGCAGAGGATTTTGATTACTACTCAACTAAGAAATAGAAGCCAAATATCACGAGTTCCTTCTTTTATCCTATCATACAACTCAGAACCATTCTAAATCATCACCCATTTTCTCTTCCAATGCTCCAGTCTACGACAGAGATGGCCCATCTCCTTATCAAGGCCAAAACTTGTCCTTGTGTTCATGATACCATCCTGTCTCATCTCCTCCAGAAGATTGACTGCTCAATAATTCTTTCTTTTTCTTTCATTTTCAATTTCTACTTATCTACCAGCACCAGTAGATAAGTTATCTATCTTGTCTGTAAGTTATCCACTTATCTACTTGTTGCCAACAAACATGCCTGTCTCTCTTCTTTTTCACTCAATTTTGCCATTGATACCTTCAAATTTGTTCTCAGAAAATTGTCTTCAACATAACTTCAACAGTCTGATGTGAAGCTTGCTTTTGGACTCTTGGAGGAAATGTGGTGGACTATAGGTTTGAAATAAGGCATTATGTTGTTAGACATGACCAACGTATTGATTTATTATGCTTTGATATACGTCCTTTAATGATGGAGGATTCAATTATGGAAAATGAGTCATTGAAAAGTAACAATAATATAAAAAATGATATCAAGAAAATATTTGTTAAAAGACAGCACAAGCCCAATGGGGGAAAAATCATGAGTTTTTTAATAATAGAAAATTTTTTAAAGAACCAAAGAAAGTAAATGTTCTTAACAAATTTAGAAAAAAATATGGGCATAGAGCTTTGGGATGGTGGTCAGTTGTATTACTAGTATATTTTAGAGTAATGGCAAAAACCTGAATATACTATAAGGGGTTTAAAAAAGATCCATTATTTTTGTTCTGATGAGCTGCAGGTGGTAAGGACATGCCAAGGGGATATCCTCAAGAAACAGAATATGAAGGCCTGAACCGAGGAAAAGAATTTTGGAAGTTCTGGCTGGCATATGTACTTAGGGGTTATTTGAAACCTTACAATCTTATTGTGGTTCATGTTTAAAATTTGTGGGTATGAAAAGAAAATAATGAAAAAAAATGAAAAGGTGAGAGATGTCTTGATCAATTATTCTTTGACCAATTGTATCTGTGTGTGACCTTGCATATGCATGTGTGTATATTCTTAGGTGTATACATTCTTGACTCTCAGATAGCACTTACCTTAGGGCTAATAATTTCTGTTTTCAAAATTCTGCCAGGTTGTCTTTAGGTTTATAAAGCATGGTCTAATTCTTAGATCTAAAATGCTACCTAAAAGCAAATATTCAGAATATTTAAGAAATAATATTCATTTTAGAGAAGTCAGTTGGTAACAAGAATTTGATTAAAATTTGATACTGGAGGAAAAATATACACCACTTAATTTTTATATTTCAGTTATTTGACTGACCAAAAGGAGATAATAATACTTTAACATGTTATTATTTAACTCTGCGTACTGGCATGTATGACTGTCAGATTGATGTGCAAATGAATATAATTACAGGGCCAGGAATTCATTGGAGGGTGTGATTTATATTTTTTAAAATGAAGAAATAAATGCTTAAGCAACAAAAATGGTTTATGCTTTTACCTACTAAATGTTATTATGCCTAAGATACTTAAAGGCCTACTAATCTAAACTGAGAACGACAATTCTCCACCCCCGCTTAATGCTATTCCTCCCCTCTAAGATCACCTCCAATTTATCCTGTATGTAACTTGGAAGTACACAGTGGTTTGCATGTTGTCTCCTGATTAGAATGTGAACATCATAGAGTAAAAGACAATAGCTGCCTTTCTTTGTGTTGCCAATGCTTAGCATGGGTGATTTAAAAAGGTGTGTTTGACTGACCAGGTCACTTTCTCCATCTACTTGCCAACAGAGCTTGTCCCTGCTGCTGCTCCTTCCATAGAAAATCTCATTCAGATGGGCATTTTTAAGGAAAAGATAAAGTATCTCAGATCTTCATCTTTAAAAATAAATCAGTCTTTCATCAGTATGTTTCCTTGACTTATTTCCAGAATTTTGCTGCTGAATGTGGAGGGAATGGCATCAAAATATGTGCTGCTGGTGTTCCTACAAAGACAAAACCAAGAACTAGAAACATGAAATCACAATCAAGTTCTTGTGGGCTCAAGTGACTATTTCAAAGCATGCCAGAAATAGGTGGGAGTCCTTGATTGATTCTCCTTAGGTCTCTTCCTTTCAGAAAGCATATGAGCTGGAGGGTTCAGGGAGCATTAGCAGAGGGAGGGAGCCAGAGTCAGCTGGAGGAATGTATGTGCTTCCCTCACCATCTTCCATTTCCTGGAAATATAGTTGGGATTTCATATATGTTAAAACTGGAAGGAACTGAAATATCATCTAGTCCAGTCCCCTCATTTTATTGAAGAGAAAGCTGAAGATAAGATATATCCTCAAGGTCAAACATCTAGGTAGTGGTAGTATCTGTACTAAAAAATATGCCTATTCATCCCTGTCCAAGTGTTTTGTTGTGGGGGCACTTTCCCCCCACTAAACCATGACTTGGTTCTTCAGAGAGGAGGTTGGTATGTGATCAAAAAGAAGTTTCTAAGGAGGGTCCAAGTCACACTTGGCAGTGTGATATAGTAGTAAGAGAAGTGGCGATAAAGTCAAAGAACTTGGGTTTGAATGTTACATCTTATGTTTATTACCTATGTGACCTTGGGCAAGTCTCTTAACCTTGTAGGGCCTTAGTTTCCTCATCTGTGAAACGAAGGAGTTGGACCAGATCAGTGCTCTCCAAAGAAGAGTATGCAAGATCATCTACTGGGATTCAGGGGGTAAAGTACTAAAACTTCTATTAATATTTATTTTTTAACCTTTAAAAAAATTAAATTTGTTATTTAATATATGACTTGACATGGTACCTTTACTTGGTGCAAATAAAAGCAGCATTATAAAAATTAGTGAGAAAAAAGAAAAAGAAAAAATGAGTGAGAAAGTAACTATTTTTTTTGTGCTGTGGATAGAATTTTTGAAAAATACATATTTAGAAACATTTCCATTATTATATGGTTTTGTTGCTGAAAATGTCATTTTTTAAAAAAAATCAGCACACTTAAAAAAACTTGGAAGTAGAACTTTAACCTGGTAAGAAAAATTCCAAATAAAGAGTTTCAGTGGATTTCAAGGCCATTTTTTTGTTGTTGTTGGAATTCAGTTGAATTTCAATGATAACCTTTGCCTAATTGGTGGATGGAACTGAAAAATAATTATTATGATTTAGTAAGCACAGCTAATGACATGCTATTTCTGCTTGGCTCTAGTTATTCTTTTGAACTATCTTTTTTAGCTATGACAAAACCCAGTGTCAAAAGAAATTCAACTTGGAACCAGACCTTTGACTAGCTGTAGCACAAAGCATTAAACCCATATTTTTTTTAAAGGTACCCTGGAAGAGGTAGGTGACAATTTCAGACTTTGGGCTGGGGATATAATATAGCCCCAGGGCATATTTCAGTCTTTCTATACTTAAAAACTTGTACCACTGACCATTTGAATATCCATTAAAGAAAGCTGAAAGCTTCTTAGCGTCCTTTGAAAGAAATCAAATCGATATCCCACCACTTGGGAGAATATGGACTACTGATGTCTAGCTGTTTTCCTTACTTTTACTCATGGAAAGTCTCTGTTTATGGAATGAATTGTGAAAATCTCATATCCCCCAACCATCTCAAGGATCAAGTCTCATCTTCACAATTCAGAAGTCAATTAGATAAATCAATTGTGTAGGCCCTTAGACACTCCATTCTTTGAAGATTTAAAAAAACCTAATCTAAATAAACATTTTGACCTAATAAGCAGCTTAATTTACATTTCAGATTGTTTAGTCATTCATTTTATTTTCTATGTATAAAATCCATGGATTGCTTTTGGTTTTCAACCTGAAATGGATTCCTATAATGTGGTCCATAAGCCATGGGTGGTTAGCAAGAGTCTTTCAAGAGGTCCATGGGCTGGACCTTGTTATTCAATATGTTTATAATATCACAGGCTTTTGTGTCTGCTGTTTAATTTTAACGTATTACCCTAATACATTCTCCCTCTACTCCTGTGACATGGCTTTATTTAGGGGCAATGAATGGGTGGAATAGGTGATCTACAAGGTAGGCTTACATAAATGGTCCAATCAATCATTCAATCAACAAGCATCTATTACATTCCTACTATGTGTCAGTGACTATACCAGGTGCTGGGGATATAAATATAAAATATGAAATGATCTGTATTCTCAAGGAGCAAATGACACAACACATACATGTATGAAGATACACAGAATAAGTACAAGGCAGTTAGGGGCTAAGAGCACTAGAGGTTGGGAGATTAGGAAAGTCTTCTGGTAGAAGGCTGTGCTTTACCCTGAGACATGAATGAAGTGTGGGGTTCGACTAGATGGCAGGGGGGAGGGAAGGGAATCAGCATTTATTAACTTCATTCTCATTTGATCCTCACAATTCTGTGAGATGGGAGCTATTATTATGACATTTGAGTCTTATTTATTTACTTACGCAATTGAGTATTATCCCATTTCACAGTTTAGGATACTGAGGCAGATAGAAGTTAAATGAGTTGACCAGGGTCACACAATGCGCAAGCATGTGTAATGGAAATGCAAATTTAAAGATCTTCCCTGCCCCTAGCTTAAGTGCACCTGGAGCCTGTGTTGGGAGGCTTGTTTTTCAGGAAAGCCCACACCTTGATACTTTGTGATTGGGCTGTGGGTCAAGAAGTTTGTTACATTCTCTGAGCCAGGAGGCTATATAAACCCTGAGGAGAGGCTTTGCTTTGGGGCTCACTTTGAGAAGTGTTGTGTGATTTGACCAGATGAGACTCTGGGCAGCCGTTGTTGAGAGCCCCCCGGCTTTGAAAACCCAGATGTTGATGCTTCCCTCTCTGGTAACTGTGATTTGGTATTGATATAATGGTTGGACAGTTTGGAAACCTGTCTGTTTGATCTGTAAGTTCTGTATACTCTGAAGTTTGGGGTGCTGACCTTTGTCCCCTGAACTAAGTAATATGTTTGTTTGATTAAAGTAAGCTTGTTAACCCATTTTGAGTTGCTTTCCTTTTGAAAAGCAGATCTAAGAACCTGTGTTGGCAGTCGCCCTGGGGATATTGGGGTGCTTGCTGATACAGCATGTGAGGTCATTTTTGAACTCAGGTCTTCTAGGTTGAGAGTTCTATCCACCAAGTCTCCTCTCTGAATCTAGTTGCAGTGAGAAAATAGTACATTTCAAGGACTAGGGACAACCTTGCTAAAGCCTGGAGATGGAAGAGGGCAGTGTGTGAGTAGCTGAAAGAAGGCCATTTTGGCTGGGCCATAGTGTGCAGAAAGGGAAGTAATTTATAACAAGGTTGGAAAGATAGGCCAAGGTCAGGTTATGAAGGGCTTTCAAAGTCAAACAGAGGAGTTTATGTTTTATCCTAGTGGTAATACTGAGTCAGTGGAGTATGAGTACCAGAGTTATGTAGTCAACTCTGCACTTGAGGGAAATCACTTTGGCAGCTCTGTGAAGAACGAATAGACTGGAGAGGAGAGAGAATTGAGGGAGCAAGACCATTAGGAGACCATTACAGTAGTCTGGGTATGAATTGATGAAGGTCTAAATTGAAGACTGTGGGGGCAGCTAGGTGAATAGGGCACCAGCCCTAGAGTCAGGAGGACCTGAGTTCAACACACTTACTAGCTGTGTGACCTTGGGCTAGTCACTTAACCCCAACTGCCCTGCCTTTCCCCCTCCAAAAAGCAAAATAAATAAATAAATAAAGACTGTGTGATTAAAGAGAAGATTAAATGTGAAAGATCCGTGGAATTAGAAATAGCAAGATTTGATAACTGATACAAAGTCAGAAAATTTTCAGATTTGGTAAAGATAGGCACTATCTTTCCAGCCATATCATGCACTCATTATTTCCCTTCCTGCACTCTAGAACCCAGCCAAAATGACCACCTCTCAGTTCATCACAGATAGCACTCCTCCATTCCCATGCCTTTACAAGGTTGTCCCCCATCCCTGAAATTCATTCCTTTCTCTGCCATCTCATAGACAGCTATAGGTATAAAAAGCATTCACATTGCTAAACCCTTTTCAATAGGTATGAGTAACTATATAAACTGGTTTTTGCAAATTATTTTATTCTAAAGGTAATTATTTTGAGTGTATGTTTCTTGAAGTTGGAGATGGAGATGTAACACAATTCCACATGCATCTTCTGGGACAGCTACAATAGCCTGTAGAAATTTCCAGCTAGTCATAGATCTTCTGCAAAATTGATTCATACCCTCTTCGATTTGGAGGCTGCAAACTGGTCAGTACAGGATCCAGAGTACATAGGGCTTGAAAATGGATGCAAATTACAATAAAGATGAAGCCCTTCTTAATTCTGACATGTCTGTCTGCTTTCTTCTTTATGAACATAATTATTCTGGCAGATTAAGAACAGGTGGGGCCCATGGGCAATGCAGTCACAAGGGACTGCCTCCAATGATGATGAGTCACTATTACAGTTGAATTTATACAATGCAAAATGGAGATTTTAAGGACCCTCAAATCTGTGGGGGCCTGGGGCAACTGCTCATTTTATAAAGCTCTAAATTCAATCAGCCTTTGGTGTTATGGAATAAGAGGCCCGAGAGGGATATCTTCCTAGTCTTAGTTAAGTAATCTATTTTAATTTTTTAGAATGGCTATCTTAATTTAATTATCCTTTTTAAAAATAATGCTTACACTGTCTATTTTTTTCTTTATAAGAAAAGACTGAGGCGTGGTGTGCTAAATAGATGGTCAGAAAAAAGACATAAAACCTTGATTTTATTGATTTTTTTCCTTTGATAGTTATAAAATCAAGATTTTAAAAAATTCACTGATAAATAATGTGCATGTTGTAGCAATTTTGAGATAGTTGGCTTACCAAATTGAAAGTAATAAAGATACAAGCTTAATATCTATAATTTAAAAAACACAGAAAAATTGCACAATACAGAATCACTTATTTCAGCCAAAAAAGGTATTTTACAGTTTTATATAAAAATCCAAATTTATCACCATTATCATCATCCTGAACAGCGAGTCCAGGGCCCTTTTCATTTTCTACTTGGAAACAGAAAATGCCTAATCCATTTAGATACTTGACAACATATATTACTCTATTTCATATTGTTCCATTCCTTCAAAAAGGAAAATCTATCACAATATAAAAACACCAGTCCTACCCCCAAAAAGGTTTCCAATGAATACCTTTAAACCATGAAATTTCTTTTCCATTCTTTTATTCTGCTACCTTGTTAAACTCCATTTTGTATCATTGAAGTTCACTTTGACATCTAAGATACATTACTACGAAGGATCATTAAAAACAAAAAGGGTCACTTTTTTTACTCACAGCTGCATAAATTAAAGAAGCAAGCTCCAAATCCAGACACCACAACATTTTTATTTTTGCCTTGGTCCAAACAGCTTTCAAATGTACCAAAGCAGTAACAGCTGTGGTTTCTCCCTCCTAGGTTTACAAACAGATCTAATCTAATTGATGAGTTTTTGCTTAAACAAGTGCTGATATGCATGCTGTGATACATGTGGTCACAGGAAAACCTCAGCAATCAGCCAAATTATTGGTTGTATGGTTAAAATAGTCTATATTCCAGAATAGCCTTCATAAATGGTGTTTTCCCTTCAGCAGCTTCATAGCATGAAGAGACCATTTTCACTGTTTCAAAAGACACAATACATGTAAAGGGATAACAACAGTCAAGCTTATTAAGAAGACTTTAACTCCTTCCTAAATCTGATGTGATCACTAATGAAATTCCTCACCAGAAGGTTTATATAAAAATAGGAGTTAGAGTCTAATTTATAGAAATTAGGGTGTTTTTTTCCCTGTAACAATGATAGGCATGGCCTTTTATGGTGCAATGATATACAAAGTATTATGACATCATTTGCTATAACCTCTATGAGGGCTGGTGTCCTCTTTTCCTCCATAAGCAGTCCCCTGACAACCTTACAACACTTGAACGAAATGACAATGCTAATAACAATTAGTAGGAGTTTACCAGAAGCTTCTCTGATTGTAGAGAAGCAACTATCATTTTAAGTATGCCAGGAAAACTAAATTTGACTGCTCCAATCTATAACGTTGAGAAATCAGATATAAGTCTGGTTTTGGTGTTTTGGGTTTGCTTGTCTTTTTGGGCAGCAGCTAATGGCATTTGATTTTTGGATTAGCTCTTGTCTGCATTTACTGACAGCCAAATTTCATTAAACTAACAGTATTAGGGGAAAACCTTTGGAATGACTTTAATAAATAAAATTATTCCTTTTTGTCTTGAAGGGATATCATTTAATAACATCTACTTTCTAGAACTTTTTATATCTAAGCTCTTAGAGATGTAGTATTTCTTTATATTTATCCCCATAACATCAGTGAGAGGTAGTTGGGAGGAAAGCAGGAGGTTTCTCATATTTCACAGATGGAGAAATCAGAATATGGAGGGGGCAAATAACTTGTCCAAGGTCAGACAGTCAATGGCAAAGAGAGAGGGGGACTAGAACCTTTGTCTCTGTAGGGGACACTAATATCTGATCCCCACTTGGGTCCCCCCCCCCATTCATCCTGCAGTCTTTTGTTCAGTCAATAAAGACAATAGGGGAAAATCTCTATTGATGAGCTTTCATAGAAAGGCAACCTTTCTTGAAGAACATATAAAAATGTACACTACACATGGAATACGCTTCTTTGTGGCTATGCAATATACAATAAGTTGTGTTTTTTTTTTAGGGAGAAAATGTAGCACAAAACGTTCAATATCAAAATGAAATATAAAGGAACGATAAGGAGAGATCATATGGGGGGTGAGGGTTGTGAAAGCACTTTAATTAGCTAAGAATAATAAAAGATACTTTCCCTCTAGACAACACCTCTCATAAACCTCATTACTTCTGTTCTCGGAGCTTTTGTGCATACACTTGGTCAGGGGGGGAGGTTTCATTGAACTGAAACTGAAGGTTTCATTGAAAAAAATAAACATTGTATTTAAAGAGATGTAAAAATTATTCTGAAGATAAGATTACACTAAAGCAACTTTTAAATTAAGTTCATGAAGCAGACCGTTCTTTCTAAAGCACATTTATTAATATAACGGTGCCAAAAAAAAAAAAAACGAAACGTTGAGGGCAAAAGAAAGAGAACGTGAACATGTTTATTTTCTTTTTAAAACTCCCCCCAAGTCGCTTTAGAACGCCTAGGACCGTGGGCTGCCTTCTCAGTTGGAAGTTGCTGTGACTCTCCCGCACTGCAGCGCAATGCAGAGCAGGGACAATCCCAGCCAGCAGCCCCCAATCTCTGCCTGGCTTTCCTCGCCCTGCTGCTTCCGCAATCATCCCGACGGCTCCTATATCTACAGAGTCATCATTCTCCCGTGGCCGGGAGCGCCAGCGAGTATCAATCACTGGAGATTCTTTGACGCACACACTCTTTCGTTCTCGTACCCAGGCTGAGGCTGTTTTTTCCACTCTCCCACCAGTCCTCGCCAGCCTGCATCGCGCGCGTGTATACACACACACACACACACACACACACACACACACACACACACACACACACACACACACACGGAGCCTCTCTTACTCAATCTTACTGTCCAGCTGTCAAAGCAGCAGCCCTGGTCCGCATGACTCAGCCCTCTCCCACCCTGTTCTGCCCCACGGGAGGAGGGGAGCGGGAAATGGAAGGGGGTGGCCACTACAGGCTTGGTGAACTCCTGCAGAAGTCTATCGAAATCGCTGCAGCCTGGCTAGCGCAACGCTTCTGGTTCTGCAGCATGGTCCCCGCTCCGCCTCCACTTTGGCGCCTAACTTTCACCACCCACTACCGCAGTCCCACTGGTCCAGCCCGGGTGGTCAACCCCAAGCCAACAACCAAATACGGGCCTGAGAAGAGTCTTTCCATTTTCAAAGAGGGGAATCAAAACCAGGGAAGCAAGGGCGGAGGGAGCGCTACTGGGAAACCAACAACGAGGAAGGGCGGGTGCGTGCAAACACCTTACTAGAGGCATTTGCTGGGCACTACAGGTATTTGCAAGTAAGACGGACATAGGACAAAGATAGCTTTTATCCTTCCTTATCACTCTCAAGGTTTTCTTTACAAAGATGAGTTGTACAGTCTGAACTAGATGAGTCCTGCCAGAGCTATGCCTACTACCTACCACTCTCCCACCCACGTCCGCATGATCCACTTGCCCACAAAAAAGTTGACCCAGGGGCTTGAAGGGGCAACTTCGGAGGGGTTCGGGGTTCTATTTCCTCTAGCCCTCTTTCCGTTGCCCGTGATGTAAGAAGCACTGTAGATTCTTGGGCAAGAGAAAGCTAAAGTGACACCCCACCTATAATAGTCTCCAGAAAACTACTATTCCATCTCCCCCCCCCCCCACGCTCCCCCATCTTAGCCCTGGGAGTATCCTAGGAGAACCTTCTGTCATCCTCAGTTTACCTATCAACAACGTAAATGTAGGCACTCGCTATACACTGCCCCTTGTAGCGGTTGCCCCGTCCCTCTCCTGTCTCTACCTCTTTTCCAATGTAAGCCAGGGAACCCGATCACTTACTTTTCAGGACCGGCAACCCCGGATGCTGGCGTGTGCATGTGTGTGTGCGGGGAAAAGTTGAACCTCTCCAAAGCCTGGCCCCTGGTAAACCTGAAAAAGTTGCCCAAACTGCAGCCTGGGAATTCTCAGTAAAGAAGAGGGCAAAATGAATTCGTGGCAGCAATTCCACTGTGGCCCGAGCTCCCTTCTCTCACTTACCCGCTCCGAAGCTGAGGGAACTCCCACCCTCTCTCTGATCGAGGTGCAGCAGCTGTTGTTGCGGCTGGTGCTCTCGTCGACTTGTCCCGCTCCCTCCCTAGGGCTCCCTCTCTTTCTCTCTCTCCCTTTGCTTCTCCTGCGGCTGCTCGCGATCTCAGCTTGTGTACTGGTGAATCCTCCCTGAGGAGCCCGTGAGTGTGTCAGAGGAGAGAGGAGGGGCGGGAAAGTGGCTGTGGGCTTTCACTATGCAGTCCTCCTCCTCCTCCTCCTCCTCCTCCTCCTCCTCCTCCTTCTCTACTGCAGTGCTAGGGAAGCATGAAGAGCGAATACGAGAAAGAAGGAGGGAGTCATGGAGAGTGGAGGTGGACCTTGGGGGTGGAGAGCAGCGCACGATCAGAAGCGAGGAGGGGGGGGGGTCACTGAAGGGGCAACCCCGGGAAGCTAAAGTGCAGGGTGGCAGCTCACAGAGATTTTTTTTTTTAAAGGAGGGATAGGAACTGGCATTTACTTGGAGGGAAGTAACTGAACTGTGCAGGAACCGATTCTGGGAATATAGGACCCTGGGTTTTGAACAGTTATTAATTATTCACCATTGGTTGCTATCTGTGTGCAATGTCCCTCAGCAGCAGCAACCAGAGGAGCTACCTAGCTCTTGGGTCCCCAGGGCTGTCCAGAACCAAGAAGATGATAAATCATGTCCCAGGACACTGTTGGAGGCGGTCTGGGCTCTGCGGCTGGGACTTGCTTTGTGAACTTTTTTTCTTTTCGGCAGAAGCAACCTAGCACATTTGTGGGGAGTGGGAGGGAGGGGGGCGTTAAACATATTCGCTAGAGGCAAGGTTCCGGTGTATTCAGTGTCACAGCGGCTGAGTTCGATTTCTGCCTCTGCTGGTTGATACCTGTGTACCCAGGCAGGTCGCTTAATGGAATTATCTCCAATGTCCTTTTCAGTTCTAAAGGCTACGCTACCTGACAACTTTGTGTACTGTTATATAGGATTAGCCCTGATGGGGAAATACAAACCTGAAACATTTAAAAACTGATTAAGTCTCCTGAGACGGATGGTGGAAATGTTTGGTCCGGATAGGGATAGAAAGACTATCAAGAGCGTAGTGCCGGCGTTGAAAGAGGCCACTTTTGTGTAGCAGCTAGAAAATATAAAGGGACATTCTCCTCCCAAACCCCCCCCACCCCCACCCCCACACACTGACTAGTCAATTCGCCCCCTCAGCCTTGCTCTTAGTCCTTGATTGCTCGGACTGGTTGACACAAAAGCAGCAGGTGTTTATTGACAGCCCCAGGGTGATTCGTGATGCTTCTCCCTTAGCTCTCCTGGATGCCCTTGGCCACACCCAAATGCCCAGACTGAGCCTCTAGCGGAGAGAAAGAGCTGGAAACCGGCAGCCCTCACTGACCTCAGCTTCCTTCCATATGTACTCCCTTTGCTGTTAGCGGATTATTGAGTGAATCTTGCTGCATACTCGAGACTCATAAGTCTATACTATTTCATATACCCCTCTGTAGTAACAGCAAAGCAGCAGGCCATAACATTGCAAACCGGCAGCATAAATCCAGTTTCTAGTCCATACAGCATACATGGCGAGACAGGCTGAATTGGGCAGATGTCTATGCACTTTACACACATGCCATCTACATATCTCTAATACCATGCAAGTGATTAACCAGACAGCTGAATTCAGATGTCCCATGTTGTTCTGCTCTGCAGTCCAGCAACCTAAGCTCTCCCAACTGGACTTTCAGCTGTAACATAAACCATGACAGCAACTGTGTAAAGAATAGAATAAAGTGAATGGAATAACTATCCCTAGCACTTATATGCTCCTTTCACACACTTTACAGATCACAATCACACAATTTTAGAATTGAAAGAGGCCTTACAGGTCATGGAGTTCAATCTAGGCATGACCAAGAATCCTATCTAAAACACTCACAGATGCATCTTCCAATCCAGCTTAAAGACCTGAAGTGAGGAGAAAACCTTTACTTCCTCAGGCAGCATCCCTCCACCTTTTAATTGTTCTCATTGTTGGGAATATTTCCTGATTTCAAGCCCAAATCTACCCCTTTTTTTTGCTTTTTTGGGGGCCAGTTTGGGTCAAGTGACTTGCCCAAGGTCACATGGCTAGGTTTCTTTTTATGTGTTAAGTGTCTGAGGCCGGATTTGAACTCAGGTCCTCCTGACTCCAGGGCCGGTGCTCTATTCACTGTGCCACCTAGCCACCCAAATCTGCTCCTTTTTAGCTTCAACTCATGTTTCCCAATATTGCCCACTGGAGATTAAACAGAACACAACTAATTCCTCTAGAAGGTGACACCCTTAAAATACTTTAACATAGCTATCATGTTCCACGGAGAACAGTCTAAGTGAGCCTAGCTCCTTTACCTCATGTAGTATGAACCTGAAGACCTTTAATATCCTCTACTCTTTCTCTGCCTCTCTCGTTCTCCATTCCTGTCTCTGTCTCTCTGTGTGTCTCTTCTTTTTAAAATGTGGTTCTCAGAATTGAACATAATTCTTCCATAATTAATCCATATGTTGTGGTCTGATCAAAGCAGTATCCAAGGTGTCAGTGATCTCCATATTCCTGGAAATTGTGACTTTCATCTTTCATCACTCGGACTCAAACTGAACTTGAAACCCCTGTAACCTCCAGATCATTTTTCAGACAAATTGTTGTTTAACCAAGTCTCTAGATGATCTTGTACTTTCATTCAGGGTGGGAAGTTTTGTGACACCTGCAAATTTGACAAGGACCCAAGATATTTCTTTATCCAAATCATTTATTAGAATGTAATGTAAACAGTATGGGGCTAAGTAGAAGCCTCCTGGATGCATACCTGGAGACAATTCTAAAATGACTGAATTCTTAAAGAATACTCCTTGAATCTGGTCATTCACCCTGTTCTTTCATATATTCTGAATCCATCTTATTGTACCATTAACTAGCCTACAGGTCTCTATCTTGTCCTCAAGAATAGCATGAACCACTTTATTAGTCATTTTGCTAAAATCTAGGTAAACTATATCCACGGCATTTCTCTGATTTACTACTTTAGTATTCCTGTCAAAAAGAGAAAATAAGATTTTTCAGAAATGATCAGTTCATAATGAAGCCTGCTCTTTGTAATCATTTTCTAGATATACACTATCCCTTCGGTGTTAATCTGGTCAACAATTTGCCCAAGAATCAGTCAGTTTCACTGGCATGTCATGTTGAAGACTGTTCTCTTTTGTCCTTTGAAAATAAGAACACTTACCCTTCTCTAGTCTTTCAGGATCTCTTCCATACTTTACTCTTTTTAAAATGTCACTGGCAATGTCAGCAATCACATTCAATTTCACTACCTGATAATCTAGTACAACTGGACTGGGTGGCTAATCTATCAAGGGTAGCTAGATGCTCTCTTCTTGTCTCCTTATTTATCTCGGGCATCAACTCCCTACTGGCAATATTTTTGTTCTTCCCTACTTCCCCCACCCCCTTTCCAATTCAAAGACCATTCTCCTTGGCAGAGCAAACAGAAGCAACCTTCTCTCTTTATTTCTCATTGTCCTAACCACCTGGATCAGAGGTCTCATCCTTCTTTGATCTATTTCTCCAATATTAACCTAAATGTTTTTTCTTTTGATTGTGTTTAGCATTTCTCACCACTTTACCTCATTGAAACTTTAGCACTGCTAAAACATTCTCTGTTGCCTTCCTTCCATCTTCTGTATTTGTGTCTCTAAATCTAAGTTGGTTGATGAGTTCTCTGTGCATCCTCATTGGCCTCTAGCTTTGCCCATTTTTCTTCATTGTTTTTTTTTCCTTTATGTCTTTAGAATTTTATTCTTGAGAGTTTTCCATCCCCTGCTGGACTTACACCATCTACAGAATTTTAATCCATACAGTCCTGCCTATTCTTCTGAGCCATTTGAAATGTGCTCTTCCCAAATCTAGCATACATGTCAATCTATGGTCAGCTTTCCTCTTCTTCTGTATCTAAAACTCTGAGAGGGAATACTCATTTCCCTGGTTCCCATCATCTTCACTAAGCAATTCTAGGTTGGTGTGAATAAGATTCAGAAATAATTTCCTCCTAGTTTCTCCATCTTGTGAAGTATGCAATTATTATTAAAGCAAATCAAGTATCAATGTCACTTGGATCACAGAACCAGCCTAAAGGTCATGTAGTCTAACCCCCTCATTTTACAAATAATGAAATTGAACCCTAGGGAGGCCAAGTGAATTGCCCATGGTCATATCTGAAGTAAATATAAGACATGGGATTGGAACCCAGGTCCACTGACTCCCAAACTCTCTTCACTGTGCTATAAGGATTCACATTCTTAAAAGCAGGGTTTGAAAACTTGAAGCTTTTAATAGAGGAACCAGTCCTCAAAGATATGAAGGCAAAGGACTTTATGGACTACGATACACTTAGAAATGCTTTCAAATAGTCAAACAAGTTCTAATGAATCGCATATAGCCCCAGGGTACAGGAAAGAAGACTATGAAGCTTTAGCCATACCCAAAAATCTAACCTCAGGTGGCTGCCATTTTCCTTGCCATGAGGGAATGTTTCCTTTTCTAAGCCTTCAGAGGAGAGATTAAGATAACCCACTGCAGGAGGAGAAATACCTTAGGTTAAGGGATTTGGGGAAGGACTTCTCTTATCCAGTATGAAAACTGATTTATTGGGAAATTAGAGGATCTAGGAGCTTGGACAAAGGAGAGATTTGGAAGGTGGGGATGGTCAAATGCTCTGGGGAAGCAGCAGATTACTGTGGTAAGGTATTTTTTAGGAACAAGAGTAGGGGCAAGGAACTGGTAGGGAATTTAGAGGAGATTGAGTTTTCTACCAGTGGACCCATGACATAATAGAAATAGAAACCCCTAAAACCTTTTTTTTTTTCTGAGGGCATGCTCACGGGGGAAGGTGTCATTCATGGCCTCAATAACTGCTAGAGGCAGTCAACCAGAGGCAACAGTAAAAGGTAGGATCAAGAAACTCCAACTAGTGTCCCGGACTAAGAAACACTTGCATAGCTCTCCCAGCCCTTGTAACTGGAAACAATATGGCATTTCATATAACCAAAAAGAATACTATTCCATGAGGACTTATATTAAGATTCACACTTTTTTTTATTTACAGGGTTAATTGCATGATCAAATTTACTTATCAAATAATAATTGTAAACTATCAATTACCACATTGGAATTTCTAGAATTATGGAGACCTGATACCCAGGATACATTAAGCTCTGTTTTAAGGACGGTCCTCACTATTATACCTGGTAAGGGAATAACAGATTTTATTTATTTTTTGTTGTTGTTGAATACTTTCTTTCATTCTTTTTCATACATGGTGGTATGAGTTGTTCATACAAGATGTGAAATCAATGAATTTACTCATTTACATTTCATTGGAAAGGGAGCTTAATTATGAAATAATGATTTAGTCTGACCTAAATGGCATAAAGAACCTGCTCCAAAGGGAGCAGACCTCCTAGGCCTCACTGACTCCAGCCTCAGAGTATCAAAAGTGCTGGTATCAACTGTACTTTCTGGGACTCAGAGATTGGAAACTGAGTGTCTGTTCTATATGTGGGATGTCTTCTGTGTGTACCTTGTCTTATCTCTTCTTGGGATAAGGTGACAAAGATGGCACAGAGCCCGACTTCAGCACAGGCTCTAGGAATTCAATAAATATTTCAGTCATTTACCTCTATAGGGGCCTTAGGACATCAGGAGCAGCCAAGGGTCTGCTCTGAAAGGGATTCATGTTTCTAAACCTTTAAGGCACCAAGAGTACCAGGGAATCTACATTACTAAAATATAAAAGTGTGTAACTCTAAGCTTGGGGTACTTTCTGTACATTTCTCATGTCCCACTATTTTGAGATATAGCTACAGGGGGATGGGTTTAATTGTGAATTCAACATCATTGGGAGATTGGCACATTTGTAATTTACTACTATAGTGGCCTGGGAAGAATTTCTTGTCAGTTCTGCCTATGGCCTACCTATCTAGTTCACTTGTATTTGGAATGGCTAACCAGGGAAGCTCCCGCCACTGACACATACAGATTCTGTGTTCATTCATTACAGGTCCCTGGAGGGTGGGAATACCTGATCAGCTGGTTTTCCTCCAATGCTTTGATGCATAAATTCTTACCTTCGATCTCCCATATCTTTGTGATTCAGAGGTAAGGTCTACTGAGCTGGATATGACTTTTCCATTTCTACCATTCTGCATTGTCTCATCTCTCCTCACCTTAGCCCTGTGACCCACAAAATCCTCTACCCCCCCATTTCCTGATGTCCTGCACTATTATTAACAATATCCCCTTTTCATCCATTATTAACAATATCCCCTTTTCATCCACTGATTTCACATCTTGTATGATTTTGTTCTTCACAGTCTTTATATCTTCTGGACCTGCAGAATACATTGCATCCTGGGCCTCTCTTATCTTGAATTCTCCTCTGAAGTCTCATTCTTTCCTCACACCCCAACTTAACAGACAAAGAGAAGGAAAAGGGATGCTTCTCACCCCCATTTCCAGACCTTTTCCTCTTTGCCTCCACATCTCAGAGATCTAGCCTTCTTTGAGCATCCAGATCCTTATTATAATCACCTACCACCTTCTGGGGCACAGTGGATTGAGTGCTGGACCTAGAGTCAGGAAGACTCACCTTCATGAGTTCAAAACTGACCTCAGACACTTCCTAGTTGTGTGATCCTGGTCAAATCATTTAACCCTGTTTGCCTTAGTTTCCATATCTGTAAAATGAATTGGAAAAGTAAATGGCAAACTTTCTTTTCCAAGAAAACCCCAAATGGGGCCACAAAGACACAACTGAAATGACTGAACAACAGCCTTCCAGGTCATTCTCCCTCCTTTGTCAAAGAGTTCAGAATGTGGCTCACAATCTTCCATTCCACCCCTAACCCCATGCTAGGACTTCAAAACACTCCAATGTTTTGTTGAGTATCCTGGCTTGCTGGTTCATCGGCATCCCTAACCACCGATTACTTACCTTTTCACTCTGGCTCAGCCACTCAAAAGGATTGTCATACCCTTGATCTTACTATTACTTATATATGTGATATCACTTATAATGTACTAATCACTTATCAATGACTTACTGCCACTTATAATCTCCCTCAGCCTTGTTCCTCCTAAACATATTCTTTTCCTCCCTGTGACTTCTTGACCCGCCTCCCATCCCTCTCTATTCTTTCATTACATTCCTCAGTCTTGGTTTCACTTATCTCCTTACACAGTTTTGATCCTCTCATCCTATCTTAAAATCCCAGCTCTTTTCCTATCATGTTTTTCTACATGTTATTGTTGGAGAGAGTGATACAAGTGTGCTTACAAGGTCCTCTATGGATTTGTGCTATTCCGTCTCAATTGGGTCCTTACTGTTTACACGTTAACTGTTTTACTCTTCAAAGCTTAACTACAGCAAGCCCACCTCCAACACACATTCCAAGCCTTCTTTTACTTTTCCAGGCTTCCTATGCCGCTTTATTTGTTACAAGGAAGGTCTTCTCGTGGAAGAAGTAGACATACATCAGTGGGGAGTGATAGAAATGTAAGACAGGTGGAGGTGGAAAGAGCATTAATAAAATATAAAAAATATACAGAAATAAAAAAAGTTCAAAGGGGATAAAACAAAAGGTGATTTTGTCACTATTTTATTAAATTAAATATTTACTCTTTAAAAGCAAACTAAATGTAACAGGAATTCATGGTTACATATTCAAGCCTCTTTTTTTGTTCTTTGTAGATTGGATTGTTTGTTGACATTATTCAGTGCATCATAAGAACATTTAAAGAAGACAAGTTAGAAGACATTAATTGCCACCAGATGAAGTAAAAAGAAGCAGGGAAATAATATGAGAATGACTATAAGAATGTAAATGGACAGAACAAAAAACAGTATAATGATAATGACTCTTGACCTGGAGAAAAGTTGAGAAAATGTACCTCTTTGGGGAAGTGAAGGATTGTGGGATATTGCATACACTGTTAGCCTTGGTCAATTTGTTGTCTAGTTTGGCTGAATCGCTCTTTCTCTCTTTTGAAAGTGTGTCATGGGAGAAGAGATATACACAGAAGTGAAGGTTATTGAAAACAAGATATATCAATATTTTAAAAGAGGTATTTATAAGTTCCAAACTCTAATTGGTGCAATTTTAGGAATTGAGTGCGAGTGATGGGTGGTGTGTGAAAGGGTGGGAGAGAGTTATTTTTGGCTGAGGCAGGGTTGAAGTTCCCCTTAGGATTTAGAATTGAAAAGTACCTTAGAAATCATCTTGTCCAAATCCCTCATTTTACAGATGGTGATACTGAGGCCCAGAGATGGTAAAGTTATTTGCCTTCAATCACATAGGTGTTAATCAAATTGTAGAGCTACAATTTAAATTTCATTTCTCTTACTCCAAATCCAGTATTCTTTACACAACAAATATTGCCCCTAAATTGCCTTTAAGACAACCTATCTATATTTGGACAACTCAAATGTTAATAATTCCTCCTAACTTACCATCATTCCTCATAACTGTTTCTCTTTTTGGGGGGCTATTCAGAGTGATAGACCTCTCCTTCATGACCATTTTAGCATTTGGAGACTAACATCATGGGTCTTCCCCTGGGTTCTTTTCTTCTGCAGACTAAACATCCTCTGTCCTTGAACTAAACTGAATGACATGACTTTGAAGTCTTCTGGACATACTCTGTAAGATGGAGGATAAGGTCAAGAAGGCCCCAAAGTTGCTTAGCCTCTGGCCTTAGTAAAGCCATCTGCTACAGTATTCAATGTACCTGGCATTACTATCTCCATGTGGTTTGTGCTTTTATGTGTCCACATGAGGGCAGCTAGGAGGCACAATGGATAGAGTGCTGGGCCTGGAGTCAAAAAGGTTCATCTTCCTGAGTTCAAATCTGGCCTCAGACACTTGCTAAGCATGTGACCCTAGGCAAGTCAATTCTGTTTGCCTCAGTTTCCTCATCTGTAAAATGAGCTGGAGAAGAAATAGCAATTCTTTGCCAAGAAAACCCCAAATGTAGTCATGAAAAGTCAGACACAACTGAGCAGCAATGACAAATGTCCTCATGTATGCAGGAAAATGCATATATAGTTAATAGTTATGGGGGCAATGGTACTTTTTATGACATGCAAGGCAGCTTGCTTGAATGTGTGCTGCTGTCTATTATTTATTACAGTGAAGGACCTAAGAAGTAGGTGAAGTTTTATGCTCTGGGGTCATAGGCCCTGCCTGTAGCCCTAACTCCACAGTGACTTCGGGAAGTTCAGAAACCTTACCATACTCTCTCCAAGGTCTTGTGTTTTCAGAATAATTGTCATTGAGGAATTTGGTTCCACTTGACTTTGATGATGCAATGCAAATTCATGGCAATGGTCTATTTGAAGTACTTTGTTCCTTGTGCATCTCAGATACTCTTTAAAGACTTGACTGAAGGAAAGACTGATGGAAAGGACTAGGTGGCTGGCTGGCCATCTTTTATTACCAATAAATATACAGTATTGACTCAAATATTGGCCATATCATTCCACTCCAATATTGCTTTCAGAAACTCTGAATGTGACTTATAGTTGGTGTCATGTTTCACTGTATATCTACATATTGTTTACCTTTCAGAGTTGTCACTAAGTCATATCATCTCTATGATTCTCTTTAAGATTATCATCTGAATAATTCTCCAAGTCATGCACCTGTGATTATACTTGCTTGAAAACATTCTTTTAAAAAATCAGTATATTATTTAATTTTTTAAACATTCTTTTTTTCTTTTTGGAGGGGGGAAGGCAGGGCAATTGGGGTTAAGTGACTTGCTCAAGGTCACATGGCTAGTAAGTGTTAAGTGTCCGAGGCCTAATTTGAACTCAGGTCCTCCTGACTGCAGGGCTGTTGATCTATTCACTGCACCCCCTAGCCTCTCCTTAACATTCTTTTAAAACAAATTTTTGAGTTACAAATTTTCTCCCTCCAGCCTTTCCTCCACCCATTGAGAAAGCAAGCAATGTGATATCAATAATACATGAGAAGTCATGCAAAACATATGTCTATATTAACTATGTTGCAAGAAAAAGCAAGAAAAACAAAGTGAAAAATATACTCCCATCTGCACACAGAGTTAATCAGTTCTCTCTCTGGAGGTGAACAACGTTTTTTCATCATGAATTCTTTGAAATTGTCTTGGATCATTGATCAAAGTATCTAAGTCTTCCACATTTGATCATCATTACAATAGCACTCTTACTATGTACAATGATCTTCTGGTTCTGCTCACTTCACTCTGCATCAATTCATATAGAACTTCCCAGGTTTTTCTGAAATTATCTTGTTCATAGTTTCTTATAGTACAACAGTATTTCATCGCAATCACAAACCACAACTTGTTCAGCCATTCTCCAATTGATGGGCATTCTCTTAATAACCACCACAAAAAGTATTGGTATAAATATTTTTATACACAGAAGCCTTTTCCTTTTTCTCTGATCTCCTTGTGATACAGACCTATGAGTGGTGTCACTGGATCAAAGGTTATGCACAGTTTTATAGCCTTTTGAGCATAGTTCCAAATTGTTTTCCAGAATGATTGGACTAGTTCACAACTCCACCAATAGTGCTTTAGTGTACATATTTTTTCATTTCCCCTCCAGCATTTGTCATTTGCCTTTTCTGCCATGTTAGTCAATCTGATAGTTATGACATGGTACCTCAAAATTGTTTTAATTTCCATTTCTCTAAACAATAGTAACTTTTAGAGCATTTTATTTTCATATAACTATAGACAGCTTTTATTTCTTCTTCTGAAAATTGTCTGTTCATATTCTTTGACCACTTAACCAACTGGGGAATGGTATTGCAAAATAATTTCTCAAAAACCTAGTTGGAGCAAGAACTAAATGATAATGGATCAAGATACAAGGATTTCTCCCTTTTCCAATTTCAAAGGACACATTGCATATTTTCAAAGATAAAGGGAAGAGAAAATTATGCAGATGATATAGAATGATTATGTGAGATCCCTATTCAGCCCTTTCATTCCCACTGATGCCACCCTGCTTAAAGCTGTTAAAAACCTCATGCCTGGATTGACTGCAGTCAAAGGATCTAGATTAATGTCTCACCTCTGTTAGCACCTGCATGATGTTGGGAAAATCACTTGACCTCTCCAAGTCTCAGTTTCTTTCTTTCTTTCTTTCTTTCTTTCTTTCTTTCTTTCTTTCTTTCTTTCTTTCTTTCTTTCTTTCTTTCTTTCTTTCTTTCTTTCTTCCTTCCTTCCTTCTTTCCTTCCTTTCTTTCTTTTTGCTTTTTTGGAGGGACATTGGGGTTAAGTGACTTGTCCAAAGTCATACAGCTAGTAAGTGTGTCATGTGTGAGGCCAGATTTGAACTCAGGTCCTCCTGACTCCAGGGCCAGTGCTCTATTCACTGCACCACCTACCCTCCCCAAGAGTCTAAGTTTCTTTATCTGTAGATGAAAGTAGTTTGACTTGACTTTTAAGTTTCCTTCCAGCATTAAGATTCTCTCATTCTATTGCAAAAATCTGCTGATTGTTCTCTGGAAGGCAACAAACATGACAATTCTTAAAATCATGTTTCCCATATTTTCACATGATATTAATCATAAGACTTCAGAAGCAAAATCCTAACTATGTGCTTTATTTCCCCCTCTTTTTCTTGCTGTGACGTTCGCTACCTCTTCAAGTTTTGCAGCAAGTGCTGAGAGCTTTTCTTTCTAAATAATTCACAGACCAAATCTAAAAATTCCCACTGAGTCCTCTCCATTATCACTTTACCAAGCTTTCATTTTTAATGGTCTAGTAGAGATTTTTTTTGTTAATACACTGAGTTTTATTAAATTATTTTCTTGCTCAGGGGAGAATCATCCTTTCCATGTACAGTATTTGTCTTGCATCATCTTCCCACTATGTTCAGCACTTCAGTTCAAATTAGCATTCTAACCTTGAGTTTTTCTTTTCTTTTTTAAATAATAGACATGCTGATCTCCCTGTATGAACTAAGTATTAAAAATGCATGTAGTAAGTTCAGAGGAAGTTGTTTATTTCTATTTTTAACATGATACATTCAGCACTTGGGACTGAGGCCTTGCAATGCAGCTTTTGGGTCACAAATGACTCTTTATCTCCAAAGTGTCCATGAATAGAATCATGTGATCCTGATGGTTTTGAAAAGGGCATTTTAACCATACTCTGGTTCTCTCCTTTCCCACACTTATGGTCTAAATGATGCCCTGCAGATGAAAATCTGCACCATTTAGAAGACTCCTCTTACTCCCATTTCTACTTTGGAGATTATTTTACAAGTCCCAGTAAAAGGTTCCCACAGTTCAATAAGTTCTTAGTCTCAGGAAGTTCTTAATCCCAATCTGTCATACTTCAAAGTAAGTATATAGGTTTTGTAAGTACATACACACAAAATGTGGGGCTACCCAGTCAGTGCCAGGCATTCCTGGCCAACCTTACATAGTTGGATACCTGCCTTTCTGGAACTGTGTGGAGTGAGCAGAGTTGGGACAACTGGGCAGCTTAGCAAATGAACATGGTAATTTGATCTGAAAGCATCAGTATGAGCCAGCTACCCAAGTGGCTGACCAGAAGCCTTTATCATCATCACCACCACCAACACCGCCACCATCATCAACATCATCCTCTATGCATGTATGGAGTGAAAACCATAAGGCTGGAGATGCAAACAATCCAATGAGCAATTTTAAAACTTTCCCGTGACTTCTACATTATAATATATATGTATTTTTCTAATTCTGGGCAGTTGAAAGCACTCTAAAGATGTTTCTACTGTTTTTTGACAAAGAGCATTATGCCATGCCAATGTTCATGGTTCGCTTTCTTTCAGAAGACCTATTGTACCAGTGTAAAATGTTCCAGTATATGTAATGAGGACAGCGAAATAGCTAAATTCCAGTTAATGAGTACTTGAGTGACTTGGATAGAAACAGATCATTGATTCACTCACATATTTGGGAATTTAGCTCATGGGGTTATCAGGAGTGAAGGGTTTTGTAAGTAAGTCAGTAAATAAATGGGCAAGGAAATACTCAAGTCACTCTCAAGCTCCATAATTAGATAAAATAATTAATAACAGCTGAAATTTATGGAAAAATGAGGGTTTTCAGGAGAACGTTGTACACAGTTATAGCAATATTGTAATAATGATCACCTGTGAAAGACTTAGCTACTCTGATCAATACAATGATACAAGACAATTCCAAAGGACCCGTGAGGGAAAAGAAGCTGTCTGCCGCCAAAGACAGAACTGATGAATTCAGAGTACATAGGGAAGCATACTTTGTCACTTTTAAATTTTTTCTTGCCTCTTTTTTTTGCAACATGGCTAATATGGAAATATGTTTTGCATGACTTTGCATGCATAATTGATATCATATTGCTTACCTTCTCAATTGGTGGGAGAAGGGTTGGAGGGAGGGAGAGAATTTGGAGCTCATAATGTAAAATAATGAAGAAAGAAAGAAGGAAGGGGGTGGCTAGGTGGTGCATTGAATAGAGCACTGGCCCTGGAATCAGGAGGACCTAAGTTCAAATCCAGCCTCAGACATTTAAAACAAAAACTAGCCGTGTGACCTTGGGCAAGTCACTTAACCCCAATTGCCCTACCTCCCCCCTCCAAAAAGCAAAAAAAGAAAGAAAGAAGGAAGGAAGGAAAGGGGAGGGTTGTTTTCCGTGGATCAGGAAGAGCTTCCTCACCAAAAGAACTCAAACTTCAGACTCACACAGACTGGGTTCAGTCCTAGAGGGGCTCTAAAAGAGGGAAGTTAGGTTTTCCTCATACTCTTTTGCTCATTAGACCTTTTCCCTGGAGTTCTGGGGATAATCTCTTTTCTTTTCTTTTTAAAATTTATTTGTTTATTTTTAGCTTACAAGATCCAATTCCATAGTTCCTTGAGTTTCAAATTTCCCTTCCCTCCCTCCCCCCACCCCCTACAACAGCATATAGTCCAGTATAGGATCTGCAAATACTTTCACAATAGACATTAGTCAAGTTACAAAGGCATATTGTACTAGATGGGATGAAAAATGGTAAAGAAGATATAAAACCAAACAATGAAAAGAAAAAGATCAATTAGTTTTCTTCCATCAGGATTCAAACTCAGTTCTTTCTAGTTATTTCTCTGGATGTAGGCATCTCTCTCCTTCATGAGTCTTTTGGGATTGACTTAAATCATTGCATTGCTGAGAAGAGTCCAGTCTGTCATAGTTGGTCATCACACATATGTTGTGTCTGTGATTGTATACAAATTTCTCCTGGTTCTACTCTTCTCACTCAGCATCAGTTTGTATAAGCCTCTCCAGGTAAATATGAAAACCATCTCCTCCTCATTTCTTATAGCACAATAATATTCCATTACATGCATATACCACAACTTGTTTAGTCATTCCCCAATTGATGGGCACCCCTTTAATTTCCAATTCTTTGCAACCATGAAAAGAGCTGCTATAAATATTTTTGTACATATGTACAAAATAAACTTCTATGATCTCTTTGGGATATAACCCTAGAAGTGGTATTGCTGGGTAAAAGAGTATGAAATTATTTATAGCCCTTTGGTCATAATTCCAGATTGCTCTCCAGAATGGTTGGATAAGTTCACAACTCCACCAGCAATGCATTAGTGTTCCAATTTGCCTACATCCTCTCCAGCATTTGTCATTTTCCTGTTTTGTCATCTTAGCCAACCTGACTAGAGAGATGTGGTACCTCAGAGTTGTTTTGATTTGCATTTCTCTAATCAATAGTGATTTAGAACATTTCTTCATATGTTTATAGATATCTTTAATTTCTTTCTCTGAAAACTGCCTGTTCATATCCTTTGACCATTTATCAATTGGGGAATGACTTGTATTCTTATAGATTTGACTCAATTCTCTGCATATTTTAGAAATGAGTCCTTTATCAGAGACATAGGTTGTAAAAATTCTTTCCCAATTTCCCACCTCCCTCTTGATCTTGGTTACATTGGCTTTGTTTGTACAGAAGCTTTTCAATTTAATGTAATCAAAATTATCCATTTTGCATTTTATAATGCTCTCTAATTCTCGTTTGGTCCTAAAGTCTTTCCCTCTCCACAAATCTGACAGGTAAACTATTCCTTGGGGGATAATCTCTTAAACAAAGTCAAAGTATGGCTCATGTTTAGGGTCTCCCCTAAAACGGATCAAGAGACTGCCTTCTACATAATATAATCAATGGACAAAATAGATTTCAGGTATGGAACAGTTATTTACTTTCTCTGTCACAAAAAATGCTTAAAATACTAAGGGCTCATAAGCACACAGTAACAAATATTTGAAACATAAAGCACTAATTTATCATTCTTATTATACTCTACTGAGAAGTAAAGACAACTTTGTAGGACTAAAAAATGGATGGTTGATATTCTCGTTGAATCTGTGCTATCAGAGAAACTCACAGTGTCCATACCTGCTAATCAGTCAGAGCATGTCTTAGTCTTTTAGTCCTTTCAGTTGCTGTATCCTTTTTTCCTGCAAAAATCATCTACATCTAAGGAATGAGCACCCAAATCAGGAATTTCTGACCTCATAAATTCACAAGATATCTGCCAAAACTGGAAGCATCTCTCTCTCAGGATTGCTATTTAGTCACCTGTATTCAGGAAAAGAAATATGAGAAATCACAAGAGGAATCCAGAACTCTAGGTCCAGTCTCAGGCTCCCCTATGAGAGCACGTATTTTTAATGCCGTATGCATGCAGCTGACATATCTACTAGAGGAAAGGAGAGAAATGTACCTTCCAAGGAAAAGATGCCTACATCCCAGGTAACATACTCTAAAGAAAGGAAAGTAGAATGCTTCTATAGCTCATGTTCTTACTGAGGGGATGACTCTTTTTCACTTAGTCACCAATCATTATCAACAGAACTCCCAGATACAGGGGGCATAGGAACCAACCTTTGGCTACAGGCCACAATATCCTTTAGCAAGGGACCAGAGCATGTTCCCCACAGGATGGAGCCGGAACATATGTCCAGCTCCATGGGAAGGGCTCTAGTCCAGCAAATCAAGAAGCCTTCCTGTGTATCCCTGTTAACATTTATCACAAAATACAAATTATCATCTCGTTCACCTTTGTTTTATTGTTGTCTCATATAATCACATGCATTTGATTTTATGAACTGTGATATTTAATGGAATATTTTATCATAGTAATGTATAGATTATCAGAAGAGATTTTGATTGACCCACATCTTTTTGTCCCTTGACAATTCCCATTTTATGTAATTTCACCAAAACAGTTGATATCTATATAAAATAGCAAAACTTACAAAAATCTTTACCTTCATTCTTATTTGATCCTTACAATAACTTCATGAGCAACCATAATAGTCACCATTGTCTTCATTTTACAGATGAGGAAACCAAGGCTAGAGATTTTAGGTGATTCACCCTTGCTATTTAAGAGTTAGGAACTTCTACTCTGAGGCCATGAAATCCTGATTGGTGACTCTCTGCCGAGATTATTATTGTAGTTGGGGTCTTAGTAATGCTTCAGCTCAATCACTCTCCAGCCTTATCCTCACTAACCACCTTGTCCCAGAGTGAGGACTATTCCCTCATCTCTAAATGGCAATTCCCTTGTCTTTCACTCCAGTGCAAGCTTCTTGAAGGTAGGAACTGTTTGTTTATATTCATATCTCTTACTTAGTACAGTGTCTGGAACATAATCCTTAATAAATTCTTATTTCAGGGCGACTAGGTGGCACAGTGAGTAGAGCGTTGGCCCTGGAGTCAGAAGGACCTGAGTTCGGTTCCAGTCTCAGATACTTAACATGCACAAACAAAAACCTATCCAGCTGACCTTGGGCAAGTTACGTAACCCCAATTGCCCTCCAAAAAGCAAAAAATAAATAAATAAATAAATAAATTCTTATTTCTCTCTCTCTGTCTCTCTGTCTGTCTGTCTGTCTCTGTCCGTCTCTCTCTGTCTCTCTCTGTGTCTCTCTCTGTCTCTGTGTCTGTCTCTGTCTCTCTCTCTGTCTCTCACTCTCTCTCTCTCTCTCTCTCTGTCTCTCTCTCTCTGTCTCTGTCTCTCTCTCCATCCCGACTGTACTGCTTTTTTTCACCATACTGCGTTGCCTCTCATAAAAACAGGAGAATTTGCCTTAGTTTTTAACCTTAGAGTTGATCTGCAGTGATTAAACAGCACCTGCTGACAACGTCTAATTTTCACATACAGGAACCTAGAGACAGAACTTTTTCATAGAAGGCATTGAGATTGGAATTTGGAATTTCCAACTGACTTTAGCTTGAACACCTCTTCCAGTCTGCTGGCTTTCAGGGAGTGATATGACATCTCTTTGAATTTCAATTTTACTTATTTTAAATCTGTTTTAGTTACTGTTGCTATTATGCATATATGTGTGTATATATGTGTGTGTATAATTGACATTATTGTTTGATACTAGTGTCTTGAGGCAACTTTTAGCATGAAATAGATAATTTTGCAAGTTTTAAAATTTCCATATATTTAATTTTCTTTGCTGAAAATTCCACGTCAATTTGTTATCCTTCCTCCCTTCCTACTGTATTTGTATTATAATATGCTTGTGAACATAGTGCCCAAAATGGGTTTCTTCCAATAAGCAAAGTGAGAGTTTGGGATATCATACAAGACCTGTGTGCAGCATGTATAATTTCTACTAAAGCAGCCTCTTGCATATCAAAGATTGTCATAAATGACCGGGTTTGTTTTCTTTTCAAGCTTTCCTCAGATGTAGCACTTAGGAGAAAAGAGGACAAAGAGAGCAAAAGATTTCTGTGTCCTTCTAGATAATGTTCTTTTGATCATCCATAATGATCTCATCCTTAGAACTCAAATATTTTGTCAGCAATTTAGACAATAACAGAAGCCAATATAATATTCTGGCGTCATTGGCAATTTGGTAGTTAAATGAAAGGGGATAAGCCAGATTCTCTAACCTCCACATCAAAGACTTGAGATATTCTTCCCATCTCCTACAAGTACCCCAAATCACCTGACCAGAGAAATGACTTGATTTAAGCTCTGGAGGTCCTGTCTTCTAAGATGGGCTGACCCATTCTGAGCCTGACATTCCAAATGCCCAGATACTGAGGTCTTCCCATCTGCTTTACTCTGCATAATACCTGCTCTGCTGCTTCATTTATTTGTTCATTCATTGTTCACATACTTGGTAAGCACTTACCCCATATGAGGTTCTCTCCAAGTCACTGCAGATGATGCAAAGATAAATAAAACAAGGTTCCTGCCTTCAAAGGAGAACTTAGGAAATGATTTGCAATAATGGCAGAGAGACACAAACTTCAAAGCCAAATGACATGTATCTTTTATGTTGTTTCTTTTGCTCTGGACTTGTGATTTTACTGTTAAAATAAATTCCCAATGAAGAAATTCCCCTCTACACATGCAGATCTTCAACTATATTGAAAATTTTAGTCATTTTATTTTTTTGCTTTTTTATGCAAGGCAATTGGGGTTAAGTGACTTGCTTAAGGTCACCCAGCTATTGTGTGTGTGTGTGTGTGTGTGTGTGTGTGTGTGTGTGTGTGTGTGTGTGTGTGTTAAGTGTCTGAGGCCTGATATGAACCCAGGTCCTCCTGGCTCCAGGGCCTGCTCTATTCACTGCACCACCTAGCTGCCACCATTTTATTTTATTTTTTTTTATTTTTATTTTTTTTTATTTTTTATTTTTTTTAAAGCAATTGGGGTTAAGTAACTTGCTCAAGGTTACATGGCTAGTCATTATTTATGCGTGGGTGCTCATTTTCTGAGGCCGGATCTGATCTCGGGTCATCCCAACTTCGAGGCCGGCGCTCTTACTCACTGCGCCACCTAGCCACCCCTTTAGGGCAATTGGGGTTAAGTAACTTGCCCAAGGTTACACGGCTAGGTTTTTGTTTGTGCGGATTAAGTGTCAGAGGCCGGCTCCGAACTCAGGTCCTTCTGATTCCAGGGCCGGCGCTCTATTCACTGCGCCACCTAGCCGCCCCCATTTTATTTTTTTAACAGTATTTTTTCCAATTACAAGACAACTTTTAATGAAAATTTTAGTCTTAAAGAGTCAGCTGAGGCATTGAGAGATTAAATGAAAGGTCAGTGGTCAAATGGCCAGTATGTGTTAGAGGTGGGGCTTGAACCCAGGTCTTCCTTATTTTAAGGCCTGCCTATTATCTACTGTAGTTTTTGTTGTTGTTGAGTCACATTTTAGTCATGTCTGACTCTTCTTGACCCTTGACCCCATATGTTGTCTTCTTGGCAAAGATACTGGAATGGTTTGGCATTTCCTTCTCTAGCTCATTTTACAGATCAGGAAACTGAGGCAAACAGGCTTAAGTGACCTTGCCCAGGGTCACACAGCTGGTAAGTGTCTGAGACCAGACTTGAACTCACAAAGAGAGGTCTTCTGACTCCGGCACTCTATCCACTGTACCACTTGACTTCCCATCTTAAAATGTGGTCTTCAGATACCTAGAAGTCCCTGAGACGCTTTCAGGAAATCCACAAGGCTAAAATTATTTTCATAATAATGTCAAGCTGTTATCTGCCTATTCAAATATTCCTCCCTTTTCCAGTTACAAATCTGTGTGCGGCCAGATTTTCTCAAATAAAGCATCATATTAAAACAGACTGAATGATGAAGCAGATATGAGAATCCAGCTATCATTTATTAAACTGTATATGAAAGATATTTGAAAATGTATAAAACAGTGCTACTTTTCTCTTTGTTTTGGAAAACATAGTTATTTTTCATAAAATTATGTTATTTATGGTAACATATGGTAAGTTTAATATTGCTATTTTAATGAATTAATAAAGAATTTTTAAATTATCAGTTTTATTTTCTAATACACTAAATATCAACAGATATAACCCTGAAGTCAAAGAGTTTAAGAATTATTGGACTACAACACTGTGCCTCTTGTAGATCTACAAGTGTTGAAAAATGTTCCAGGTAGAAATCATCATATATGTATAATGTGGCAGAAATGATTGTGTAACATCTTCATGCCAGAAGGTAGTGCTGGTGAAAGAAAGAAACCAGAATTCTCTTCATGTTTCCATGCCTTAGAGCCAGCTAATATAGCTGCCTTAACAAGAAATGCAGTTTAAACCCTACTTTCCCATTCCTTGCTTAGCCCAAATTAATTTACTTTTTTGCTTCCTCAACTTCTGGTACTGAAGTCCAATCTGAGTGATACTTCTTGCAGTTAAGTTAAGCTTCTAAATTCTCCTTAACATAGATGTATAAAACAAAATAAAAATGTGCCCATTAATCAATTATCAACATATAACACAGTTATATGATTAGACAAAAACTTTAAAAAATTACTCAGGAATCCATTTTATTGAGTTTACTTACATTTTTTCTTGTTTCCCTGTTCCTGCTTTGTATCATTATTTACTCTATTCTTTTTTTTTTCTTTCTGGAAGGGGGAGGGCAGGACAATTGGGGTTAAATGACTTGCCCAAGGTCACACGGCTAGTAAGTATTAAGCGCCTGAGTCCATATTTGAACTCTGGTCCTCCAGATTCTAGGGCCGGTACTTTATTCACTGCACCACCTACCTGCCCCTACTCCATTATTTACCTTCCATTTTCAGGTATTGCACATTCAAAAAGAGTAACTAACATAATCCATGTTTTATCTTTCTTTTGGCATCACTGAAGAAATTATGCCTATGCTTATTTTAAGTAGATTCTATTCTGTTCTGAATGTTACATACAATTGAATGTGTTTTTAAACGTTCAGAGGACAAAAAGGTATGGCTTCTTCATTAATTAAAACAGTCCCTTGAAGGGGCCAAGTTGGAAATGTTAGAGCTTAATAAAGAAATCTATTTTTCTTTTATTAGTAATACCAACTCTAGAGAAGGAAGAGAATCAGAAAGGAAAAGAGGGGGGTGGGAAATCTCCTTTTGGTTGGACAAAAAAGGAAAATATTAAAAGCATCTCTATAATTTTTATTTATTAACTAGAAGAGAAGTCCATGGAACAGTAAGCTAAGCTTCGCATTCAAAGGACTTAATAGAATGCTCATTGAGCTATATGGAAACATGAAGGAGACACAATATTTTTTTTTTAGGTTACTCTGAAGTTCTGGTAAATCAGAACAAATTGAAAAGGAAGAAGAAGCTAGAGTAAAAGGAGCTGGGGCTCTGTGCTGAACCAGTCAAAGAACCTGAAGTAAAAGGGAGAAATAATGTTTACTCCTTAAAATACAATTAGGAAGACCAGAGTTAGATTAAAATGACTATCAGTAATTGAAGTTTTAACTAGAGCACACTAGACTATGCCTGGGTGTTTTTATTTTCTAAAGTCTTGCTCCAACTTCTTTCTCTCCTTCTATATGTGTGCTTATGTTACTAATTTGTAAATATTTAAGGTTGTAACTTAAATTAAATATAATTTCATGAAATGGATTGTGTATCATTACTTATTCTTTTCCTCATCCTCCCCTGGGAAAACTGAAGGAAAGACTGTAGACCTGGGAGACATGAGATGCAAGTTCACATCCCATCTCTTCCACTTACTGGATATATGACCTTAGGCAAATCTCATCACTGCCCTAGGTCTTTGTTTCCTCATCTATTCAAAGAGAAGGTGGTTAGCCTAGATGACCTCCAAGGTGCCCTAAGCTCTAAAATTCCATAATGCTATGATCTTAGTTCACTACTGGCCATCTAGTGACAACTGTATGAATTATAATTATAAGTGCCCTATGGGAAAGAAATGTCCTCTGAGGACTAGCCTTGCAAGCCTAAACCTACTAAGTGATCATAAAAATCAGTCACACGCAGGACTTCCTTTGGTTCCTCCACATGTGTATGACCCAGGTAGACCTATGGAGCAAACAGATCAGAAGTCCTAGTTGACTGAAATGGGATCTTAAACACTTGTACCCAGCTTCTCTTTCCTTAGTACATTCAACAGGTGGGGAAAACTGATAAAAATAACTGCATGAATGATGAAAGAGATTTATGTAACAACTTAATGTCAGCCATTCAGTTCCTTTTTAAAAAGCACAAAGAAGGTTTTCTCAGTAAAAGCTTTTTTTTTTATAAGTGAAGGACACCTAAGTTTGACCATTATATTATCCTAAACGTTAGGATGAATATAAGAGTGATTTTAATGATTTTCAGAGAAAAAAAACCATCATCACATTGGCAAATGATATGTTCTTCCCTCTGTGAAAGGAATGACTTTTAGAAACAATCAATTGCTTCAGTATAACCACAAAGACAAAAGAGAAAGGAAACGATATGTTTTCCTTAACATGTAAGTCTGAAGGTCTATTTGTATGGTTAGATAAACCAGTGCAAATCAAAAGAGATATTCCTTTGTTCTTACTGTCTCATTCATGGCTTATTTAGGTTTAGCTAAAAGCAAATGTAGGATCAGGCTTCTGGGAATATAATATTGCCTTTGGTACTTTCATCTTCAAATTGATATAAGTGTATGATGTGGAGCTCCAAAAAGGTTTTCAGACTGCCCTGATAAGTTATTATGGCAGAGTTCTAAAGCAATGATAGGAATGGGGTGGTTGTCACAGTCAATCAATTAATGAACATCCAAGACCTACTATGTGTAGGTCTGGGTTCTGAACTGAGGACATTAATACCAAGAACAAAACAATCCTTTTTCTTGAGATGTTTGGATGGCTAAGTGACAAAATAAAATAAATAAAATAAATATCCTTCAGAGAAAGCCAGCTAAATCAGAAGAGGCACAAAGCAAAGAAAAAATAAAATCTCTATAATCGTCCATCTCATTTATCTTAAAAATTTTAACTGTACAAAGAAATATCATAGAAGTTTTATAGACACAAAATAAGCTGTAATGTCTTGTATATGTTTGTAAAATAATCTTCTTTGCCTTCCAGTTTATCATATAACAGTCTAGCCTTCTTTACAATAAACAAAGATAAAAATAAGTTTGATTAATATTTTAAAGGTCATCTGTGAATTTAGCTATATCATCATTACAGAGGAAGCTTCCAAATATTTTTCCTGGTGCAGGTAAGCATTTGTGCTTGTGATTTATAGAATTTATTTCACATTTAAAGGGGAAATACTATACATAACATACAATGATCCCTTTTTTAAAAAATGCTACATCTATCTTTCATATATGAGTTTTGTGAGGCCTGTTCATAACACAAACTATTTTTGATGTACCTTTTTGTGTTTGTCCATATTAAGAGGGTGAGAAATGCTTATCTATCTCACCTAGTTCTTGTGAGGAAAGCAGTTTATAAGTCTCAAAACCCAGATATGTAAATATATGTAGATGTATACATATGTATATGTGTATACATGTACACTATATTTACATGCATACATATGTACTTGCAATACACACATATACATATATGTATAAGTATCTATATATGCAATAATCCAATGATTTCCATGTCTTAAGGCAAACTTTAAAACTAGGTACACACAGAAAGCATTCAAGATGACAATGATTAATTTATATTCCCCAAATGACAGTTTAATGCAGTGGTTCTTAAAGTGTGGTCTAGGGACCCCTGGAGCTCCTTAAGACCTTTTCAGGGGGTCTACAAAATCAAAACTATTTTCATAATAATACTAAGACATTTTAATTCCCAATATGGGTAAATATCAAGAGATATAACCCACCTAAACAAAAACTCTTTGGGAGGGGGGCCTCAGTAATGTTTAATTGTGTAAAGGGGTCCTAAGACCAAAAAAAGTTTGAGAGCTACTGTTCTAGAGTTTTAAGCTGCAGCCTTAGTTTGCTGTCCCTGAAGTTTTAGACATGGTACTTACGGGGTGGAGGGGGGAGGTGATAGACGGGGCGGGGTGGGGGGGGTTCCCTTTTGTATACTTTCTCTAGAACAGAGGAATAATTTCTGGGAGAGGTTAGGCGAAAGGAAACCTTTAGAAGAGAGTAAAGTTACTATTTAATTCAATAACCCTGAAGAAATTTCTGATTCTTTTGTTCTTTCTAAAAGTACCATAGTACCTTTGAAGTACCTTTGGAAGGCCATGTCTGACTATATGGAAAACCAGGAATTTGGCTAGGAGGATGGAAGAGGCAATGACTGGGGACCTTTTCCTTTGTTTTGTTTTTTTTCCTGTTTTCCCCACCCACTAATCTATATTGAAAAATAAAAGATTTAGGGAATCATGAATCTCAGAGTTGTTTGTGTTTACTGACCAAATAACTCTGACCTATGTTGTAGGTGAGCTTTCAGACATGAGTTAGAGTTTGCCTAAAGAGATCCCAAGTACATTGACTGGGAAGTTTGTTCCAAAAAGGCAATAAACTTGAGCCTGAAGATACTAGCTTTTTAGCTAGGAGTATCTTTGGTCTTAACTCTGAAAAGTTTAGTGTTTGTAAGTAAGATTCCTCTACTAGGAGACTCCAAGGGCATCAATGCATTTCACTAAGTAAGAGAAAACAAGTTAAGAAGCTGTATTTCCACAGGGAAAGCCTCTTTGCTAGTCAAGGACAAGGGTTTCTGCCTTTTCAAAGGCCTGGGGACTAACTGTAAGATGAAGAGCCTGGCACTTCCTGCTCTCCCTTTGAGAAAGGGATTTCATATAAGCCAGAAGCTTGAGGCAGTGGTGGGGACTATGTAGCCAGTTGAGTGATGGTCTAAGCAGCAGTATCAGTGTCCTAGCAGAGTCCAGGGGAAATTACTAGCCCAGCAGAGAGCAATCCTCGTTGGAGCAGCAAAAAAACATTTAGAAGACATCAGCAGCCCTGTAGCATCAGAGGCATGGGTTGCCCCTCCATACATGTACCCTGGCTGTATGCGCTGTTCCCTCCCTTCTACATCACGTCTGACTAACAAATGTTCCCACTGTGTGCTTCTTTCCACATATGTGTCCGAGACAACAATAGGAGGTGGGGAGAGAATAATGATTTATTAAGCATCAATTATGTGTCAGGCACTGTGCTAAGTACTTCACAAATATCTCTCAAAAGAACCCTGTGAGGTAGGTGCTATTACCTCCATTTTTACATTTGAGAAAACTGAAACATACAGGACTTGGATGATTTATTGAGGGTCCCATAGGTAGTGTCTGAGGCTGGATTTGAACTCAAGTCTTCCTGATTCCAGGTCCAGTGTTCTATCCACTGTGATACCTTGCTGCCCAGATGTTACTTGCATATGTACCTCTCCACTTGTGTTTCCTATGTTTCCATTCTTCCAACTGATATGTATATTTTTGAGAGAATACACCCCAGGTTGAGAGAAACATTTCTTATTTTTCTTACTATGCTATCTCATTAAGTCCTTTTGGTTTGAAATAATTGTGCCCTGTGCCTATTAGAGGGAAACCAATCTCTTGACCCTGAAATTCTCTATAGGTCACTTCTTCTACAGTAACCTTTCTCTCCTCTTTCCTCCAACTTCAAGCCTTGGTGGACCAAATCAACTCTATACTGTCCTCCTCTCTAGAATCCCTAGCCCTCTTATTTCATTGATTATGGCCTTGCAAGACTTAACCTTGTAATACTCCCACCATTCACTGCCTTTGCGCTTACATGCTTGCCACTGAATGAAGGTAGAGAAAATCATACAACCATTATGACTAAGTCCAATACAAATTTTTGTTACACTATTTCAAGTGGGTCCTCACTACTGCTAGGCAATCCTACTATATATTTCCCTTAACAATTTACTACTCTACTCCTTACAGTGGCTCTTCCAAACCTTTCTATTCTTCCTCAAACCTCCCTCTTTACCTATCCATTCCACTAAGAACCTTGCCTCTTATTTTACAGAAAAAGTTGAGGCCATTCACCATGAGCTCCCTCTTCTCTCCTCTTCCTCACTCAGATGCCTTCTACCACTATCTTTTCCTTCATACCTTACTCTTTTCCAAGACTAACACCCCTGCTTATATTCAAGTGATCCCATTCCACCCTGCCTCCTCCAACAGACTGCCTTCTCTGTCATCCTCACTCTGCTACTTATTTTCAATTTCTTCCCATCTACAGGCTCATTTCCTACTGCCTACAAGCATGTCCATGTCTCCTCCATATTGAAAAAAACCCTCACTTGGTCCTTCTATACCCGCTATCGTGTTATGTCTCCTCTGCCCTTTATTGCTAAACTCCTCAACAAAAGGGCTGCAACAACAGGTGCTTCCACTTTCTCTCCTTAATACCTTATACTCTGGCTTCTGGTCTCATGATTCCACCAAATGTTACACCATTTCTCCAGAGTTACAAATCGCCTCCAGCTGCCAAATCCATGGGGGGGTTTAAAGTCCTCAATGTCCTTGATTTCTCTGAAGCCTTGCACACTCTTGATTGCTCTCTCCTCCCTGATGTCCTCTTCACTTTAGTTTTTCAAGACACCACTTTCCTAGATTTCCTCCTACCTGTCTTACCACTTTTTCTCAGTCTCCTTTGCTGAAGATCATGCCCTCCAACTGTAACGTGTATCACAATGTTCTATCCCTTTCCTTTCCTCTCTCCCCTACCCTCTCTTATCCTATCCTTTCATTTCTTCTCCTCTTCTTTTCCTTTCCCTTCCCTTCTCTTCTCTTCTCCCTTTTTCTCCTCCCTTTCCTTCTCTTTTCCCTCTATACAGCTTCTCTTGATGATCTCATAAAATCACATGGATTTAACTACAATCTCTATGTTGTTGATTTTAATATTTACCTCCCCTGCCCCCAACCTCTCTGCTGACTTCCAGTCTTGCATCTCCAATGGACTTTCAGATGTCTTGAACTGGATTACAGCAAATATCTTAAATTCAATATGTCCAAAATGGAATTAATTTTTCTTTCTCCTTAGCTTTCCCCCACCTACCTTCTCTATTACTGTAGTAGGCAACACCATGAGCTCAGTCCTTCAGACTTGTTGTATTCTTGGACTTCTCACTATGTCTCACACCCTACAGTCACTATTTTGCCAAGGTCTGTCAACCTCACAGTTGCGACATCTTTCAAATATGCCCTCTTCTCTCCTCTGACACTGCCACCATCCTGGTGCAGGATCTCATCTCCTTATATCTGGACTATTGCAATAACCTATTTGTGGGTCTGACTTCTTCAAGTCTCTCCCCATCCCCTAGACTTCAATCTATCCTCCACTTAGCCAGTAAAGTGTCATTCCCCTTACTCAATAAACTCTTGCAGCTCCCTATCCCCTCCAGAAACAAATACAAAATGCTCTGTTTGGCATTCAAAGCCCTTCATAACCCAGCCCCCCTCCTGTCTTTCCAGTCTTCTTACACCTTACTCCCTGATACTCTTTAATCCAGTGACACTGGTCTCCTGGCTGTTCCATGAACAAGACACTTCATTTCTTAGCTCCAGACATTTTCTGTTTACTCCCCATGCCTAAACTACTGTCCCTTTTCATCTCTGCCTACTGACTTCCCTGACTTCTTTTAAATTTAAAAAAAGAACCCATTTTTTTACAGGAAGCCTTTCCCAATTCCTCTTAATTCTAGTGCCTTTCTTCTGTTAGTTATTTTCAATTTATCCTGTACATAATCCATGCCTATGTATTTCTCTGTTTGTCATCTCTCTCTTTGGATTGCAAGTTCCTAGAAGGCAGGACTATCTTTTGCTTCTAAAAATTTCCTAGCATGAGGCCCTGCACAGTGCCTGGCACATAATAGGCATTTAATAAATGTTGACTGATTGATTAAACACATCAGCAGAGACTTGAGAGCTACAGTTTTAAGGAATTAAGCTCGAAGAACACTTTGAACTTGCTGCAGCTCTTCTCTGGTGGGTCCACCATGCAACTGGGGGGAGTGTTACAAGGCATTTCATTTTATTTAGGCAGATTTTACACACCTTCAGTTCAGAGACTATGTTATAGATTACTGACTTTTGAAATGATTTAATATGTTCATGTGAAGGCATTTCAGATTTGAAAAAATATATTAAGATTGTGGTAGAATATGTTCAAATTTTATAAGCTTTGCATGAACTATAATTATAATTTGATCTTCAAGTATTATTGATATATTAATCAGTGAATGTATTTGTACAAGTCCAATTTTTCAATTTATGGTGATATATTTTATATTTTTAATCAGCTCCTAATTTATTTGGCAATAATTTGTTTTATAATGATTATAACTATGATTTTATCTGTGTGAGGAACTACTCATATGGAAACTCCCTCCATCAATTCAGATCAGTCATTTGTCTGTAGCTTATAGTCTCAGAGTAGTGCCTGAAGACATTAGAGGTTAAGTAACTTGCCCATAGTACTTCAGTTACTATATATTACATGCAAGATTTGAACTCAGGCCCTATTAACATTGACTTGCCTTTTACATACTATACCACATTACTTCTAAAGAAAAAAAAAGAGAGATGAAAAAATCCTCTGCATTGCTTTTCCATTTCAGAAATTATAAGTATCTATATGCAAATAATAATAAAGATAATATTTTTAATACTTTATGAGTTTGTGGGTTTTTAAAATCAACTGTTTACATTGTAAAAATTGAACAGTGTGTGATCACAGTAAGGTCAAAGAAAGTTTCTGACCTTTGTGTTGGGAGACTGGAGGAGGAAAAGGAGTTTTTATGGCTCTAGAGTTTGCCTGAACTCCATACTACACTGAGTGTTGGAAGATATTGGATCAATTCCAGTTCTGAGTGGAGTTCAATCCACTACGTGGAAGATTTTAGATTCGTAACAAAACAACAAACAAGCATTGATTAAACTCTTAATATGTGCCAGGCCCTTTGCTAAACATTGGGAACACAAAGAAATGCAAAAATAATCCCTATCCTCAAAGAGCTCAAATGGGGAGGTGTATGTGGGTCAATCCTAGGTTACTTCTTGTTTCTCTAGAATCCTCTGAACCAGAGAACATCTAAGAGCTAACCAATCTCTCAGTAACTCACTTTAGTGAATTCCTTTTTACTCCTAAGGCTCTCTTGTCTGGACCTGAATTGGCACCAACTGGTCCAGACACAGGGATGAGAGGTGCAGACATTTGATTAATAATAATTAATTAATTAATTAATTAAGTGGAAATTTTCTCTGTCTCATATTGAAATCATCATTGAAATTTTTATTTCATCTATACCTAGAATTTGATTAATATAGGTAGCTTCTCTGCGAGGAAATGCCTTCTATCAATTCAAATCTGCAAAATCTGCAACTGTTCAGCAATTTATAGTCTTAGAGAGCATCCCAAAGAACTCAGATTAAATGGATTGTTCCAAGACACCGTGAGTCTGTCAGGGGTGGGGGTTTGAACCTAAGTCTTCCTGATGGTAAAGACAAGCTCTCTGTGTGCTACTCCACTTTGCCTCTCCATTTTATTATTATTATTATTTTTATTATTTTGTGGCTGGGAGGCAGTGTAGGTTAAGTAACTTGCCCAGGGGCATACAGCTAGTAAGTGTCTGAGGCTGATTTTGAACTCAGGTCCTTCTGACTCCAGGCTCAATGTTCTATCCACTGCACCACCTAGCTGCCTCTTGCCTTTCCATTTAAAAAAAAGAAAAAGCCAAAACAAAAAAACTATTTTACTTTTCAGTGTCTGTCTCTAAATAGTAAAGAGAAAAGTTGAAGCAATTATTTAGAAATTCAGTGACTCCCTCCCCCTCCAAAGAAAAACAAAACAAACAAGGACTCCTTCTTTGATTAATTTTAAAGGTGACAGGTTGTGTTTCCCCCACTGGATTTTCTAAGCAGGTCATCTACATTAATCAGAACCATTATAGACCTAGTCAACTCTCTCTTCGATGGGATGCCTTTTTACCTCAGCCTCTTAGAATCCCCCATGTCCTTCAAATCTCTGCTCAAGCATTATCTTCTATGTGAAATCTTCCCTGATCCTCCAGCTGTCAGGCTCTCCCTTATTCTAAAAAAATGACCCATTTTGTATGTGCTTCTTCATATACATATTGTTCCTCCCAATAGACTATAAGCTCTTGAAGGCAGGGACTATTTCTTTTTGGTCTTCATATTGCCAACATCTAGTAGAATGACTAGCATGTAGAAGGCGTTTTATAAATAATCAAATATTAGGTTGATTCCTCTCATTTAACCTGTCTAGACACAAGTTATAAATATAAGATGGCAGCAAGTATTATAACAAGAAGTTTATTTTATTGAAAAATGTCAAAAAAAGGGGCGGCTAGGTGGCGCACTGAATAGAGCGCCGGCCCTGGAGTCAGAAGGACCTGAGTTCAAAGCCGGCCTCCGACACTTAACCCACACAAACAAAAACCTAGCCGTGTAACCTTGGGCAAGTTACTTAACCCCAATTGCCCTAAAGGGGCGGCTAGGTGGCGCAGTGAGTAAGAGCGCCGGCCTCGGAGTTGGGATGACCCGAGATCAGATCCGGCCTCAGAAAATGAGCACCCACACATAAATAATGACTAGCCGTGTAACCTTGAGCAAGTTACTTAACCCCAATTGCTTTAAAAAAAAAAAAATTTTTTTTAAAAAAATGTCAAAAAAAGAAAAAAGAAAAGAAAACCATCTCCAATCTTGAAAACAAAAAAATTGTTTTCAGATCATATTGCTTTGTAAGGTAATAGGCTTAAGAAAAACAAAGCTAAATTGTCCAAAAGGGAGACATTCTAAATCTATTTGACAAAAAAATAAAGTTTATTTATTTTTGGTATGAAAAAGATTTTAGAGTAAAAAAATCCCCCTGATTTCCTGTAAAACATTTTTTAAAAATGAGAATGTCACAATACAACATTCATCCAGATAAGAATTGATCAATCCCAAATTCCCATAATTTTTTTCATTAATTCATTTCCCTCAAGCTGATCCATGGCTGAAAGGTCAAACAAGACAAGAATTTGTGCCATTTAAACTGACTGTGGGTACTATTGGTACTCAAAATAACCATCTTTCACTTCAGTTTCACTGACTCACTATGATGCTGTGTGTCATAGTTCTTGTGTCATTTGCTGGGTTACATTCAATGATATGACACAGGCTTGTGACCTCAAGAGGGTAAGCTGAAAAGACACATGACAGCTGAAGCTGAAGAGGTCAACACTCCTTCCTTTGGGAATAAAGGCTTTTACATAATCTAGAATTTACAATAGTGTAGATGAAATCTGGGAGTATTTTAAGCTTTCTTGATCTACACCAAAAAGCTAAGGCATTAAAGTGTTTTGGAATTTTTCCAGGCTTACAATAATAAGAATCATACATCAGAAGCTTTCATAAACAAACAGACGACAAATCCCCATCCTACAAATACAGACCTCAAAATATCCTTGAGACTCAATCAGTGAATTGTCCTGGAACTGGGGCGTCATGACAGACCAGACTGTTGCCCATAATCTGGATATAACATTAATTTTTGAAACGTAAGAAGAATGTTTTAATAGACATTACTATAATGAAATAGTCATAATCTTCTAGTTATGTGGAATAAAACCTGCTAAAATATAGAGATCTGGCAGAAGAAATCAAATATATGGGAATGAAATAAATAATATCATCTCTGTTGTCCTATCCCAAAAGTGCTTTCAATGAGCTTAAAGAAGATGAATTTACTTCCTAATACTTTATTCATTATAAAAAGCAGTGATTTTCTTCACCTCTGCTATATAGTGCATAGAACATTAAATCTAAAAAAAAAATAATGAAAGGAGAGTGACTTGTTTTTAAACCATTTCTATTTGAGCTACATTGAATAAGCTGAGCAGAATGACATAATAATATCACTGGATGTACATGAAAGATAGGTTATATGACTCCACCAGAAAACATATTAATAATATTTTCCAACTTGTGGGATTTCTCCAATGATGTAAAAGTCTCACTTATACTTGATAAGCTTACACTTTTTAATGTATTCCAAGGAGAGATGAGACTCAAGACTCTAAACTTTAATCTGGAGATCAAATTTCACCACTGGATGGTCATGCTTACAAATATTTTGGTCTCCTCCAGGCAAGATGAACCAGGCATAAAGGTATCGAAGAGAAACTTAGTCTAAGTATGTCAAAGAACTAATAGTCATTCTGAAATCAATGCTCCATAGTTAACATATTTAAAGCAATTAATTCCCATGTAATACTAGCCAACATACACTTAATGGAAATGTAAAATTGACCACTAGGTGGCACAGTGGATAGAGCACTGGACTTGGAATCAGGAGGACTCATCTTTGTGAGTTCAAATCCAGCCTCAGACACTTACTAGATGTATGACCCTAGACAAGTCATTTAACCCAGTTTGCCTCAGTTTCCTCATATGTTAAATGAACTAGAGAACAAAATGGTAAACCACTCCAGTATCTTTGCCAAGAAAATCCTAAATGAAGTCACAAAAAGTCAGAGATTACTGAAATGACCAAACAACAACAAATTTGTTTTCTCCTCCTGTTAGAATATGACTTCTTGAAAATAGGAACTCCAACTTCTCTACTTGTATCCCCCGTGCTTAGCATGGTGTTTCACACATAATAAGCTCTTAATGAATGTTTTTCCTACATATTCTTTCAACTAAAATATGTCAACAAAGAATTCTCAAACCAATCACATGTGGATGGGTTTCTAGAAACTGGAGGAGGGTATATAATAGTAGTCTCAGACGAGGTCATTACCATCAGAAATTACAGAAGTGTCATCCTTAAGGATCCTGGACTTTTTGATCAATATGGATTATGCAAGGAAATAGTAAAAAGTGTGCAACACAATACTCTGGGCTTCAAAAATTTAGCACTATAGAATATCCAGTAACACATGATAGACATGCTAGAATTATTCAACATGACCTCACTATCTTTCATAACCTAACAGATGACAAATCTCTGCACTATAAACACAGACTTCAAAATTCAACAAATAAACTACTGAGACTGAACCATCATCATGGACAAATATGTTGCTTTCAATTACCTACACAGAACAATGATTCATAAAGATTTCAGAAAAATACACATAAAAGATTTATGGATACAATCTCCAAGCTATATGGAGCAAAAAGTTTTGAAAATGTAGAAACCTAGCAGAAGAGATTGAAATAATCTGGGAACAGGATGAGGTTCATATCATCCCCATTGACCAGTGTGCTACTCGAGTTTTCCCAAGATTTCATTTTAGTAAGCCTACAAAAGATGAACTTACATGTCCAGCCTTTTATTCAATTACAAAAAGCAGTTTTTTTTCCACTTGTTTAATAGTTCATAGAATATTAAATATGAAAAAGTAATGGCAGAATAACAAGGCCCCAGGACAAATTTCTATCTGAATTCCATTGCAAGGTGTAAGAAAGAGAATAATAATACTAATAACACTATACTGACAATTCTAATGCATTAAAGTTTGAAAATTAATGATATTATCTCAGGATGGGCAGCTCAAGATGATCATGATTTCAGGAAACTCCTCTACACATCTGCTACCAGATTCAAGTCAGTTCAATAATAATGTACTAAGTTCCTCCAACACACATGTGGTATAGCATATGTAGACAGCTTCAGAGCTGGGAAGACCTTGGTCAAGTTCTATTTCCAACACATTTGTTGTTGTTCAGTTGTTTCAGTCATATCTGACTCTTTGTGACTCCATTTAGGGTTTTCTTGGCAAAGACACTGCAGTGGTTTGCCATTTCCATCTTTAGCTCATTTTACAGATGAGGAATGGAGGCAAACAGAGTTAAGTGACTTGCCCAGGGTGACACAGATAAGTGTCTGAGGCTAGATTTGAACTCAGAAGGATGAATCTTCTTGACTCCAGGACTGGCATTCTATCCACTCAGCCACCTACCTGCCCTTTCTTGGCAATACTGGTTATATACTCAAGGGTATATGGGATGTTCAGGGAAGACTAACACCTCTGGTGTGGGAGTTTGCTGAGCCCTTTTCAAGGCTGCTCATCTACCTTTGGTGTCCACCTTCATGCCACTCTCACCTGTGGCTCCAAGAAGCTGTGGCATGCACAGTGGCCACACCCCAGTAAAAACCATTTCCACAGATGGGCTAAACCAGGTTGAGGATAACAAACAAGCCTCCAACCTGTTGGTAAACTAGGAGCATGTGTAACCTATGTATGTGAAGACTTCTCTGGGTGGAATGGGTAGATGAAAATAATTTGTTCCAATGGCCTGAAGCAGGTGGTATGTAACTCTTAGAGCTTGGTCAGACATGGAAGACATGCATCTATTATACCCCTCATCTCTGCCAGTTGTCTCAACTTTTGTCACTGGACTTCAACGACTCTGGAAAAGAGAGAGTGAGGCTGACAACTTTGTACAGCTCTGTCTCACTTAAATCCAATTCATGCTTGAGTCAAGACACCACTCCATGATGTCACTAGTCCTCTTTGAAATGAAGGACAAACAATAATATGCTTTGGTCAAATGACTTAATCTCTCAGTGGCTTGGACATTTCTTTAGGATTCTACACTACAGAAGTATACCAAGAGTAGCTTATTCCAATGAAATCACAAGTCTATACCAAGTTGTTTTTTTTTTTTAATGCACTAGGGAAATGGAGATTAAAATGAAAGATGGAGTTTGCATTCTACTGGAGAGATAGACAAGTAAATATAAAACATATGCAAAGTAATTTCAGAAAAGAAGAGACTGCTAATAAATTAGATCTTTGAAAAGGACCTGGGTAGGAGGTAGCAACTATGCTGTGCTTTGGAAGAAATTATGGGTTCAGTGTGGTAAAAGTGAGGAAAGTGGATGTTCCAGATATGAGAGACCATTTGAGCAGTTATGGAGTAAGAAATGGAATTAATTTTAGGCACATGGAATAGGCCAGTTGAATGAAATAGAATTGTGAAGGGGATTCATATTAACTAATACTGGAAAGATAGGTAGGAGTAAGATTGGGAAGCACTTTAAGTGTTAAGTCAAAAAGCTTGTGGTTTTTTTTTCCTAGAGGTAATAGGGAGCTATTAGGAGTTTGTTTTCCATTTAAAAAAAACATTTTTATTTAAAGTTTTGAGTTCCAAATTCTATTCCTCCTTTCTTCCTTTCCTATCTCCCTCCCTGAGATGGTAAGCAATCAGATATAGGTTATACATGTGCAATTATATAAAACATGTGCAACTATGTAAAACATTTCCATAACAGTCATTTTGTATAAGAAGACTCAAAAAAAGAGGAAAAAATGAAAAGGGGGAAAATGCTTCAGTCTGTATTTAATCAATATCAATTCTTTCTCTGGAAGTGGGTTGTATGCTTCATCATTAGTCCTTTGGGATTGTCTTGGATCGTTGTATTGCTGAGAAAAGCGAAGTCATTCACAGTTCTTCATCTAACAATATTGCTATTACTGTGTACAACTTTCTCCTGGTTCTATTAACTTCACTATGCATTGGCTCATGTAAGTCTTCCCAGGGTTTCTGAAATTATCCTGTTTGTCATTTCTCAAAGCACAATAATATTCCATTACAATCATATACTACAGCTTGTTTATCCATTTCCCAGTTGACAGGTAATCCCTTAATTTCCAATTCTTAGTCACCACAAAAGAGCTGCTATTTTTGTACATATAGGTCCTTTTTCTTTGTAAAAAAAATTATTGGGGTATAGACCTGTAGTGGTATTGCTGGGTCAAAGGGTAGGCACAGTTTTATAACCCTTTGGGCATAATTTCAAATTGCTCTCCCGAATGGTTGGACCAGTTCACAACTGTGTTGGTGATGGGATCTCCTCCAGCAATTGTCATTTCTTATAGGTGTGAAGTGGTACCTCACAGTTGTTTTTAATGTGTCTCTCTAATCAATGCTTATTTTAGAACATTTTTATATGACTATAAATGGTTTTGATTTCTTCCTCTGAAAATTTCCTCTTCATATCCCTTAGTCATTTATCAGTTGGGGAATGACTTGTTCTTTCATAAATTTGACTCAGTTTTCTATATATTTGAGAAAAGAGGCCTTTATCAGGGAAATTTGCTATAAAACCTTTCGGTATTACTTCATTGTCTATGGTACCTTTTAGCAAAATATAGTTTCTTTGATTATCTCTTTTAATTAGGTCTATCTCCTGCATTTAAAAAAAAAAAACTTCAACTGAAATGTAATGGATTCTATTCTGGCCCCTTATTTTAACTGTGTATATGTTTGTTTTGTGTGTGTCTCTTGTAAACATTGTGTTATTGGATTCTGTTTTCTAATCCATCCACTTTCTGCTTCCATTTTATGAGTGAGTTCAGTTCATTCACATTCATTGTGATGATTACTAACTGTATACTTCACTCAATACTATTTTCTTCTGTTTATCCTTCTTTCTTTCTTTTTTTAACCCTGTCTCTCCTCCAAAGTCTGTTTGGCTTCAGCACGATGCCTCCCTTAACCCACTCTTCCTTTTATCAACCCCCTTTTTCTTATCCCTTTCGGTTAAGATAGATATAGACATATATTCTTCTCTATTTGAAACAATTCCAATGAGAGTGAGATTCAAGCATTGCCCACCACCACCCTCATTTTCCCCCTTCACTGTAAAATCTTTTCCTTGTGCACCTCTTTTACATGATTATTTCTCTCCCTTCCTTCTTTCATTCAATCTAACAGGTCTTTCTCTTTTTTTTTTTTGGAGGGCAATTGGGGTTAAGTAACTTGCCCAAGGTCACATGGCTGGTTTTTTTTGTTTGTGTGTGCGTTAAGTGTCCTTCTGACTCCGGGGCCAGTGCTCTACTCACTGTGCCACCTAGCCACCTCATAACAGGTCTTTCTCAATCTTTTTTTTTTAAATAATTCCTACATAATTCATATCTGTACCTGCTATCTACATAGATGCCTTCTAAATACCTTATAATGATAGAGTTCTTAGGAGTTATATGTATCATCTTCTTATATAGGAACTATTCACTTTAACTTTTTATTGAGTCCTTTATTGAGTACCTTTTACCTCATATTTACCTTTTTGTGCCTCCCTTTAAGTCTTGTGTTTGAATGTCAAATTTTCTATTCAGCTCTGGTCTTTTCATCAGGAATGCTCAAAAGTCCTCTATTTCATTAAATATCTACTTTCCCCCAAAGAATTATACTCAGTTTTGCTGGGTAGGTTATAATTGGTTATAATCCTAGCTCCTTTGACTTCTGGAATATCATATTCTAAGCCTTCTGCTCTTTAAGATGATAGCTGTTAAATCTGGTTAGGTCCTTAATGCCACATTTTCTTTCTTTCTTTTTTTTTTGCTTTTTGGAGGGCAGTTGGGGTTAAGTAACTTGCCCAAGGTCACACGGCTAGGTTTTTTTATTTGTGTGTGCATTAAGTGTCTGAGGCCGGATCCAAACTCAGGTCCTTCTGACTCCAGGGCTCTACTCACTGCACCACCTACCCGCCCCCATTGCCACATTTTCTATGAAGTCTTCAATGATCCCTTCTTCCTCAATTGCCATCCAGTTTTTACTTTCTCTTCCTCCTCAAATTTTCTTCAGATACTTTGTCTAATTTATCTCTTGCTCTATCATCATCATTCCTTACTTTGAATTAAACTTATGAATATTGTATCCTCACTAAAATGTAAATTCCTTGAAGGTAGAGACTTTCTTTTTTTTGTCTTTCTAATCTCAGGTTAAGCATACTCAGTCAATATTTATTAAGCACCTACTATGTGTTGGATACCTTACTATGGTCTGGTTATACAAAGAAAGGCATGTAGGAAGCAATCCATGCTCTTGAAGAGCTCACAGTATAATGTGGGAGATAACATTCAAATGGTGTTCAAAAAAACTATATACAAGATAAACGGGAAATGGCCAGAAGAGGGGAGGCATTAGAATTAGTAGGGAATGGGAAAGACGTCTTGAAGAAAGTAAAATTTTAGGTAGGACTTAAAGGGACCACAGTGCCTTGCACATAGTAGGTGTTTACTAAAACCTTGTTGAATTGAATTAAATGTAATACATATAAATAATCAATCAACAAATATTTTTCAAGGACCTACTAGGTGTTACAAGCCATGCTAGGAGCTGGGAATACAAAGATGAAAATGAAACAATCTCTCCTCTTAAGGTACCTACAGTCTAATGGGAGAGATAATATGTATATGTACAAGTATATGATGAATAAATACCTAATTAATACAAGATAGTTAGGAAGCAAGGATATCAGGAAAGGATTTATTTAGAAAGTAGTACTAGAGCTGCAGTTTTGAGGAACTGAAAGATGCTATGAACAATAGATGAGGAGAGAATGAATTCCAGACACAGAGAACAGTCAGTCCATCTTGGCTGCATGTGGTGGGGGAAGGGAAGAGGAGAGAGAAAAACTGTTTGAAAGCTTTCACTGTGCTTAAGTCTGCTTTACCTTTTTGAATTTTAAATTGACAAACTAATCTGTTACAGAAGAGATATAGATAATGATGTGGTAAAATTAAAGACAGCCTGCTTCCAAATGAATAGTCAGCAAAAATGTTACTTCACTTAAGAAATCACTTCTCCAGGGAAAGAATGAAATTGCTGTTACCTATACCATGTATAACTGATATAAAGAAATCTCAGAAGGCCTTTGGCCAAACCACTGAATCTTTATCTCATGGAGCTTTTAATTCCATGTTTTCATTCTTTTTTTTTTTTTAGCATCATCTCATTGATTATGTTTTCAAGATGGCTGCCCAGCTGATAGCATTAGATGTTGTTACAGAGAGAGTTAATGGGACTGCCAGGAAAAGAATCAATCTGTGTTCTGTACTTTACATGATGTAGAAATATGAGGCCATTAATGAAAGAGAGCATCATTTAAATCTAGAGCTGACATAAATTTGTTATGATGGAATGTGGTATTTGCTTAGAAATAATTCCAGAAGTTCGCATAAATTTAAGTTTTCTCAAACATACTTTCAAGAAAACTAAATAAAGAATTAAAAAACTAAAAAGTTATTGAAGAAGTGTAGTCAAGGGAAATGGTCTGAAATTGGGAATTTAACCAATTTTACTGGAACTTGCATGATTTTTATATTGTTAATATAAAAAATGTCGTTTTTATTGTTAAAAAAATAATATAATTAATGCCAATCACAATTCTCCACACCTTAATAGATGGTTTCATGAATTTTGAGGGTCCAGAGAAATTCATCCCCAACTAACCCAACTATCTGGTTATGAGCCTCTCCAAAGTGGGCCCCAAGTATTCTCAGAAACAAGTACAAGGTACATTTTTGGGCTCTACTTAACCATTTTCAGCTCTGTAAGACCTCCTGTAGCTCTTATTTCACTGATATGGTCTTTGAGGAATAAGTTATTCAATCATCACCATGTCTCCTGGAGAAATCAGAGAAAGGTGTTTGTGCAGTTATTCTTTATTAAGTTCTATAGTTAGGGCCCTTTAAGACTGCCCGAACTCTGAGAACTCTCAGAGAACTCAGGCAAATGAGAGCAACTCAGTTTCTGCGGTTCCCCCCCCACCTTGAACCAACACAGGTTCAAGGAATACAGGGTATTGAGCATGTGCTGCTAACAGGGGAGCACTCCCCTCCTGTGAGGAGCCTGCTGCTGAGGCATGTGGGGGAATAGAGTCAGGGGGCGGGGGTGAGGAAAGGATATAAAAGGAGGGAGGTGAGGTGAAAGAAGGAGGAGAGAGAAGAGGGGGTTGTGAACGAGAAAGAGAAGAAATGGCAAGATACATTACATCTTGGTGTCAGACTCCTTTGTCTATTTGGGAGGAGCAGGCTCTCCCGAGGGGTTCGTGGGGGCAAACCAGAGGTTGTAGTGGGGCAATCAGAGTTGTGGGGGCGACTGGAAAGGAACTCTCCTAGGGGTTTGTGGAGGCAACCTGTATCATAGGGGCAACCAGAATTGTGAAGGCAATTGGAGAGGTAAGTTTGACGTCAGCCTGGTAAGGTGAGATCCTTACACTACAAAATCTATCAACTAGGTTTACTACTTAATTGAAGAAAAGGAAAAATTCTAAGAATGGAGGACATGATTACAACCATATAAGAGGAAAAGCAAATGAAACAATGAGAATTAATGGACAAATAATTAAGTACTCAGAAAGAATGCCCCCAAATACTTATGATACCTTATGCATTTAAATTAATTTATTATAAAGCCAAGCATAAGCTGCTTTCCAGAAGAATGCTCCTGTAAACAGCTTTTAAGATTCTGACTACACAGTATAGTGAACACTATTTCTTCCATAACAAATTAGAGCAAAACATTCACAGTAAATCAAGATACAGCATTAAGGATGTTACAGCTTATCATAGAAAAATCAAAATGCAGCATTTACAACAATGTATCACAGAAAATGTCCACATGGTTTTTACCACAATGGTCACAAAGTTTTGCACAAAGAACAATCATTTAGTAACACAATCATTCAATCATCCTTAAGGAGGTTTGCCTCCTTAAGGGACACAAAGTACAATTATCAAAGTTCTCCACCCATGGGGCATACCAAGTAACAAATCAGTTACTATTTAATCATCATTCACTATTCAATCATCAGAAAATACACAAGCCCTACACCCCTAGGTCACTAGTAAAGTATAATCTTCTCAGTCAGTACATAGTATCCAAGTAAAGTCTTCTTTCAGCTTGACTCAGGATGGTCTCTCAGATTCCCTGGTTTCCCTTCCATGGTCCCAGCTCCTACCTGGATTCACCAAATTGTCACCTGGGTTCAAAGGCAGATAGCTCCCAGGTCCTTGTCCAGCTCTCCATGCACTTCCTGTTCCACACTGAAGTTCACAGCATCCAGTCCACCTTAAATCCTTCACAGTCTCTGTTCCCAAGAAGTTAAAGCTTAACAAAGCCACATACAGGTTTATAGAAAGTACCAGCATCACAGTCATGCTTCCTCAGTCTTTGGCAGCTTCAGCTGGCCCTCAGAAATCCTCAACAGCCTCAGCAGCTCCAGCTGGCCCTCAGCTCTGACTGGCCCTTGGAAGTCCTCAGTGGCTCCAGCTGGCCCTTGGACTCAGCAGAAGTTTCAGCTGGTTCCTAGAATCAAAATCACTTCATCCAGGTTCTCCAAATAAAAATCATTCTCTCCAGCCTAAGGGGGCCTTATCTCTTTAGCCTCACTGGCAGTAGCAGCTCCTGCCTCCAAGAAGCTTGCTCCAAGAAGATCTGACTTTTCCAGTCAGAGTCTTTCCTTATATACAGTATTGCTCCTCCCTATTCAGCCCCTTCCTGTTATGTCAGCAACAGGGGATTACACCTTCTGTTTCTTTAACAGAGGCTTGATTAATTACTGGGTGCTAAGTACCTCTCAGCTTAGCAATACAAAAGGAACTTCAAATTTCATTACTATTACATTGATTTAAACATAAATTGTTACTAAGCAAGTGTAGTTAGTTGCCTTGAAGCTCTTTGTTAATCTTTTAATAGGGGTAAAATAGGTATTGACCTGTGATTTCATCATTTTAGGGAATGTCAAGATGAGGTAATTCCCTATATCAATAAGTTGGAACATTCTCTATAACTAGTTTGGTATCTTCTCTACAAGTTATAATAATAGCTAGCATTTATATAATACTTTAAGTTTTGCAAAGTCCTTTATAGATAGTCCCATTTTATCCTTACAGCAACCCTAGAATAGAATTAGTTAATATTATTCCCATATATTCTAGATGAGGAAACTGAGGCAGATAATAAATAAGCATCCAGGGTCACACAGTAGAAATGTTCATGAAGATTTGGTGTACAATGATCTCAGCCAAAAATTGCCAATGCATTGCTGATGATGGCCTATCTCTACACAGTTAACCTCTCTTTGGTTAAGCTTTTGGGTAAGACAATCATATGTTCCAGATTGGCCAGGAATATACAAAGTCTCACCTTCTGATATAAGGTGGTTGGTTGACTTGGAGTCCATCCTAGGTCACAATCTTTTAACATTTGCCCCCCAAACCCCTACTATTTCTTCCTATAATAATATCTCATGACATAGAGTGTTTTATGTTTGAAGAACATTCTCCTCACAATACTCTTATTGGGGAGATACTGGAAATACTATCATCCCTGTTTTACAGATGAGGAAACTGAGACTTAAAAATAAAATGATTTAGGGGCAGCTAGGTGGTGCAGTGAGTAGAGCGTCGGTGCTGGAGTTAGAAGGACTTGAGTTCAGATCCAGCCTCAGACACTTAATGCACACACAAACAAAAACCTAGCCGTGTGATCTTGGGCAACCCCAATTGCCCTCCAAAAAGAAAAAAAAATAAAAAATAAAATAAAATGATTTGCCCAAAATCACATGACAGTGAATATCAGCTGGGACTTGAACCCAGGTTTCCTAATTCTACATCTTTGCACTCTTTTCACCCCACCTGCTGGGAAGAAGGTAGAGGAAGAAATTATGGAGTCAGACAGGAAAATGATTTGTTAAAATAAGGTGCTTACATTTAGGATTTCATTTCCTTTGGGATTCAGACAAGGTCTAGGTGAGTGGCTCACTGATATTTGCCTATCACTTGTGTTCCTTAGGAAGGTCTCATGATCCCTTGAATATCCTCTTTCCACATGAAGAATTGTCTTTGTAATTCCACCAGCCAGTTTCACAGGGAGATATGGACTGGATCAGTGATTTTATTGGCCTAAGAAACTCCTTCAATCATTGCAGGCTGACACCTTCTCTGTACCTTGCAGTCTAAAGCTACCCACAGCACTTGGAATCAGTTGATCAGTCAATAAACATTTGCTAAGTGCCTGCTATGCACCAAGTACTGTGGTAAGCAATGGGTAATACAAAGAAAGGCAAAAGTCAAAAGGCAAAAGGCTCTTAAGGAGTTCACAATCTAATGGGGGAGCCCACATGTAAAAAATTATGTGCAAACAAACTATATACAGGATGAGTTGAAGTGTGTGTGTTTGGGGAGGAATCAATACAGGGAAGGCACTAGAATTGGGAGAGGTTTCCCAAACTAGATTGGGAGAGGTTTCCCAAAGAAAATGGGATTTTCACTGGTATTCGAAGGAAGCCAGGAGGTGGAGATGAGGAGGGAGAGCATTCCAGGCATGGGGAAAAACAAGAGAAAATTATTTGTCCCTAAGGTCACATAGCCAGTATGTTACTGAGGAAAGACTTGAACCCAAATCTTTCTGGCTTAAAGGCCAGCTTTCTATTCTCTATGCCCTGGGAAAGAACATTATTAATAGCTTTTTATGTAGTTTTGATATAAAGTACAGTTGATATGAAACTAGAAGTTAGTTAACAGAATAAGAAACCAAAAAGATCTTGGTAGACTAGGGAAATGGGCCAAATCTAGAAAGATTAAATTGGATAATAATAATAATAGCCAGTACTTACATAATGTTTTATGGTTTGAAAAGCTTTTCATAAATATTCTCTCATTTGATTCTCTCAACAAACCTGGGAGGTAAAGGCTATTATTATCCCCATTTTATAGATGAGAAAACTGAGGCAAACAGGCCTAGAGGCATATAGCTGGTGTCTGTGGTCACATTTGAACTCAGGTGTTCCTGACTCGGAGCCCAGTGCCACCTGGCTGTCTAATGAATGTAAAATGCTACATTTGAATGAAGAAAAAGGTATTCAAGTAGAAGATGAGAAAAATGTAGGAGACAACAGTTCATGTGAAAATGATCTGGAGGTCGATGGCAAGCTCAAGCATTATGATAGGGCAGCCTAAAAAACCTGATTTTACCCACAATGCATCAAGAGAAACATTATGTCTAAAAAAGGGAGGTAATAGTTGTGCTAAACTCAGCCCTGGTCAGACCATGCTGAAGCTTTGTGTTATTTTCTGTGTGCCACATTTTAGGAAACTGGAGACTTATTATGGTCCAATCTAAGAGCTTCAGTGTGAACTGGGTTTAAGGTTTTTGGAAAGAAAGAAGAGAGAGAGAGAGAGAGAGAGGAAGGAAGAAAGGAAGGAAGAAAGGAAGGAAGAAGGAAGGAAAGAAGGAAGGAAAAAGGAGAAATGAGAGAGAGAGAGAGGAGGAGAGAGAGAGAGAGAGAGAGAGAGAGAGTGTGTAATGGAAATGTAGATTTAAAGATCTTCCCTGCCCCTAGGCCCTTTGACTGTCATAGACTTTGATTGGCTTTAAGAGACTCTGAATCTCTGATCTGAAAATATGCTCTGCCTCCTAATAGGCTGAATGTGGTCACATGGAGCCTGTGGTGGGAGGCTTGGTTTTCAGGAATGACCACACCTTGATGCTGTGGGATTGGGCAGTGGGTCAAGAGGGTGGTTACATTCTCTGAGCCAGGAGAAGACTATATAATCCCTGATTTGAGGCTTTGCTTTGGGGCTCACTTTGAGAAGTGTTGTGTGATTTGACCAGATGAGACTCTGGGAAGCCGTTGAGAGCCCCCCGGCTTTGAAAACCCAGATGTTGATGTTTCCCTCTCTGGTAACTGTGATTTTGATATTGATAATGGTTGGACAGTTTGGAAGCCTGTCTGTTTGATCTGTCTGTATACTCTGAAGTTTGGGGTGCTGACCTTTTCCCCCTGAACTAGGTAATATATGTTTGTTTGATTAAAGTAAGCTTGTTAACCCATTTTGAGTTGCTTTCCTTTTGAAAAGCAGATCTAAGAACCTGTGTTGGCAGTCACCGTGGGTATGTTGGGGTGCTTGCTGCTACAGAAAGAGAGAGACAGAGAGAGAGAGAGAAGAAAGAGGGAGGGAAGAAGGAAGGAATCTAGCCAGTAAATCCCAAGTTAAGTGGGCCTACATTCAAGGATCAAATGAAGGGTCTAGGGATGGTTACCTTGGAATTAACTCAAAGCTCACTGCTCAGGATTTTTCCATCAAGCCCTGGAAGCCTTTTCTTCTTCAATGCTCCCTTCAGCCCTTCACACTTCACTTGCACCACTCAACCCCTCTCTCTGATTGGACAGCTCCTCTCAGAACTTCCACCTAAGGACTGTGCCCAGGTGATAGTGCCTTCCTTTCCCATGAGCTTACACTCCCCTGAATTTCTCATCATGCCTTGATCCTGCTATCACCAACCCCCTATACACTTCCATTTCAGCTTCCTTTAATATCTCTTATTTGAATGGAAGCTCCCCAAGGGCAGGAACAAAAGCAAGACTTTTCTTTTTGCTTGTGTTTGTATCCCTAGTGCTTTAGCCCAGTGCCTGGCACACAGTGAGCACTTGATAAATGCTTGTGATCTACTTATTGACTGACTGACAAGGGAAGTGACGACTCAGAGTCGTGACAATTGCTTCAAGGAGAAGGAGAAGGAGAATCACCTGGAAGAGGGACTAAATTTGTCCCCAATGGGCAAAATTTGGAATAATGGGCAGAAGTTCAGAAAAGATTTTAGCTCAATGGAAAGAGCAGCTTCCTAGCAGTTAAGCAGCCAAAAAGGGGAGGAAGTTGACTCAGGAGGGGCGTCTGTTTCTTGTCACAAACGAGCAGAAGCTGAATGACTAATTGCCAGTAATATTGTAGATTCTCCTTTTTGTGTGTCATAGACATTAATTTCTGGTAAAGCCTAGGGACTCATTCTTAGAAATGTGTAAAATAAAATGTAAAGTATTATGAAGGAAAGCAAGTATATTGAAATGTCATTATTTAAATACATATATTTAAAAACCCAAGTTCATAGACTGGGCCTAGGCTAACAACCACTATTGTAGAGGGAATTTCTATTCAGCTATAGGCTGTTCTGGATGAACTCAGAGATTCTGTGATTATTCTGATACAGAGAAAGAAAACCAGGATGAACACACAGATCACCAGGTGTGGGAAAAGCATCATACAATGAGGAAGGTGGAGGCCACAGACACACATCATCTAGCCACCTAGCCGCCCCGCACATTCTTAATAGCAAATCAAATAATTTACTTGGGAAATGTGAGATTGCAAATGGTTCTTAAAACATGAGTAAGAAAAGGGCTATCTTAAAACAACAAAATTGAGAAGTTCTCTTAAAATATAAGGTTGCTAAGGGCAGATCTCCAGTTGTTGGGGTTTTTTTCTCCTATTCTCCTTGGCTGCTACCTGCCTAGGTCTTCTTCCTTTTGACATGATAAGCACCAGGAGGCATCAAGGTGGTGAAGTGGATAGAGTGCTGGGTTTGGAGTGGGGAAGACCTAAATTCAAATCCAGCCTCAGAACCGTCCTAGCTGTGTGACCTTGGACAAGTCACTTAACCTGTTTCCCACTGGAGAAAGAAATGACAAACCACTGCAATATCTTTGCCAAGAAAACCCCATGAACAAAGGTCTACAGGGTGATAAAGAGTCAGACATGACTGAAACAACCAAACAACAGCAACAAAAAGAAGGACTAGTTTTGAGGTAAGGCCCTAGTTAATCTGCTGTGATGGCTCCAGAGAAGGTAGTCCCAATAACACTTACTTCATTTGCTTAGAAGAACCAGCTTAAGACAAGTTAATGGTATTCTCATGACTTATTAATATTATCAGAACAACTGTCATTTTTACAGTCAATCAGCCATTCAACAAGCATTTTAGACACATGTGCACCAGCTGTTAGGCCAAGTTCCTAGTGTGTGGAGTAGTGTGGTTTCTCAGACTATTCACTAAAGTGCATGAAGCCCTAGGCCTGAGTTTTGGTTTCCTAGAAATCACATGACTTAGGAGAAATGAAACTTTAGATATCCTCTGTATAGTTGTCACATCATTTACCTTGCTTCTAGTCAGCCCACCATCACCCCACCTGCTATATAAGGGAAAGTAAATGCAAGAGCCAATTACATTGAAAGCTTAGCATAAACAATAATGTATGGGAGGGGTAAGTGGTCTTTTGTCTATTTAACCCTTCTGCTTCTGTATGGTGGCCTCCTCTCTCTGGGCACAGTTCCAGCAATTGGACCACCTACTGCTTGTGAGATTCTAATAAATCTTTCTACCTTCACTTTGAGAGGTTTCTGAGTGATTAATTTGAGTAAGGGTCTTTCTACCTCACACAGTTTGGGGGCTCATCCGGGAACATGTGACTCAGTGGGGAATGACCACTACCCTTGTTTGGAGGCAGGCACCCATGGGGCACTTTGTTACCGTCACCAAGCAAAGTGCCCAAAGCAGAGACACTCAGTGAAGGAGAAAGCAAAAGTTACGGATCTGCTGCTTGTAGATGGTGAATGAGCTCACAGTGGGAGAACTACCTCTGTGTAGCCCAAAGGTAAGCCCTCAGGAGTCTGGGAGCCAATTGGCTGGGTCAAGGGAGACCCCAGAGGACGAGCCTCTCACATAAATTGTATAATGGAATGGACTGCATGGCTCCAAGGGGAAAGGACTCCTGAGAAAGCCATTGGATGACTGCTGACAGGCGGGGTGACCTCCTGTTAGAGAGGAAGGGCCTCTCATCATGGGGAAAACAAAGTCCAAACCCCAGAAAAATTCGGAGCAGTGTCAGGAAGTGCTGACTAATAGTCCCTTGGGAAGTAGATTACAAAATTGGAATGAACTACCAAAATATAGGGGAAAGGAAAAGGAGAAAATGATAAGATATTGTTGTTTTGTTTGGGGTAACCAAAATATAGGCAGAGGAATAATCTGGCCAAAATATGGTTCCTTCGAGGATTGGGTGTGTCAGCAATTGAACTTGTATGTAAGTGGAAAAGATCCCTTTAATCCTGAGGAATCTGCTTATTCTAGGCTCTGGCTTACGGGGACTGAGACTGGATTGTTTTTGAGTCAGACAAAGGGAGTAACAAAAAACAAAGTTCCCCACAACAAGGGAAGTGGTTAAGCCACCAGTGAAAGAGTCTGAAATCCCACCTCACCCCTGGGATCCTTTGCTCGCTGTTCCACCTCCTTATGTTACCCCACTACCACCACCTCCACTGGAGATGTTGCCCCCTTTGGCACCTCTGCTGGACCTACCTGAATCACTTGAGCCCCCTCATATGGATTTAGGACTCTGGGGGACCTTGGGAGTTGAGGAGAGACATGGGTAGAGACATTTGAGAAAAGAATTAGAGCAATAAAAAGAGATGTGGAAATCTTCTCTTTAAGAGCCCCTCTCAGATAGAGAAAGACAAGGATAAATGTATCCCCTGAGGTAGGTACCACTGGGAGGGCCACAGTGGGGAATAGGATTTGTCAACGCTCCCTTAACAGGGACAGAGATTAGAAATTTTAAGGATCTAAAAACCATAATGGAAGACTCTGCTGGAGTTCCTAAACAATTAGATCACGTTTGGGGACCAAATACATACTCCTGGAGTGAACTTTGACCCATACTGAACATGCTATTCACTCAGGAAGAACGAGCAGCAATTAGAAAGGCAGCAATGGAAGAGTGGGAGAGACGCCACCTGCCAGCAGAGGGGGTTATGGCAGCAGAGCAGAAGTTTCCCCTTGCAAATCCAGGGTGGGACCAAAATATGAGGACGGGGCAGCCCGTACCTCGTCTGCCTCTAGGAGCAAACTTGTCCTTGGGAACTTTGCCAATTACAGGGGTAAAAGGAAAAGTTCAAAGTGCCGATACTAGAAGAATTGGAATTGGAATGCCGAAATGTGAAAACGAGAGGGCGTTTGCTCTCGGTCCCAGAGGCCAGAGTGAACTCCTGGGGAGAGATCTGATAACCAAATTCCCTATGAGTTTAGTCCCGTCAGAATGTGTGTATGGAAAGAGGAAGGTAAAGAACAGATAGACCCACAGGTTTGGACCAGCGCTACAAATTTGGGGAAATTAGGTATCTCTCCACTCAAGATAAAGCTAAAAGATCCGACGAGAGTAGTACAGGTCAAACAGTATCCCGATTCATTAGAGAGCAGACAGGGACTTAAACCAGTAATTGAGAGCCTATTGTCAATAGGACTTACAGAAGCCTGTATATCCCCTTTCAATACACCAATTTTACCAGTAAAGAAGATGGGAATTATAGAATGGTACAGGACCTTAGGGAAATTAATAAAATCATCCTACCTTCACATCCTGTGGTCCTAGACCCTTATACCATCTTAGGAAAGATTCTGGAGGACAGCTCATGGTTTAGTGGAGTGGACCTAAAGGATGCCTTCTGGAGTTGCCCTTTGGACCTTGACAGCAGGGATATGTGTGCCTTTGAGTGGGAGGATTCAGAAATTGGCAGAAAACAACAGTATCGATGGTTCGTTCGGCCTGGGGGTTATATAGAGTCCCCAAATCTATTTGGTCAAGTTTTAGAATAAACATTGAAGGAACTTGCAATACCCCCAGGAGTGAAGGTTTTTCAGTATGTAGATGATTTGCTTGTGATAGGGAAGAAGAGAGAACTGGTTACTGTTGCAACGGTTCAACTCCTGAATTTTCTGGGAAAATGAGACCTCCAAATATCACAGGATAAATTAGTTTGTAGAAAGGGAGGTGAAGTATTTGGATCATTTGATCAGTATGGGGAAAAAGAGGTTGGACCCAGTCCAAATAGAAGGGATTGTGCAAATGGAGAAGCCTCAGACAAAAATGGAATTCAAGAAGTTCTGGGGATTAGTGGGATATTGTAGGAGTTGGATAGATTCATATGTAGCTTTAACTAAACCTTTATATACTCACCTTTTAGAAGAAAAATCAGAAGAAATAAATTGGGATCAGGAAAGTGAAGTCAATTTTAATCATCTGAAACAGGTATTAGCCACAGCTCCTATGTTAATATTACCATCTTTAGACAAGCCCTTTCATTTATTTGTGAGTACGGAGAAGGCAGTGGCATTGGGAGTCAGCCCAAGTGAGAGGACAGAGACATCCGGTGGCATTCCTATCAAAAATGTTGGATCTGGTGGCTAGGGGGTGGCCTACATGTATCCAGGCAGTGGCTGCCATGGCTCTATTAGTAGAGGAGAGCTGGAGAATTACATTTGGAGGGTCCCTAGTGGTTAATGCACCTCACCAAGTAAGGGCTGTACTTAATAGAAAAGCAGGCAGATGGCTTACTGACTTAAGAATTTTGAAGTATGAAGCCATCCTTTTAGAAAAGGATGATTTGGTACTAGCTCAAGACTATAACTTAAATCCAGCTGAATTTCTCTCTGCCTCAGTAGAGGAACACAAAAATAATGAACATGATTGTTTAGAGGTGATTGAGTATCAGACCAAAATCCGGGAGGATCTACAGGAATCCCCATTGTTGGTAGGAGTAAAATGGGTCGTCTGGAGTGTTGGGAGGGAAAAGGGTTAATAGATATGCTATAGTTGATGGGGATGCCAGTTCATTGGTGCAAGCTGGGACTCTCCCGAAAAATTGGTCAGCACAAATCTGTGAATTGTATGCTTTGAATCAGGCACTAAAATTGTTACTCAATGGGGAAGGAACAATTTATACTGACTCCAAGTATGCTTGGGGAGTAGCCCATATATGGGAAAAATATGGGAAGAGAGAGGGATGATTAATAGCAAGGGGAAGGAATTAGCTCACATTACTCTTCTGCTAGAAGTACTACAGAATTATTAACAGTACCTAAAAGCCTTGCTATTGTATATGTGAAAGGACATCATGTGGGGAACACCTTTGAGGCCACAGGTAAACGTCTTGCAGATGAGGAAGCAAGGAATGCTGGATTAAAAGGGGAAGGGACAGATACTGAAGGTATGTTGGTATTAATCCCTGATTTGCCTTCCAATCTCCCTTCCCCATCCTTTACCAAGGAGGAAAAATTGAAGGCCCATGATTTGGGCACTCAAGAAGATGACATGGGATGGTGGCTCCTCCAAGACAGCAGAGAAGTGCTGACTAAGGCGGGTATGAGACAGGTTCTATGCCATTTACATCAGGGCAGTCACTGGGATATCCAAAACTTGTGTGATACGGAGCTAACCAGGTTTGTGACTCCTGGGTTGCACACCATGGCCCGGCAGTTGGTGGATGGGTGTCTGATTTGTTGAAGGACAAATAAAGCTGCCTTATGCCATGTGCTGGACAGAAGAAGGCCGCCAGGACTTGGGCCTTTTCAGAGCATGCAAGTGGATTTTACTGAACTGCCCCCAGTGGAACGTATTAAATACCTGCTGGTCATACTGGACCACCTAACTTCATGGGTCAAGGCTTTCCCTCTCTCTCGAGCAACCATCCCTAAATAAGCAAAATACTATTGGAAAATATAATCCCTAGGTATGGGGTGGTGGAACATATTGATTCAGATCAGGGTACTCATTTCACAGCAAAAATTCTCCAGGGTCTGACAAAGGCTTTGGAGATTTCTTGGGAGTTCCACACCCCTTGGCACCCTTCCTCTTCTGGCAAGGTAGAAAGAATGAACCAAGAAATAAAATGACAGCTAGATTGGCTATGGAAACTGGATTACATTGGACCAAATGTCTTTCCCTCAAATTACTTAGGATTAGAACAAAACCCCCAACGAGATATTGGGTTGTCATCCTATGAGTTACTTTATGGACATCCATATCCTGGGGGAGGGGAGAGTATAGACCCTATGTTGGACACTAAAGATATATTTATTAAAAAATATGTTAGGCAACTTGTTAAACATTTGCATGAGTTGCAATTAAAAGGACTTATTTCTCAGATGCCTCCTCTAGGGTTTGTTGTGCATAAATATCAGCCTGGAGACTGGATCCTGATCCAATCTTGGAAAGAGGAGAATCTGGCTCCAACCTTTTAAGTTCTTCTAACCACAGATAGGATGGTAAGAACACAAGAATGTGGTTGGGTCCATCACACTTGAGTTAAAGGTCCTGTGTCTCCTCCTAAGGAGTGGACAGTGGACACTGAACCTGCAGATGGTTTGCATCTCCACTTAAGGTGAATTCAGAAGACTGATGAACATTCTGTGTAAGATTGTGGTGTGTGTGTTGATTTGGGGCACGTTGATCCGGATAGTGCTGTTTGGTGTATTAGATAAAATGTTCTATTGGACCTCTTTCCTGTATCAAGTCATACAAACCCCCAACATCACCCTCTGTGATCCATCTGGAGCATGGAGACAATGTCATTCCGGTGCTGGATTTTGCTGATTGCTCTCCCCTTATATTCTCCCAGACCTGTTTCTAGTCCAGCTTCTGATACAAATTATTGCTGATGTTTTTAATGTAACTAATTGTTGGATTTGTGGAGGGCCTCAACATGGCCCCATACCCCTTAGGCCTGAATGGTTGTTGAGTAATTTCTCTTTAATTCATAATGGCACTGGATTCTGGAAATTGAAGGATGGACATTATAGAGAATTAGTGGGGAAGGAGCAGGGAGAGTACTGTTTAAAACAAAAGGATAAAGGGAAATTGATTGGGACCAGTAAATGTAAATGGACCTATGAGGCAAGGATAGAAAATAGATCTGTGACCTGTTCCAATGGGCTGAACTCAGTTGCCCCGAACCCAAACCACCCTGATTATAAGACCCGGTTAAAATGCAAAACTATGGGGTATGTAGGCCTTGGATTTTGTGGGAGTGGTCAAATGGGACACACAGGCTAAAAGGTTTTGACCACTTCTGGAGTATCAGTAATCTTACTCAGACAAAAGTAATACCAACATGTAACCAGGTCTCAGAATCTGGATTATGGAAATGTTTTTGGTATCAAGATAGTAATATTAGTTATTTGTCTGGACCCTTAGGCAATGAAAACCCACCTATATCCTTCCCTTTTAGAGGAAATAGCCTGATTATCTATAAGAATGGACAGCCTGCTTTAAGGGGACATTATTGGATTTGTGGAAGAACAGGCTATGCCCACCTCCCATTAGATTGGACTGGGACTTGTTATATTGGGTTAGTCAGACCTAGGTTCTTCTTTCTACCCAAGGACTTAGGAAGTCAACTGAGAGACCCGCTATACGGGAAATTGCACAAAGTTAAAAGAAACAGTATTATTGAAACCACCATCACTCAATCTGGAAATGCCAATGGGTGGGGCAATACGTGACCTCCTGAAAGAATTATTAAAACTTAAGGACCAGCAACCTGGGCTCAAGATGGGAGTTGGGGGTATAGGACTCCTATATATATGCTAAACCAAATCATCAGACTCCAAGCAGTGGTTGAAATTACTAACCAAATAGCTTGGGCCCTTGATTTATTGGCTGATCAAGTGACTCAAACTCGAGAAGCAGTGTTACAATATAGATTGGCATTAGACTATCTTTTACCAAAGGAAAGAGGGGTATGTGGGATGTTTAATTTGTCCAATTGCTGTATGAAAATAGATGACAATGGTGTATAGTAAAAGAAATTACTCAAGACATACGAAATTTAGCCCATGTTCCTGTACAAACTTGGCAATTGCCCCTTGCTACATCTTGGTGGTCATGGTTTGGGGATGTTGGTGGAAGCAAATATTATGGTTCCTACTTGTAGCCATCGGTGGAATCATACTAATTGCTGTATGTCTCCCATGTATGATTAAGTTGATCACAAACATTGTTCTAGATGCTATCACCAAAATAATCAGGGTAAAAACAAAGACTCTGGAAGGAATGAAATTGATGGCCCTACAATATGATGGAGGGGAACTCCTGCCTGCAGCTTCCCGAACCAAACCAGAGGGGATTGAAGTCCTAGAAAGGCAGTGTGACATAATGCTCCAAATGTTTGAGGAAAAAGAATGTGAGAAATTGCTGGAACACTTCAATGAGAAACCACAGTAGGACAAAAGAAAGACTGTGTGGAGTAGTGTGGTTTCTCAGACTATTCACTAAAGTGCATGAAGCCCTAGGCCTGAGTTTCGGTTTCCTAGAAATCACATGACTTAGGAGAAATGAAACTTTAGATATGCTCTGTATAGTTGCCACGTCCTTTACCTTGCTTCTAGTCAGCCCACCATCACCCCACCTGCAGTATAAGGGAAAGTAACTGCAAGAGCCAATTCCATTTAAAGCTTAGCATAAACAATAATGTATGGAAGGGGGGAGTGGTCTTTTGTCTATTAAAACCAGCTTCTGCTTCTGTATGGTGGCCTTCTCTCTCTGGGCACAGTTCCAGCGACTAGACCACCTGCTTCTTGTGAGATTCTAATAAATCTTTCTACCTTCACTTTGAGAGATCTCTGAGTGATCAATTAATTTGGGTAAGGGTGTCTCTACCCCACACACTAGGACACAAAGACAAAGAAAAAAAATTAAACAGTTTCTGCCCTCGAGGTGATCACAACCAGCTTCTAGGATTAAGGGGGCAAATCCCTACCCTCAGGCTCAAGTGGTATCTGAAGACTTCTGTTTAATGGAAATTTCAATTTAAACAATCAAATCTCCCAGCTACACCTGCCAAATGTCAGTTTTTCATTAATATATTTTTGGTTTCATGTTGCACATCTGTTTTTTTGTTTTCTCTTTTAATGTTGCCCTTGAAGTTTCTATTTAACTCAGTTTCACCCGTATCAAAACACTGGGAATTAGCACACAGTGAGATTTGTCTCCGTTAGAGAATTGGCCAGAGGTCCAAATACAGTGATGAAAATTAACATAATGCTTATGTTTACTCATTTCATGACAAGGTAAAGCTTGTTATGTAAAAGAATAATAAAATATATTTACTTATATTTTTTTCTGTAACTTGTGTATCAGTTGGAACTGTCTAGTCCAGATTCTCATACAGACAGACTTGGTTTACTATAGGACACTTGCTAATAATAACCTAATGAGTTGCGCATTCATTCAGAAAAAAATCTTAATATATTTTAATTTGACTCATTTCTAGCTTTTGTCTAGAATAGATATTCTTAGTTCCCTTGCAAGAATCAAATTAACAAGATATAGAACGTGAATTTTGTTATACCTTATAAAAATACCAAAAAGATTTTTACTCCAACCCCCAGACAGTCAAGATGATTTTTCATTTTGGTGAGTACTGTCTTTCACAGGGATTTACAGTCATTCCATAAAAAGTACCATCCAGATTGTGAAGCCCCCATGAAGAAAAATATATTTGGGCTGCTTGAGAGGTAAGTAATTCACCTCTATGATGAACCACACCTTCCCCAGTTGCTCCACATTTATAATCCCACTGTAAGGTCATGGCTACTCACTCCCCTCCCCCAAGGTGGAAAAGAATTTAGGTTTACTAGAGAACTATCTTCCTCTTCCCCAGGCCTAGCTAGTCCTCATGACTCACAGTACTATTTAAAGTTACCTCCAGGTTTGCTTCTGCACATTGTTGGTCTGTGTCTTGTTTTCCCTTGATCTGGTCCAAAATTTCACCACCTTAGGAGATCCTCTTGGTTCAGGAACTTCCTCATCACTCCCTTTTATTTTCTGGTCTTGACTTAAATTTTTTTTATCATTTTCCAAGAGACAGTTAGATTCTAAATATATGAGGTTCTCCATGTCCTCTCTAGCTGTCATCTGTTTTCATCTGCTGATGAGGTCATCTTCATTATAAAGGGTTATACATCATTTAGACCGAGATTGTTAGGGTTTACATATCTCTGGCCTAATCAACACATCTCTTGTTAGGTAGAACCTGTATAGAACATAAAGGGGTCATGCTGGGGGCCTTATCTACTACGGCACCGGCGGCGGGTTGATCTGTAACTATTATATCCCCGTCCTCTCTACTCACCTATCCCCATGGCGAGTCTTCGATCGTCACCGGCCTCCGAAGAGGAATTAACCCAGACAGAGCACCCGAGGTTTCAGGAGTTGTTTATTCACGGCTGGTCACATCCCGAGAGAGAGATGCTTCCGAGTACAGCATCTTATATACATTAAACCACGCCCTCATATGGAAATTAGCACAGTAAAAGCAAAGCCTATCCCCGCCCCCAACAGGGTCACTCAAACATTTATCAACATAGTCCAAATGGTTCTTCTCAACCAGTCCTCAACTCCTAGTTGAGTTAGGGTGATTAAATTACATAAACCTCTTCCTTTTCTCACTCAGCAGGCAAAATGAGCCTTCCCCATAGTCAGACGCTCCAATTTTTTAATTTGTGGAAAACACACCCCTTTTTATCCACCCCTTCAACTTCTTTTTTTTTTAACAAATGCTTTATTAATTTCTGGTTTCCATCATTCATTTCCGCCAGATTTTGAGTTATAATTTTCCCCATTTTTCCCCTACCCACCACCCCAGAATAGCAGTCCCACAAGATATCCCCCCATCCAATCTGCTCTCTCCCATATCTTCTCCCATACCCCCTTCGACTTTACCATTAGGTCAAAGTTAGTCTCTGTGCCCCAATGCCTGAACATCTTATCTCCTAATCACATGCAAAATAGTATTAATAATAGTATTAATATATATATGAAATATTTAATTTTAAAACCTTGAATTTCAGATCCATTCCCTTCCTCCCTTGTCACCCATTCCCTCTGGGAAGATAAGCAATTCAGTATGTGTTGTACATGTATAGCTATGCAAAACATTACCATAGTAGATATATTGGACAAAGCTGCTTATAATTCCCTCCCACCCATCCCACCCCCCACCTGGTCCATTCCCTACTTGAATCTGTCCCTCTTCTATAGTGGGTACTTCCAACCTCCCCTCCCCCCAGAATGCCCTCCCTTTCATCATCCACCCTCTCATCCCCCTTCCCCCTACTCTCCAGCAGGGTGAGATATCCCCATATTTAGTATGTATGTCATTCTCTCCCTGAGCCAGATTCAATGAGAACATGGTTTTGCCTATTTGCCTTCCTGTTCTTCTCCTCCCCTGCAGCCACTTCCCCTTGCTTCTTCTAAATGAGATAGTTTACCCTACCTTGTCTCTCCCCATCTCCTCTTGCCACTTTCCCCTCTCACCTCATAACTTCACCCCTTAAGTATCATTCCTTCCCATCAAATTCAACCTGTGCCCTCTATCCATGCATAACTGTAAACATGTTTACACACATTCACATATGTATTCATATGCCCATATACCCGTCTTCCATTATTTTCATACTGAGAAAGGTTTCATCAGTCACAGTTATTGTTTTTCCATGTAGGAATGTAAATAGGTCAACTTTGATAAGTTCCTTTTGATTTCTTTTCCCTGATTACCTTCTCAGGAATCTCTTGCTTCTTGTGTCTGGATGTCAAATTTTCTATTCAACTCTGGTTTTTTCCTCAAGAATGCTTGAAAGTCCTCTATTCCACTGAATGACCATATTTTCCCCTGAAACAAAACACTCAGTTTTGCTGGGTAGGTGACCCTTGGGTTCACTCCCAGCTCTTTTGCCCTCTGGAATAACACATTCCATTCCCTATGATCCCTCAGTGTAGAAGCTGCCAGGTCCTGTGCTATTCTGATTGTGTTTCCACAATATTGAAATTGTTTCTTCCTGGCTGCTTGGAGTATTTTCTCCTTGATCTGGGGATTCTGGAACCTGGCTATAATATTCCTGGGAGTTTTCTTTTGGGGATCTTTTTCAGGAGGTGATCTGTGGATTCTTTCAACCTCTGTTTTGCCCTCTGGGTCTAAAACATCAGGGCAATTTTCCTTGAGAATTTCTTGAAGGGTGATTTCTAGGTTCTTTCTTTGATCATGGCTTTCAGGTAGTCCAGTAATTTTTAAATTGTCTCTCCTGGATCTATTTTCCAGGTCAGTGGTTTTTCCCATGAGATATTTCACATTGCCTTCTATTCTTTCATTTGTTTGGATCTGCTTAACAGCATCTTGATTTCTCATAAAGTCATTAGCTTCCATTTGCTCCAGTCTAACTCTGAAGGAATGAATCTCCTCAGTGAGCTTTTGAGATTCTTTTTCCATCTGGCAAATTCGGGTTTTTAAGGCATTCTTCTCCTCATTGCCCTTTTGGGCCTCCTTTGCCATTTGAATTAGTCTATTTTTTAGGGTGTTATTTTCCTCAGTCAGGCTGTTGACTCTCATTTCATACTTTTCCTGCATCGTTCTCATTTCTCTTCCCAATTTTTCCTCCACTTCTCTTATCTGCTTCTTAAGGTCCTCTATGGCCTGTAACCTGCTCATATTTTCCTTTGGGGCTTTTGGAGGAGGATTTCTGACCTCCCGATCCTCCTCCTATTCCCTGCTTCGATCCTCTTTGTCCCCAAAATAGGAGCCTAATGTTGCATTTTTCTGCTTATTTTGTTTCCTTTGCCTTGACATGTTGCCACTTAATTACTTGACTTTTGGGCTTGTTGCCACAGTAGGACTCTGGCACCAGACAGGGGAGCTTCCTTCCTGAATGTTGGGGGTCTTCACAACTTCCGGTTCTGGCAAGTTGGATACCCACCCCAGACCTCCCCCCAGATCACAATCCAGATCCAAGCAGGTTAAAGCCAGAGTGATTAACCTCCAAGACTGATCGCAGGATCTCCCTACAGTTTGCAGGCCAGGAGCTGATGCTGCCATTGGAGCTGCAAAATGGCGAGTGTGCCGTGTCTCCTCAGCGGCTTCTTGCCCCCAGGGGAGGAAGCTGATGCCTTACCCAAATACTGGTCCCAAAGTCCATAGGGCACTAACCTCTTACTTTGTCCTAGGCATGTCTGTGTTGATAATTCTGGAATCGCCCCAGCTGCTGGTGTTCTGGGGTCCCTCCAGCCGGCTGCTGGCCTGGCCGCCCTGGGGCTAAAACTGCAACTCATGCAGACCTGGGCTCAGCTCTCTGTGTGCTGGGCTGTCGGCTCCTAGAGCACTGCACTGGCCCTCCCTGCAGGGCTGCTGGGCTGTGCTCTGCGGGTGGTTACCTTCTCTATGTCGTTCTGTGGGTGCTAGGGTTCCAGAAGTTGTTCAGAGTCCCCTTTTACATAGTTTGGAAGTGGTGTGGGGCAGAGCACCTTGGAAGTGCTGTTTCTACTCCACCATCTTGGCTCCACCCCCCACCCCTTCAACTTCTGTAGATCATGTAAATTAGCCTGAGGTTCAAAGAGTCTCAAGAAAGTGTTAGAAACCCTGGATGGAAACAGACACGTCTTTGCCAGTCAGCAGCTGGTTGATGGCAATTCTGTCTTCATGGCAAAGATCTCTAACATTTTTTACTTATATTCTATAAAATGCTTTAATAAAATTCTCCTATATCCATTATCATCAGATTTTCTTGATTCCCACAAATTAAGTAGTGAGAGAATTTTGCTTATGAGGAAACTGAGACTTGGAGAGGTTATGGGATATATCCTAATAAACAACAGTCTACTATTTATCAGTTCATGAAGAAAGCTTGGAAATGGATAATTTGAATCCTAGAATTTTATATTTGATGCAGACTTTAGAGGCATTTGTCTGTTTGCTTAGTATTATAGTTCATTCAAAAAGGAATCAAACCCATGAGTATTCATAGCATGACTTTGTTCCAAAGGTCTATATAGGCTGGGAAAACATTTGCTCCCTTGTCTATGCCTTTCTGCATCTCCCAAGAGCCCCTGACGTTCAGAGAAGAGGGGGAAAGTGTAATCAATTCTGGAGTTCTTATACCCATAGTGAACTCCCCTCAGAGCGGGTACTAATCCACTACCTATTAGAGGGGATTGTAAAAGGGATGGTGATTATCAGATTTTTAGTCAAGTCTCAATGATAGTCAAGGAGACCAAGAGAAAGAAAGGGCTCCAAAACTCCATGAAGTCAAATTGGCTCTCATGCAAAAACTAGGCAATAATTAGCTATTTCCCAGTGTTTGCTCATTACCTAGCTCTGAGGAGTCTAGCCTAGTGATAAGCTAGCATCAGGCTGAATGAGCCATGAAAGCCTTTGCCCCTTTTCTCCTTGGGGACTATGGCCAGCACCTCATTCCCCACTTAGTTCCCCACTACTCACATGAGCATTGGGAGTAGTGGGAGGCAGGGGGGAGAAAATCTCTGGTACAGTAGAACAGTTGGGGAAAGAATCAATCAACAAGCATTTATTAAATACTCATGTGCTAATCATTGCATATGCAAAGACGAAACTTTAAAAGCCTGTGATTTCAAGGAGTTTACATTCTAATGAGAAAGACAACATGTACAAAATACAAGTATAGAAAATATAGATAGAACATATGTGAAATAAACATGATGTAATTTTGAGGGGATGGAACTAGCAGCAGGTGGGGAAGATGAATTAGAAAAGGCCTAATGCAGAATATGGAACTTGAACTGATCATTGAAAGAAACTATATCCCAGAATCTCCTTTTTGCTCCTTGTCACTGTATTGTCAGAACCCTTGGAATATCATAAAAGCAGAGACTGCAAAGCAAAACTTCTCCCAGGGGTATACCAATACAAACTGTAATTGCTAATAATCAATTAATAGGATTAACTCTATGCCAATGTAAATGTTCTCTTAATATTTACAATGTTAATTACCTATACCTTTGAAATAGCATTTGAATCAGAATCAGGAATGGCTTGAGCAGTCATTTCTGAGAAAAGTGAGGCAGCCAATTGAACAATACCCAGTCAAGTCATCTGTTGTGATGATGTCGGTGATGGTGACATTTATAATCATATAAAGTACAACTGTCCATTCCTCCATTTTCATTTTGCCACAAAGAGATATAAACAATTGTGGCAAGGCTTGTGATGTATTCAAAGAGACGCTCTGCTTGTATGAGGTTGTTTGGATGATGCAGATGAAATGCATCAGCTCTTCTTCCAGAGGATCACATACTGTGGCTAACAGCCAACTGCAAAAGAAAGAAACGCCTCCTGGCCTTCCCAGAATGCTAGCTTCCTCCCTTAGTCACTCAAGGATTCCAGACAGATAGTCATGAGAAGACACATCCACTTATGTATTTTGCAGAAGAGGAAATTGCATACAGGTTTTTGAGCTTGCTTTACACTAAGTATCTGAGAGAAAAAAAAAAAAACCACTTTCGAAATCAGAGCAAGAGAAACTCCCATAGGGAAAGACAAACAAGACGTCACATGAAAAGAAATACTTCACACAAAATGGGACTTGCTTAAATTATGGAAACATGCAAAAAATTTGGACAAAGATTTGTTCACTAAGGTGTTTTTTTAAAAACATCTGTTAGGAGACTGATTCCATAAAAATATGTATGTATGTACATATGTGTATATGTATTTATATATGTATGTGTATATACATGTAAGACACTTGGAGGAATTGCTACAATTATTATACCTGTGTATAATAGTAGCTATTCTGAGAAACTATTCTACATTCTATCTTAAGCCTGTGATCGATGAAATAATGTGTTAATCCAATTTTTTAAGCTGAGAAAAATAATTGCATAATTAAGCATAATTTCTATTTTGTTCATTTTCTTTATCTCTAGAAACCAGATTTTTGATAACTTTACTACTTCCTCATAGAACCTGAGCCAAAGATGCTACACAATCCCACTGATCAGTCACACTGCACGGTGCACTCAAGTCATGCTAGGTGCAACACAGGGCAATGGAGTAGTATGTGGGGGTAGGAGTGGGGGAAGCATGGTATAAAAGGCAACAGCACTGAATTTGGAGTTAGAGGTCCTGAGATCAAGTTCAGTCTTAAGACTTATAAACTCTGTGACCTGGGGTAAGTGATGTTACCTCTCTAAGACTCAATAAAATGGAGATTCTGATACTTGTACTAACTAGCAAACAGCAGCTGGGGTAGGTAGGTGGTAGAGTGGATACAGTGCTAGGCCTAGAGTCAAGAAGAATCCTCTTCATGTGTTCAAATCTGGTCTCAGACACTTACTAGCTGTGTGACCCTGGGCAAGTCACATAACCCTGTTTGCCTCAGTTTCCTCCTCTGTAAAATGAATTGGAGAAGGAAATGGCAAACTCCTCTAGTTTCTTTGCCAATAAAATCCAAACAGAGTCCTGAAGGCTTGGACACAACTGAACAACAACAATATCACAAAGAGCCCTTGTGAGGATCAAATGAGATCATATATTCAAAATCCTTTGCAAACTCTAACCTCCAAGCAACACATGTGTGGCATCTACCACTTATTCACCTGATCTAACTATCCTAGAAGAGGGCCCAGTCATAGAATGAGCAGCAGTTCTATAGAGATCACATAATTAAAGAGCGGTGTGGTAACTGCCCAAAAGGTACGAAGTCAGAAGTCCTGGCTCTCAGTTCTACCTCTGCCATCTGTGTGATGCTGTTGTTCTGTTGTTTTCAGCCATGTTGGACTCTCCATGACCCCATTTAGGGTTTTCTTGGCAAAGATACTGGAGTGGTTTGCATTTCCTTCTCCAGCTCATTTAACAGATGAGGAAACTGAGACAAACAGGGTGAAGTGATTTGTCCAGGGTCACACAGGTTGTAAGTGTCTGGGGCCAGATTTGAACTGAGGTCTTCCTAACTCCAGGTCTGGCACTCTATCCACTGCCCTGTGTAACATGAGGCATGAGGCATGAGGCATGAGGCAAATCATTTTACCAAAACATGGTTAATTTTCTCTATCCATTAAAAACTGATGAGGTTGAAGTAGGCAACCTCTGAGGTCCTTCCAGAATTAAATCTACTCCACCAAATCTACAGATTTTGAGTTGAATCAAACTTGGGGATGCAGTTGACTTTTTCTCAAACAAGTCAGTTGTAACTATGGTTATCCCTTCACATCACAGGAGTTAGGGGTGTGACACCCCCACAATCTTAAAAATCTTCATAAAATGTTTCATCCTTCCATTCTTACCAGAGAAGAAGTCTGAATTATTATGGCATTAAAAGATAAAATATAGGGAGGTGGAGCCAAGATGGCAGAGTAGAAACAGCATTTCCAAGCCACTCTCCCCCCAGATCACTTCCAAACTATGTAAAAGGGGACTCTGAACAACTTCTGGAGCTCCAGCACCAACATAACGACACAGAGAGGCTAACCTCCTGCTGAGGACAGCCCAGCAGCCCTGCAGGAAGGACCAGCGGAGCGCTCTGGGAGCCGGCAGCGCAGCCCGTAGCTCAGAGAGCTGAGCCCAGGTCCTTGTGAGCCATGGTTTTAGTTCCAGGGCAGCTGGGTCAGCAGCCGGCTGGAGGGACCCCAGAACACCAGCAGCTGTGGCAATTCCAGAATTATCAACACAGATATGCCTAGGACAAAGTGAGAGGTTAGTGCCTATGGACTTTCGGACCAGTATTTGGGGAATGCGTCAGTTTCCTCCCCTGGGGGCTAGAAGCCCCTGAGGAAACACGCCATTTTGTAGTTTCCAGTGGCAGCTCCAGCTCCTGGCCTGCAAACTGTAGGGAGATCCAGCAATCAGTCTTGGGGGGTAATCGCTCTTGCTTTAACCTCCCTGGATCTGGATTGTGATCTGGGGGGGAGGTCTGGGGTGGGTATCTAGCTTTCCAGAAAGCTGTGAAGACCCCAACGTCCAGGACAAAAGCTCTCCTGTCTGGTGGCAGAGTCCTACTGTGGCAACAAGCCCAAAAGTCAAGTAATTAAGTGGCAACATGTCAAGGCAAAGGAAACAAAATAAACAGAAAAATGCAACCTTAGACTCCTATTTTGGGGGCAAAGAGGATCGAAGCAGGGAACAGGAAGAGGATCGGGAGGTCAGAAATCTTCCTCCAAAAGCCCCAAAGGAAAATATGAGCAGGTTACAGGCCATAGAGGACCTTAAGAAGGACTTTAAAAATCAAATAAGAGAAGTGGAGGAAAAATTGGGAAGAGAAATGAGAAGGATGCAGGAAAAGTATGAAATGAGGGTCAACAGCCTGACTGAGGAGAACAACACCTTAAAAATAGACTAACTCAAATGGCAAAGGAGGCCCAAAAGGGCAATGAGGAGAAGAATGCCTTAAAAAGTCGAATTTGCCAGATGGAAAAAGAATCTCAAAAGTTCACTGAGGAGATTCATTCCTTCAGAGTTAGACTGGAGCAAATGGAAGCTAATGACTTTATGAGAAATCAAGATGCTGTTAAGCAGATCCAAACAAATGAAAGATTAGAAGGCAATGTGAAATATCTCATGGGAAAACCACTGACCTGGAAAATAGATCCAGGAGAGACAATTTAAAAATTATTGGACTACCTGAAAGCCATGATCAAAGAAAGAACCTAGAAATCACCCTTCAAGAAATTCTCAAGGAAAATTGCCCTGATGTTTTAGATCCAGAGGGCAAAATAGAGGTTGAAAGAATCCACAGATCACCTCCTGAAAAAGATCCCAAAAAGAAAACTCCCAGGAATATTATAGCCAGGTTCCAGAATCCCCAGATCAAGGAGAAAATACTACAAGCAGCCAGGAAGAAACAATTTCAATATTGTGGAAACACAATCAGAATAGCACAGGACCTGGCAGCTTCTACACTGAGGGATCATAGGGAATGGAATATGATATTCCAGAGGGCAAAAGAGCTGGGAGTGAACCCAAGGGTCACCTACCCAGCAAAACTGAGTGTTTTGTTTCAGGGGAAAATATGGTCATTCAGTGGAATAGAGGACTTTCAAGCATTCTTGAGGAAAAAACCAGAATTGAATAGAAAATTTGACATCCAGACACAAGAAGCAAGAGATGCCTGAGAAGGTAATCAGGGAAAAGAAATCAAAAGGAACTTATCAAAGTTGAACTATTTACATTCCTATATGGAAAAACAATAACTGTGACTGATGAAACCTTTCTCAGTATGAAAATAATGGAAGAAGGGTGAATGGTCATATGAATACATATGTGAATGTGTGTATATATGTTTACAATTATACACAGAGAGAGGGCATAGGTTGAATTTGTTGGGAAGGAATGATACTTAAGCGATGAAATTATGAGGTGAGAGAGGAAAGTGACAAGAGGAGATGGGGAGAAACAGGGTAGGATAAACTATCTCATGTAGAAGAAGCAAGGGGAAGTGGCTGCAGGGGAGGGGAAGAATAGGAAGGCAAAAAGGCAAAATCACATTCTCATTGAATTTGGTTCAGGGAGAGAATGACATACATACTAAATGGGATGTCTCAACCTGCAGCAGAATAGGGGGAAGGGGGTTGAGAGGAGGGATGATGGATGGGAGGGCATCCTTGGGGAGAGGGGAGGTTGGAAGTACACACTATAGAAGAGGGACAGGATTATGTGGGGAATGGACCAGGTGGGGGGTGGGATGGGTGGGAGGGAATTATAAGCAGCCTTGTCCAATATATCTACTATGGTAATATTTTGCTTAGCTATACATGTACAACACATACTGAATTACTTATCTCCCCAGAGGGAATGGGTGACAAGGGAGGAAGGAAATGGATCTGAAATTTGAGGTCTTAAAATTAAATGTTTCAAATATATATAAATACTATTATCAATACTCTTTTGCATGTAATTGGGAGATAAGATGTGCAGGCATTGTGCCACAGAGATTCACCTTGCTCTAATGGAAAAGTCAAAGGGGGTATGGGAGAAGATATGGGAGAGAGCAGATTGGAGGAAGCGATATCTTGTGGGACTGCTATTCTGGGGTGGTGGGTAGTGGAAAAATTGGGAAAAAAATTGTAACTCAAAATCTGTCAGAAATGAATGATGTAAACCAGACGTTAATAAAGCATTTGTTTAATTAAAAAGATAAAATATATTCATATTGTACACTATTATACATACATTTTGTACATTTCTGAGTTTCTAAAGTTTTTTTCTGTGTCACCTGTTGGCTTTCACGTGTCATTAGTGGCTTCCACAAAACTCCCCCAAAATTCCCATCTAATTTCTTATGTCGATTTGCAATACATTAAAACTGCAATGGGGAAAAATCACAATGTGGGAGCAACAACTGAAGTGTAACTAGAGAGATATATAAATAAGAGGTAAATAGAACATTTATTTAGCACTTACTACACTCCTGGTATTGTGCTAAGATTGGGGAATATAAAAAGAAGCAGAAAGAAAAACAGTTCTTTCCTTCAAGGAGCTTACCTTTGAGTGGAGGAAGAAAAAATGTAAATGGGAAGTGAAAATCAGGTGAAAAATAAAACTGTCTGGAGGGTGCCGAGAGGAACCAGGAAGAGAAGTGAGAATGAAGGGCTTGGGCACTTTCTTAAATGGGAGCTCAGGAGTTGGATAGCACCATTGGGTCAGGAGGCATCTTCCAGAGGGAGAAGGTCACTCCTCTGAAGTCTTTTATTTATTTTAGCTGTCCAGACATCACTTGAGTCAAGCTAAATGGATTAAGCAGACAGGGCCTCCTCTGTTCTAGGCAACATGCTATAGTGAGAAATTAATTGTGCTTGAAGGTAGAAGGCCTGGATTGGAGTCCCAACTGGCTGTGTGTCCTCAGACAAGTCACTTGGCATCTCTGAGCCAATTTCATAGAATTGAAAGGAAAGTACTTTGTAAGTGATAAAGTGAGCTAGTAATACTCTTAGAAGGGAATCAATCCATCAGCAAACATTGTTTTAAGCAGCTAACTTGTGCCAGGTACTGGAGATACAAAAACAAAAACTTAATGGTACTTCCCCTATCTGCGTTCTATCATAAAAGACATGTGTATACATATATGCTTATTATATGTATCCATACATGAATGCTGGTATCTAAGCCTACATCCTCTGACTTCAATTCCAGTGGATTTTTATTATGCCACATGAGTACTCACCACACTGTTCTTTAATTATGTGACTTGTGCAGAACTGTTTTTGTTTCCGTGGTTGGGTCCTTCTACTATGTCTATACTATGCACACACATATGTGCACATGCATATGTATATATCAATAAATATTTATTAGCACCTAGAATGCGCCAGGCATTCTGTTTACAATAGAACGAATGTAATATATTCATATACATTATGAACATATATAATATGTGTGCATATACACACATACAAAATAAATACAAGGGCATTTTTTACAGGGAGTCTGGGTCCTAGCAGACTGGAGGAATGGGTGCCAGCAGCTCATCAGTACCTTTCCTCCAGTTAGGTAGAGACCTACCTGCTCACATTTCTATGGGAAATCTTGGCATTTGGAGAGCAAGGACATTAGATAAGAGCTTTTCTGATATCCCTTTCACAGTGTCCTCAAAGGAAAAAAAGCAATCCTTCCTATGCTGGGTCTGCTCTGAAAAGCTGGTGGGAACCTGACATTTCAAAAGTTCATTGTTGTTATTAGTGTTATTATTGTTGTTGTTATATTTATTATTATTAAATATTGACTACAGAAACATTCATTTGTATAACATCAAACAGCTGGATCCCAGAGCCTCAGAACCTGGAAGATTTCACTTAGCAATGTCAAGATGTCTAGCTCTTTTACTCTCCCTAGGTGGGGGAAAAATCAATTCTTCCAAAGCCCAGGAAAGGCATTGTCATTTGGACTGAATGAGGACAATGCTAACATGCCTTGGTTGATGTATCCAGAATACCCAGGATTGCTTTGTCAGTGCTTCTGACTCAGCTCCCACCTGCTTTTCTGTCTTGAAGGGTTCACTTCAGCTGAGCACACCCAACAAGCTGGCAGTGCACAGTTCACTCACCCAGAAACCCTCCCTGTATTGTATGAAAACCGATACATTGTCCTCTTCGGTCAAAATATTGTCTTCTTGGGGTAGGCAAGATTGCTCTACAGCCCAGGAGATGATATCCTTTTCCTATCTAGCATTGGACTTGGAGGCAAGGAAGACCAGGGTTTGAATCTTTTCTTTGCTGTGTGACCTTGGATAAGTTTCTCTAGGCTTCAGTTCCTCTTTTGCAATAAAAGAATAATAATTGTATCTACCTAATAAGGTTACTGTACAGATAAAATGAGATGATGTGTGTGTATATATATATATGATAGATATAGATCTCTATGTGTGTGTGTGTATATATATATATATATATATATTTTTTTATAAAGTGAGCTAGTAATATTCTTATAGAGAAATCAATCCACCAGAAAACATTGTTTTAAATATCTAACACAGGAGAAAAATAAAATAATACTTTTCCTATCTGATACATTCTATCCATGGAGTCTTGTTTTTACAAACATACATACATACTTACATGATATATACATGCTGTATGTATGTGTATATATATAAAACATTTTAAGGTTTGCAGAGCACATATGTGTATGTATATACATATATTCTGAAAAATCTATGTGTATGTGTGTATATATACACTTCTCTGTGTGTATGTTAATATGTGTGTGTGTGTGTGTATACATATGCTCTGCAAACCTCAAAGTGCTATATAAGTATTAGCTATCATTAGTTGCTTTGGGATTAACATGATTTTGCTGGCCAAAAAAAAAAAAAGATTCCACAGGATTTAAGGTATGGCCTACCTAAGGTTTGACTACTTTTAGAATTTATCAATTCTCCTGTAAAATTCAATTAGACCCAGTAGTTGATCAAAAGGGATTAGTGTGATGTTGGGCACACACAAAAAGAGGCAGGTGCCAACTCCTACCTGAATCCATGCTGACTAGATGAACATTTTTCAACCTTTTCTTTAAGTTGTCTAAAAAATAAACAATCCTTGGACCTGAGACTCCAACATGCTGCTCACTTTTAGCTCTGGAAATCCCCAGTGGAACATTTTACTATCAAAAGACACAATCAAAAGAATGACTGAAATTGATCTCTGCTTTTGCCTCATTAATTCTTTTGAGGGTGAAACAATATGGAGTTTCAAGGATTAAGGGGATGAAAGCAAAGAGGAAACGATAGGTATTGAATCTCTCAAGTGAAAATTATTCCATTTATTTTCCTTTCCTTCTGAAAACTGCCTTGAGGACCCTATGAGCTCCTCTCACAAAACTGAGGCCTGGAATGTAGTCTCTCCCCACCAGCCCCATACCTTTGAACATTTATAGATTTTAAGCATCTGCTGCTGCTTTGCTAAAACTGCCCTAATCTCACCTCCTTTTTGCTGCTTAATTAGCAGTAAGTGTGTGTCCTATCCAGGCTGAGGCTCTAGCCTTACAAGGACCCCTGATGTCTTCATTAAATCTTCTGCTCTAATATGTTACTGCTTACAAATGGCTAGCAAACTGAAGAGAATCAGGGGATCCATGTGCAGACGATCCTCTTTTGGAGTAACTATCCAGTGAATTCCTCTTCTGATCCTAAGCACTATAATATTGCATTTTTCTTAAACAAATGGTCAATTAAACAGTGGTCAAATGTTTCTTTTCTCAGTCCCATTCAGGGTCTCTTAATTGCCTTCACATCTAATTAAAATTCCTGGTGGCTAAGTTGATCCAAACATTGGAATTTCATCTGTGCTGACAGCTTCCAGTGAGGAAATTCCCTCTACCAATGCAAATTAATAGCTGCTGTACAAGGCATGGTATACAGTTGCCTGGGGCATTGAGAGATTAAATGATTTGAACAGAGAGATGTAGCTAGTATGTATCAAAGGTGAATCTTGAACCCAGGACTTTTTATTTATTTATTTATTCATTCATTCATTCACTTATTTATTTATTTGTTTGTTTGTTTGTTTGTTTATTTATTTATTTTTGCTTTTTGGAGGGGGGGCAGCAAGACAATTGGGGTTAAGTGACTTGCCCAAGGTCACACGGCTAGTTTTGTGTTAAGTGTCTGAGGTTGGATTTGAACTCAGGTCCTCCCGACTACAAGGCTCTATTCACTGCGCTACCTAGCTGCCCCGAACCCAGGACTTTTTAACTCCCAAGTCTGACCACTACTTCACATTGCCTCTCAAGTGACAGGTTGTCTTACTTGAATAGTTTAATGCAATTCAGTAGATCATTATTTAGTGTCTGACATTCTATTATGTGTATAGAATACAAATATAAGCAAGGATGAACTGAATACAACGTGTCTCTTCAAGGAAATGCATCTAGCTTGTATGGAATTCAAGCAAAAAACTGCCTTGTGTCACTGTCATAAATGTAACACAAGATGGTATGTAACAAGTAATATTGGAATAATCTGTGAGTTCAAGCAAGCCCAGACCAGCAGGATAACTTTGACTACTATCAGTTATTATATATTCAAATAGAAAAGTAAGCTGTACATAACAGACACCTTCAGTTTCATGTACAGTCCTCTTATTCTTTTCTTCAATATATATGACAATACTCATTTTATTTGGTGTTTGTTAAGTCCAGAGCGGGGCAGCTAGGTGGCACAGTGGATAGAGTGCCAGGCTTGGAGTCAAGAGGACTCATCTTCCTTAGTTCAAATCTGGCCTCAGACACTAGCTGAATGACCCTGGGCAAATCATTTTACTCCATCCAGTGTAAAATAAGTTAGAGAAGGCCATGGCAAACCATTCTAGTATCTTTGCCAAGAAAACCCCAAATGGGAACACAAAGAGTTGGACACAATGAACAACAACAAAGTTCAGAATGAAAATAAAATAACAAAAGAAACACTCCCTTAACTCAAAGAGCATATATGTGTGTGTGTGTTTCTGTGTATATGTATACACACACATATATATGATTATATATATGCATATATATATATTTCTATTGAGGGAAATAACATGTATACCTATAAGCACAAAGTATATACAAGGTAATTTTGAGAGCAAGGCACTGTCACTTTGTTATCTGACCCTTCAAGCCTTGATGAGTACCTCCTCTCCCATTGTAAAACTATTTAAATGGGAAACCTTGTACAGTTGTAGTTGGATGTTTGTGGGTCAGTTTTACTATGGGAGTGGCAGGCATTGACTGGAATCCAATGAACTTTTAGCCCTGACCTTCCATAAATCCCCCACAGAGGATCCATCCAATGTGCTGGAGGCCTTCTTCTTGGTTTCTTTGTATTTGGTGGATATCAATTCTTGTACTACCTGACCAGGTCACCTCTATTTTGGTTCTTGATCTTAACGCTGTCCCTTATATCGCTTCTAGAATGCAAGCCATCATGGATGAGATGATTTAATTTGCCCACACCCACATTGTATCTTTTGCCTTTGGGGCCGCCAAGGTATTAATTCTTTCGAGATCAAAGTATTCTATTATTTAGCCTTATAATAATAGCTCCCAATTAGAGTGACTAGGATTTGAAAGTTTTCCTCATGACAACCCCTTAAGTGTAAGTATTATTATCTAAGCTAAGTGGTACAGGACATAGGCTTGGAGTGCTAGGCTTAGAGTTATGAAAACGCGAGTTCAAATCTAACCTTCAACACTTGATAGCTGTGTAAACTTGGACAAGTCACTTAATCTTTCTGCCTCAATTTCTTCAACTGTAAAATGGAAGTAAAAATAGCACCTACCTCAGATTTGTTGTGAGGATCAAATGGAGTTATATATGTAAAGCACTTAGCACAGTGGCACATAATAGGTCCTATACAATTGCTGGTTCTTCTTATTTTCTCCAGACTATAGAGGAAGAAAGTGAGAGGGAGAAAAGAGAGAATTATTTGGCTGACATCACACAGATATTTAGAGATCAAAATGGGTGTGAACCTTGGTCATCTAAGTCAAAGCCCAAAGTCTTTTTCCCTCGATACTCCTCTTCCCTAGGCAAGAGTGGTCTTGGCTAGTTAGGTTGGAGCAGAGAAACTCACAAAGATCTTTACTTTGCTATTCCTTCTGGCTCATATCTATCATATTGTATCTTAAGCTGCACGTGATTTTATTTTCTAATCTATCGAATATTTTATTATAAATGTCAGACAGATTTAATTCTCTCCTACTATGCATAGAGAATAAGGCCAGAAGACAGCTGTTCTCTCCCCTAAGTTCAAGAAGCATGAATTTTAAAGGATTGTCTCTGGGCAAAGTTGGAAATTAGGAGCCATCATTATAGACAAGACAAAAATGTGGGCAAAGGGATTTTTTTCCCCTTTGCATTAGTCATCTGGAATTAATATGAGAATGGTCTTAAGGTGACCAGATAATTGTGTTCCTGTCTGATTCCGTTTGACTCTGTATACCTAGCCCAAAGGAGTGCATTTATACCTAGATGCTTCTAGATATCTTCCCTGGATCTTTGAGTCAGAAGGCCTAGTTAGAAGTAGGTCCTTAATGATATTATCACTGAACTACTGTCCTTGCTAATGAAGGCTGTAATCACTTTAAAGAACACAGATCCTTTCTCTGAGTCAGACAAAGCCTTGCTCATCATTGGCTTTGTGGTTTTCACAAGTTCACAGTTCTTAATGGGGACATTTTATCTCAGGTATTTCATTTTAAAATTTTTAGATGAGGTCATTCAGTCATTTTTAAAGGAATATGAGTAGAGAGAGAACATTTTCCTAGTAACATTAGTGCTAAAATGATTCATAAAGCCATAGGCTCTCTGCTGGATCCAGAAATTAGGAAATTCGCCTATACCCTCACAAAGAAATGGCTGTATTTAGACAGGGATTCTTGCACTGTTTTCATTTTTTTAAAACCATTTAGCCTGTCCTGGGCAGGATCAACATTTTTCCCCCTCATTGATCTGAACCAGGAACCTCCCACTATCCAACAGTTTCCTGCTTTCATTAATGCTCTTTTCAGACAACAAGCACTAGACTTGAAGTCAAAAGACTTGAGTTCCACCCTCATAGACCATGGTTTTGTGACACTTTGGAGTGAACATTGCACTCTGTCCCCTGAGGGAAAGGAAAAGACAATGACATACCTGGCTCATGTTGTATGAATGACTCTACTTGAGGTCCAGTCTTGGTTGTACCATTTGGCAGTTTCATAATCCTGAACAAGTCACTTCCATTTTCTAAACTCTAGCTTCTTCATCTGTGAAAGGGGTAGGAGGAGGGACTATCCAACCCACCTTAGAGGGCTGTTGTAAAGATCAAATGAAATAATGTTTCTTAAAAGGACTTTATAAGCACCTATGTTCATTGTCAATGAATAGGTAGGGTAAAATCCTCATTTAAAGATTAGAAAGCTGAAACAGAGAGGGACGGCAATGAGAAGAAAATCAGGATAAGAGAGTGAAAGATCTGCTGAACTCTACCCTGATCAGACCATATCTGAAACATAGGATGCATTTTAGGTCACCGCATTTTAAGGACATTCACAAATTGAAGCATGCCGCCCTCTCTCCCAATGATCTCATTTACTCAATTATTATACCCATGCAAAGACTCCCAGATTTACAAACCCAGACAAATCCCTTCTTCCAAATCTCTCCCCTTTTCAATCCATACTCCATATAGTTGCTAAAACAATCCAAGTCACTACCCTTCTCAAGATTCTTATTACTTCTAGGGAAAAATATAAACTTCCAGCATGGCATTTATTGTTGTTGAGTCATTTCAGTCATGTCTGACTCTTCATAACCCCATCCAGGGTTTTCTTGGTAGAGATCCTGGAGTGGTTTGCCATTTCCTTCTCCAGCTCATTTGATAGATGAGGAAATAAGGCAAACAGAGTTAAGTGACTTAGCCAGGGTCACACAGCTAACTCAGTAAAATAAGTCTTCTTGATTCCAAGCCCACTGCTCTAGCTACTGAGACACCTAGCTGCCCCAGCTTGGTATTTAAAAGTCCTTAATAGTCTAGTTCTAGCCTACTTTTCTAGTTTATTTTGTATCATCCCCCTTCCTGTGTTTTATACTCCAGCCACACTGCTGGAGTATTCTCTAAACTGAGCATTTCCTATCCCACAGCATTTTGTGCCTTTATACAGGTCATCCTTCTCTCCTCATCTCTGTCTCTTAGTGTCCTTATCTTCCTTTAGGGCTCTCCTCAGGTGCCCTCTCCTAGAGGAAATTTTACTTGATCCCTCTAGTTTTAAGAATTTTCTCCCCTCAAGTTCTCTCTCACTGCCCTATCTGTATAAATGTTGCATCATACAGGAGAATGTAAGCCCCTGGAGGGCATAGAACTGTTGATTGTTTTGTCTTTGTATCCCCAGAACAGAGCACAGTGCCATATGTATAGTAAAAAAAAATAAATGTTTGAATTGAATTGAAATTGAATTAAAAAAAGAAATGTACATGATAATGTTATATATTTAAAAGGAAAAGCAAGTTGTACATAATATATTTGCAGTTTCATGTACAATCTTTTTTATCATACTATGTTCTGGAAATGCTAGTTTTATTTCATAAATTAGGAATAAAATAAATTTTAAAACTTTTTAAATGAAGAAAAAAATGGTAGGTATTGGATATGGCAAGAATCAAATAAGGCCTTTGTAAATGAAATGGGTAATACAAAAAGAATTGATTTGAAATGAATGCTTACAGGAGGTCAATAAAGAGGAAACTGCAGACCAAGTTATGTGAAGATGTAATGAATGAACTAGGGTTATTTAGCCAGAAGAAGAGAAGGCTTTGAGGGTATTGTTAGCCAATATTTGAAGGTCAGTCATGTGGAAGAAGGGACAGCTAGGTGGCAAAGCAGACAGAGTACTAGTCCTGAAGTGAGGACCTGAGTTCAATTTTGGCCTTAGACACTAGCCATTTAACCCTGAACAAGTCATTTTTACCATGTTTGCCTCAACTCTTCATCTGTAAAATGAGTTAAAGAAGAAAATGGAGAACCACTCCAGTATCTTTGCCAAGAAAACCCCAAATGGGGTCACAGAGAGTGAAATGAGTCAACAACAACATGAAGAAGAAGATTAGACTTATTCTGATTGGCCATGGAAGTTAGAACTAGAATCAAGGAATGGATTCCATAGAGAGGAAGATGTGGATATCATATAATAAATAACTTCCTAAAAATAGAATTGTCCAAGTGGAATAGGCTGCCTAGAGCCAATTGGGTGGCACAATGGATAGAATAATGGCCTTGAATGAGTTCAAATCTGGAATCAGATACTTAACTGTGTATAACCCATGGAAAATCACTTGACTTCTTTCTGCCTCTGCTTCCTTAAGTGTAAAATGGGGGCTGTAATTAACACCTATCTCCCAGAGTTCTTAGGATTAAATAGGACCTTTGTAAAGCAGTCCTAAGTGAACTCTCTTTGGATGCTTTCTAGGCAAGACAGACTCACCACTTGATGATCTTCTAAAGGGGATTTCAGATGAGATGCTGGCTGAAATACATAGGTAACCCCTGAGATCCCACCAAACATTGTTATTCTAGAATATTACTAAACCATTAACAAAGGATAAATCACATGGCTGAGAAGTTTCAAAGATAGTATTCAAACTCAAGTGTTATGATATCATGTCCAGTGGTCTTCACATCTTTCCATCCTGGTCTTTCCCATGAAGAACTACAAATGTAAAGCAGATCAACTATTTTTACAAAACATTATTTGCAAATGCAAGCTATGGCTTCTCAAGGGGTGAGGAAGGGAAGGGAGAGAGAGTTTGGAACTAAAAAAATTTTTTAAATGAATGCTAAAATTTTTACATGTAATTGGGAAATATTTAACAAAGTATATTGAAAAACGCAAACTTAACGTGAGCATAAACTGAGTGTATCAGTGCTGAAGGAACACCAGGCAGTAAAATTAAAAAGTCCCAATGATTAATTATATAATCATATTTTTGGTTATATAGTCATCTAATCATATAAATTATATTATTTACACATACATAAAATTATATGATTATATAACCATGAAATAATCATATAACTATTAAACCATGGAAAGTCACCTACAAGACTTGAATTTTAAAGACCATGGTGTAATGGAAAAAAGGAGAAAGAGCATCTCAAATAAAGGGAATAAACCAGTTAAAGGAACAGAAGCAAAAATGGCTGTTGTATTTTGAGGACAGTAATTGTTTAGACTAGCCTAGAAAGATGAAGATACTAACTGAAACTGCAAAGGGAGACTATGACTGACTTCTATAAAATCATAGAGGCCATGAATGAGGATACTGATAGACTTGTTCAGCAAATCTTATGTTTTGGGCTACCATATGAAGTTTGGAAAAAGTTGTTTTAGGACAAATAAATTCAATTACTTCTTTTCACTTCAGCAAATCATGATTTCAAGAAAAGATTAGTGACATTTATAGATAATTTATTGATAAAGATTAAAGACAGCAAGATATTTGGGGGATTATAATCACAACTGTTTTTGAGGATAAAGTCATGGGCTGGGAGAGAAGGGTATGGTTGCAAGAGAAGCCCTCCCACAGACTGCCTCTGTTGAGATAGATTACTAGGCTAGATGCACTGCTGAGCTGACCCTGCATGGTTTTTATAAGTGGATCGAAGACTCCTGGGCCAGTGTTTACCCCCCAGTGAGTTCACGGATGCTAATGAACGCAGGAGTAGCACAGAGAGAACTCCAGTTGGCAGGGTGGTAAGCAAGCCCACTAGCCTGTAGAGAACCTGATGGCTAATGAAGTCAGTGATTGCGCAAGTGTTTCCATAGGTGATGGAGATGTGTGCAAGAAATAGCCAGGTTTACAACATGCATGTGCTCACATAGCTTTTAAGTATGATCATTTAGATTCAGCTTCCTTGTTTAGCTCATTTGCCTCATGTCTTCTCTGTACATTTCTCTTGGTGACCACATAAGCTCCTGTGTACTGTTTGGGTAGTACTCTGTGTACTACCCAACCCTTTATCCTCTGTAACCTCCCCCGCTTCCATTTCCAATCACTTGCCAACTCTTATCAATTCTACTTCTGTAATGTCTCTCACAGCTACCTGCCCCTTTCTCTCCGTTCACATAACCACCAGCTAGTCAATACCTCATCATGCCCTGCTGTAATAGTTCCCTAGTTAGTGTCCTTGCCTCCAGGCTCTCCTTTTAAGTGATATTCCTAAAGCAAATGTCTGATCATATCATCTCCTTCCCTCTACCCCCATTAAAAATAAAATACCACGACTCTGCTTCCAGGATAAAATGAAAGCTATTCCCTCTGTATTTAAGACCTTTTGTAATCCACAGTCACCCCACCTTTCCAGATTTCTTACATTACTCCTTTTCATACCATCTGTGTTACAGCCTTCTTGTTTGGCCTTTTTATGTAAAATCTTCCAGTCCTGGTCCCTATGCATTTGCAATGCTGTCACCCATGTCCTGAATACAATCTCTCCTCACTACTACCCCTTGGAATGTTAGTCAGACAATATTAAGTGTCTACCATGTGGCAGGCACTTTGCTAAGCTCTGTTTTCCTTCAAAACTCAACTCAAACAAGACCTCTATCTGGGCCCTTTCCTCAAGTACCTCCCCTCATCCAAGCTGTCTATGCCACCCTGATACCATTCTGTGGTTACTTGGCGCATACCATGCATTTATTTCCAGCAGTACTAATTATTTCCTCCCAATAGAATATAAATTCCTTGAGGGCAGGAACTGCTTTGCTTTTGTCTCTGTATTCTCAAGACCTAACACAGCATTTGGCACGTGGTAGGTGCTTATTAAGTTGTTATTGATCTATCTCTTGATACTGAACTCTTATGGAATTAAATGCAGATTTCATCCTCTTATTTGCTGCTGGGTATCTCAGATCAGTATCTCAGTTGTGACTTCCTGCTTTTGACCTTCCACCAATTAAATTCAAGAACCATTCGTTGAGTGCTTACTATGTGCAAGGCACTATACTAGGTACTGAGGACATAAGGATTTAAAAAAATGTTAAAACAGTCCTGCCATGAACAAGTTTGCACTCTACTGGCAGCAACCAACATATGAACAAATAGATGAATATGAAGCATTTGTAGAATAACTTCAAAGGAGATCAAGAAAGACTTCATGTAGGAGTTAGCACCTGACCTGAGCCTAGAAGGAATGTAGGTATTTTAGGAGGGGAAGATGAGGAAGGAGAGCATACAGGATAGGATAATTAAATAAATGCTTGTTTAATTTTTTTAAAAGGCAGAAGTGAAAAATGGAATGTGGTGTGCAAGTAACAACTAGGAGACCAAATTGACTAGAAAGAATAGTGTGTTATGTGAAATGACTTCAGAAGCAGGTGGAAGTCACACTTTACCTCTTACTTCAGACCCTTTCTAGCTAATCAACCAGCCCAGTGATTTCCTGGTCTCAGTGTGTTGTTCCACAATCTTGACCTTCATCTGCACTAAAATTCTCCCTGGTACCCTCCCCTTTACCACTTCCAGAAGAGCCATCAGTTTTGCCAGCCCCAGTCATTGCCAAATCAAAGGGATCAATACAGTTATGAGTGGTAGTGCCACACAGTCTTAGAAAGCACAATGACATTAACAAGGAAGGTACCCAATACTCCTAAGTGTGTACCCTAGGACTACAGATGCCTCTTACTCAAGAGACAGAGTGGAATTGTGGGAAAGGCACTGGATTTAGGGTCAGAGGACCTGGGATCAAGTTTTGGATCAAACACTTATGGCTTGTGTTACCTTAATTCATGTGTTATTTCTTACCTGTAGACCTTTTGAACCTCAGTTTCCTCATATGATTTCCATAATCTCTTCCAGTTCTAATCTATGATCCTATGCAATTAAAAATGGGTTCCAGTTACCTAGCATGGTTATACATAAGTTTGTTGAGAATGAATCAACATTGGAACAGGCTACCAACCTGGAGATATCAACATGGATCTTCCTGGAGGAAGAAGGCTAAATTGATCAGGTGACGAGTAGAGATTGCTCTAATCCCTATGGATCATAGAATCATAGAATTCCTTAGCTGGTAGGAACTACAAAGTCTACCAGCCCCAACCCATGCCCAAATCTTGAGTCTCATTTATTACATTATAATACTATGGTTCAGATTCACAAAACTGAAGCAAAAGAATGAGTTAAGACCTTAAAGTAAAGAGATAGATACTAACTTTTCCTGCATGACTTGTGGTACCTATCCCATGATTTTAAATCCACATGTCCTATAGCCACATCCCCAAAGCCTAGGGTGGTTTTAAACAGTAATATAGTATTTAAACAAAAAGACACTATTATAACAATGCATTATCAGCATGAAAACCTGAAGTGATAATAAAACTAATGATTTGGGGAGGCCCATATTTTCATGTCCTATCAGATAGTGCAGGATACCAATGAGCCTTGTATTATGATCTATTGTTTCTGAAAATTCAATTATAACAATGACAGCAAATGAATCAGCCCACTTATTGTGGTATGTCAGCTATCTAAATCTTCTGTCATATTTAGTATATGATGCATTGAATTTTAACTCTAATGTAGTCTCTCTTTTGAAATCCTCTTTGGCTACTTTATATACAAAACTGAAATTAATGGAAGGGGGAGGTTCAAAGGGAAAAGGCCCTTCCAGAGATCTTCCCTGACTATTTTCCTATGAGGAACAATGGAAAAAGCAATGGTTTTGGAATCAGAGGACCTGAGTCCAAGTCTTGTGCTGTGCTACCTTACTTGTGTGTCCTTGGACAAATCACCTTACCTCTCCTATGCCTCCGTTTTCTCATCTATAAAATGAGGGGCTTGGGTCATATGGTCTCTTAGGTCCTTCAGCTCTGAATCTATGATGTTATGACTACTCCTATGAAGTCAGTTAGCAATGAGATCTTCTGGAGTTTGGTATCAGTTTTTCTGATGGGCAGCTATGTACGCCTTTTTATAAAGAGCTAATTTATAAGTCATACAACAGGATTCATCCTATTCAGTTCTCTATACTTAGAAAAAAAATGACACAAAAGCCATTCAATAATCTTTTACTTTTGACAAAGAGCTGCATAAGTTTTGGTGACTGCTAACTTGATTGGCTACTTAATTGGATTTTGACCTCAAATCCAGGTAGGCCAGAGAAACTTGGTTTTCATCCAGGGGCCTAGAGAAACTTTCTATCAGACAAAATTCCATAGCAATGACCAAAGGCCAAATTCTTAAAAACATGGTCGAACCACCAAGGGAGCTTTCTACACATCATTTAGGTATTTTTTCATTGTAAATAACAGCACATTTTGGTCTATACAATGCTTTCCTTATCATAACTCTGTGAGATTGGTAATGCAAACATCATTTTACAGACAAGGAAATTGAGACTCAGTAAGATCAAGTCACCTGTCCATAGTCATATAGCTAGTGTATGGAGATGAAATTTGAACCAAGGTTTCCTGACTCCAAATTTAATGCTCATACTATTTCACTACTCTCATTAGTGGAATAATGAAAATTCTCTCCTTTTCAAAAAATTATCTACTCTAGCCCCTTTCCTGTCAAAGTCCAGCACCTAGGACAGTCCCTTTTATACAGTCCACACTTTAGAACTATTTATTCGATAAATGAAATAAGTGGAGAATGTCAGATACTCTATTAATACATGCCTGTTCTGCTGTATCAAACTGAGATCTGAGGATACCCAGGATCCAATGACTATAAAACTAATAGGGAACAGATGTCAACAACTAAAGTCATTAGGAAAACCTAAGAAGTAGAGCCAGAAGGAACATGAAGTCCTGGAGTTTTGCATGTCTAGAAACCAAAAAGTCAGTCATATGAAAGAAGATAGCATGTGAAAGGAAAAGGGTTCAGAAAGAAAGATAAAAGTTCTATCATGTAACAAACTAGAATAATGTACTGAGAGTGTAGTAGGACCAAAAACAATAGGAAATGCCCAAGTTCTCATATGTGTTTTTTTGGTTTTTTTGCTTTTTGGAGGGCAATTGGGGTTAAGTAACTTGCCCAAGGTCACACAGCTAGTTTTTGTGTGTTAAATGTCTGAGGCTGGATTTGAACTCAGGTCCTCCTGACTCCAGTGCTCTATCCACTGTGCCACCTAGCTGCCCCAATTGCAGGTGCTTTTCAATTGCCTTACACATCTTGAAACTAAGGCTTAGAGAAAAGTTAAGTATCCCTAGCTCCTCAATGGCAAGGCTGGGGTTTGAACTCCATCTCCTAATTCCCTGGCCAGGTCTTCTCACCACACCGTGGTCCTTATTCATTATAATGTGTTTTCAAATAGTAAATAAAGACCCCTCCCCTCAAAGGGAGTAGTACCTGCTTTAATACTTAGAACCAGCTTTTACCAGTTACTTGTGTCAGAGGCCAAGTTGTAAAACTACTAAAAGCTTACAGAGTTTAGGAAAATAACTAATTGGGTGTTAATTTCAAATTCCTATTGGGAAGGAGGATTAAAGCTAGTTAATGACAAAGCTAACTGCTGGAAAAATCCCTGATTTGGAAAAGACATCATGGGGATGTGTGCATAGCATCTATAATCTTCACTCTTTTTCTTGGCTTCATAACACCTGGAAAGATCTTTAAAGGTCACATAGTTCAGCCTTCTTATTTTACAGGTGAGTAAGGTGAGGCCCAGAAAAGTTAAGAAGCTAACTCAAGGTAAAAGAGGTAAATTATCAGTCAATAAACTTTTAAGTGTCTACTGTGTGCCCGACACTGTGCTAGGTGTTGGGAATGCAAAAATAGGCAAAAAGACTATCCCTGCCTTCAAGGAGCTCACAGTCTAAAGGGAGAGACAAAATCCAAACAAATATATACAAAGCTATGTACAGAGTAAGTGGGAAATAATTAAGAGAGAGAAGGTACTAAATTTAAGAAAGTTTGGGAAAGACTTCCTAAATGACAGAGCCAAGAATTGAAATGTCTCCTAATACAGGATTCTTTCTACTTGACTATAATGCTTCCTCTCACCTTTCTTCTCTTCTTGTTCTAAAGAAAAGAAGATACTGGGGCTAGAAGTTAAGAACCTTTCTTGTAGGAGTTGTAAATAAGCAACAACATTCTATCCTGACAAGTTAAGGATCAGTAATTAACATGGTGGTTGACATTTATATAGCACTTTAAGGTTTGCAAAATGATTTACCTATTATCCTCACACCTCTGGGAGGCAGGTGCTATTATTATACTCATTTTACAGGTGAGGAAACTGAAACAGAGACACGCTAACTGATTTGCCCAGGGTTACACAGCTAGTAAGTATCTAGGCAGGATTTGAACTCAGATCTTCTTAACTCCAAGTCCAGCAATCGGTATACTACACCTCACTGCCAAGAACAAGACTTAATAAAAGCTAACTTCTCCAATAAATAAGTGGTCAAATAATCAGAACCAATAGTTCTCAAAAGAAGAATTGCAAAGTATTCACAACTACATAAAAGAAAACTCCATATCATTAATAAGAGAAATGCAGATCAAAACCACCCTAATATTTCACCTCACATCCTGCAAATTGGCAAAGATGACCTCCAAAATGGCAATAGTCAAAGCTAAAGAGGTTGGATAGGCAACCTGATGCACTATTGGTGGAACTGCAAAATGGTACAATTTCAGGAAACAATGTGAAATGATACAAATAAAGTGACTAAAATGTCCATACACTTTGAAACCAGAGATTCCACTACTGGGCTTATATTCTAAGGAAGTCATTAGTAAAAAGAAAATCCCCATATACACCAAAATATTTATAGCAGCACTTTTGTATAGCAAAGAAATGAAGACAAAGTAGATTCCCATTGATTTGGGGAATAAATTTTATAACACAGGAATGTAATATTATATTACTGTGCTATAATAAATGATATATGATGACTACATAGAAGCATGGGAAAATCTACATGAACTGGTACAATGAATTAAGCAGAACCAAGAAAACAATATACGCAATGAATACAATATAAATGGAAAGAACAACCACACACCAAAAAAAATCAATAGTAAATATAACAAAACGACAAAGATCTAGAATGCCTGCAATGAAGAGATATGAGAGAATATTCTGAAACCACCTCTTTGTGGAGGTGGGAAGTCCACAAGTATTAAACATTACACATATTTTCAGACTTTTTTCAATATATTAACAAGTTGTGCTGGATTTTTTCCTCTTTTTTGTCTTAAAAAATAAAATTATAAGGGTTTTAAACACCAAAATGTCCTAATATCCCTAAAGGCTAGAGGGAGCCCAAAGTTATGTACAGACTCAATGGACTTTTGACTTTTTAGGAAAGGTTCAGTATAGGTTTTCTAGTTAGGTCTAGAAGCAATAAATCTGGTTTCTACTAAAGAATGATTGGTAATAGCTAGAAATTGGTGCCAATGCAAACCGAGCATAACTATTAACCTTTCTTCGAATTACATCATTCTTTAATTATGTGATTCATGTTTTTATTATTTAATATCTATCCATTATGTAATAGTTTATTTTTTTTTAAAAAAGCTCAGTGACTGGAATTACATTAATCTTTGTTTTCAACTAACCGTGTTAGTGGGAAGCCTGACTTTTTGGACCACATAGATATACGTGAGGAAGAACTGTATTCTTCCCTCCATATCAGACCTTGAGAGTGGAAACATGGGGAGCCTCAGAGATAGAGTTTCACACAAGAGCCTCATTACCATAATCAGCCTGGTCTAGGTCAAGTTTCTTTGGCTTCACTCTGAACAAGCTAAGCCAATGGTGGGGAACCTACAGCCTCAAGGCCACGTGTGGCCCTCTAGGTCCTCAAGTGTGACCCTTTGACTGAATCCAAACTTAACAGAACAAATCCCCTGAATAAAATCCCTTGGGTGCAGCCTTTTGACTGAGTCAGAGTTTTACAGAACAAATCCTTTCATTAAGAGTTAGGTAGAGAATGTGTTCATGTCTATGTTCCCTCACCTGGGTGTCTGGTGTCTTGTTACTGCCCCATATGGCAAAAGGTTAATGTTTCAGTACAGTCTGAGCCTGTGATAAAGAGGTCTTCCAGAGGCAGATGACTGCATTTTTGACAGTGTTGCTTCTGAGGCTCTACCAAATCACCTTAAAGGCTTCATATAAACAGGGATTTCAGGGATTTCTGCTTTGATGGAAGGAAAAATCCTTGTTTTGTATGCTTTCTAAATAAATGCCCTGACTAGGAAGTCACATGGAGCCTGTGCTTTGCAGTAGCTTGTCTCAGCAAGCCTAAACAAGATGGCTTTTCATGCACCCAATGAATCATGAGCAACAGAAGAGGTCTTGGCACTTAAAGGCCCAGACTATCTACTTCCAACAGGGCATCTCAGCTGAGAGTAAACCCCTTAGGCTGTGCCGTCAGTATCATCACTTTATTTCTGACACATATCTGCATCCTCGGTTTTCTTCAGTGCCTAAAAGGTGGCAGGCAGCCCAAATGCATGGTGGACTTAGCTTCAGCTGAATGTCTTTGGGTTTGTTTACTTCCCATCCTGTGCCTATGACAGCTCCAGGGCACATCCCAGAGCAGCCCTGAGCTGCTGACACCACCATATGATCCAGAGGCAGCTACCCAAAGAACGATACGGGGGCCCTGAGGAAGTAAATGGCCTTATGTTCCTGAGCCTTATAACATCTGCATGTCAAAAGAGACAACAAACTGAATACTCAGTTAAACATCCTTAAGATTTGAGGTCTAGTAGATAAAACACAGGACCTGAGTTCAAATACAGCCTTAGATACATAACACTTACTAGCTTGTGTGACTCTGAACAAGTCACTTAACCTGATTGCCTCAAAAAAAAAACCTTTTGTATTTAAAATGAACAAGTATCAACCAAGTATTTTTTATTTCTCTCCTCAGACCCATCCCTGTGCTAAGAGCTGGAGAAACAAATGGAAGGAATCAGTCTCTACACTTAAATTTTAAAGGCATATGTAAGACACAGAATAAATTTAAAGAGGATAAATACAAGATAATTGAAGATTAATGACACTAGCAATTAAAGGAATATGAAAGAGTTCATATAGAAAGTGGTGCTTGAGCTGAATCTTGCAGACACTCTGAGTGGGAAGGAAATCTTCTGGGCATGCAGAATACCCAGTTTTAAGGCATAGCAGCAGGAGATGGAGAGTCAAATGTGGGGAACAAAGAGAAAGCCAATTTGCCTGGATCACAAAATGCAGGGGGGGTAGTTATGATCATTGAGGCTGAAAACATAAATTGGGGCAAAGTGGTGAAAGTCTTTAAAAGTTAAACAGAGACATTTATATTTTATCCTAGAGACAATTGGGAGTCACTGAAGTTGATTGAGTAGGGGAAAATTTAAGGATTTAAGGAAAATCACTTTGGCAGCCATGCATAGGACAGATGAGGAGGGTATCCAACTACAGGTCACTAAAATAATCTTGGCAAGAGGATAGATGAATGGTTGAACTAAAATGGTAGTCACATGAGTTGAGAGAAGGGATTGTACATGAAAGATGTTGTGTAAAATTTGCCATAAGATAGGATATAGAGTAGTAAGGGAGAGCGGAATGAGGAATGGAGAAAAATGCCAAGTTTATAAACTTAGGAGACTGGAATAGTGCTGATGCCTCCAAAAGAAACAGAGGGATTGGAAAGGGGGAGGGTTTGGGGGAAAAACAATGTGTTCTGTCTTGGACACGTTGAATTTAAGATGTCTCTGGGAACATTCAGTGTGAAATGTCTGATAGGAAATTGGTGGTGCAGGATGGAAGCCCAGCTGTGAGTCATTGGCATAGATATGGCAATTAAACCTGTGGGAGTTGATGAGTTCACCAAGAGACAGAATGTAGAAAAAGATCAGGAGTCCTAGGAGACATGGAAATTCTTGTGAATCCTAGAACCATGGGATGTTATATCTGGAAGGAACCTGAATGATCAGCTAGCCGAACGTCCTCATTTTACAGCCCAGACAGGTTAAAGAGTTTACCCCAAGCCATACAATTAATCAGCAGCATAGCCAGCAGGTCTCTTAAGCAGTGATTCGGAAAGCAGGAAATTCAATGGGAGAGAGAATTTTTGCTGCTGGAAGCCTGTCCAGTGGACATCCCATCATCGCAGAGAAATACTTTGCTTACTCTGTCCACACTTAAGGTCAATCCTAACTTCCAGCAAAGCTCAACCAAGGGATATATGACCATTCCATTGACTCTCTCTCTGCTCCCCACAAATCTTGGCCCACAACATCTCTCTTGTTTGAATAGTATCCTTCTTTTGGGATCACATCTCACACATGCTATTTTAATTTACTTGTGAGTCTTCCACAATGCTAAAATTAGCAACAATCCCATATGAAGCATTAACACCAAAGGACATTACAAGATATAAACCAGACCCAACAAGAGTCACAAATCATTATCCATAACATCGTTGGATATGGATAGTATTTTTTTTTTAATTTTCCCTTTAGCCCACAAAGACTGTATTTCTCTGGAGATCAATCATTCTTTCTTGGGCTTGGAAAAAAGTCTTTGTGCCGTTCCCTCCCCTGTTAAACTAGCCTGACAATCAAACCATGGCTATTAGCCTGGGAGAGATGGGTCTTGAACCCATTAGACAGAGAGGGTTTCATTGTGTAGTTGCACTGGAAGATTAAGAAGCCTGGCTGACTTCAGATGAAAGTACCTAAATTAGAATCATTCTACTCATTGACTTGAACCATTGGCAAGAGGCAAGAAAGTATGCACTTTCACCACCAAAGAAATCTTCCTTGGATAGAAAAGCAACCCAAAAGACATATGGCCAAGGATTCAGAGCTGAAAATCACAGCCTCTACTTAGGAGCAAAAGTATCAGGAATGTTTTTCAAAAGGCAAATTTTAGAAAAGGATGTTCTCAAGCTTCCACTGCTTGAGCTTAACCTGCTAATAGTTTGGTCATTCCTCAGGCATGCTGCATTCTCACACATGGCTGATTTTACTTAAAGGGATGAGCACAGTGACCTGTTTCCCCCTCTTGCTGTCTATTCTCAGCGAGAAGGCTTTACTCAGCCTGTCATCCCAGAGTGATCTCTGCTTCCGTTTTCCTTATTAAATATACATGAGTATTTCAATAGAATTTAAAGTCTTCACATTTGAGTGCATATCATACTTCTACCCAGAACATGAATGAAAAACAAAGTAAACAATTCTTAATCCCCACCTCCCTAGACTAGGATATGGTTTCTGTCTCTTTCTCATTACACTCACCCACCATCCACCACCCACCACCCATCACAACTCAACAAGAAGCTATACCCATCATTTCTTTTAGATTTGAGTCATTTTTCTGCCCTTAAAGAATGTTCCTCAGCTATCACCAAGGATAGATGAGGGATGTTGTTCTCCTATATACCACATGAAGTGGAAATTCATTAATTTGGTATCTACTATTTTCAAATTTGTGATAATTTAGATACCTTAGATGGAATTTTCCTTTGCTTAGCAAATTCTTTATTTCACCAATGTAGTAAATTCTGTCCACCAATTCTGATGGACAGGTGAGTGCTAACAGCAGAAAGTATTTTAGAGAAGGGAAGGTTTAAAATATTTGAGAACAAATTCCTTTTGAGAAACCCCATGAATATATAAAAATATGTTTTATTTTTATAACTTAATCAGACCATCAGTTCTGATTACAACACAATTCCCATAGCCATAAATGATCAGAGTAACCTTGGTGAAGAAGGGGTATGTCAACTCACTACCAAATGGCAGTCATCACTTATACACAGGTAAACTGAAGGACCCTGGGAAAAGCAGTAGACAGTCATCTACCCTGCATTCTGCCTGCTCCTTTTAAACATCATACAGAGATGTGATCTGGCAAATTTCTTTGTAGTTTCTCTAGTTCTTGTCTCATCAGCAGCCACAACTACTGAAAAATGAGAAAACATAGTTTTGTCACCAAAGTCCTTAGAACCATCAGATGGTTCAATGGATCTAGTTTAATTAATAGAAGTGAAACTAAAGAAAAGGCATTACCATTTGCTATGTGACTGCACCCTGAGAACCTTGACTGAAACTTCCTATATATGTTGCCTCCCCACATTAGAATGTAAATTTCATGAGAGTAAGAGTGGTCTTATATTTCTCTTTTTCCCAGTGTATAGTACAGTATTCTGTACATATTAAACATTTAATCTATAACCTACCTGTCTTTTCCATTCAATTACTAACAAACACAAACATCCCAACATGCAAAGAGGATTGTCTATGAAACCATGAACTTCTGTTTCATAGGGTTTTTTAAAGTTTATATTAAACTTAATGCAGTGGTAACAAAATTGCCTTGGGTTTTTTTTCCCTTCCTGAATTTCTTTTTGTTTTATTCTATGTATTCATTTGATTTTATTGATACACCTTTCTTTCTTTTTATATCTCTACTATTTCCTATACATTATCTATTTTAAAATAGTAACTACTATATCTATTAAATAATTATTTACAAATTTAAGCAAGTCTCCTAAGGCATTTTAGTAGATAGTATTTAAAATTAGAACTGTAGAAAAAAAATGGAAAGAATCTTAGAGGTTACTGATCTGTACTCATCTTCCAGTCTCACAATCTATTTTTTTGAAATATATTTTGTCTTTTTCCAATTATATGTAAAGACAAATTTTAACATACATTTTAAAAAATTTTGAGTTTCAAATTCTCTCCCTCCCCCTCCCCTGAGGCAGTAAACAATTTCATATAGGTTATACATGTGTAATTATGAAAAACATATTTCTGCATTAGTCATGCTGTAAAAGAAAACACAGACCAAAAAAAGAAAATGAAAAACAGCATGCTTTATCTGCATTCTTTCTCTGGAGGGGGATACCATTTTTTATCATGAGTCCTTTGCAATTGTCTTGGATCATTGTGTTGCTGAGAATAGCTAGTTGATTATCATGGTAATTTTTATTTAATTTAATTAATATTCCTTAAATCCTATAATAATAATCATAGTTGATTATCACACAATATTACTGTTACTGTGTACAATGATCTCCTAGTTCTGCTTCCTTCACTTGAATCAGTTCATGTAAGTCTTTTCAGGCTTTTCTGAAATCATCCAGCTCCTCATTTCTTATAGCACAATAATATTCCATTACATTCATATACTACAACTTGTTGTTACATACCTCAATTGATGAGCATTTCCTTAATTTCCAATTCTTTGCCACCACAAAAAGAGCTGCTATAAATATATTTGTCCATATAGGTCCTTTTCCATTTTATTTTTAATCTCTTTGGGATATGGCCAGTCTCAGAATCATTTAACATCATTGGAAGTTGGTTATCTAACCTAAGAATATAACCAGTGACAATAAGTTATCTGGTCCATTTTGCTACATATTCCATTGTTGGGTAACAATTTTGGGGAAGAACTTTGCTATATTGTGCAGAAATCTATCTCCCTATAACTTTCAGTCATGTCATCTGATTGTGGTACCAGAAGCAACACTGTTAGCCTTTCTACGTGATCACCCATTAAATATTTGGAGATAGCAGTCATGTTCTCATACATACACAAGGTGGTCCTCCTCAAATACTTCATTATGGTGTGTGGATGACCTCGCTTTCTCATAGACTATTCCTGCAAAGTGAAGTCTCTGAAAGGTTGATTATGCTGGAGAGGCTTCCCACATAGTTCAGCCCTTAATAGGCTGGCCACCTGTAATGAACTATTTGGCTACGACAAACTATGAAAAAACAACAAATACAAAACAGTCCTGTACAACTCTCTTTTACTTAGAGTTTCTTCCCCTCTGCTTTTTCCTCCCAGGCATCATCCTCTGGATATACTCTAGGTTGTTGTTCTTATTGTTTTTAATAAGGAGATTTGCTATTTCACTAGTTTATAGCCATTTTCCAGTAATAAAATTCCTGCTATTCAAGCAACTGAGCTGAAAATTAGAATCTGAGAGAAGTGCCTGAGGTTTTACGAGGTTATGGGATTTGCCCAATGTCACACAGTTAGTATGTGCCACAGATAGGGCTTGAGCACAAGTCTTCCTGACTCTGAAGTCAGCTTTCTATCCACTATGCCACATTGCCTCCAAGAGAGGCTTTAAGTTGATTCCTAATGAGCATCATCTAACCAGATTTGGCCCAATATTCCAGCCTACCAAGGTCCTCTTGTATCCTAACTCTACCATTTCATGTGTTAGTTATCCATTCTAGCTTTGTGTCATCTGCACATCTGACAAGTTTGACATCTCTGCCTTTGTCCAAGTCATTGATAAAAATGTTCAACAGCACAGAGTCAAGCACAAATCCTGTGTGGCTCCCTTCTGTTCATCACACAAGTCACATCGACTACATTAATGTCAACTACCCTTTAGTCATTCAGGGAGTTCTGAATTCATCTAACTGGATAACTACCTATCCCCCATCTCCATATCTTGTCCACAAAAAGTGTATGAGACACTTCATCAAATGCTTAACTAAAATCCAGATACACTACATCGACATCATTCTCCTGTCTGATGTGGATGGTGGACAGCAAAGAAGACTGAAAAAGAGTCATCAAACAGGTAAGAGAAAACCAGGAGAAAGTAGTATCATGAAAACCCATGTAGGAAGAAATATACCAGAAGACAGGGTGTTCAACAGTGTCAAATGCAGAGATGTGTTATAACGGATTAGGGCTGAGAAAAAAGAATCTGGAAATTAAGAGATCACTGACAATTTAGGAGAGGGTAGTTGGGTGATGAGGCTGAAAGGTAGATTGGAAAGGATTACAAAAGGGGGAGGAGAGAAGTTGGAGATCCAGAGTATGGAAAACTTTCTTATCGAGTTTGAGAAGGAGAAGATGGGTAGAAGACCACAGCTTGAGTCACAGCAGAATCTAATGAAGTGTTTTTTTTTTCATTTTGTAGATGGAGGAGATGAGTATGCTTGAAGGGAATAAGGAAGGGCCTGTCAACAATCCTTTTGATTAGATGTACATGATTCTAGAGCCTAGACATGTATCTTTACTAGACTCTTTTAGTTATGTTTCATTCTTTTTTTTAAATTATTTTTGGAGGGCAATTGGGGTTGAGTAACTTGCCCAAGGTCACATGGCTAGGTTTTTGGTTTGTGTGTGTGTTAAATGTCTGAGGCCGCATCCGAATTCAGGTCCTTCTGACTCCAGGGCCAGCTCTCTACTCACTGTGCCACCTAGCCGCCCCGTTATGTTTCATTCTTGTAAGAAAATTTCTCATTTCTGTATTTTAGGCCAATTCAAAAATTATTCTCAGGGACCATATTTTTTTAGGTTATTGGGGTTAAGTGACTTGCCCATTTGCCCACACAACTAACAAATATCAAGTGTCTGAGGATGAATTTGAGCTCATTGTCCTCCTGACTCCAGGACCAGTACTCTATCCACTTTATCCACTTCCACCCCTCCCCCCAGGAACTATATTTTTAATGAACCATTTACTTCATATATCTGCCTTTTTCTTCCATATTCCTGGCCTCCAAAGGATAGCAATAATGAAAATACTTTCTTTATGTATTTATCAACATGTACAATACTCGATAATCTTCAACAATGCATTCTAGGTCACTTCTGGCAGCATTATTGGTGTCCAGGTGAATCACTAGAAGTAGGTTGTCATTCACTTTGATAAAAAAATTTATTAAAGTAACCCAAGATTGTACTTGCTTTTTAATTAATCTCATAACACCGTTGTCATATATCAAACTTGGAGTTTATTTAAATACTCACACATATCTTTTTAACTTATTTTGCCACCAGTCAGATTGAACTCTCCCGATATTTCTTTAATTGACTCTTTTTCTTTTCAATCCAAATGGAGAATTCCAGGCTATTTGCTTCAGTTCTGCACAGTGCCAAACACTGGAGATGTAAACAGAAAAGTCAGGCAGTCCCTGCTCTCAAGGACTTCACGTTCTAACGAGGGAGCAACTCATAGAGGAGGTTTTCATGGCCTTTAGGGTGCAGCAGCAAAGTAGATGGTGATGCCTGCATCTTTAGTAATATTATTATTATCTATTTATATTTATTTATTTATAATATATTTATTAATATTTTTCCACTGACAAAATCATACCATTTTTCATTTTCAACCATTTGACAGTGTTAGGCACTTAGATGGCAAGAACTTTCTTTTCTGGGTCTTCAATAGAGGCATGGGTAGCATGAGCAATTGTCAAGCTACTTCCCAGATTGTGGCTTTGGGCACTGGTCTAGAAACACTACAATTCCAAAGATTCGTGGTTCTGGCCTGTCTTCATCAGGGCCTCTTTAGGTAGGGGTCCAGGTAATGGTTATGGCTTAATTTGCCTGCCACATGATGCCTCCTCTCTCTCCATGCCTCACTGCTCTGGTTAGACTGGAATGTCTATGATATTAGTTGTGCTTGTTTGACAGCTGGTAAAGATGACTGACCCTCTCTTCTCAAGAATTGCTTCACCAAATGAGTGGAGGTTGGAGTATTATGTTAATAAATAGCATTCACATGTGATTTTAAGGCTTTCAAAGCATTTTATATTTATTATTTCATTTATTATCATTTTTCTTTGAGAAATATTTTGTAATTCAAAGCTTTTACCAATTAAAATTCATCTTCCCTTCACTTAGCCCATATTATAAAGCTTTGACTGTCTAGTATAGCATTACTTTCCCAGAATTTGGAAGGGAAATGTACATATGTTAATTTATCTTAATGATCAGTTGACAATTATATAACAGCCAGACTAGCTTCTCTGTCTTTGATTATGTTGGGTGGTTGGTTGGTACTTGAGTGGGCTGAGTGGGTTGACCCACTTTCTCTTGGCATTACGAAGTGAGAATATCCTTGTTAGTTTCTGATTCAAAGATAAAAAGGCAGATCAGTTCTTTGTGGACTGGCTAGAGTTAAGTCCTGAAATGACCCTACCAAAGATCTGAAATCTTTATCCTCAAACTGCTGGAGCCTATGAATTCTTGCTGTGCTGCTGGGGACATCTTGAAGAGTCCTAACAAGACCAAGAATTGTTAACACATTTTATCATTATTGAAGACTGAAAGCTGCAGCTATTAGTTATCTGGCTTTATCTAATATTTTGCAATAAATAACTTTTGTTAATTATTGTGCTTATTTGTGGTAATAACAATAGCAATAACTAGGGGGTGGCTAGGTGGCACAGTGAATAGAGCACAGGTCCTGGAGTCAGGAGGACCTGAGTTCAAATACGGCCTCAGACACTTAACACAAAAACTAGCCATGTGACCTTGGGCAAGTCACTTAACCGCAATTGCCTTCCAAAAAGCAAAAAAAAACCCAAAAAACCCAATAACAACGCCAACTAGCAAATCATTTTAATGAAAACTCATCAGTGTCATCATAGTACAAACACCAGGTCCACCTTTAGACTTTCAGCTGTTGTCTTTTGTAATGGCCCAGAAATGTGTCATTCAGTTTTTCAACATCTGACTCAGCTTTCTAATCCTTGTTCCCTGATTACCAGAACTCAGAGTCCTCCCACAGTCTTAACTTACAGCACCATCAATAAGTGCCAGCATCTACTTCACCATAGCAATCCACCAATCAATAAACATTTTAAGTATTACTACATGCCAATTACTCTGCTGAGTGTTAGAGATACAAAGGAAGAAAAAGGAAATGGTTTCTGCTCTCATAGTACTTGCATTTTATCATCAAAGACAATATGTGTGTTTGTATACACATGTGTATGGTTGAATGTTGTGTGTATGTATGCATATGTAAGCGTATTACAAAGTATGCATAAAGTAAATATGCAAATACAAGACGATTTGGATGGGAAAAGTTATTCTCTTCATGCTTTCACAAGGCTTCTAGTTTAGGGGCAATCATAACGATCTAAGCCTCCCCATCTCCTGTACTCATGCACAGATCTTAAGGGTTCCCATTTTGGGATTGCCAGGGTTCCATACACAGATACACACTCTCACTCATTAATAGTGACTTACAATTAGTCTTAATTTTCTGACCTTCTACTCATATTTCCTATTCTCTGTACCTTCAGTCTCATTCCATTTCTTTTCTACTCTCAGACATACTGCTTTTCCATTTGAGCATCACCAAAGTAATGGACTGATACATGGTGGGTTTAAACAATGAGACATGAGTAATAGAGGGCTTAAGTAGGCTACAGCTTCTTACCAATAATGACTCACATTCAAGAAATGGCAATTAAAAACATCATTGAATACATTGATGATCAGAAAGAAACTGGGATGGTTATGCTGCAAGAGTAAAGGATAATGAATGGAAAGCCCCAAGCACTGCTCTGACATCTACAAGATTTTGAAAGATCATTGGAAAGCCTTCAGAGAATTTGATAGATAGGGGGGAAAATTAAAACATGCAATAATTGAAAGAACACAAGCTTTTGAATCAGAGAACGATTGCTGACACTTACCTCTACGACCAGGTAACTGACTTAACTTCCATGGATCTTAGTTTCTTTCTCAGCAAAATGAAAAGTCCCTTTTGAAATACCATAAAACTATAATCTCAAAGGCATAGGCAAGAGTCACCCAGGATCAGAAGACGTGGATAACACGTGATGTCTATGGAATCACATGGAGATATCAAGTTAAAGTCTTTCATGTATAATATAGTGCATACAAAATATCCCTTGTAAAAATTTCAATTAAAAGTTTACATTTATATTCTTTATATACTCATCTAGTTTTCTGAGTTTTGAAGAATTAATTTTAACAAGATGCATTGCTAGCACAATTTCTAGTTGACATTTCCTCAGACCAGTGGATGGTCTAGTGGATCGATAGAGGAGGTCCACTAGTATGGCCACCTCAGTCATCTGATCTTTCTCCATTAGAATCTTTCTTGTGAGGTCACATCAAAACTGTCATATGTGCATCAAAAAATAAGTGTAGCAGATAGAACACCAGGCCTGGACTCATCTTCCTGACTTCAAATCCAGGCTCAGACACTGACTAGCTATGTGACCCAGGGCAAGTCACTTAATTCATTTCCCTCAGTTTCCTCTGTGTAAAATGAGCTGGAAAATCTCAAACCACTCCAATGTCTTTGCAAAGAAAACCTTAAATGAGGTCATGAAGAGTTGCATATGACTGAAACCACAGAATAACAACAAATACATCAAAATCTTTCACAATGTTTTTAATAACCTTGCTATAAAAGCTTTAAATTACATTAGACTTTTGAAATATCCTGTGTGTGTGTGTGTGTGTGTGTGTGTGTGTGAGAGAGAGAGAGAGAGAGAGAGAGAGAGATGTCACAAACTAGTTTGTTTTATTTAAAAAGCATATTTTCTGATCTATGAAATACCTGAAGATCCAATGATCTTTGTATTTGTGGCTTATAAGAATACCCTATCTTATTATCCTCAATGTGCCCTATAGACTTGGACATACTGGGTATTCACATAGTCTGTTGAAGAGCAGATATGTCCATTTTTCTAATAATAATAAGAACTACTATTTATGTAGTGCTTTAAGGTTTACAAAGTCCTTTACAAATATTATCTCATTTTAGCCTCACAACAACCCTGAGAGGTAGGCATTATTATTATTATTATTATTATTATTATTTCCTATAGATGGGGCAGAGGTGGTCACAAAGCTAGTAAGTGGATTTGAACTCAGATCTTCCTCACTCCCACTCCAGTACACTATATACCACTCCAACTTAGCTGCCTCAGGACTCACCATTATTTGCAACTGTCTTTTTGACTTGTGCTTTTTGGGAAACTTCTGTTCAAAATCAGCCAGAAGTCAATACCTATTCTGCCTTAACTGCAGCTCTTTAGGGCCTCTTATGAAACATCAACCACTTTCTTAGAAGATATACTGCCTTTGACTCATCAGACAGCAGACAGCTTCAGTCACCACCAATATATGTATCTTCTTGTTGTTCATCCTTTGTTCCAGAAAAGGACAAATGACATCATGCAGATGATGTCTTAACTTGCAAGTAAACTGGATTTAAATGAGGGAGAACTATATAAAGTCATCAACCTCACTTTTACCTCGAGTCATTGAAATCTAGTGGTAAGTCATAAGTCAAGATTACTGTCAGTGGTCCAGAAACAGTGGGTGACCTTGGTCTTTCCAAATTAAGATCTTTCCTAGGCTTCACTTTGTCTGAGACAATGCCCATTCAATGACTATGGGCTAGGTAAGAATTGAGACAAAAGATGGTCTGATTTACCATTACAAAAAACATCAGTTTGGGAGAGGAAGACCCTCAAAATTTTCAAGGTGCCACAAATGACCGATAAATTGGTCATAGTATTAGCTAGGAGGAGGAAATTTGGAAAGAAAGAACAGAAAAGTGGAAGACATTTGGTGGAAAAGTGTGGTGCTTTCAATGATCTCAAACTGTTCAATCCTGCAAAAGTTCATCCTTTATATCCCAATTCTTCCATTAATGGTCCACAGAAGAGAAGAAAGAACACTGACTCAGGAATAAGAAGATCTGGGTTCGAATCACATTTTTGACATTTACTACTTGTATGACCTTGAGCAAGTCACTTAACATCTCTAAGCCTGTTTCCTCATCAGTAAAATAAGAGTGTTTGACTAGATAGCTGATGAGGTCCTTTCCAGCTCTAGATCTCTGATGCTATAGGAAGACAAATCATGGAAAGGCATCAACTCATAAATATCTAAATTATAATCAATCCAAAAAGTGATCCAAAGATGTACAGTAGGTGTAGGCAGGTTACCCCATGTCACCAGTGATGAGCTGGACATCAGTGGTTTAAATGATTGTATAAAGGACATGCATGACTAGAATAAGAGATAGATTAATTGCAAAAGCAGAGTATGAGATAATAACAATGACTGACCTCTATCCATACTTTAAAGTATGTACTTGACATACATTATCTAATTTGAGACAACAAATAGACAGACAGACAGCTTGGTGGAAGCCTGATTACCACCAAGATACTCAAAGAACAAGAAAGAAGCTTCCAATATATTATACAGAGAGTCTATGGGGAACTTTGGGGAAGGTATAGGTCAGAACCACTAGAATTAAAGAGGATTGTGATCTGTGTCTGTAGGGGGTAAACTCTTACTGATTTGTTTAAATCAGATAAACTGGGACTATCAGGGCATAAGGGCTGTCCAGGAAGAAGGGGAATATGGACAGAGGACACCCTGCTTGGGCCCCTCCCCACTCTACTGAGGATCTGGCATATCCTTGAGGCTAATCAAAGCTTCAAGATTATTTGCATGGGGGGTGGCTAGGTGGCACAGTGAGTAGAGCGCTGGCCCTGGAGTCAGAAGGACCTGAGTTCAGATCTGGCCTCAGACACTTAACACACACAAACAAAAACCTAGCTGTGTGACCTTGGGCAAGTTACTTAACCCCAATTGCCCTCCAAAAAGCAAAAAAAAACAAAAAAAGATTATTTTCATGGCAGATCATCACTGGGAATTGAAAGGATCAACAAAGAGAATTATGTGTGTTAATCTTCTTTTCTAGAAAAACGCAGCAAGCTATTTAAATATGATAAGGTATGCTGTCTTTTTCTGCCCAGGTAAAGAAGAGTTAAGAGAAAGTTGGGGGTTGTTCAAATGGAAAAGTTATTATGAAACAGCTAGCTCTTACGCCATGTATCATAGCATGTTGTAGACAATTGTTGCTTCAAAAGCATTTACTAATGATGATGAAAAGGAAGTCAGTGTTGGGGAAAGTAGAGACCACTGTGTTTGCTGCCTGATTCAGATATCTTGTATCTTGTCAGCTTTTGACCCAGATGTGAAAAAATATCCCAGATGCTTCTTGCCTTATAATCTGGATACAGCAGTGACTACAAGTACAAAAGAAAACTGAGTCTTTAACTTGGTGGTGATGGTAATTGAATTAACTTTGGGAAAGCTTGTGGAAGAAACATGGAGACATTACCATTTCTGTCTTACTCTATGAAAGGCTGTGGTTACCATAGAGATTGCATCTCATTTCCATGCTTAACCACCAGGGGGTACCCCCTGCCAAATAACTGGGACTATTTATTGCTGAGGGTCAATGGCTAGCAGTACCATCTTCAACCAGGCAGTTATGTGCTCCACCCAACAAGAGGGGACACCATAGAAGAACTACCAAGCTCTCTGTGGTTCTCTGGGAGAGAGCAACCTCTATCCTCTATCTTCTGTCCCAATCTTTTCTGTGGATAGCAGTATATGTCTTGTTAAGACAGCTTGTTGATTCATCAAAATAGACTTTTCTGGTTCACAAGTGTTTCCACCTACCAGGAAACTCCACCTTCTTCCCTTCATTGCTGAGTTTTGATGGAATTCAATTAAGAGCATCGAAGAATGTAGTCAATCACACAAACAAGGCTTAATTGTGTCGTTCCTTACTCATAACCATAGAAATCAAAGAAATAAAAAGCAAATATATTTTTTAAAAAACAGTCACCATGTGGACAATTAGATCTAGTCCTGGACAGCATAGACCCTATCTGCTCTGTAGTTAAGCCAACCAAGGAATTCAGGAGCACCAAATGAATGCTTATAATTAAATCTTCTGGTAGTTCATGGACAACATCCAAAGAAAATAAAAAAGTATAAGGAAAACATAGTTTGAGTGCTTGGATTCAAACCCTGGAATAGCATTAGCTACTAAGCTTCAATCATTACTTACTATCTTGAAACTCCCAATGTTGATGCTTCCCCCCTCACTCCTCTCCCTTAGGTTAATGGAAATAGAAGTGGATCTTCACAGGAAAGATTTGCCCCAATGCATCAGTCTTGTCCAATGATCAAGGAGAAATGCTTATAAATACCCAATATCAGTTCCTTATATATCCATCTGTATTCTTGCTCTTCCTAAATGCACTTACAATCTGTAACCTGCATCACTTTCCCCATATTAGGTATGTTCAGTCTTCATTCTCCATGATCCATTATCTTCCTCCTGAATGATGTAAAACCACAAGCCTGTACCTAACCATGTCCCAGTGACAAGGTGGGGTGGGGCACAGATTAAGGAGGAATATTTTTGTGTACAATAAGAACTGCTGCTGGGCTCAAGGGCACTCATGCTCTCCCTGAACAGTAATGAGAGAAATTATTATTTTTATTATATCAGCAACTGATATTTAAATTAGGATTAAGGATTTTTCTGTATTTCCTCATTCAGTGACCAGCCCCTGTAAGTCATCTCTGAAAGACATTGCTGATAAATAAGATTGCCCTCAGGATTCCCTACAATTACCCAGAGACCCTGTCTCTTGGGCTTTTCAGCTCACTAAGATATCCCTCTCAGCTTTGGCCCCATGCATGCATGGACAGGTTTCAGTCCTGTGGGAACCTGCCTCCTAAAGATTAGTGTCTTTCTCAAACTCTATGTCTCTATACATCCATACCCTAGAGTCCCAGGAAAAAAAATTTGAATGATGTCAGACATCATACCAAAAGTAGGAGGAAGATGGAAAAGTGTTTGATGTACAATATAAACCAGGTATAGTTATTGAGTTCCTACACACACACACACACACACACACACAATGTTTAACAAAAGAGATCATTAACATGATTCAAATAAGCTGCAGCCATAATGTATAACTACTGTCATTCTTTTAGAACATAAAACAGTTTGCAGGACTGTCACATTGGCATTTTACCTAGGCTCTGTTTGGGCACAACAATTCCTTCCAGATTCATGTATTCTGTCAAGGCTGCTCAGAGGTGGACCTCATCTTCCTGGCAGTGGTCTTCTCCAAGAACTCCTTTAGTAGTTCTTAGGAACTTATTCCAACATTCAGTCAGCACCAAGAGAGAATCCAGCACTTTCCAATCTCTCAAAGTCACAAGGTTTCTTCCAAAATGTGAAATAGTTATTTTAAGATCACCATTCGGTCACTTCTGCTCAGAGAAAGAACAGAAGGGACAGCCAATGGCCTGAGGCCCAGTCTCAAGATGATGGAGACTGGACTTGCACCAGCTACCATGTGCTCATGGCTGACATGTTGTCAGAGTAGGGAAAGGGAGGGTGGTTGCTTCCTCCAGTACCTTCAGGGAGACACTTAAAGAGTCCTGATCCTCTGTAAAAAGGAAGAAGAGAGAGAGCCACAGGGAAAAATTTCTTTTCTTTTTTTTAAGGTCCACTGAGTCAGCAGCAATTAACCTCAGTGAACAAAAAGGGAATTTGGCTCTGTCATCTCAAAACACAAGTCCTTCAATGCCGAGCTACGGATCCTCAGAGATTGCTATGGGAGGAAATTCCATGCCTACTTCATGGGATAGCTTCCGAAGATCCTTATTTCCATCTGCTTCTGTAGCACGTACTTTAATCCAACCAGTGCTACACAAATGTAGCTTTCCAGCCTCATTTCAAAGGGAAGTATGAATTAGCACTATTTAATGCAGAGGCATTATTCACTTGCAAAACATACAATATCCAGGCCCTCTGGCTGTGTGCATAATGGAGAAGGCTCTCTCACATTCACCACTCTCCATACAAATGGGCACCCCAGACTCCTATTTTATGAGCAATGGTTTTGTTTTTAAGAAAAAGTATGAAATCATCTATTTAAAGAGAGGGAAAGAGGATAAGAAAATAGGAAAAGAGCAACTCTGCATTGATCCATTGATTCTCAAGAGGCCTTTCAACAAAAACCCTGTTGTGTTTTCCTCTTTGCCAATTCAATTTTCGTTTACCCTGTACCTATGGTTCAACACTGTGCTCAAATGAGCCTTTCCACAGCAATCTCTCCTTTGTTTTATTAATTGTTTTTGCGTCACAGGTGTTTAGTGACATTTGTTTAAAGCTGAGTGGTGTATGATGGGGAAGACAAATGAATTGATGATGAGTGAAGCAAGTAAAAGTGGAAAAACAACTTACACAAGAATTATAACAACATAAATCGAAAGAACAAGTCCTACCCTGCTCTGCTGCCTCCCCCTCCCCCACCAAAACACCCCTGAACATTATCTAATTATCATGATCAGATTTGGCCCTGACAAAGAAATGAGAAGATGTATCTACCTCCCTTCTTTCCAAAAGTGGGGGCCTATGGGTGAGGGCCATTGCACATGCGGTCAGACTCCATTGATATACTGGTTGGTTTTGCTGAATTCCTTTTCTCCCCCTCTATTTCTTTTCTCTTCTTTATTACAAGGGAAGGATTATTACTGGATAGAAGAGGGGGAAGGTAAATATTCAGAAATGAAAGTGATGTAAAAGCAAAATATATTACAATGTTTGAGAATAAATAAAGTAAATAACTTGAAATTATCTAACTTCAATCAAGCCTTGTTTTAGAACAAGGAGCCATTCTGAACCTAAGCATTTTCTCTGTACTTCCAACATGTTGGGCAACTGAAAGCAGTGCTGCCAAAGATAGAGGCTGATATTGCTGCAGCCCACAGCACTCTTCTAGGTTTATTGTGTTACTCTATCTCAAAACAGCTGTGATGGGAGACTTCTCTTAGAGCCTCGCCAAACCAATCCAATCACCGTTTTATAGTGATTCTTTAATGTATGCATCCCAAGACACTGCACATAAAACATAATTAAAACAGGCATTACTCCCAATAAGTTCCTGGAAACCAAATGTCCTTCTATTGCCAATCTCCAGAAGTGGAGAAAGAGGCCACTTGATTCAGATCTCTGTAAATAAAAGCCTTTACTAGTACAATAGATCTTGGGAATATTTAAAGGCTTTATTTTTAATGCATGCAAAGAACCAACATCTTCATTTTGAATTTGAGACCAGAGAACCAGAAAACTGTGGTACTTGTACATCTACCAAATCTTTGAGCCACTTTCTGCAGGCACAGAGGAGGAAATGTGGCTGAATGAGGGCAACAGGAATTAGGTCATATGGAATAAGCTCATTTATTCACTCCCCATTGAATGGATCATGATAGTTCACATTTATGGTCTACTTGAAGTTTACCAAACATTTTTCTTCCAACAAAATTGCAAAGCATATAGTGCAAATTTTCTTGTCCCTATTTTCCAGATGAAGAAATAGTGATTTGTCCATACTCACAACAACTAGGAAATCTAGAACCTTGGGCTTGATATAATTTTGCAGATGCTAACTAGTGTCTTATTTTCACTCATACATATGTAACCCAAAACCTAGAACAATTCTGGACTTAAATGGATCTGAGTTCACCTTGGAAGGCTTCTCTTTTAAAAATTCTGTCTTTTATTCCTACCCAGGGTTTCCTCAGGCACATTAGAATTTGATTCAAGCTGTCCACCACTTGGGGTTTTCCTTAAGAACATCAAATTTGAAAAAATAAAAATAAAAAAAAGAATATCAAATTTGAGACCCAACCTCCTGGATAGAGGAGGGAAATTTCTAAGTAGCATCAGCCTTGTGGGCACCTCTCTAGCAACCCAAAGTTCAAGACTTCAGAGATCTAACATTCTGAAAGTAGAAAGGGATTTCCGGGATTACATCAGTCCCTTGCAGACAGCAGAGTTTTGGTCCTGGAGCCAAAAGTGAAACAAGGATGTTTAAGACATAACATAAGGTAACAAAGTCCTACACTTTTCCCTCAGCTATTACCAAGAATTATATTAAACTTCAGGTTTGATAGGAAATGGGTTGCCTCTTTAAGGCAAAGAGATAAGATAAACCCAAGTTTATCTCCTTTCCTAGAGGAGTCCAAAACATAGGTTAGTGAAAGACTTCAGAACTGTGGGGAAAGGTAGAACTCCTTGGCAAAGGAGGAGAATTGTATTTATAATAGCTAGCATTTATAGAGAGTTTGAAGGTTTGAAGGACACATCATATGTTATCTCATTTGTTCCTCTCAAGAACTCTCCTTGGTAGCTGCTATTAGTATTATTCCCAGTTTACACATGAGGAGGCCAAGGGTGAGAGGTCAAGTGATAAACCCAGAGTTAATAATTTCCTGAAGAAGATTTGAATTCACATCTTTCTGACTCTAAATGCAGTGCATTATCCACTGTTACCACCTAGCCACTCAGCTGATTATTTATGGGCTTCATGATTCCTAAATGTGCTTTCTACATTTTCTGTGGATGGTCTAAAGATTGTCCTATACCAACTATATGGCTTGTTACCTTAAATGCTTGTACATGATTTGGGAAGCCTTTCCCCACATCTATGGAGAACTATATTCAAGGTATATTCTTTTTTTTTTTTTTTTGCTTTTTTGGAGGGCAATTGGGGTTCAGTAACTTGCCCAAGGTCACACGGCTACGTTTTTGTTTGTGTGTGTTAAGTGTCTGAGACCGGATCCGAACTCAGGACCTTCTGACTCCAGGGCCGGCACTCTACTCACTGAGCCACCTAACCACCCCTCAAGGTATATTCTTTCCTTTCCAATAAGTAATTATATGTGTGGAGTAACATTAATCAAAGAGATGAAGACTTTGGCAAATGAGGTCATAGGGACATCCCCAAGATGGAAAAGATCCATATACTCAGAGTATGAGGTTCTGAGTATTATATGTCACTTAAAAGAAAAAGGATCCCAGTAGGGTAGGTTTATTCGCATTTCTATAATTTTATCCAACAAGGTGGGTTTACTATCTTAAATACCCCCAAATTAATTTTTTCTATGTATTTTCCTATATTCTACATATTCAAAATGTTATGCACCAGGCAACTTCCATTCTTCCAAATTGAGCTTTACTTTTCTTCAAATAAAGAAGTTTTTTTTTTCTAATTATAACAGTACATTCTCCAACCCCTAAACCTGTGATTTTGGAATTATTTTATCTGTTTTCATATATTCTGCTGATGCTGTGTCTAGTCTCTACAGTCATGCTTTACTCCTTGAAGATAATGATCAAGTCTATTATATTCAAATGAACACAATGTGCCTTGCATATTGATATGTACCACATATTCACTCAATAAAAGCATATAGAGAGGCTAACCCAGGAATATTGTCTAAACCACTGGAGCTTTCTCTGCTTATTGAAATCTTTGGCCCTATTTTCTGAAGAGCTGATTCAGTATTATCAGTCACAGGATGCAAAATTTGTTTCAACTAGCTTCTTAGCAAGTAATAGAAGCTTTAACCCTAAGACCTGGCAGGCTTCCTGGATGATAATGAGATGTGAAAGCTCCAAGATGTTGTTAAAAGGAGGCTGCAGAATTATCTGTTAAAGACTTCCGGGAGGACTTGAAGCCAAGGACCCTTTTCCTTGTTCTTATTTTAGACATTTCGATCAGAAATAACAAAAAGCAAATTGCCATCAGCTTTCCTCTATTTTCCAGGCCAGCATGCTTCAGCTGTCTGAGAGAACTCCCTCTTCGCTCATATTCATTCTGTATTAGCTCCAGGTTGACGTTATCCAGCTGTATAGATTGGGACAGGCTGGGGGAGGGGAAATGGAATAATAGCTTACATTTCTGCAGTGCCACAAGGTTTATAAAAATGCTTCTTTCATGACAACCCAGTGAGGTACCTAGGAGTATTACCATTCCCATTTACAGATATGAAAAGTGAGACTCAGAGGTATAGAGTGAATTTGCCAAAGTCATGTGGCAAGTGGGAGAGATGGAGTTGAACACAGATCCCCTGCCTTCAAACCCATTCCTTTTTCTCCTGTTCCAGGATCCTTCCTAATGAATAAGGAGAGAACCACTGCCAGAAGACCAGTGATAAAGCACAGTTCTCCTCCCTGTAAGTCTGCCCTGCTAGAGGAAGTTGAAGCATGTTAGGAGCTTTGCTTACCCAAAGGAAGGAAATCCAGAGCTTCCACAAAATCTAGGTTCCTTTGGGGATCATAGGATTCCCATCTAATCCCCACCCAATATTGATTTGGCTCTATACATACAGATATAAAGCAATACCTATCATCTTTCTCCTCCCTCACCAATCTTTCTACCTTTATAAGGTACTAAGAGAGACAAAATTGTCCTGTCATCTGACCTTGGAATCAGACATGTCCATTTCCCCAGATCAGTAGCACTAGGCTTTCATTTCATAAATAACTGGGATTGTTTTATCACTTACTGCATAGCTCCATACCTAATGCCCTTGATTCATTGCTGCCCTAATATTTATAACCAGCACTGGCTCTCTAACAAATTGGGAAGTAGGTAAATTTGGTGTGGCTTGCCTCTTCTGGGGCCCCTACCTCACTCTTGGGCCCTTCTACCACCTCCTGTCTTACCTGGCCTCTCACAGTGACTAAGGTCTACATCATCAGGGAAGTCCCCCATTGTCCCAATCTTTCCAGCCTCTTCACCACTATAGCATAGAACCATAGAATCTTTAAGTTGAGAGGGATCCTAGAGGTTATTTGGTTTATTCCCTATCCACACTATAGTTTCCAGTCACAACATGGCATAATCTATAATACACTGGACTTGGAGTAAGGAAAACTCAGGCTCAAATTTCACCTCAGACACTTACTCTCTATGTGATCCTGTATAATTCACTTTAACTCACCATGTAAATTGAAAGTGTTCAGCTTAGTGGTCTGTAAATTATCTCCTACCTCTAAATCTATGGTCCTATGATCTTATAATTATGAATGGCAAGCAAAGCATGAGACAATAAGATTAATGTAAACTCACTGAGGATGGTGGTCACTGTCATGGGTGAGGTCTATCACAAGCAAAGTCAAAGAGGGATTCTCTGTAGACAGTGAGTTCCTCCAGATACTCCAGTTGACACATGATACAATATAAATTGTTCCAAGCCCCAGAACCTTGCAAAATTTCCTGCATGAGATTCATAATCACTTCTAAAAGTTTGATTTAACTATTCATATAGGAAAAACCAAGTAGATGAAGAATATCTACTGTCTAGACTATGATATACAATTAGATAAAGGATCTACAAAGCTGATCCATCATATATCTAGAATGGACAGCATCTTTTAAACACCAACATTCTTTAGGTGACGTCAAATGACTGCTAGGCATGGAATTCTACAATATCCAATTTAAGTTAAGAACACTTTCCCAAAGTCACAAAGATTTATATATCTGAACTAGAATTCAAACCTGGGTCCTTTGAATAAAGGCCAGTATTCTTTTTGCCAGATCATGCTACCTCAGATCAAAATATCTGAGCTCAAGTCCTGCTTCTAATGTTTTATTAACTGTGTCACTTACCTTGCTCATTGAGGATAGCAATTACTTGGGTTCATAGAATTATTGCAGGCAAAGTTCAGTCAGTAAATCAGTCAACAAGTTCTTTGTAAATCACAAAGTACTATACGTATGTGCTATACAAAGGTGGTGCAATGCATAGAGCACTGGGCTTAGAGTCAGGAAACCTGAGTTCAGATCTGGTTTCAGAAACTTATTAGCTGTGTAACCCTGGACAAACTACTTAAGCTCCATTTGCCTTCCTTAGCTGTACAATGGGGATAAGGATACTTCCCAGCAATGTTGTAAATAGTCTAGTGCTTTCCCTCTGTTAATTACTTCCTATTTATCCTGTATATAACTTGCTTTGTATATATGAGGTGCACATTGTTTCCCCATTAGATTGTAAGCTCTATGAGGGCAGGGACTGTCTTTTTTAAAAAATTATTTATTTACTTTTAGTTTATAACATTCAGTTCCACAATCCTTTGAGTTCCAAATTTTCTCCCCCTTCCTCTCCTCCCCTATGCCCCCATGGTAGCATGCATTCTGATATAGGTTCTATAAATACCTTTACATTAAACATTAGTCAAGTTGTAAAGAAGAATTATATCCAATGGAGTGAAAGAGAAAGAAGGAAAAAAAAAAACAAAACACAAAAGAGAGAGAGCGAGTAATTTGCTTCAATCTGCATCCAGATTGTAGTTCTTTCTCTGGATGTGGATAGCCCTTTCCCTCATGAGTCTTTTGGAGCTGTCTTATAACCTTGCATTGCTGAGAGGAGCCCAGTCTATCAGAGTTAGTCATCACACATACGACGTGTGTGTAACTATGTACAAAGTTCTCCTGGTTCTGCTCTCCTCACTCAGCATCGAATCATAGAAGTCCAGGTTTTTTCTGAAGTCCATCTGCTCCTCATTTCTTATATAGTACAATAATATTCCATTACATTCATGTACCACAAATTGTTTAGTCATTCCCCAATTGATGTGCATCCCCTTGATTTCTAATTCTTTGCCACTGCAAAAAGAGCTGCTATAAATTATTTTTGTACATATGGGCCCTTCTCCCACTTGTATGATCTCTTTGGGATACAGGGCAGGGACTGTCTTTTGCCTCTTTTTGTATCCCCAGTGCTTAGTGCAGTTTGTGGCACATTGTAGGTTCTCAATAAGTACTTTTTTTTCCTTCCTTCCTAAACAAAGAGCTATCATTATTATTATTTTTATGACCAGATCTATGTGCAAGGTAGATAAATGTATTTTAAAACATCTATCATTTTCCTTCCTTCCCCCTTTTTTCAACAGCCCCAGTTTCTTCTATTGTTCTTTACATGACATGATTTCCAATTGCTTCACCCATCATAGATACCTTCCTCTGAAATCAGCTTGGCTGGTATAATACTTCTTTTGTTCAAAGCTTTATTCCATAGTTATATCCTAAGAAAAAGACTTGTATATGAAACCACAAACTTCTATAATGGATAGTTGGTTTTCTAAAAGTGTGTATTAAATGTAACTGCCCTACTTGCTTGTGTTCCCGACTGAAGGCATTTTCCAAGTCATTTGTAGGAGGAATCACCACAGTTCAGCTGTTCCATTCAGTGAACAAGATCCATTACTTCCACACTCTCAGGATTAATACGTAGGAGGAGATTTGCAAAATGGAAAAGAAACATTTGAGTCAACAAACATTTATGAAGGGCTAGCTCTAACAGCCCACAATCCAATAGCACTTTAGGTTCTCCTTTGTGTAATGCATGGGGCTGGGCTGAGATTCTTGGTAATCTGGCAATCAGAAGGCAGCTTTCCTCCCATTTCCTGAGACAGCTCAATCCAAAGATGCAATTTCAAAAAGCAAAACAACTCAAGAGCACAAGACACTTTATACACTAAAAACTGAGCAGGCACCTTGCCTTAAATGACCTGGTGATAGAGTACAAGGACTTATTAAATGTTGTTGTTCAGTCATACCCCACTCTTTGTGACCCTATTTAGGGTTTTTGAAACAAAGATACTGGAGTGGTTTGCCATTTCCTTCTTCAGCTCATTTTACAGACGAGGAAACCGAGGCAAACAGGGTTCAGAGACTTGTCCAGGGTCACACAGTTAATAAGCATCTGAGACTGGATAGAGTAGCAGATGAGTTACTCATCTGTGGACACACTGTACCGCCCAGCTGCCCATGCAGATATTTGATACATGTCAGCAGCAAAAGAAGTATATTGGAGCTAGAAGCAAATAGTTGTGGCCATTTATGTTTGGAAAGTGCAACAGTATTTCATGCCAGGCAAGGTATTTGTACAACTAGTGCCTTTAGGAAAGAAGAAGCAATGCAGTGAGGTATGAGGGGACAGTGGGATGTAATGGAGAGAGTCCTAGAATTGGAGTTAGGAAATCTGGCTTTGAGTCCCCTATCTGAAGCTTCTGTAACTTTCTCTGTGTGCTTCAGTTTCCTCATCTGCAAAATGAGAATAAAAATGCTAGCACAACCTACCCCAAGTCTGACGTTTATTAGCTGTGTGGCCTTGGGCAAATTGTTTATCTTTGTACCTCAATTTACATACAATTTACATGAATAATAATACTAATAATGCCTACCTCCCAGAAATGTGGTGTTGAAAGTGCTTTATAATCCTTAAAACTTTATTTAAATGCAAGTCATTATAATGATTCTTCTTATGGCTGGAATAAATTGCAGCAACTTTCCCATATAACATCCTTAAAATAGTGGCCCCCCAAAAATGTTAAAACAGCAGAATGAGCCAAAAGATGGGGTGGAACAATCTTTTAGCCCCAAAATTTGAAAGATTGATAGGAAAGGTCCACTGCAGGTAAAAGGGGAGCACAGTCCAAGACAGGAGGAGTCCCAGCAAGCCACACCTCAGCAAACCAAAGGGAGATCCTGAGCCCCAGTGTGGTGGAGCAGGCAAACACCAGGACACTGCCCCACCCCCACCATATGCCTCAGCATAGCCAGGGGAATGGGCAGAACCAAGCTCTGAGAATTGTCATGCACTTCCATAGCTTTGGACAAATAGCCTCCAATAGCCAGACCTCTACATGCTTCAGTGTAGCTCTGGGAAAGTGCAGAAACACCTGGCCTCAGCACATGCCAGACACCAGCACTAGGACCCCAAAGCACCAGGTAAGCTTCCAGACTCCTATGGCCTCCAGCAGAGGCAGCCACCCCTCCCCACCCCAATCCGTCAGTGCAGCACCAGACATGAGGGTCCCCCATGGGCCTCAGAGTAATGTCAGTGCAACACCAGGTAAACAGCAACAGTCTGCAGTGGCTGTACCCCTGGCACAAGAAGCCTTGTACCCCAGGAGCAGATTTAAATTTAAAAGAAAGGGAAAAGGTCAAACAAGATGAACAAAAAACAACAAAAAAAGAATCTGACCATAGGAAGGGAAGGGAAGCTGGCAGAGAAGATCAAGATACAAACTCAGAAGAGGACAACAATGTCAAAACACCTATGTCTAAAGTCCCAAAGGAAAAAATGGGAATTGGTCTCAAGCCCAGAAAGAACTCATGGAAGAGCTCAAAAAGATGCTTAACAAACATATAGGAGAGATAGAAGAAAAATTGGGAAAAGAACTGAATGATGGAAAAGAATTATGAGAAAAGAGTCAAAAGCTTGGAAAAAGAAAACAACTGCTTAAAAATAGAATTGGCCAAATGGAAAAGGAAGAACAAAAGCTAACAGAGGAAAACAACTCCTTTAAAGTTAGAATTGGACAAGGGGAAACTAATGACTCTATGAGACATCAAGAATCAATCAAACAAATTTTGAAAATTAAAAAAAATAGCAGAAAATATAAAATACCTCATAGGAAAAACAATTGACCTGGAAATTAGATCCAAGAGAGATAATGTCAGAATCATTGGACGATCTGAAAGTCATAACCAAAAGGAGAACCTGGAAGTATCTTTCAAGAAATTGTTAAGGAAAACTGCTCTGATATCCTGGAGCCAGAGGGCAAAATAGGCATTGGAAAAATCCACTGATCACCTCAGGAAAGAGATACCAAAATAAAAACTCCAAGAAATATTATAATGAAGTTTCAGAACTATCAGACTAAGGGAAAACTTCTGCAAGTGACCAAAAAGAAACAAATTATCAGGGAGACAATCAGGATTACACAGGACTTTAAACATTAAAGGATCAGAGGTCAGAGAACATGATATTCCAGAAGACAAAAGATCTAGGATGACAACCAAGAACCACCTACCAGCAAAATTAAGCATAATACTTCAAGGGAGAGAAAATGGTCACTCAATGAAATAGAAGGATTTCAAGCTTTCATAAGGAGAAGACCAGAACAGAACAAAAAATTTAATCTCTAATAGCAAGATCCAAGAGAAACCTAAAAAGGGGAAAAAGGAAAAGAAGACACAAGGGATTTGATGGAGCTGAACTGTTTACATCTCTACATGGGAAGACAATACTTGTAATTCTTTTTTTTAAAGCAATTGGGGTTAAGTAACTTGCTCAAGGTTACACGGCTAGTCATTATTTGTGTGTGGGTGCTCATTTTCTGAGGTCGGATTCGATCTTGGGTCATCCCAACTCCGAGGCCAGCACTCTTACTCACTGCGCCACCTAGCCGCCCCGATACTTGTAATTCTTAAAAATGTACCACTAATAGTAGAGCTAGAAGGGAATAGACATAAACAGAGGGTATAGGTATAAGGTAAATTTGAGGGAATGGAATAAAAATAATTAAGGGATCAGAAAGAGGAATGCACTGTGGGTAGAAGGAAGGGAGAGGTAGAATGGGGTAAATTATTTCATATGAAAAGGTGAAAAAAACTTATTACCATGGGAAGTGGGAGGGTGGGTGATGGGTGATGGGCATTGCTTGAACCTTACTCTCATGAGTATTGGCTCTAAGAGAGAATAACATACACAAGAAATTGATCTCACCCAACAGGAAAGTAGGAGGGGAGGAAATTAAGTAAAAGAGTGAGGGAACTGACAAAAGAGAGGACAGACTAGGGGAGGCAGCAGACAGAAGCAAAACACTGTTAAGGAGGAAAAGGAGGAAAGGAGAGAGAGGAAAAACTGAAGGAAAAATAGGATGGAGGGAAATACACAGTAATCATAATTGTGAATGTGACTGGGATGAACTCTTCCATAAAATGGAAGTGGATAGCAGAGAAGATCAAAAACCAGAATCCTACAATATATTGTATTCAAGAAACACACTTGAAGCAGAGACACACACAGAGTAAAGGGAAACAAGACTGGGGAAGAATCTATTATACTTCAGCTGAAGTTAAAAAAAAAAAAAAGCAGGGGTATCAAGCCTGATCTCAGACAAAGCAAAAGCAAAAGAAGACCTAATTAAAAGAGATAAGGAAGGAAACTACATCTCACTAAAAAAAGTACCTTAGACAATGAAGTAATATCAATAATAAAATAATCTACCTATCAAATCTATGGAGAAGGGAAGAAGTCATGACCAAACAAGAGATAGAGAGCCTTATGAAATGGTAAAATAGGTAATTTTGATTATATTAAATTAATACACTTTTGTACAAACAAAGCCAATGCAACCAAGATTAGAAGGAAAGCAGAAAACTGGGAAACAATCTCTACAGCAAGTGTCTCTGATAAAGGCCTCATTTCTCAAATATATTAGAGAACCGAACCAAATCTTCAAGAATACAAGCCATTCCCCAATTGATAAAAAGTCAAAAGATATGAATAGGTAGTTTTCAGATGAATAAATTAAAACTATAGGCATATAAAGAAGTGCTCTAAATCACTTTTTATTAGAGAAATGTGAATCACATCAATCATATGGGCTAATATGACAAAAAAGGAAAATGATAAACAGGCTGATTTCAGAAAAACCTGGAAAGACTTGTACAAACTGATACAAAGTGAAATGGGCAGAACCTGGAATATGTTGTACATAGTATCAGCAACATTGTGTGATGATCAACTATGGACGACTCAGCTCTTCTCAGAAACACAATGATCCAAGATAAGTACAAAGGACTCATGAAGGACAATGTTATCCATGTACAGATAAAGAACTGATGGACTCTGAATGCAGATTGAAGCTTTTTTTTTTACTTACTTTATTCTTTTTTATGTATTTTTTCCTTTTGATCTAGTTCTTTCTCAGCTGTGACTAATGTGGAAATATGTTTTACATGATAGCACATATATAACCTATATCAAATTGCCTACCATTTTAGGAAAGGGAGGGGGAGGGAGGAAGGAGAAAAATTTGGAACTCAAAATCTTGTAAAAATGAACTCTAAAAAATTGTCTTGACATGCAAATGAGGAAAAACAAAATACTATTAGAATATTTATTCTTCTATTCTTTTTTTTTCCAGTAAGAACTGTGGAGTCAGTTTAATTGAAATATATGACAAGAACTAAATTGGATGTAGGTAACGCAAGTATTATTCCGTTTTACACATGAGAACCATTCAGAGAACTTGTGATTGCCTAAGGTGACAGCAAGTTAGTGTTGTAGCCAAGGCTCAAAACCAGGTCGTCTGATTTCAGGTCCAGGATTCTTTCCAGTATATATGTATATGTGTCTACATATAATACATATAAAGATAATTATTCTTGATGTGATAAGGTTAATGCCTTCTATCACTTTAGACACAGAGTGACTGAATGCAAAGAAAGAACGGGAAGAAGTCAGGATTTTGACGTAGCAAGACAGTATATCGGCTGTGTTTTAGGGTATTCAGGTATTTTCCTTCCTTTGTGTCCCACTGATGCAATACTAGGTCTGAGGGTGGAGAGGTAATACTGAAAAATAGCCCTTGTGTATCTTTCCCACAAGGGCATCTTCTACATCTGCACTAATATTATTAAAATAATTCAGTCAGAACAGTTATCATCATTAGGGAATTGGTCTGTAATGATTCTATACCAGGGGTGGGAAACCTGTTGCTTTGAGGCCACATGTGACCCTTTAGGTCCTCAAGTATGGCCCTTTGATTGAATCCAAACATCACAGAACAAATCCCAGATTTATTCTATAAAACTTAGACTCAGTCAAAAGACCAAACCCAAGGACCTAGAAGACTACATGTGGCCTTGAGGCCCCATGTTCCTCATCTGTGTTATACTTTCAAGCTCAATCTAACTGCTACCTGCTAAATACCTTCAGAGATCATTCAGGAAATGCTACTCATGAGGCACTGTGTACCATGAGTCTCTTAAGGCAATTTTTTTTGAAATATAAAACTATAATGTATTAGAATTAATAAGATAATCATGAGGAAAATTTATATGCAAAATAGGTGTCACTATTCTATAGAAAGAATTTTGGTTTGATCATTTTTAATCTTAGATTGATTATATAAACATAGAACACATGTTCTATGTAACTGTCACATGTCATTGATCAGATTATATTGAAGACAAATTCATAAGAATCAAAATCCTTCCCACAACTACAACATTTTCTGCCACAGCTGCATGCAGCCCAGTTGAGACCCTTAGCCCAGAAACAACTCGAGTCCTTTCTTGCTGGCTCTTTGAAAGTTTATGACCTGGAAAAGATTTAATATGGAAATGTTAATCTTTACCCACTCTTTGGATGTGGGTGGTTTTGACTGCCAACTGAATCTATAGGAGCACCATAATTGAGTTTTCCTATTTTCTCTTTATAATCTCCAAGGTTATCTTCCAGTACTGGAGTAGCTACCATATCTCTTCTTCTTTGTATCCCTAGCAACAAAACTACAGCTTGCTGCATCACAGAATCCAGTCTAATATAAACGTGTCAGAACCATTCTCAGAATATGAATCAATAAGTTATACCTTACAGTCATGTTTGAATATGTCATAAGCTGGAAATTGCAACTTAGCTAGGCCATGGCACTAATAAGGCCAAAGTGGTGGGTCTGAGTTTTTACTTAACTTTAATCCACCTTCATACAGCTTCTTATGAAAGAGCAAATTCCTACTTGTAGCAGCAAGCACCCTAGCATACCCAGGGTGGCTGCTAGCATAGGTTCTTATATCTGCTTTTTTTTTTAAACAAATGCTTTATTAACTTCTGTTTTACATCATTCATTTCCGCCAGATTTTGAGTTACAATAATTTTCCCCCTGTTATTCCATTACCCAACCTCCCAGAATAGCAGTCCCACAAGATATTGCTTCCTTCAATCTGCTCTCTCCCATACCTTCTCCCATACCCCCTTCGACTTTTGCATTAGAGGAAGGTGAATCTTTGTGTCCCAATGCCTGCACGTCTTATCTCCCAATTACAAGCAAAAGAGTATTAATAATAGTATTTATATATATTTGAAACATTTAATGTTAATACCTCGAATTTCAGATCCATTTCCTTCCTCCCTTGTCACCTATTCCCTCTGGGGAGATAATTAATTCAGTATATGTTGTACATGTCTAGCTATGCAAAACATTATCATAGTAGATATATTGTACAAGGCTGCTTATAATTCCCTCCCACTCATCCCACCCCCCACCTGCTCCATTCCCTACATGATCCTGTCCCTCTTCTATAGTGGGTACTTCCAACCTCCCCTCCCCCCAAGGATGCCCTCCCATCCATCATCCCTCCTCTCATCCCCCTTCCCCCTATTCTGCTGCAGGTTGAGATATCCCATTTAGTATGTATGTCATTCTCTCCCTGAACCAAATTCAATGAGAATGTGGTTTTGCCTTTTTGCCTTCCTATTCTCCCCCTCCCTTGCAACCACTTCCCCTTGCTTCTTCTACATGAGATAGTTTACCCTACCCTGTCTCTCCCCATCTCCTCTTGCCACTTTCCTCTCTCACCTCATAATTTCATCCCTTGAGTATTCTCCCTTCCCAACAAATTCAACCTATGCCCTCTATCCATATATAACTGTAACCATATACACACACATTCACATATGTATTCATATGACCACACCCCCTCCTTCCATTATTTTCATAGTGAAAAAGATATCATCAGTCACAGTTATTGCTTTTCCATATAGGAATGTAAATAGTTCAACTTTGATAAGTTCCTTTTGATTTCTTTTCCCTGATTACCTTCTCAGGCATCTCTTGCTTCTTGTGTCTGGATGTCAAATTTTCTATTAAATTCTGGTTTTTTCCTCAAGAATGCTTGAAAGTCCTCTATTCCACTGAATGACCATATTTTCCCCTGAAACAAAATACTCAGTTTTGCTGGGTAGGTGACCCTTGGGTTCATTCCCAGCTCTTTTGCCCTCTGGAATATCATATTCCATGCCCTTCAATCCCTCAGTGTAGAAGCTGCCAGGTCCTGGGCTATTCTGATTGTGTTTCCACAATATTGAAATTGTTTCTTCCTGGCTGCTTGTAGTATTTTCTCCTTGATCTGGGGATTCTGGAACCTGGCTATAATATTCCTGGGAGTTTTCTTTTTGGGATCTTTTTCAGGAGGTGATCTGTGGATTCTTTCAACCTCTATTTTGCCCTCTGGATCTAGAACATCAGGGCAGTTTTCCTTGAGAATTTCTTGAAGGGTGATTTCTAGGTTCTTTCTTTGATCATGGCTTTCAGGTAGTCCAATAATTTTTAAATTGTCTCTCCTGGATCTATTTTCCAGGTCAGTGGTTTTTCCCATGAGATATTTCACATTGCCTTCTAATCTTTCATTTGTTTGGATCTGCTTAACAGCATCTTGATTTCTCATAAAGTCACTAGCTTCCATTTGCTCCAGGCTAACTCTGAAGGAATGAATCTCCTCAGTGAACTTTTGAGATTCTTTTTCCATCTGGCAAATTCGACTTTTTAAGGCATTCTTCTCCTCATTGCCCTTTTGGGCCTCCTTTGCCATTTGAGCTAGTCTATTTTTTAAGGTGTTGTTTTCCTCAGTCAGGCTGTTGACCCTCATTTCATACTTTCCTGCATCCTTCTCATTTCTCTTTCCAATTTTTCCTCCACTTCTCTTATTTGATTTTTAAAGTCCTTCTTAAGGTCCTCTATGGCCTGCAACCCGCTCATGTTTTTCCCTGGGGCTTTTGGAGCAGGACTTCTGACCTCACAGTCCTTTTCCCACTCTATGCCCCCAAAATAGGAGTCTAGGTTTGCATTTTTCTGTTTCCTTTGCCTTGGCATGTTGCCCCTTAATTACTTGACTTCTGGGCTTGTTGCCACACTATGGCTTTAAGGCCGGATAGAGGAATTTTCGTCCCGAACGTGTGGGGGGCAACTTCCATTTCTGGCAAGCTGTAAACCCACCCACAACTTCCACCCTAGATCACAATCCAGATCCAGGGAGGTTAAAGCAAGAGCGATTACCCCCCAAGACTGATCACTGGATCTCACTACAGTTCGCAGGCCAGGAGCTGGAGCTGCCTCTGAAAACTACAAAATGGCGTTTGTCTTCAGCGGCTTCTAGCCCCCAGGGGAGGGAGCTGATGCATTCCCCAAATACAGGTCCCAAAGTCCATAGGACACTAACCTCTTACTTTGTCCTAGGCATGTCTATGTTGATAATTCTGGAGTCGCCACAGCTACTGGTGTTCTGGGGTTCCTCCAGCCGGCTGTTGGCCCTGGTGCCCTGGGGCTAAAACCTCAGCTCACGGGGACCTCAGCTCCGGCTCGGCTCGGCTCCCCGCGCTCTGCGTGCTGCTCGCTGCCGGCTCCCAGACCACTGCACTGGTCCTTCCTGCAGGGCTGCTGGGCTGTCCTCAGCGGGAGGTTAGCTTCTCTGTGTCGTTCTGTGGGTGCTGGGCCTCCAGAAGTTGTTCAGAGTCCCCTTTTACATAGTTTGGGGGGAATCTGGGGGTAGAGTGGCTTGGATGAGCTGTTTCTACTCCGCCATCTTGGCTCCGCCCCCTAGATCTGCTTTTTTAAAGGAAAGCAACTCAAAATGGGTTAACAATCTTACTTTAATCAATAAAACATCAGAGAATACAAACGGAAGTTACAAGCAGGCAGAGAGATAGATCAGCAGACAGGGCTTCCCACTGTCTGACCATTACATCTATATCTAGTTAATTACCAGAGAGGGAAGCACCAGTATCTGGGTTTTCAAAGCCGGGGGGCTCAACGGCTGCCCAGAGTCTCATCTAGCCAAATCACACAACTCTTCTCAAAGAGCCCCGAAGCACAACCTCACATCGGGGTATCTATAGCCTTCTCCTGGGTCAGAGACCATCACAACCCTCTTGACCCACTGCCCAATCACAAAGCAACAAAGTGTGGGCATTCCTGAAAAACAAGCCTCCTGCCACAGGCTCCATGTGACCACATTCAGCCTATTAGGGGGTAGAGTATATTCTCAATTCAAGGAAGGTTCTCAGAGTCACTTAAGCCTATCAAAGGGCATAGGGGCAGGGAAGATCTTTACATTCTCATTCCCATAATGCCACGTACAACTAAAACTGTCTCTGTCAGAGCTTTTGGACTGACTTCTTTTACTGACCTTTATTCATTTTACTGAGGTAAAGAAAACATCCTGAGCCCTTCTCCCATTTGGACTAATTAAATCATTTGATCAAGTTTATCTTTTGATGAATCCCTCAGTATAAAAAATCATCAATCTAAAAGAAAATATGATTTTTAAAGTTGAGAAGTTACCCAAAGGAAAAAAAAGATGACAGAAACCTCCTTCCCCCGGTCTTCACACAGAACTGTTGTGTTTGGTAACTACAATACATTTAGGTTATGATGATGTGTACTATGTATCTCATTCCCCACACCCATTTAAGCTTAAGAGCCAGAGGATGATGAGATCAGGTATTCTGAGCTAGAAAGGACTTTAGATGTCATTTAGTCCAGATCCTTTATTTTACAGATGAAAAACTGAGGTCTAGGGAGATTAAGTGACTTACCCAAAATCATAAAGGTAATAACTGGCTGAGCCAGGATTTGAGACAGTCAGTAATTCCAAATATAGAATGTTTCATGCAGTCAAGGACTTTATCTTTTCTATCTCTCCTGATGTATATCATAGTGTTCTGTATAGACTAGGTACTAAATAAGTATTTGTAAATTCAACTATGCAACAGAAAACATGTTCACCAAAGCAAGAATATCGAAATCATTAACAAAGTTTCTTGACACATTAAGGACATAGAAGAAAAAGAGGGTTATAGATTTAGAGCTAGAAAAAATTGAAGCTTAGAATGATTTAATGATTTACTTCCTAGCAGGAAGGTGCTAGGTTTGGGGTCAGATACAAGCTGAGCAAGTCACTTAACTCTATTTGCCTCAGTTTTCTCATACATAAAATGGACTAGAGAAGGCAATGGCAAAATCTTTGTAAAGAAGACCTCAAATGGGGTCACAAAGAGTTGGACACAACTGAAAGGAGTGAATAACAAATGACTTACTGAAAGTCACACAAGTAATAAAGTGACAAAGGTGGTATTTGAACATAGGTCTTCTGATTACAAAATGCATCATGTTGCTTCTCTATTAAAATTTAAGGTAAAACTTCATTAATTTCCACTAATTCAAATATTATGCTAGTGCAGATATAGGATTAATTGATGCTTGTTAGTGCTATCTATGAATAGCATCATAGGAATAAGCTAATTCTAAGTTAATTAATAGCATGAAAAAGATTGCAAAAAGTATGTGTAACATCCAAGAACATTAGTAATAATATCTACTTGCATATTAGTGCATTGCATATTATAATTTATAAGTAATAATGCATAGTATTACTAAGATATTTTTAAATGCATTAATATCCACTTGCATATTGATTTGTGATCAATTTGTTTTCCTTTTAAGAGGGCAGGATTTGGACTTTCAGCTCCCTCCACTCTCCATCTGTAGCTCTGCTTGGTTTCAACTTCAGGGAGCTAGATGCTTCTCCCAGGAGAAGCTGATCACTCCACATCTCATCCCACTCTGATTTACTCAGTTTTGAGTATTCAACACTTTCCTATATCCTCAGACTCCATTTCCTGCCTTCTTCCAACTTTATTTTGTGCATAAACTCCTTGAGGGCACCAACTGTCTCTTTTTCTTTTTTGTATTCTAGCAACTAGCCTGGTGGCATACAGTAGGTGCTTAAGAAATGTGGATTGAATTGAATTATCAATCCATTCAAAACATTTAACACCTACTATCTGTCAGGAACTGTATTAACTATTGAGGACACAAAGGCAAAAGTGAAATAGTCCCTACCTCAAAGGAAATTACACCCTAATGGGGAGATAAAAGTGTAAAAATAGGACTCAAAGGTAGGAGATAAGTACTAGACCTTTGGCTTCCCTATTGGTATAGGAAATTCCCAAATGAGAAAACTCCTTCTATAAATGTAGGTCAGTACCTTCTGTGCAACTTAGAGAGTTAGTTTCTTTTCATTTTCTTTTCTCTCTTTTTTTTTTAGGCAATTAGGGTTAAGTGATTTGCCTAGGGTCACACAGTGGAATGGGTAAGTGACTGAGGCTTAATTTGAACTTCAGGTACTGAGGGAATAAATGACATGCCACAGGTAACACAGGCAGTATGTATTGGAGGCAATGCTTGAACCCAAGTCTTCCTGATTTCAAGTCCTGCTTTCTATCTACTGCATCATGTTGCCTCTCCCAGATAAGTACATACAGAATCAGACAAAATGAAGCCATCCTAGCTATTGAAGAGAGGGTAATAGCAGCTGGTCAGGAAAGACTTCTTGTAGAAGGTGGTAGTTGAGATGAACCTTGAAATAAACCAAAGATTCCAAGAGAGAGAACATTCCAGACATGGAGATCATTAGGACAAAGGTACAAAGGTGGGAGATGATGTGGCAAGCAGGTTAGCTAGACTCTGGTGAGCTTGGGAAAGGGTCATATATAAGAAAATTGGAAAGATACAAAGGGCCAGGTTGTGGAGAGCTTTAGTTTTCAAATGATTCTCATATTTCTTTTTTTTATAATTTCTTTTATTTTTAATTTATGGAATAAAACAAGAAATTCCATAACATAGTATGATAAAAATATTATTGCACATGAAACTGCTTGAAATCTATTATGTACAACTTGCTATTCTCTTTAAATATATAATAAAGTTATCATGTAACTTTTTTTTCTTTTTTCTTCCCTCCCAACCCTACTGCCCTAGAGATGGCTACCATTAGACACAAACAGGAATATACATAAAATTATTCCATATTTATCAGTTCTTTCTCTATATGCAGATAGCATCTTTTTTCATATGCCCTTTATAGCTTATCATATTTCTTTTTTAGGGGGGAAGGCAAGGCAATTGGAGTTGTGACTTGCCCAGGGTCACACAGCAAGTGTCTGAGGTGGGATTTGAACTCAGGTCCTCCTGACTCCAGAACTATTGCTCTATTCACTGTACCAACTAACAACCCCTATCATATTTCTTTAAAACAGGATTGTTAGCAACACTGCTGTTGTCAACACTTTATTACTATCTATCTATTTGAAAGTAGTAAACCTCTATAGCATTAAAAGTTATTCTATAATGCAGACTTTTCACTTACCTAATTCAGGAAAGCTTTTTCTAAAATGGATTCTAATTCATGAGTTTTATTCATCCAATTTTTTCATCCAATAATAGTATTATTTGAACATATGCTCAGCAACCGCTTTATTTTCTGACCAAAAGCCAGCTTCTTCTGTCATTAGAAAAAATTGTATTATATAGTACATCTGTCACAGTACATTGTCCTCCAAACATTATTTCATTGTATTTTATCATGTCTTCCACTGCATCTTTCTCCCCTTGGATCATTATTGTGATGAGGAGGTGTTCATGGGTGTCTATACTGGTTCAGGTTCGAGGCTCTAAAGGCCACATAGAACATTCACAAGAGTATAGTGCCTTACACATAGTAGGTGGTTAATAAAGGATTGTTAAATAAATAAGAGAAGACAAGAACTGTGTTCAGGTCAAGGCAGCCTAGAGTTTCTCTATGTAATGAACTCCCTTCAAAAAGTAGCCCTAGAGTAGCCATCCCACACATGACAAACATTCATGAAACTGCTTCTCTTCCTTGCCAGGTTTCCATGAAGCTTTTCTACCTTTCCATCAGTTGAATGCTTTGTAAGGGTAGTACAAAGCCTAGTTTAAGCAACTGCAGCTACTCATCAGGAACAAGGTTATAGTGACATTGCTTTCCATGTCTGCACATGAATGTGGGGAGGAGCCATCTCCAGTTCTCCTGATCTTGCCACAGGACCCAGATGGTTCCAGAAGAGAGAGTCAGGTTGATGACTTTGCACAGTCCTCCCTCATTTAGATTCAGTTCACTTGCTTATCATGGCATCACATTCCTGATGGCATGGTCCTCTTTGAGAATAAAGGACAAACAACAAATGAGTCTATGGGAAGGAAGAATCATTTACTTCTAAGTTACCCAGCCTTGGGCAATCTCTTCAAAGAATTTATCCCCACCCAAACCTGAATAGAAGGTTGAGTAGGGTCTGACCAAGACTGAGGAGAGTTAATTCAATCTCATTATCAGTAAAGTCCTTCAAGAGACTGACTTTGAGATGAAGACTACAGAAAAAGGGGAACTCTGGGTCTCTGCCGTGGGCTGCTCTGCTCAGTGTCCAGCACTTAGCATGATTCTGAGACGTGAATAAGAAATGACCAGGCCATGTGGGTAGCTCAAGGAAGAACCATAAACTCCGTTTATTGATACTCAGGAAAGGGTTTTTATAGAGCAAAGAGACAAAGGACAGAAAGGAAGAGAAATCATTATCTTAGTCTGTTGTATCCTGGAAGTAGCATGGCAGTAAGGCCTATTGATCTCTAGGTGCCAGAAAGTCTTAGGAAAAGTCAGTTATCTCTTATCACATGCAGTCAGTTACGTCTCAAAGGATGCTCTTGAGAGCTGCCCTCAAAGCCTAATGGCCAAAGCCACATCATCAAGAACATCTGCATAGGAACTGACTTCCTGCAAATGTTTTGGACAACTAAAGTTTTGGGGGCAGAGCCTCAGATCTAGGTCTCCAGTACTTCTTAATACAGCCGCAGTCATAAACAGATACAATTGAGAGCAAACTTCAAAGCTGAAGCGCAATCCTCAAAAGACATCATGTTTACAGCTGGCCGCTCAAAGATACCAGAGTGCGGAATCAGATATATCCTGGGACAGAATCCTGTTGATCTCAAGAACTCCAATAACATCGTTTTAAATGCAACCTATATCAAAAGAATTCCGGAGGAGACTTAGTGAAAAGTTGCATCTCAAATAGATCTTTGACATTCAGGTCCACTGATATCAGGGTAATTATCATAGTCCTGGGACAGGCCTCTTTGGCTCACCACAGATCTCCCCAAATTTATTTTTATTATTAATTATATTATTTATTATATAAAATTATATTATGACATAAATAAGTAGAGTAGGAAGAAACCTTAGAGATGATGAACTCTGATGTCAAATCTAATGGCTGCTTCTCAGTCATCCTTCTTGACCTCTCTACAACATTTGACACTGTTGATCACCCTCTTCAATCAGTCAGTCAACAAGCATTTACTAAGCACTTACTACATACAAGGCACTGTGCAAAGCTCCAGTAATACAAATAAAAGCACAAAAATAGCCCCTACCCTCAAGGAGATTACAATCTAATGGGGAAAACTAACACAAGGTATGGAGGCAAGGTAGAAAAAGTCCTGCAGAGAGAAGGTAACAATGCAGCCTAAAGAGGGAAGAGACATTTTTTGGTGTAGTCCTCACCTCCTCATCTTCATTCATGCCACATATCTGACCAAGTGCCAATCACTGCTATCTGCAACCCTATTGTGGGTCACTCCTAACTGTAATAGTTCAGGTTTGGGATTGTAATATAATGAGATACTCAGATGATGTAACAGTTAGTAAATGGAGATTTACTTAGCCATGATGTGGCTGAGGATACAGCATTGATTCAGTTTGGGTCCAGTTTCCTTGCCTCTGCCTTGGTCATACCTGTGTCCTTGTCAGAAGCCTTAGGGAAGAGCTCCTGCCTTTTTCTGTATTGGCTTTTATACTTGGTCCACTCTGAAGTATGTCAGTGATTTAAGTCTTAGTATCTTGGGTCAATTAAGTCTTGAAGTAAGTTTCAAGACCATTTAAGGAAAAGCTAGCAAGCACAAAGTACAGCTCTAGGAAAAGCTAACTCAGATTATCTAGGGGAAAGGCCATATAGGAGATACTGCTTGTAGCATAGTCCCTTGCTCTCCATTCACATAACCACCACCTTGAACACATGCCTCTCATCTGGACTATTGTAATAGATTCTTAATTGGTCTCCCTACCTCAGATCTCTCCCAATTTAAACCCATCCTGGTACTGCCAAAATGATTTTCTTAAAGTACAGATCAGACCATCTCACTCAAATACTCAATAAACTCCAGTGGCTCTCATTTTCTATGTGTTCTGAATATATTGAATATATGTATATGCTATCAATGTTTAACAACCATATCCCCTAAAATGCATGACAAATTTTTAGGTTTAATGTGCATTATTAACATTTTCCCATCACTTTCTTAAGTCTGGATAATCAACAAGATAATAAATCAAGTCTGGATTTGTAGCTTTGCCAATTTCCAAGGTATAAACTCTCAGACTGAAAATTTAACAGTAAGTTCTTACCAACATGTATGAGCAGTCTCCAGTACAAATCCAGTTATCTCTCTAATTAGAATGTAAGCTTCTGAGGTTAGGAACTATCTTACTTCTGTCTTTGTATTTCCATCACTTAGCACAATACCTGGTACATAGTTTTGTTGTTATTGTTCAATCATTTCAGTTGTGTCTGACTCTTCATGACTCCATTTGGGTTTTTCTTGGCTAAGATATTGGAGTGGTTTATCATTTCTTTTTCTAGATCATTTTACAGAAAAGGAAACTGAGGCAAACAAGGTGAAGTGACTTGCCCAGGGTCACATGGCTATGAAGCGTCTGAGGCCAGATTTGAACTCAAGAAGATGAGTTTTTCTGACTTCAGGCCCAGTACTCTATCCACTGTGTCACCTAGATACCCCTGGTACATAGTAAGTATATAATAAATATTTATAATCAGATTTGACCATCTCATTTAAAAGAGAGAGGAAGAGGGGGTGGAGTCAAGATGGTGGAGTAGAAACACAACTTTCACATGGCTCCTGCTCACACCTCCTCCAATCCGTGTAAAAAAATGACTCTAAACAAAATTTGGAGCTACAGAACCCACAAAATGACACAGAGAAGCTAACCTCCCGCTGAAGACAGTCCAGTAGGTTGGCAGGAAGGGGCCAGCACAGTGCTCTGGGAGCCAAGCCCAACCCCAAGTGAGCCCAAGGTTTTAGCCTCAGGGTAGCCCAACCAGCCACCAGCTGGAGGGACTTCAGATGCAGCAGCTGTGGTGGTTTCCAGAATTATCAACCCATAGATGCTAAGGACAAAGTGAGAGGTCAGTGCAGTGTGAACTTTAGGAACCAGGAGTCTGGGAGTGTGGTCCAGCCTTTGCCCCCTGGAGGGAGAAGCAGCTGAAGCTTCTTAGTCATGCAGCTGCTGCCACATGGCTACTTCAGAGCTCCTGGCCTGCAGATTGTAGGGGGATCAAGCAACCAGTCAGAGGGGTAATTGCTCTTGCTTTAACCTGCTTGGATCTGGATTGCTGTCTAGGGTGGAGGTCCTGTGGTGTGCAACCAGTTTGCCAGAGTCTGTGGAGGCTTCAGAGAGGGGACCCAAACAATAGCTCCAGCAGCTGCAAAAACCCCACCAATTTGGGACAAAGGCCTCCTCTCTGATAACAGAGTTCTACTGTGGCAAAAAGCTCAAAAGTCAAGTAATTGAGTGGCAACATGAACAAGCAAAGGAAGCAAAGCAAGCAGAGCAATCTGACATTAGACTCCTATTTTGGGGACAAAAAGGATCAAAGCATGGAACATGGGGACGGTGAAATCAAAACTCCTGCACCAAAAGCTTCCAGGAAAAATATGAGTTGGTTACAGGCCATAGAGGAGCTTAGAAAGGATTTTGAAAACCAAATAAGAAAAGTGGAAGAAAATTGGGAAGAGAAATGAGAACGATGCAAGAAAATTATGAAATGAGAGTCAACAACCTGACTGAAGATAATAACACCTTAAAAAATAGACTAACTCAGATGGCAAAAGAGGCTCAAAAAGCCAATGAAAAGAAAAATGCCTTAAAAAGCTGAATTTGCCAAATGGAAAAAGAATCTCAAAAGCTCACTGAAGAGAATCATTCCTTCAGAATTAGATTGGAGCAAATGGAAACTAGTGACTTTATGAGAAATCAAGTTAATTAAACAGGTTATTATTATTAAACAGATCCAAACAAATGAAAAAAATAGAAGGCAATGTGAAATATCTCATTGAAAAAACCATTGACCTGGAAAATAGGTCCAGGAGAGATTATTTAAAAATTATTGGACTACTTGAAAGCCATGATCAAAAAAAGAACCTAGAAATCATCCTTCAAATAATTTTCAAGGAAAATTGCCCTGATGTTTTAGAACCAGAGGACAAAATAGAGGTTGAAAGAATCCACCAGGGGGTGGGATGGGTGGGAGGGAATTATAAGCAGCCTTTTACAATATATCTACTATGGTAATGTTTTGCATAGCTATACATGTACAACACACACTGAATTACTTATCTTCCCAGAGGGAATGGGTGACAAGGGAGGAAGGGAATGGATCTGAAATTCGAGGTCTTAAAATTAAATGTTTCAAATATATATAAATACTATTATTAATATTATTTTGCATGTAATTGGGAGATAAGATATGCAGGCATTGGGGCACAGAGATTCACCTTGCTCTAATGGAAAAGTCAAAGAAAATATGGGAAAAGATATGGGAGAGAGCATATTGGATGAGGAAATATCTTGTGGGACTGCTATTCTGGGATGGTGGGTAGGGGGAAAATGGGGAAAAAATTGCAACTCAAAATCTGGCGGAAATGAATGATGTAAACCAGAAGTTAATAAAGCATTTGTTAAAAAAAAAAAAAAAGGAAAGAATCCACCAATCACCTCCTGAAAAAGATACCAAAAAGAAAACTCTTAGGAATATTATAGTCAGGTTCCAGAGTTCCAAGATCAAGGAGAAAATATTATAAGCAGCCAGGGAGAAACAATTTGAATATGGTGGAAACACAATCAGGATAGCACAGGATCTGGCAGCTTCTACACTGAGGGATCAAAGGGCTTGGAATATTATATTCTGGAGGTCAAAGGAGCTGGAATTAAAACCAAGAATCACGTACCCAGCAAACTGAGTATCATGTGAAAAGAAATCATAAGAAACTTATCAAAGTTGAACTATTTACATTCCTACATGGAAAAATGATAATTGTAACTTATAAAACTTTTCTCAGTATGAGAATAGTTGAAAGGAATAGAAATGTTTGTGTGTGTGTGTGTGTGTATACACACATATATATATACAGATATGCATGTATATATATATATACATGCATATATGTCTATATAGGAGGGCATATGAGTATATGAATACATATGTGAGTGTGTGTATCTATGTGTACAGGTATACATAGAAGGTACAGGACCAATTTAATAGGAAGAGATAATATTTAAAAGGTGAAACTAAGAGGTGAGAGAGGAATATAATAAGAGGAGATGGAGAGAGATAGAATGGGGTAAATTATCTCATATAGAAGAGGCAAGGGAAAATTGTTACAATGGAGGGGAAGAACAGGAAGGCAAAAGAGAATGAGTCAACCTTATTCTCACTGAATTTGGCTTAGGGAGGAAATGACATACACACTAAATAGGGCATCTCACCCTACAGGAGAGTAGGGGGAAAGGGGATGAGAAAGGGGAATGATGGAAGGGAGGGTATGCTGGGGGGGAAGGAAGTTGGAAGGGCCCATTTTTGAAAAGGGATAGGATCAAAGTAAAGAACAGAACAAGTAGGGGGCAGGATAGGATAGAGGGAAATATAGTCAGTCTTTCACAATATATCCACTATGAAAATGTTTTACATAGCTACGCATGTACAACCTATATTGAATTGCTTATCTTCCCAGTAAGGGTGGGTGATGAAGGAGGAAGGGAAAGAATCTGGAATTCAAGTTTTAAAATCAAATGTTTAAAAATATAAAAAAAATTAAAAATACCCTGTTATTCAAAGACCTTTGACATTCAAAAAATAAAAAATAAAAAAAATAGAGGAAGAGAGGGTAAGTATCTCATCTCAGGTCTGGCAGACAGTAAGTATCAAAGGTAGGGTTTGATACTGGATGCTCTGACTCAAGAGTTAGTTTTCTCCACAGTCCTACTGCGGAATTTATCCCCCCATCATGGGGTGACAGGTAGAACGACCCTTCTTGAACCTCGCCTAAAGTCTTTCTGGCTATATACAGCACAGTACTCCATGTCACCATCCCCAGAGTTCTACTGACATTATATCCTTCTCCAGGGCCACCTTCCCCCATACTCATTCTCATAGGAGCTGAAAAATAGACCTTCCCCCATCAGCCTATCCTCTGGGCTGTCGTATTTCTCCTGTCTTTCCCAATGAAATCATCACAGGCTTAGTTAGGTCTACTTATGTCTTCTGTAGCACTCCAACTGACTGAGCAAGGAAGGACCTTTGTAGGCACAGACTGACTGTTCATAGCTGAGTGCCCAGGAGACGGCAGGAGGTAGACAGGTCTTAACAGGAAGGTCCTATCAGCATATTAGGGAGAGTGGGGCACTGTGAAACCTAGAGGGATGTCATGTGCAATGTATGGAAAATAGCCCCGGGATGTTCCTACAGTGACAATTGAATCAAGCTGATGGCACTGAATGACACTTTGGCTAAAGTATTTAGGGAAGGCAACTCATAGGAAAGGAATGTATCTTGAATTAAACTACATATACAGAGTTTCCATCACAAAGTATGGTGAGAGTGAGCAGCCTGTTAATTATTAGAAGTCAGGTTGAAGCTGGAAGCAAGATACACAGTGGAGTGCCTTGAATTGTTCTTTCCCCATGCCATTGTCATCATGAGGACTGGAGGTCTTCATTAGTGTCTGCATTGGTCTGGGCTTAAGATACATACTGCTGAAAAATCCACACATGTTGCAGGCAATTAGAGGAATAAACAGTGACCTATCTGGTTTGGTCCACCCTGGGGCTATTTAATTAAATTGTAACAATTGAGTTTACTCCCTAGAAAAGGAGAGAGTAGCATCAAATCTCAAGCTTATGACATTCATTTCTTGAAAATGGGTTCCTGAAGACTTCTGGGTCCAAAGCTCAGGGTAGCCATACATAGCATGGAATTATCCAGAATTTCTTTTGAAGTTGCACGTTCATATTTCCTCATCTGCTCTTTACACTCCATGAATAAATTCATTCTTCCATTAGAACACCAAAATGAAATCAACTCACTGAGCTACTCTTACTTACAATTATCTAAATAGTTCAGGTAAAACAAAACCACATCTTCAAAAGGCAGAAAGAGTTCAACTTTTCATCTTAATTATCTGCTTTAGTTGTTCTCCACTGATCAAATTCACCAAGTATTCACTAATTTTCTATTTCACTATCAGTGTTGTATACTCTAGTTTTCATCACCCAGATTCAATACCTGTTGGAGCAATGGCCAAATCACTAACATCCAAGCAAAGAGCAGAATTAAGACAATTAGCTACATAATTTGGGTCAAAAACCTCTTTTCTCCTGAATTATCCAGGTTTTTGCCAATTAACATTCAATTTCCTACTTTACTATGGCCAGGGAAACTTGGGGTTTCTTACATTTGGTTGACCCGATAGTATCACTCTGCATTATCTTCCTTGTACAAAATACATCCAACTAGAGTCAAATGTGGCTTGGAAGGACTACAGGAATCTTAGCAGAAGCACATTCTGTCTGAGCTGCCAAGTAATGCTGTTTGAGGCTTGGATTTGCCAACTTTATAGCCAAAGCACAATGAAACTTGACAATATTACATTAATAATTAATAGATAATTTTGATTTGGTGAATAGCAGTGATTTTTCTAACATCAGGACCAGCTGGTAGAATTGGGTTATTATCATGTGCCCCAAGTAGGCCGATAATTTAAAAAAGGTCCCATGTGCCCCCAAATATTTATAGCAGCACTTTTTGTCTTAGCAAAGAATTGGAAACAAAGTAGATGCCAATTGATGGAATATAATGGAACACTACCATGCTATTAAGCAAAAAACAGGATGGTACAATAGATAGAATGCTCAGCCTGGAGTCAGAAAAACTCTTATTCCTGAGTTCAAATCTGGTCTCAGACCTGTTGCTGCTGCTGTTGTTGTTTGTCCTTCATTCTTTTTTTTTTTAATTCTCTGCAATTATTAATTATTCCAAAACTTAGGCACAGTATCTTCCAGTTACTCCCACTTGGGACCATTTCTGGTCTCTAACATTCATGGGTGGACTGGGGGAAGATGGGGAGGGAAAAGGGTTTGTCCCTGAGAACTGGACTGGAATTTCTGGGGGGTGGGGATGTCTAAACTCATGGCTTTAGAAGGGCTGGGACTATTGATGCCCCAACTGAAGACTGAAGACTGAAGGCAGCTCCTGAGAAGGGAGGGCCAGGGCTTAACTTGGGGGCTGTTCAGCCCAGAAGGCCTCTATATCTTCTTTCTGGCCTCTTGGGTCACCCTCTCTACCTCATGCATGAATCGGAGGCAAAGCTCACCTTGCCATGGCAAGGCCACACACTGAACTGCCACGGGCATCCCCACGCTGTTCTTCAGGCCCTTGCAGAGCCGCAGGTCCCAAATGTCCCCAAAGCAGCCTCTATACTTCTGCAGCAACTTCTCATCCTCCGAGGTCACCGTGGAGACAGGGACCACCCCGGCAGGGAAATCCAGATAATTATATAGCATGGTGTAACTGACAGCCCCTGGGACTTTGCCTGGGTAGTTGACGTGACGGTCAGGGCAGGGCTCAGCATGGGGGTCAGAAGTACATCCAAATTCAGTATTTTCCACTGGGTGATGACACTTTGACGGTATTCCTCAATCTCATGGTGTAAGGTCCAAAGCTCCCCAGCCGACCGGGACTTCAAGCTGCTGAGGAAGGTGGCTTGTCTTCGGAGCAAAGGCCAGAGAAGAAGAGACAACAGTCCTTTGATCCAATTAGGCATCCTGAGGACGATGGACAGCTCCCCCAGGCATGAATCCACAGAGTCACCTTTGAAATTCTCCATGAAGGCTTTGCCTCCATCACTGAAGAGTCCACTGCCCATCAGCATCTCCACTGCATAATCAGTGTTGGCGGGAGTGAATGGGACGAGCGTGTGGCCAGCAGCCTCCAGGAGTTCCTTGGTTTCTAGCACTGCCCGCTTCATGGAGGGGCTGGGCATGGTATACCCATCAGACTCATGGTAGCCTATCCGCAGAGGCTTCGTGCTGGCATAGATCGCCTCCCTAAAAGGCACCGGGGGCACCATGGGATCCAGGAGGAACATGTCCTCAGATAGCAATGCCCGCAAGCACAAAGCAAGGCTGTCGACATCCTTGGCCATGGGCCCCACAGATGGGACAACTGCCAACTGCCCCCTGACAGGGTTCTTCATCCCACGCTTGCTGATCCTGCCTGAAGTAGGCTTGAGGCCACAGATGCCACAGAAGGCCGCAGGGAAGCGGATGCTGCCCCCGATGTCGCTGCCCAAGCCCAAGATGGATCCGCCGCCCGCTATGAGGGCACCCTCCCCACCTGAAGACCCACCAGGGCTCTTGGAAGAATTCAGGGGGTTCAGTGTACGGCCAAATATAGGGTTGCTGCAATCGAAGCTGAACATGGACTGGGGCACATTGGTGTGCACAAAAGGAATAGCCCCCTGCTTCTTCAACACCTGCACCACCACGGAATCCTCCGTGGCCGGGAAGCCAATGTTCTGGCACAGGCCCAGAGTAGAATCCAGGTCCTTGCACTGGAAACATTCCTTGAGGCTGATGGGGACCCCATAGAGGAGGCCGCCCACCTCGGGCTGCCGGGCCACCTCTGCCAGCTGGGCCTTGCAGTCGCCCAGGTAGTTGGTCACGCAGTTGATCTCTTTGGTTACCTCCAAGGCCTTGCCCAAGTAGCTGTACAGGGCGGCTTCTGGGGACAGCTCTTGGTTCTTGAGCTTCTGGACCAGCTGGGCCAGGGGCAGGACCAACACCGTCTCTTCGTCTAGCCCTGGGTTCTGGCTGCGGAACGTTCGCACGCTCTGGCCCATAGCCTCCAGGGCCGCCTCCTGCTGGCGGGAGCCCCTGCTGAGCACCTGCCGGTGGCCCCGCATGGCCCAGCAGCGGAGGGCCACGACTGCCGCCACCAGGCAGCACGCCAGGGCTGCCCCCCCCCCCAGCCCGGAGCCCCCGGGCAGCTGCTCCCGGGCCATAAGCTCGTTCATTCCGCCCCCCGAGGTCCCCGAGAGCCTCCAGGACTGTGGTTCTGGGGCTCGCCCTCGAAGCTGCCCCACGCGACTGCCTTCGATGAGGCTGCCTGCTGGGGTTTCCCAGGCTGCCAGCCAGGGGCAGGAGCCCTTGTCCTTCATTCTTGAAGAGGACCCTGACACTGAATGATCCTGGGCAAGTTATTTAATTTTATTTAATATTAATTTTTTATTTTATATATAATTTTATTTAACATTATTTGTTTGACTCAGTTTCCTTATCTGTAAAATGAGCTAGAAATGGAAATGGCAAATCACTCTAGTGTCTTTGCCAAGAAAACTCCAAATGGAGTTGGAGTTGGAGACAACTGAAAACAACTGAACAGCAACAATACCATGCTATTAGAGGTGAGGATGATGAATACAGAGAAGCATGTATGACTTATAGAAACTGATGCAAAGTGAAGTAAGAAGAATTAGGAAAATGATATACACTATGATTGCAACAATGTAACTGAAAAGAGCAACAAAATGATCATAACTGAGTACTGTAAAATTACAGTGGTCAAACTTGGACTTAAAGAATAGGTATGAGAATGTTCTTCTTTGCAGAGACAGGAAACTATTGGTGTGAAACACCACATATAATGTCAGACTTGGGGGTGATTTGTTGGTTAGTTTTGCCAAATTTATTTTTTTTTCTGTTTCAAAAAACTTTTTTATGAATAATTGCTCAGGGGTGAGGGGGAGGAAGGAGAAATGGGAAATGTAGCTGATAGTAAAAACAAAAGATAATAATTTTTGAAAGTTGTTAAACAGACAAACAAACAAAAAGCTTAGGTTGTTCCCTTCCAAGACTGTCATTTTGAAGTTGGAGTGCATTTTTTTTATTAAAAAGAAGTAGATTGACCCTCAAACTCAGATGCACATAAATTACAACCAGGGCACTCAGATTCAATGTTCTTGTTTTTTCTCATATTCACACCAATTTTCTCTGAAATCACGTTTACGTCATACACTTGAATACCTTTTCCTAGCTATACTAGCTAAGCCAACTGGTAGCAAAAAAACCATAAGTAGAAATATTAATTTTGTGTAGGAAAGCAGAATTGATTGTCCAGAGCTCGAGTATTGATTTCTCAGAACAGACTCTCATTAGACCTTACATTTCCTCTCCCCTGTAGTGTATTTGACAAGCTTCTCTTCTGTTAGAAGCAGTAATGAAATTGGCAGAATCAGTAGATTCTACATTCATGGTCAGGGATAAGACAATAACAGAGTAGGTATGTATTGCAGCCTGCAAGAACAAGCAAGGGGACACAATGAAATACCGCAAAATTATGTCACTGGCAATGTGTTCAACATTCTCTGGTAGACTTATTTTTTTGAGATCTCTCCAAATGAATGTAGAAGCTAGTTTCCTTGGTTAATGTTTTATTTTGCAGTGTTTCACAACTTCTACCTGTGGTTTCCTTTAGGGAAATTATAAGAATCAGAGATCTATAGGTAGCAGATAGGTCTCTGCTTTTGGAAAAGTGATGGGAACTCGTTTCCCTTGAGAAGTTCAAATCAAATTTTAAAAATGTATATTTCAGGAACACAGGACATATACATATGCATGGACAGAGTAGATAGAGTTTGGGGATTGAAGTCAGTGTGAGAAATGACCATTTCTTTCTGTCTTAATAACTAATTATTGTAGTAAGACCAAGTTTTTTTTTCCCTTTTCTACTTCCTCATCCAGAAATCAACCTCTGCAGGAAACCTTTCTAAAACACCCCTCCAGCATGGCTGGGATCTAATCAAGGGCAGTAAAAGAAATTCTAAATTTAGGCTAATGGGTGCATTCCTGTCCATTGTGTTTACTCAGACAGATATAGGAAAGTATTGATTCTCCCTTCTGTCAGACAGGTGATATGGAAATTGATAAGTCTCTTTGACCAGGATTTGGGTGACCCAAGTCACGTACCCCAAGACCCTCATTGTAATATAGCCCAGATTCTCATTGTTATATTCATTTTCTCATTAATTATTAACCAATCATAGTTGATTGCCACCCCTCAGGAACACCTACTCTTTGAAGGGCATAAAAACTGTGAGCCTGCCATCATGATTGTCTTTGGTCTAAGAGAGATGGCCACATGACCATCCTTTCATTAAAATGCTGGCATTATTAGTAAAATGTTTAAATTACCCAGAAATTATGTCTCTCAAACCTTTTTAAACACCACATCAGAAAGACATGGGTTCAAATTTAGCTTCTGTCACTTAGGGTTTAACCCTAACCAGGTCACTTAACTTCTGAGTATCTAAGGAAATTCCTAGGACTCATCTGTATTTAGAGTCATAGGACCTAAGTTAGAATCCTAGATTTGCCATTTGCTTAAATTGTGTAACTTTAGGCAAGTCACAACCTCTTTGGGTCCCAGTATTTATAGAATGACTTTGTTGAACCCTATCACCATAGTTCCCTCCTGGGTCTAAATCCATTTTCTATAATGTAGGAAACAGACGAGTTTCAATCTTCATTGACAATGAAGTTCCCACAGTGGGAGTTGCCAACACCAATAAAATCACAGATTCTTCATTTGCTGTATACAAATAACTGCCCTGGGTATTTTATTTTCATTTTTCATGTTCCATATGGGAAAAATGTGAAGAATCAATGAGAAGTCTATAGCCCTCCCCACTAGTATTGTAACTAGGGATTACTTAGAAGGAGGACAAGGAAAAAGGATTAAGGTAATTGATAAGGGCATAGATACTCATCTACTAGTGACGTGAAAAAAGAATTGCCATTTATGCCTAGAGATAAAGGGAAAAAAGGCAAAAAAGAGTCAAGATAGATCGAGAGCAAGTATTTTTGCCCAGCATACTTCCTCCATAGCAACCTAGAAAATGCTTCAGACCAAATTCTGTTTGGGAAAACCAAGAAAAAGTCCCGACGAGTAATTTTTTCTAGCCCAGGGCAGCCTAGGAAAGTAGAGAGGTCTGTGGGCATTGAGATGGGGGCTGACCAAGAGAATGGGGCAGTGGCAGTGACAGTATGATGATAGAAAAGAAACATGCCATACAATTCAAGACAGTTCTGAAGGATTTAAAATGAAAGGTGCTGTCCATCTCCAGAGAAAGAACTGGTGGAGGCTGAATGCAGATTGAAGATACTTTTTCTTCTATTCTTTGTTTTTCTCATTTTTTGGTCCATATTTTCTTTTACAGCATGACTTACATGAAAACGTATTTTGCATTACTATACATTTATAACCTATGTCAAGTTACTTGCCTTCTTAATGGGGGTGGGTAGGGGAGGGAAAGAGAGAATTTGGGACTCGAAATTAGAAAAAAAAAAGAATGTTCAAATCACTTTTACATGTAATTGGGGAAAAATAAATATTAAATATTTTAAAATGAAGAAATAAAAAATGGGGGGTAGAAAAACAAGTTTTTTTTTCACAACCCAATTTTCCAATAAACTGTTAAAAAAAAACATTCTTCATGCAAATAAAGTCATTTAAATAACTGGAGAAATATTAATTGCTTGTGGGCTAACATAATAAAAATGATAACACTATCTAAATTAATTTACTTATTCAATGCCATACCAATCAAATTACCATAGGATTAGTTTATAGAGGTAGAAAAAAAATCATAACATGATTCATCTGTAAAAACAAAAGTTCAAGAATATCAAGGGAATCCATTAAAAAAAAATAGGAAGGAGACTCAAATCTTAAACTATACTACTAAGTGTAATCATCAAAACAATTTGGCACTGGATAAGAAATAGAATGGTTGGTCAATGGAACAGATTAGGTATGCCATATACAGAAGCAAATGTGCACAGCAACTTATTGTTTGATAAATCCCCAGATCCCAGTTTAATGGGGGCAAGAACTCACTATTTGACAAAAACTGTTAGAAAAACTGGAAAGTCTGGGCTTAACCTAGGCATAAACCAAAATCTCACACCGTAAATACCAAGACAAACTCAAATTGATTCGTGATTTAAACATATAGGAAGATATCATAGGTCAATTAGTAAAACATGGAAGAAATTACCTGTCAACTCTATGGACAGAGGAAGAGTCCATGACCAAACAAGAAATAGAGAGATTCACAGAAGGTAAAATGTATCATTTTGATTATATAAAATTAAAAATGTTTTGGACAAATGAAACCAATGTAGCTAAAATTAGAAGAAAAGCAGGAAACTAGGGAAGAAAATCTTTGCAGTAAGTTTCTCTCTAAAATATATGATGAACTGAGTAAAATTTACAAAAATAAGAGCCATTTCCCAACTGATAAATAATCAAAGCACCATAGACAGTTTTCAGAGGAAGACATCAAAATCATCAATAGCCATGTGAGAAAAAGAACTCTAAACCACTAATAGAGATGCAAATTAAAACCATTCTGAGTTACCATCTCTCACACATCTGATTAATTAAGATGACAGAAAAAGAAAATGACAGATATTGGAGGGAATATGGGAAGATAGGAACACCAACACACTGCTGGAGGACCTGTGAACTAACTACTCTAACCTTTCTAGCAATTTGGAACTATGTACAAAAAAAACTATCAAAATCTACATACCTTTTGACCCAGCAATACTGCTACTAGGTCCCTTCCCTCAAGGATCTCATATTCTAAAGGAGGAGATATATACAGACAACTAACTATATACATATAAGATACAGCTTATAGATATAATAAATGAGATTACTCAGAGTCATTGTCATTATAATGCCTTGTTATTTTGTATTCTTTTGTCTGTGACAAGGATTTAATCCTTGTGAAATTTGTGGAATGGAAGGGCCTCCATTAATACATAATGGCAACTCCTCTATAACTTTAATTCTACCAGTCCTCTATTCACTGCATCACATTCCCTCTTATAACAATGGTTCTTTAAAAAAAAATTTAATAGCAAAGGGCTTATTTATTCCATGGATGAACAACAATAAATGAATCCTAGCAATAAGAATCGGTTTCTGCTTACACCACTAGTAAGTAGACATGTTTACTTCATTTTTCTTTGTTTGGGTCTCACTACTGACAGAATGAGATAGCCATGCCACTTCCCACTCCAATGGATGTTTACAGACTTCCTTAGGTGCAGAAAAGGCCTAAGACAATACAAACACAATTTTTGTTTTTACTACCCTATCAGCACTCCCTCTCTCACCTTGGACTCTTTCAAATTCCAAGTTTCCATCTAGACTCAGCATCTCAGCTGCCACCTCTGATGTATAGCCTTTCTTGATTTCCTTATTTGTCAATGTTTCCTCTCTCCTCAAATTATAGTATGTTTAATATATGTAATATTATATTACATCATTATATATTACATAACATAATAATATAAACTATAATATTAAATAAATATATAAATATTGTTATAATATTATTACATATAATACATAAATATACTTTTATATGTTTACTCTATTACCACCCAATACCCCCTAGAATGCAAGCTCCTTGGGGACAGGGATTGTTTTTCATTTTGTCTTTGGAGATATCTTCAGTATACAGTGCCTAGTACCTAGCAGGCATTTAATAATGACCTGTTGAATGAAAATGAATATGAAAATTCTGCTTCCCAAACACACAGAAAATTTTCCTCTACCAGAAACGAACAAAACAGCGAATAGTTGGGGTGGTTAGGTGGCACAGTGAATAGTGCACCAGCCCTGGAGTCAGGAGCATTTGAATTCATATCCAGCCTCAGACATTTAACAGTTACTAGCTGTATGACCTTGGGCAAGTCACTTAACTCCAATTGCCCTATCCTCATCCCTCCAAAAAGCAAAAAACAAAACAAAACAAAACAAAAAAACAGCAGTCTTTTTTAAATTTCCTACTATTTGAGGCAAAGAAAAGAAAGTTTTCAAACTATGTTCCCCAAAATTCTTGATTTCTGGAAGCATCTCTAAAGGTTCTGTGAAATGTTTATGCCAAGGCAAATACATTTGATCAGTACCTCATCACCTCCAGCTTGACTCCAAAGTTACCACGCTCCCAGGGGGATGAGGTTGCCAAGCATGAAAAATGCAACCCAGAAAGGTGCCATAGCCTCAAAAAATTTGAGCCCCTCTGACCCAGATGGCTCTTCCAAGCAGCAATGCTGAAATGAATAGCCTTTCCACTCAGCTCTAGAGGTACTGCCAGTTCCCATTTCACGACAGGTGAAAGCATGATGACAAATTTGAAACAGCACCTCTACTGAGAGCATTTTAATCAACAAGAATGAAAACTGTTCAGTTGGCTTTTTTCCCAAAAGTTGCAGCCGGCTTTGCATCCAGTTGGTATACTGAACATTAGGCAGGATGCCAGATTCATTTCTGAGTCTAAAAGAGATTAGAGAAGCAAATCAGGCTTTTTTTGGTTTCCTTATCTGGCCCTCCCAACTTCCACCCTCTACATGGCCACGAGGACTCCTACTGATCCTCAATCCATTCCCCAAATCACATTGTTTATGAATTTTGATTCCACGGCATTTTTGTAGCTTTTTTTTTTCTAAACCTCTGATTTCAAGAACGTAGGGAGTACCCCCAGGAGGAAGGTTTACCAATATGGGGCAACAATTTAGAAATTTGTATTCTTAGAGACCACTAGGTGGCACAATGGACAGAGCTCCGAAGTCAGGAAGACTAATCTTCCTGAGTTCAAATCTAGCCTCAGACACTTACTAGCTGTGTGACCCTGGACAAGTCATTTTACCTTGTTTGCTTCCATTTCCTCATCTATAAAAAATGAACTGTAGAAGGAAATGGTAAACCATTCCACTATCTTTGCCAAGAAAATCCCAAATGGGGTCACAAAGGGTCAGACAACAAAAAGCAACAACAAAAAGTCTTAGAGAATTACCAAGAGCACTGGGAGGCTTTGTACAGTCTACTGATTAAGAAGCAGGACCTGTACTCCCGCCATTCTGATATGAAGGACTCTGTTCTAACCACTATAAGATGCTACCTCTAATCTAAAAATGACAGAATCAAAAAATTAAAGTTTTATTTCTTCAATGTATTTTTTTATTGTAAGAGATGAAAACCCATTCATTCAGTGATGAATAAAATATAAATCAATGCCAGGCAACTATTTCATTGTCTTCACTGTTTTAACTTCAAAATATCTATATAAGCAAGATAGTAAGTGCTTCATATTCATAGTCCACAGAATTTCAAGCTAGAAGGGGGGCACCTTCTAGGAACTAGGTCATTTTGTGAGATCCTCTTCTCTGTTCGTAATTTTTTGAGAGTGAAGATAGGGCAGATGTCAGAGCCATACTCAGATATGAGCTAATCTAAGGCCATTTCTTATCAGTGACTACCAATTTAGCAATGGGACATACAAATAACTCACATTAGACTATGAGTTCCTTGGCAAAAAGGGATTGCCTTTTGCCCTTCTTTGTATCCTCTCACTGCTTAGCACATGGTAGATGGTAATTAAATGGTTATTGATTGACTAACTGAGGTCCCCTCTCCCAAAAGCACATGTATTGCCCTGACTCTGTCATGAATGGATATGTCCTGAGGAAGACTCCCAAATTCACAGATAAAGTGAAAAAAGGTATGAGATTGAAAGATACTGTCTCCCAAAAGATTCCTTATTTTAACTATATGGTTATGCTTAAGTTTGTTGATGGTGAAAGCCATTTATCATGCAGGGTTTTCTCTCTGAGACTATGATAAGCAAAGATAGATCATCAAGGTCATAATTCATCTAATAATGATTCTTATTGGCTAGGATAATGATAAAAATTACAGCTAGAATTTATGTAGCACTTCCAGATTTGCAAAGAACTTTTACTAGATTGTCTCATTTGGTCCTCATAACAACACTAATATCTCATAAGATAGATATTATTAGTATATCTGTCTTATAAAATAAACAAGTGTGGAAAAGTTAAGTGACTTATCCAAGGTCATAGAACAAATAAGTACATGGTAGGATTTGAACTCAAGTCTATTTCAGACCCCTTAGCTATGTACCATTTGTTCAGTCATGTCCAACCCATGGACCATAGTATACTAATACTATCCATGGGATTTTCTTGGCAAATATACTGGAGTGTTCTGTCATGTCCTTCTTCGGTGGATTAAGTCAAACAGTGGTTAAGTGATTTGCCTAGGGTCACAAAGCTAGTAAGTGTCTACAGCCAAATTTGAACTCAGGTTTTCCTGACTCCAGGCCCAGCACTCTATCCACTATGCCATCTAGTTGCCTCCATTTAGCTTCCTCAATGAACTGTTAAGAACATATCCCAGCTCCACTGCCACAGCTGATCCTCTCCTTCCACTAAGCACTTCAGTCTTTGTGCTTGCTTGGTCCTAGTTTCAGATCTGCTGACTACGCTTGCTTGCTTGGTTGGAAAAGCTTTTGCCAAGTGATGTAAATTTACTGATTTTCTGCCTGTGTTGGGGCAGAAGGGTGGCCATCTGACATCATTGTGACATGTTTCTTTCACTTTGAGCTTCTAACAAGGCTATTATTTTGATAAATGGGTAAAGAATGTTCTAATATACACTATAAAGCCAAAAATCCTCATATTTGAAGTCCAACTATAAAGGAATATGACTAATTAAAAGCAAATATGCAAGAACTCATGTTTCCAAATGAGTTTTGTCCTTCAAAACAGTAACCTTGGGAAATTGTTCACTTGTCCCAGTGTTAATGCCATCACTCAAAGATAGTGAAGTGGAGAGAGACCTAGGCCTGGAAAAACTAAGTTCAAATCCATCTTCACCTACTTACCAACTATGTGATCTTGGTCAAGTAATTTAAATTCTGTTTGCCTCAGTTTTCTCAACTACAAAATGGAAAGAACCAATCTCCCATAGTTGATATGAGAATCTAATGAGATAATATTTGTAAAGTATCCATCATAGTAGGTGCTATATAAATGGTAGTTATTATTATTATTGAAACTTTTCTTTGGGAATAACTTTAAAAAATAGTTCATGGGTCACATAAGAAAATAAATCTTAATTTTTTCATAATAATATCTCACTTTGGCATTTTCCAAACCTTGTCATCTATCTTATTATATAACTTGCGACTGATTGACTTTAATTGAATTTCAAAATGAATATGTACCTTTGACAGATGAAGATTTGTTATTATTGAGCACATTCAAAAGAACATGTCCTGGCCCCACTAATAAGCATATGCCTTGAGGAGGCCAAAGACAAACAAAAGGTACAGTATATACCGTAATATTCATAGACACACTTTTTGTTACAGAAAAACCTTGAAACAAAGTGGGAGCTCATCAATTGAAGAATGGCTGGACAAACTGTTATATAAACATAATGGAATACTATGGTACCATAAGAAGTTAAAGTTACAAGGAGTTTAGGGAACCATGGAACAACATTTGAACTGATACAGAATTAAGAAAGCAGAACCAGAAGGAGAATACCTACAATGGCTATAATAATTTAAGTGAAAACATTGAAAGACATGAAGAAGTCATGAAATGCAACTTACTACTTTCAATAGAGAAACATGTAGGGGTGGGTAGGGATGAGAGTAGAGACTCTGGATGCCAAATGCTGTGTGCCTTGACAGATGAGGCCATAATGTTAGTTGGTTTTCCTTAACTATTTTTCCCAGAATTAGGAAGACCTGAGTTCAAATCTGACAGCAGACACTTACACTTTCTTCCTTAACTGTCTTTCTTGGTAGATTTGAGAATTATTTTGGCCTAGCAGGAAAGTGAAGGGTGGACTTTTGGAAATTACTAGAGTGTTGAGTTTATTTTTTTTTAAGACATCAATTGAACTTATTTTTTTAAAAAAGAATCCATCATAAGGTCTACAGGCAAATCGCAAAGAAGAGCTCTTTAAATGTTTTAGACAATAGAAATATTATAAGAATAAATTGCTAGTCCTCTAAATATTCTATTTTCAGGGGACAACTGTGATTTGAATGTATAAGTTCTGGTATTAAGTTGTTTTGGGGGTTTTTTTAAGCAGCCTTATTAATTTCTATGACCTTCCTCTCCCTGCCCTGCCCACACCCCTGTAAAAGGAAAATGAACTGTCTTGACATCCAACTGTCAGAGTGGGAGGAGACTTCCTAAGGCCTCTCTTCCATATGTGCCCTTTTTGTTCCCCATGAGGTATTTGGCTATAATCCAATTCTTTTGATGACAATCTGTTTGGCAGACATATGTGACTGATGCCATCTTCTCAACACTGTCAATTTCATTATTTGAAAAGGATCCAAGTTTTTAATTTGACCATTATGCAAATTCAGTAATAATTTCATTTTGGTCTTTATAATTACTGGTTTCTGCCTCCAATTGATAGCAGTTGGTGAATAATTATGTGACATTTACCCCGTTTGCCCCCATTTTTCTGAATATCATACAGAATTGGAAAAGGCACCTAGTGGATATAGTTGAATTCAAAGATACTGAACTGAAAGATTCTTTAGAAATCATCAAATTTAACTCCCTCTTTTTAAGATGAGAAAACTGAGATAAAAAAGGTGAATTGATTTGGATCACCAGAATAATGGGCTAACTATTTCATTTATCTCTAAGAAGTATAAAATGCTTAAATATACAACACAAATATGTACTAGTGATTATTTTCACTAATATTCTTTTGAAAATTGCCTTGAAATCTCTCCCTGGTAGATAGTACATAAAAGGTATTTTTTAATGCTTATTGGCTGATTGATTGATTGCTCTGTAGTCAAAAGAGATTCTAGATGGAATTCCAGTGTGAATATTCAATACAGATGGTAAGTGTAATGATCAGTGAGGGTCTATGTCTTGCGTTGATAAGCAATTTCTTCATTGAATGATACAATGATAGTCTTTTAGTACTAGAAAAATCAAATACAGGAGATTTCTGCATATATTTTATTTATTGTGATTGCTGCCTTTGCAAGGTTTCCCTCATACAATTCTTCTACCTCTAATATTATTTTCCAATAGTGAGGTATATATATATATACACATATATATATATATACACATATATATGTGTGTATGTGTGTATATATGGGTGTGTGTGTACATACATATATGTCTATATAGGAGGGTATATGGGCATATGAATACATATGTGAGTATTGTATATATGTATATAGGTATACATAGATGGCACAGGACCAATTGAGTAGGAAGGGGTGATACTTAAAAGGTGAAATTGAGAGGTGAGAGAGGAATATAATGAGAGGAGATGGGGAGAGACAAAATGGGGTAAATTATCTCATATAGAAGAGGTAAGGGAAAACTGTTACAATAGAGGGGAAGAACAGGAAGGCAAAAGAGAATGGGTCAACCTTAATCTCATTGTATTTGGCTTAGGGAGGGAATGAAATACACCCTAAATAGGGTATCTCACCCTGCAGAAGAGTAGGGCGGAAGGGGATGAGAGGGAAGATGATGGAGGGGAGGGCAGGTTGGGGGGAGGAGAAATTAGAAGCACACCCTTTTGAAAAGGGACAGGGTCAAAGTAGAGAATAGAACAAGTGGGGGCAAGATAGGATGGAATGAAATATAGTCAGCCTTTCCCAATATATGCACTATGGAAATGTTTTGCATAGCTACATGTGTACAACCTATATTGAATCGCCTATCTTCCCAGTAAGGGTGGGTGACAAGAGAGGAAGGGAAATAATCTGGAATTCAAAGTTTTAAAAATTATATATACATATATATGTATGTGTGTGTATCTATATCTATATCTATATCTATACTGGGTTTTTTTTTATATGCAACTGGGAAGTAAGATATGCAGGCACTGGGGTATAGAGACCCATCTTGCCCTACTGGAAAGTCTGAGGGGGAACAGGGGAGGATATAGGAGAGAGCAGATTGAGGGAGGGAGTATACAGTGGTATCGCTGTTTTGGGGTAGTGGGAGAAAATTTGAGGAGAAAATTTATAACTCAAAATATTGTGGAAAGGAATGATGTAAACTAAAAATAAACATAAAATTAAATTAATTAAAATGCAATTGGAAAACTTTCAACAAAATAAAATAAAATACAACAGAAAAAAAATTTTCCAAGGGAGAATAGCACTTCCAGACATCAAACTATATTATTAATGGAATTTATTTAGCCATTTCCCAATTCATAGGCATCTACTTTATTTCTAGTTCTTTGCAATTACCAAAAAAAGTGCTATAACTATGTTGGTGGATATGGAACCTTAAAGGCATTAAAGTGGACCAAGGAGGGAAATAGTTATGGATGGAGTCTTCTCAGCACATTTCAGATAGTATCATGCAGGTGACTGACTGCTTGATTTACACATAAGAACATCAAGTGAACCTATTGTTTCATTTAAAAAATTTGTTTTCAACATTCATTTCCACAAGATTTTGAGTTCCAAATTTTCTCCCCATCTCTCCCCTACTCCCACCCTAAGATGGCAAGCATATTGAATACCCCTTCCCCCAATCTGTTCCCTCTTATATCCTCTCCCATTCCCCCCTTACTTTCTTGTAGGGCAAGATGGATTTCTATACCCCATTGCCTGTATATCTTATGAACAAGATTTTAGTTGGAAAGGAACAAGATTAGAGTTGGAAAGGGCATTAAAGTACATATTATTTTCCTGGGTTTGCTTATTTCACTTTGTATAAGTTTGCATAATTTTTCATGTTTTTTATGTTCATCATAGTTATAAATTCTTACAGAAAAAACACTCTTATAATAGAATTTGTTTAGCCAGATTTTTCCTCTATTTTTTTTTATTTCATACCCTTTGGTATTAAAAATTGAAAAATTCATTCCAGCAAGTGATGAAGAATAGAGGTTTTAGAATTGGAGAGGATCAAGTAGTCAAACTCTCACTTTATTTTATTTTATACTTTTGTGATTTTTTACTAATTATTTCTTTAAAGTTTTATGGATACTTCTTGGTTTTTACATCACAGTTATTTTAAGATTTGATCCGTCTTTAACTTCCCCTATGAGTTTTTCCTTCTGACAAAGAAAAAAGGTGGTTAAGTAAAAGTAAATGCATTGAATGCATCTGATAGCACTTGCAACTCTCCATACGCACAGTCCTCTCCGCCTTGTTCCTTCTCCAGCCCCTCCCCTCCTCCTTCTACTGAATAGAGGGAAGGCTTTCCTCCATCTTTTTTTTCTAGGTCAAGATTGGTTGTTATAACACTCTATTCAACTTCTTTCGTTATTTGTCCTTTCATTTTTACTGTTTTGTTTTCATTTAAACTGTTTATCAATGGTTCCATTTACTTCATTCTGCATCAACTCATATAAATCTTTCTTCATTTTTCCTAATTCCTTGTTTATAAGGATGTACTGGTAAACTTTTAACAAGCAGATTCCCAAGAACATGATACACTTTTAATTTTAATCTGCATTATTAACATTTTTCCATCACTTAAGTGTGTAATAAACAAACAAAAAAATTCAAACTTTGATTTCTGAAGTGTAAATTGTTGAAAATTAGGGATGAAAATTTAACAATCAACACTCCTGAGATAGTATGAGATGGCTCTAGTACACCCCTGAATATCTACCATATCTTATATTGCAATAATATTACATTACATTAATATACCACAATTTTAAGTACCTTCATTTTAATGATAGAAAAACTAAGGCCCAGTTAGGGGAGGTAACTGGCCCAAGGTCATAGAGTTGGCACCAGTAACATTTCAGATTCTAATCCATGTGCTCTGATTCAAAATCAGTGACCTTTCTACTACACCACACAAAGTCATTTGTCATCATGAAATATTTACTTCATTGCAGGACATATTATACATTGCATCATAATACAGTAATCTTGGGCCAAAATGAGGCTTTTTAGCAAGAAAAGACAACCTTCATAGTCTTCTGAAAAGTAAATGAAAGGTTGATATTTTCCTGCTGTGATGTTGAACTCATTTTTTGATTCAAATGGTCAAATGTTATATCTCCTTTTTCTGTACTACAATTGAAATGGAGACTGTATTGGGTGAGCTAGGAAATGTTCCTGGGTCCAAAGAGCTAGAAGCATTACCCAGAGAGGAATCATTTAGAAAGAAATTGATGCAGCATATGAAATCCCATGCAAAGTCCATCTGGGCAATACCATTTATTATAGTCTTGTGGTGCTCAATATTCTGTGTCAATCCTCTGAGAAATCAATGATAATTTTCCCTTACACAGTCAAACAAAGAAAGCTATTTGTTTTCCTTTTTAATAGCTTTTATGTCTGAGTAACTGCCCATGTGGTATGGCAAACTATAGGATCTGATGATAACAATAAAGCAAAGCAAAGGTATCTATTATAGAACCAAGGCCCACATGCCTGACTTAAAAGGCAGCAAAAACAAAGACCTCTCAAGCTTTAAATCAGCTTAGTCATTAACTTGCCAGCCTTGTTTTCTCCCAATGAAATAGTATTTTAACTAGGGAAAGTCTTATTTAACCTTTCCCCTTAATTCTGTGCTATTGATTAGGATCAATACAGACTCTATAGACGAAGAATGGTCAGAGCCCATAATAAAAAAAAATTCTCCATAAATAAATAAGTCAAGAGAGGCTAATGCTTCTTTCCTGAGGGGTTTTGGTAGTATTTGCTGAGCTTACAAATTTTACTTCAATCCAAAATGACCACTGACTAATGGCAAAACAAAAAAATGTAGGGAGTTTTAACCAAAGCAGCTTGTGATAAAGATACAACACAACACAACACAACCCACTCCAAGTGTCCATAAGAAAATTGTAACAGAGCTAAAGAAAAATAATAAAACCCTAAATTAAAATAAACAAATTTGAGGTCCCATGAGCAAAAGTTCATTTTAGTTTTAGGCAGGGCATAGATAACACCAGATATATCCCCTTCCATGCAATTCTAAGTCACAAAGTCTAGGCTTCAAAAATAGCAGTCATTCTTAGGCATCCTGCTTCTTGTGCCCTTAAGGTGATTTCCTACCAAGTCTTAAAGCTGCATCTTCACCAAGATTTCAAGGGGTCCTTGAATTTGGATGGGGGAGGGGAGGGAGAAAGGAATTGTGCCTTAATTTAAAAAAATAACATCTTGGTAACTGGTCCCATCAATTCCTGACAAATAAAGGGAGAATAAATGGAAACAGCGTCTAAAAAGCAGAGACATCAAAGGTCTGTATGGTCAAAGATATTTTTTTTCCAGTAGCAACATATGGCTATGAGAGTTGGACCATAAGGAAAGCTAAGAGTTGCGGAATTGATACTTTCAAATCATGGTGCTACAGAAGACTTTGGATAGTCTCTTGAATAACAAGATCAAATCAGTTAATACTTAAATTAATTCAGGTTGCTCACTGGAAGGTCAAATACTGAAGCTGAAGCTTAAATACTTTGGCCACATAATGAGAAGATGGGACTCATTAGAAAAGACCCTGATGTTTGGAAAGACAAGGCAAAAGGAAAAGGGGGCAGCAGAGAATGAGATAGATAGTATCATGGAAACCATGAACATGAATTTGGAAAGACTTTGAGAGATAGTGGAGGATATGATCATAGAGTCACAGAGTCAGACACAACTGATCAAGTGAACAACAAGAGAAATCTTTCTTTTTAAGATTTTTAAGATTATAAGACATGACAAGGGAGTGTCTAAAAAAGGCCCAAATGGAGTCATCTGCCATATTGCTGTAATAATTCTTTATCTGCCTCTCATAGGAAAGTGGAGGAGCAGGGGCAGTACCACATAGAACAGTCACAACCAGGACAAGCCCTTGGCAAAATGATGGCATCTGCTAAGTTGCCAACCTCTTTCTTTACTAACAGCACCCTTATCCCAAGTTCCAAAGTCACCATCTAAAAAGCCAAAGCTGCTGTATTTGCTGATTCAAACATACACTAATGGTGTTGTTCTTGTTGGTGGTGGTGGTGGTGTTATTAGTGTTGTTTTAACCTTCTTAATGCTGTATTATGAAGGAGCCATATAAGGAAGTGGTTGTTACCTAGAGGTCCTCATCTTATCTGTCTGCTTGTTCTACCCCATCCATGCCTGACTCTTGTCTATGCCCTCCCATAAGTTTGCCACAAAAAGTCCATTAGACATTCTAGGGCCTTATTTGCTTTCTCTTCAATGCAAGATGAGAATATTTGTAAAAGACTTAGCACAGTACCTGGCATGTAGTTGACTCTTAATAAGTATTGATTCTCTTGTTCCATTCCTTCCTTCCTTTCTTATTCTTGAGATTGTAAAGCTACCAGTGGAACTCATGGGCTGGTCATTGGATATACCTTGCTTTTGTCACATGGTTGGTCTATCTTCTTCAATTAGATTTCTTTTTAATGTCATCCCTTGCCCTGGTTGTTCATAGTTCCTTTTTTGTTATCCATTTCAACCTGCTTTCACCTACCATATGCCTCTCCAACGCCCTCTACACAGCAGCTTGATTGTGTTGCTGTTTAAGCAGGAAAGAGGAGCTATCTAGAGATTTCTGAAGAAATAATAGGAATAGAGAAGAAAGTCTACCTCTATGTTTGGTTAACATGGGGACCACTTGCTTCAGGAAGTCAAATTTCCATATCATCTTTCAGATTATATTCCTTTTATAATCTAATGCATATGAACATTCACCTGAATAGAACTCAAATTCTTATTGTAGTGAATTTGTTATTCTAATACCAGCATCCAAACAAGCTTAATGTTTAAAACCTAAATATTTAAATCAAAACAAAATCAATATTAGAACTTTACAAAATTAGGAGCATCAATAAATGCATCAGACCATAAGTAAATAAATGAGGCTAAAACGAGGTATTATATGCAAAATAATGCACAAAGAATGAATTTCTCCCGCGATTAAATGCATCATATGATTCAAGGTTCAATTGTGGTCAAATCTATACAAACAAGGCCAAGTCACATGTGACAGTAAGAAATCAGACCATCGGATCACAGATTTAGAGCTGGAAGTTATCTTCAGAGTCATCCAGTCCAACCCCTTCATTTTATAGAGAAAAGAAACTGCTGCTCAGAGACATTAAGTGATTTACCCCGGGTTTCACAAATAGATTCATCTGATATACTGTGACTAGTTTCCCTCAAGGTACCTTATAGCAGGAAACTGGACAGGACAGACCCATGGCTCTCATGCCTTTAGAACAACTCTACATGGAGCAACTAGTTGATGTTTTCAGCCCAATTCAAGTCAGTTGTCACTATGTAGAACCAATCTCCGGCCACACCTATAGGCACCCTTCAAATTACATTAGCTGGTCACTATGTTTCCAAATTGCTAGTATAATAATGTTCGAAAAGAAGAATTGGGAGGACAGGGGCCACCAGGATGTGGGTCCTCACTATGATGCTCTGTATGGGGTATGTGTAGACATAGCTCATATCTACCTGATAGCATGACTACTTAACTTTTAAAAAAAATTGTCCTTATTAATTTGTTTGTTTACTTTTAGTTTACAAGATTCAGTTCCACAATCCCTTGAGTTTCAAATTTTCTTCCTCTCTGTCTCCTTCCCCCTACCCCCATGGCAGCATGCAATCAAGTATAGAATCTGCAAATACTTTCACATTAGACATTAGTCAGGTTGTAATAAAGGATTGTAACTGATGGAATGAACAATGGGAAAGAGAAACAAAACCAAACAAGAAAAAGAAAGAGAGCAGGTAGTTTGTTTCAATCTGCATTCAAACTCTGTTCTTTCTGGTTCTTTCTTTGAATATAGACATCTCTCTCCACCATAAGTCTCTTGTAGTTATCTTATAACCTTTCATTGCTGAGAAGAGTCCAGTCTATCAAAGTTGGTTGTTATACATACATTACATCTGTAGTTGACTACTTAGCTTTTATTAAAAGCTTTTCTGAAGTCAAAACAATTTGAATCCATGTGAAGCTTTATTTGAAAAATGATTTTACAAATCCCAAATAGTTCTAATTGTGAGTACTTTAAAACCCTAATTGTGCATCTTTATTTTGTCACTTGCAATGAAAAGAACTGGTGAAACTAAAGATCGGAATTCCATTGAATTAAGATACTGCTATAAGGGTTTGAGTTTTAAAAAGAAACATTTGTGCATTCTAAGTATTTTTTTTAACAGACTCAGTTGTGGGAATGGAAACTTTACACTGTAGAACTCCTTACTGAATTCTTGTTTAATCATATTTGTTTCATAAAGGAGTCATATATTAGAAAAACTGGGTTTTGGGGGTGGAGCCAAGATGGCAGAGTAGAAACAGCACTTCCACAGCGCTCCAACCCACAACACTTCAAAATCATGTAAAAGGAGGACTCTGAACAACCTCTGGAGCTCCAGCACCCACAGAACAACACAGAGAAGCTAACCTCCCACTGAGGACAGCCCGGCAGCCTGGCAGGAAACAGCCAGTGCAGAGTGCTGGGAGCTGACAGCTCAGTGCTCTGGGAGCCGAGCCCAGGACCATGTGAGTACGAGATTTTAGCCCCAGGGCAGCCAGTCCAGCAGCCAGCTGGAGGGAGCCCAGACCACCAGCAGCTGTGGCTTTTCCAGAATTTCCAACACAAAGTGAGAAGTTAGTGCCCTATGGACTTTGGGACCAGTATTTGGGAGCATGTCAGCTTCTTCCCCTGGGGGCTACATGGCACAGACGCCATTTTGCAGCTTCAGTTGCATCTTCAGCTCCTGGCCTGTGAACTGTAGGAGGATACAGCAATCAGTCTGAGGGGGTAATCGCTCTTCCTTTAACCTCCCTGGATCTGGATTGCAGTCTGGGGTGGAGGTCTTAGGGTGTGTGTCCAGCTTGCCAGAGCATATGGGGACTTCAGGGAGGGCACCCAACTAATAGCTCTGGAAGTTGAGAAGACCCCAACATTTGGGACAGAAGCTCCCCTGCCTGGTGGCAGAGTGCTACTGTGGCAACAAGCCCAAAAGTCAAGTAATTAAGTGGCAACATGGCTAGGCAAAGGAAACAAAATAGACAGAAAAATACAACATTAGACTCCTATTTTGGGGGGCAAAGAGGATCAAAGCATGGAACAGGAGGAGGACTGTGAGGTCAGAACTCCTGCACCAAAAGCCCCAAATGAAAACACGAGTGGGTTACAGGTCACAGAGGACCTTAAGAAGGATTTTAAAAACCAAATTAGATGGGGTGGCCAGGTGGCACAGTGAGTAGAGAGTTGGCCCTGGAGTCAGAAGGACCTGAGTTCGGATCCGGCCTCAGACACTTAACCCACACAAACAAAAACGTAGCCGTGTGACCTTGGGCAAGTTACTTAACCCCAATTGCCCTCCAAAAAGCAAAAAGAAAAAAAAAACCAAATTAGAGAAGTAGAGGAAAAATTGGGAAGAGAAATGAGAAGGGTGCAGGGAAAGTATGAAATGAGAGTCAACAGCCTGACTGAGGAAAATAACATCTTAAAAAATAGACTAACTCAAGTGGCAAAAAGAGGCTCAAAAAGGCAATGAGAAGAAAACTGCCTTAAAAGTCAAATTTGCCAGATGGAAAAAGAATCTCAAAAGTTCACTGAGGAGATTCATTCCTTCAGAGTTAGACTGGAGCAAATGGAAGCTAATGACTTTATGAGAAATCAAGATGCTGTTAAACAGATCCAAGCAATTGAAAGAAT